>OX422210.1:414230555-415430555 GCA_949130495.1 Sambucus nigra | reverse complement strand
TCTCATTCGAACAACATAGTCTTTCTCGTTAGAACGAAAAATAATAATACTTTTAATGTGATGTCAGTGTAGATGAAAACTGATCTCATGAGAACATTGTTAGAATTCGCTCGAACAAGTCCACCAATTCTCGTTCGATCGCTAAGAAGATTATTCAAATGATGCATAAAAAAATAAAATATTTTTCTTTAAAAATTATAAAGCTATTTTTATAATAGAGAAAAATAATACTAACATCCAAAAATGAAATTTCCAAGCTGAGAGTTCCTTAGAATATTGATGACGAAACATGGCACGAAACTCAGCACGATGATGTATTCTCTTCGGCTTCGCCGCTACGTCGTCATCAAAGATGTCATAGGCTTAAAACATCACAAATATAACTTCTACCCTATGACTCAAAGTGTTTTGTCCAGGCCAATACATACAAATTGACTCAATTGAAAATTTGTCCTTATAAGGACTCTTTTTTAGAGTCTTGGAATATAGTTCTTGAATATCAGGTAAATCATCATCATCGGACTCACTAAGTGAGGTGTGTGTGTTTCTCCCTAATTATTCAATTTTTGGTTTGGGAGTCACGCATCCATTCAATTCGTCAGAATAATTTCCACTTTGGCTCACGCATATGCTAGACTCATCAGAAGTGTTAACAATAGCAGCAATAAACATATTATTCACTACAAACATGCTAGTAGGTATAGAATAATTAACAATCTCAAAAGGTAAGAATGCTTTATCATTAGAATATACTATTTTAGCATAAAACGACATGCATGATTCATGTATATCGGATACTTATCATCATCCGAGTCAGTGTAATCGTCCTAAGTCTTACACACGAGGGCCTTAGGTGTAATCCTAACTTTATATTTTCATCGATTAGCATAATGACCCATATTACCACACTTGTGGCACTGAATGCTACTTAAGTCTTTCTTGGGCCTCTGATTTTCATCAATCTGTTTGTCACCATTACGGTCATGGGGTTTAGGAACTTAAAAGTTTTTAGTGCCAACCTTCCCCAGTTTAGTTGACATATCATTCATAAACTTTATAATCTTTTTGAAATGTTTACTCATGAGGGCTATCCGGTTGTCAATACTCTTAAGGTCACAGTCATCTCCTAACTCTAAGTCATAATGAGGCACATTTAATTTGGGCACTGTTAATTGAGAATAAAAGACTAAATTAGATCCGGAGGATTATTTAATAGTAGAAGTCATATGTTTCTTATACTCCAATTCCTTATCTACTATTCTTAATAAGCTACTCAATAGTTCTGGATTCATATTTGGATCATTTATTTCCTCTATAGAATAACGCTTGTTATCAAATTTAGTAGGTAAAGATTTAAGTATTTTATGTAAATTTCACTTCTATTATAGATGATACCATTAGCATGCATCTTATTGATAATGTTTGTTAGCTTAATATATAATACATCAAAGGTATTTGTGTCATCCATCATAAGGGTGTTACACTTTTGCATAAGCATTTGGGTTTTCCATCCTTAATACGCTCGTCACCCTTGTGGGTTGTAAAAAGTTGTGTCACAGGCTTCTTTGAATGTTGTGCAAATAGAAATTCTCTTAAACTCATGTTCATTTGCAGACATGAATATACAATTTTTACCCTTGTTATTGCATCGAGACAACTGTTTCTTATCCATTGTAAACTCACTAAGCGTTTCTCATCCTTTATAAACTCATTAAGCATTTTCTTAACCCTTAATATCACTTAAAGGTTTAGTAGGGTGTAAGTAGTTGTTTGTTTCGTATAGTCTCCTGGACTTTATTACCCAAAATATCTTAAATAAATGCAATCATCCATACTTTCTAGTAAAGGAAGTTATGCCCATCAAATATAGAGGGACTAGAGAGGTTACCAAGTTTTTCAAATTTCTTGTCTATTCTTAAAAAGCAAAAATAGTTTCAGGAGTATCATTATTAAATTTTTTTTGGAAACTTCTCTCATACCATTTGAAGTAACCTAATGAAGATTTTTAACACAGTTAAAGGAATGATTGAGAACCCAAATAAACTCTTTGAAGAAACTCTTATTTGTTAAAATAAGATTTTAGACAAGATATGTTAAATCACAAAAAGTAAAGCAAACTTATTATTTCAAATACTTGGCAACAAGGTTTTAAAAAGGTGAAACACTAATTAACCTTAGTTAGTTGAAGATAGAATGCAAGAATTAATAACATCCACATAAAGTTTACACACAATACTTAACGTGGTAAAATCCCAAAGACTGGGAAAACATCCACGGTGACATCTATGCCACAAAATAAAATCCACTAAAATATAAATAAGGTTACAGATTACAATGATGCAAACATGATCAAATAAATCGAAAGAAAGTATACCTAACCATTTGAGATCCATCTCCTAGGTGCTCTTTCTAATTCAATATCAAGTGAACCTCCAATCCTTAGTGCTCCTTATGTCAACTCAAGAATCAGTCTCTCCAAAATAACATTCACACTTTTCTTAAATAAAGTGTGCGATAGGGGCACTGGTGTATTCTAACTATATGAACACACACACACACACACACACACACACACACTTAATACAAACTGTCAAACAAATTACAAAAGTTATTTAATATGCTTAGATTTAAATTAGTAATATCAGGCTACCACTAAAAACACTAGATTTGGAGAGATCTTTTAAAGATAACAAATCTAAAAGGTATTTATACGAAAGCAGATCTCACAAAGTGAAAAATTAGGTTTAAAAATTGAAACACATCTGAAGTCTAAATGTTTTTTGATATTTAACGCTTTTTATCTCAAAAGGTATGGATCTGAAAATATTTTGAAATATGCAAAGGGATCCACAACTAAATATTAGTTTCTAGAAGAAAATATTTTTGTAAAAGAATTTAACTGATATTTCAAAAAAAATCTAACAAATATGTGTGTGAATGTATCATAGAAGTCAGATTCATAGTTTTATAAACAAAAATCAAGCCTCTGAACTACGTGAAGGCTATTTGGTGGAGAACCGGACTAAGAGGAGTTTAAATCTTCTTAACTCTCATTTTGAAAAACATAAACGTTTTGATCTCTTAGAAAATATTTCCTTTGTGTTTTTCAAAACAAAAACCCACTTTGAAAAATATTTTCCTCGGTGATTTTCACTAGAAAATATTTTCTTCTCTCTTTCTCTTTCTAACCTCTCTTCTCTCTCTCTCTCTCTCTCTCTCTCTCTCATTAAGGCATCGTTTGGGAGTTTGGGAGAGAAAAGAAAGGACATGAAAATTTTATTAGGAGAGAAAATAAAAGAAGAGAAATTTAATAGGAGAGAAAAGAAAAAAAGAGAAGAGAAATGAGTTTGGGAGAGAAAAGAAAACAATTTTCTTTCTTGCGTTTGGGAGTTTGGGAGGAAAATAATTTTTTAAGAGGAAGAAGGAACAATTCATTAAAAAACTTTCCTTTCTCTCCATTTCTTTCTGATTTGGAAAGAAAGTTTTAGAGAGAAAGGAAGAGAAAGTTTTTTAAAAATTTTCCTTTCTTTTCTCTCCTTTTAAACTCCCAAACGAGAGAAAGTCACTTTCTTTCCTACTTAAACTCCCAAACGAAGGAAATGAAACACACTTTCTCTTCATTTCCTTTCTTTTCTCTCCAAAAATAGAACTCACAAACGAGGCAAGAAAAAGTTCTCAAATGTGAAGACAACGACGGTTTAAATTGAGAGGTCGTAAAGATCTAGAAATAGACCTAAAAATCAATGGTTGAGATATATTTGATCGGTTGGATTTAGATCTAATGGTTGACGATTGTGGATGGCCATTTAATTAAATAAGTAAACACCGATTATCAAGTCACTCACATGATAGGTCTAAATGGTTAGCACATGGATCGTTAATGATAATATAACAAACTTTGATTAAAATGATCCAACGGTGTGTGAGGTGTGTTGATTATGTGAGAGGTAGAAAACACAACTTGAATCAATAGAAAATAGGCAGGTAGTATACACGTGTTACACACACTCATTCATATATAAACGGTTGCCAACTTTAAAAAATTATAAGTGCCTCCCCAAAGGTTTTAAAAACCAATTTAAAAATGTTCGTTTAAATGTTCAAAATGATATTAAATCCAAAAATAATTTTAAAAATTATTAAAAAATTAAAAAATAATTTTAAATCAAATAATGCATATGGTGATATGTGTGTCCTAGATTGGGGATTTTTAACTTTAGAGCCCAATATGGATACGAAATAATTTGTTGGGGTGCTAGTTTAAGTAAACGACCATCTTGAAGTATTGAATCCCATAGCAAGAGGTCTAGTCTACTAGAAAAATATTTTTCTTAATATCCAAACTAGACAAAAAACCTATATGGTACATACACCTAATAAGTGAACTATATAGGGTGTTTTAACCTAATACTTGGAACCACATGGAGTGCAACCCCTTAAAATTAATATACAATTATAATATAATAACGCACATTTTTCGGCTTGTGTACGGTTGTGTAATATATAGACCATCGTCCTTTTTATTTTAACTTTTTAGCTCATGTATGGTTATTTGTTCTTTGTATTTATTACATCTTTAGAACCAGTCATTGAGTTGGATACATTAATGATTTTGTTCCTTTGACTGTTAATATTCGGCATGTGTATCATTAAAGAATAGCAAAAGCCTTAGCACAAAATCGATTTAATTAATCAACTTATCAATTTAATGTGAACAATTTTCAAATGAATACCAGATTGCATGTGAATTTAAAACGCACATATATACTATTACTCTTGTCATTGTCTTAAACTATCATCATGTTATTTGTATTTTATATGGTTTTAAATTTTTTGCAACTCAAGGTTCTATTTATGTTAATATATAAATTTCTGTATTGACACTGTTGCATTCTGAAATCTCATCTTCTTTAAATTAGTTATACTCAAGTAAGATAATTTTTAATTCAGAAAAATATGCAAGAAAGTTATTTAGTCTTCTTTCAAAATATTTTCAGCTCATTATTCATTGTATTGACATAGATATTAAAGTGACGATTCTAACAAAGTTATACTCAAGTTGATTGCTTTATTGCTAACAAAAAAAGTAAGTTCCCATTATTTCAAGTATGATAACACTAGGTTGGATTAAAATATAAAAAATAATGAAATGTAAAATTTAGTGTAACAACACCAAAAAAATGGATAAAGGCAAGGACAAATCCTTATCCACGAGCAAAAATTTTGAAACAAAATATACCAGAGCCAATCCATTGTGTGATTATATCCCCGTTCATTTGTGGCAACCATGAACACTTCCAACTCCAACAATCATTTTTCTACAATCAAGGTTGAAGTATCATTTTTTATTGCATTCTTTTCAACTTGATAGAATATGTTGATATGCTTAAAAGCATCGATACATGCTACCAGATACATATATCTATATGTATTCTTATTTATATACTAGGAAGAATAAAGTTAAACATTGTGTCTTGATTTTATAATTTTCTTATTGCGGTAAATTAGTTTTGGTGGTTTCCTGGAAAGTAAGGTTAGTTATTTTATACTCAGTTTACCAAAAAATAAAATCCAATACATGAGTATATTCTTTCTTTTTTCCCTAGTTTGATACAGATTCATGATTTATGTTATTTGTTTGTCATTGCGATCATTGGGTTGTTTGTTTCTTACTTAGATAAATCAACAAACCACTATTAGGTTATCTTTTTTCTTTTTTACGTACTTGTAAATTTTTCATTATTTTTTTTTAGGGGATATTCAACTCTTTTTAGAGATTATTTTTTATTTTACCTATCACTTTCAATTGACTTTTGTTTACTTCTTTAACTATTTGTAGATATGGGGTGTTACGTTGATCGATTCATTGTCGTAGTTGGGCACACTCACATCCTATAGGATGGGGCAATTATGGGAAAAGTATTTGATGTTATTTTTGCAACAAAAACTATTGTTAAAGTTGTGTTGAGGCCTGTGAGGATGGGATATACGAGTAATGATGTGACGGAGGCAATTCAGAAGGTTGTTGTTGCCTATGAAGGTAAATGAAGTTTAGGCAATGAAGTTCTGCTTTAAAGCCATTAATGATATTTATCATTTATGTTTTTTGGTGTGGTCTTTATTTATTTTAATTATGCTTATATATAAATGCCAGCCACTACATCCACAGAGAAAAGTTATGTCTTTTTACTTGTTTGATTCAACGTGCTAATAAAATATATTTGTTTTATTACATTATGAAGTAAAATGAGTGGTACATATACATCTACTATTAAGTTACTCGCCACTCGGGGTATACAAACACTTTAATTGAATGCCAAGTGTTTGAAAAATGTGCAAGTGAGTGTTTTAATTATATTAATGGAACACAGCAATGGGAGTTTTCTTTCGACAAACAACAATCTTGTTTTACTTATATAAATTAGTTGCATCTTGGAGGAGGATCCTAAAATAAAGGATTTTAAGATCTATTATAAAAAAAAAGAAGCTTCCACTTAACTCCTAGAAACTAATCGTGTATTCATGGGACTCCCGATTCGAGAATATGACAATCACTTGCAAATTTCTAGACTTAGGCTTGAAAACATGTCGTTAAAATGCGAAAACCCAAAACAATTCCCAAATGATCCTATAAGAGGCACGAACACCTCGCATCAGACCAAAATAACTCATACGAACTAACTGTGTCTTCACGGGACTCCCGAAGTGAGAATATGACGATAAATTGGAAATATCTAGACTTAGGCTCAAAAACATATCATTAGAGGGAGAAAATGCAAAAAAGGCCCAAACAGCCTTGTGAGAGAAACGAACACCTCGTACGAGACAATGTAACTCACAAGAAATGACCGTGTAGTCAAGGGACTTCCGGTTCGAGAATATGATGGTAATTTTTAATATATAGACTTACGCTTAAAAACATGCCGTCAGAGGGAGAAAATCCAAAGCATCCCCAAAACGTCCTTATAAGAGGCACGAACACTTCGCATATGACTAATATAACTCGTAGAAACTAATCGTATAGTTACGAGACTCCTTATTAAAAAATATGACGATAATTTCTAAATATTTAGACATAGGCCTAAAAACATGCCGTTAGAGGGTGAAAACCAAAATAGCTATTAAACAGTACCATAGGAGGCACGAGCACCTCGCACATGACTACTCTAATTCATAGAAACTGACCGCGTAGTCATGACACTATCTATTTGAAACTACGACGATAATTTTCAAATATCTATACTTAGGCCTAAAAACATGTCGTTAGAGGGTGAAATCCTAAAACAGTGCGTAAGAGGACCGAAAACCTCGCAAATGACCAATATAACTCGTAGGAACTGACCGCATAGTCACGGAATTCCGATTTGAAAATATGGCGATAATTTTCTAGTATTTAGATTTAGGCTTAAAAACATACTGTTAGAGGGTGAAAACTCAAAACATCCTCTAAACGATCCCGGAAGATGCACGAACACCATACACGAAACTAATGTAACTCGTAAGAACTAACCGCAAAGTCACGGGACTTCCAATTTGAGAATATAACGATAATTTGCAAAAAATTTGACCTAGGCTTAAAAACATGTCGTTAGAGGGTGAAACCCCAAAATAACCCTCAAAGGGCCCCATAAGAGGCATGAAAATGCATTAAAATGGTGTACAGACACTAAGAATACAACACTTTAATGCATTTGAGAGTCAAACTTGATAAAAATATTGGTACAAATAAACTTTGTTATTGAATAAATGATTGTGTCCCAAATGAAATAAATATTGTAACTGCATTTGGGAACAGTATTTTTGTTTTTTGTTGTTGGTCATGTTGTAACAACTATGGAATATGTGTCAATACCCGCGGAAAGGAATAGTTACGGTTTGAGGCAATTACTAAGCGATTAAGGGAAGCTTTTGGTGGTTACGAGACTTACTAAAAGTTACAAAATAGATGGGATGAAAGCCCAACAAAACTTTGAAAATGTGAGTAAATACAAAAAAAATAATTGTTTAAATTTTTTTACCCTAGAAAATGGAGATATATTTCGGAAAAACATAGTACATCATACATGAGGCACTTTCGCACGGAGGAAGGTAGCGTCACACCAATCCAAAGGAAGAAGGCCTTTGAGACTCAATGCCACCACCTCATGGGCCCCTGTATAGGAAAAGGCAAGGTTCTAAAAAACGCGAGGCGTGATCAAGGCGTGGAGGTCAAGCCTCAAGCCTTAGAAGCCTAGGCGGGTTTAAACGTAAAAAGGCGTGAAAAGACGTTTAGGCCTTATTAATATATTTTAATATTTTTACACCATAACAAGGCTATTAAAATACTAAAATTGTACATATCATAAAAATATGTCTGAATATATGAAAATTAAAATACTATTTGATTATTTTGGATGAGATAATGGTCCGGTTAGTTAAAAAATTCTTTAAAAGGTGATATCGTTTCACTAAAGTATTGTTATTTTTAGAAAAAAGTGCCCCTTAAGAGTTTTACTAAGCATAAGGCGTAAAAAATTTAAGGCGAGGCGTTTCGCCCAAGCCTTAAGCCTAGGCGGGTTTTTTAGAACAGTGGGAAAAGGAAAGAGTCGCATTACAAGATGCACAAATGGCTTGAATATAAAAATGATCGATGTTATTTCCCACTGGGAAACACATTTCGAAGATCATAGCAATAATGGGAGAATTATCGTTCTCAACAAAAACATGTTGGGTGAGGTTAATTCTCTAATGGACAACGCTTCCACCAACCCCAGGATGGTTCTTGGATCCTCTTATTAAAACCAGTCACAAACTCATCTCTAATAACTCCCCTAATCGCACCACATTTATGAATGGAAGAAAAGACACCATCTACATTGATTTTGATAACGTCGGTTGATGGTTTATTCCATCTAATCAACTCTCGATGGCTAACAAGCAGGGAGGGGGAGATGTCTCAACATGTTTTATTCCTCCCACGGAGCAAAAGCTCTTGCCATGGTGAGCTGTGCGTTAGGGATGATACTGTTGAATAGAATATCATTTATCTCCTTCCAAATACGCCATGTAACCTTCGTAACTTTACTAGTTATCATTTCTAGCCGTGGCTGTCATAAATACCCAAGCTCCGTTGTTGAAAAGAATGAGATGATTTATGTTTCTTCACATTAGCAAAAAATGCCAACTTGCAATAGCATCTATCACTTCGGGGGGGAGTAAGTTTCTAATTCGAACCATATCCCTTTCAAACAAAGAGGGGAGCATCATATCTTTTACGATTACAATATTACAGCTCGTTGGTTTAAAGGAAGCTATTTTAAATTTTAGTAGGGAAGGAACCCACTTGTCCTCACAAACATTTATTTTCCCCCCGCATTTTCCAATCTCCAAATGAGGTTTTTCTCGAGTAACATTCTTCCCTAGATGGTACTTGCCTAAATCCACGACGATTTAGCTCATTTTTTCGCCTTCATAAATGAACAATGAAGGAAATATAGTTCTTTGAGCATATGACACCACAATTCATTTGGGTATTTAATTAACCTCCAACTTAGCTTTGCGGTCATAGAAAGATCAACCCTTTTAAAATCTTTAAACCCAAAACCACCATCCTCTTTCGATTTTGTTAAACAACTCCATTTCCTCCAATGGATTCTCTTTTTCATTTTGTCTCCTCCCCGTAGAACATGACTTACCAAAGCTGTCAGTTTATTGCATAAGATAATTGGAAGGGGAAAAAGATCATAATATATGTTGGGATAGCTTGTAAAATAACTTTCGACATCACTTCCCTTCCAACTGAGGCCAACATAGAGTTTTTCCATCGTTTCACCTAATTTGTGACTTTTTCTATAAGATACAACACACTTTCAGCTTTAGATTTGCACCCCAAAAAAGGAACTCCCGAACTGCTCTTCATATATCCCCCCAAAAAATATATTTTTGAAAAAAGATACTAGGGAAGCCATTCGGATCGGGGGATATCATGACAACTAACTAGAAAGTGGCTTGCTTGATTTCAACATTAGACAAATACTTTCACAACTTCTATTTATGGTGGCATCCAAACCTTTCGGCACCACATCAAGGCACGGTTAAGTCAAGGTGCTTGAACACGATATGACTCAATATCAGTGATAATATCATCAACAATGTCACTGATGAGAATACGTAGCCAAAATTATGGGATAAGGTAGGAAAACTTCTCAATCTTAAGAAGAAGCTTTACCGTTTGAAAATGGCGGAGGGAGGAGACCTCATGAATCACATGGGGTGGACCAATGTTGTCGGATTTCAATTGTAGGTGGAGTGTTGAAAGTCACACGAGATTATATGGTCCTAACATAGGGAGATGAGAGTAAAGGGCTATATCATGTGAAATAAACTTCAAGGATAATAGGGAAGCGACTAGCACAAGTTATTGAGCGCTCGAGACGTGTCTCATCTGTGGATAAAATGGAGATATCAATTGCAAGTTTTCCAGCAGCATACGATTGTGGGAGGAAAATGCCTATGAGGGGAAGGGATTACTCAAGGTCCCCTTTTAGAGTCAATGGATGATATTTTGACTCGGGTAGCAGCATATATGCAATGACCGTTGATGAATCAAGGAGAGTTAGGACCATGTTTGATTCAAAATGTGTGTAGCTATAAGTAAGGTCAATGAAAAATGTTTGTGGGCATAACAAACAAAAGTCTTATTAATAAAGACTTGGTCTTGGTATTGAAGACTCGACAAATCTTGCTTCACGCTGAAATTAGTAGTGACTCCACGGAGTGATGTGTGCTTGGTGGGAACAATGTCATAATGATCTCTTGTTCAATTTTTTTTTATCATTAGCATATTATGGATCACCAAGGTGGAGATTGTTGGATTTGTATCTTGATAATTTTAGCAAAAATAAATACTCTTGTTAAAATGTGGAGACAAAGACAAATGGAGAAAACAATTTGTTGTGAGCAAAAGTCAAGTGTGTAAGCTAATTGTGGGAGTCATATGACGTGAGGGAAGCGGTTTACAAAATGTGTTATATATACAAAAGGAGGTTTTATTTAGGAAGGATTCAATGAGTATAACGTTGCAGTGATGATTTTAATTATTGAGAATGTATGAGTGTGTGTTTAAACATCGATTTATTATCATAGCAAAATTAAACTACTATCCCTCGTGTGGTCGTAGCCTATATTGGATGAACCACTTTAAATACTGTGTTTTTATCATTTATATTTTCATTTATAGTCATTTCTATTTGGTTGATTCTGATGCCGCATTTTTGCACAACAAAGGGATTTGGTCGGAGTCTTTGATCGTGTCCACAAAGATATTGATGCCAGGGAAAAGGGCTCACCATTCAGGGTTGGCAAGGACACAATCGAGTCTTTCGGACGTCGTCCTCATCGTGTCACTTGTTACACTAAATGAAGCTTAAACCCCCAGAAGGAATTTCCATAAGGTCATATTTGGCTTATAATATGATCATCTCCTCATATTTGTTCATAGATACATCTCTGTCTCCCAATTTATCAGAAGCTAATCCTATCGCATTTAGATCCCCGATTAAAGACCATGGCTCCTCATTACTGGAAGCAAAGGATAAAAGCCTCCTCCCACACCAAAACCCTAAATGATGGAATTTTTTTATTTATATTTTTTTATTAAACTATTTTTTGCAAATGATTTCTTGCTTATATATATAAGAAATAAATTTAAATAAAAAAACATATCTCCTACCACAGAGCGCACATTTATTCTTGCAAATGAAAGAAGGTCTCGGAGGTGGGATTTTAAAACACAACTTGAAACATACTATTGTGCCGAAACGTGCTAATAAATGATATCAACTCTGACTTCAAATAACAATATGGTACACACACAATAATAACTATAGTCAGTAGAACACACGCATAAGAAGACACAATATTTACATGGTTTTGGCTACTCAAATCAATTCACTATTGCAAATGGGTTAAAAAAAGGCTCTCACAAATACACTCTAAATAAAAAGTACAATGTATTTTTTTTATAAAAATGTGTATACCCAGATAAACTCTCTGAACTTCACTCTGCTTAGCTTTGGTGTGTTATTCATCTGATGAACACTTTTCCTTATATAGGGACATGGAGGAGACAACTTCTTTAAAACATGGAGCAATTTATGAAGGAAAGAGGTCCACCCACCTAAAGTTACTTCCCATATTCACCACTCACCTAGAGATACCTCCTAACTCCACCGAAAGCAACTGCCCACTTAGTCATTTTTTCAACAATCTCCACCTTGACAAACATTTTACAGGTCGCCCAGTAGAACTTTTATCAACCAAAATCGGACTAAATAATCCAAGTAGCCTCCAGATGCAATCAGGAGCTCCACTCAACCGAAGGTTTCATATATGCAAAATATTAATCAAGTTCAAACAATGCTCAAACTTGACGCCAGTAATAACTTTTGTCAGCATATCTGCAGAATTGTCTGCAATTCCAATCTCTTTGAGGAGAATAGTCCCCTCGTCCCATATTTACCGAACAAAGTGAAAACGAATATGAATGTACTTTATTTTTGAATGATGAACTTGTTTCTTCACTAATTGGATGACATACTAACTATCACAAAAGACATCCATGTGATCCTGAACGACCCTTAAGTCCTCAATCAACCCATGTAGCCAAACGGCCTCCTTAACGGTCTTTGTCGCTGCCATGTATTGTGCCTATGTAGTAGACAAAGAAATTGTAAACTGTAGCATATACCTCCTGCACATTGGTCCTCCATTAAGTGTAAACACATTACCAATGGTGGATCGATGTTTATCCAAATCACTGACGTAATCTGAATCCCCATAACTAAATACATACTAACTAGCACACCGATTTTTCTCGAATTTCAAACCAAAATCTGTGGTACCATAGATTTACCATAAGATCCATTTGAAAACTTTTCAATACATTTTCTTGTGAAATGTCGGGCCTCGTACAAACCACTGCATACACCAAACTTCCCACTGTATTAGCAAAGGGGACATGAGCCATCTGTGATCATTCATCATCCGTCTGTGGAGATTTCACAACACTTAGTTTGGAGTGCTTGGCCAACGGAGTACTCCAAAACATTGTAATACATTTTTCAAATATTGTTATTGTGACAAGAAGATTATGCCATTCATTCTACCTTTCCTAGTCTCAATACCAAGTATCTTCTTAGCTTCGCCTAGATCCTTAATTTTAATTCTTGACTCAGTTGAGTTTTTAGTTTGTTAATCTCCACATTACTCTTAGAAGCAATCAAGAGGTCATCAACATATAAGAGCAAATAGATAAATGAACCATCTCGAAGCTTGCGAAAATAAACAAAATAATTATAATGAATCCTTGTGTACTGACTCCCAAACATTAACTGATCAAATCGCTTGTACCACTGCATTAGACTTTGTTTCAACCATATAATGATTTTCTCAATTTGCAATCTCAATTCTCTTTACTAGCAACCTTGTACCCTTCTGGCTACGTCATATAAATATCCTCTTCCAAATCTCTATGTAAGAGTGCAGTTTTTATGTCAAATTGTCCTAACTCGAGATTAAACTGCACAATTAAAGCTAATAAAATACGAATGGAAGAGTGTTTTACAATAGGGAAAAAACCTCATTATAATTGATCCCTACCTTCTACACGTAGCCTTTTGCCACCAGTGTGGCCTTGAATCTTACACTTTCTTATTCTGAGGAGCCTTTATTCTTGGTGTACACCCATTGGCTTTTTTTTCTTTTGGAAGTTGAACTAACTCCCAAGTTTGATATATATGAGAGAATGCATATCCTCGTTAATCGCCTTCTTCCAATGTATACTTTCTTAACTCCTTTCAGATTCTCCGTAGGGAGATGAAGTAGTATCAACCATCATAGGTAGCGCATATGCCACCATACCAGTAAACCATGTAAGTTTATTTTCTTGTCTTCTTGGTCTACTAACTAAAATAAGATCTTATTACTGAGGAGACTCGTGGGCAGGAGACTCTACCTCATTTATACGTGTCTCACCGTCTTCTAAAATTATGATAAGTCTGGATGGAATAATGGGAGTTTCAAACTCTAGTTACTGCCAAGCTTCTTTGGTCTTATATTCCCTATGAGAACTCTTCAAGATTGAAGACTTATCGAATGTAACGTCCCTGATGTTTATTATTTTCTTCGTCTTGGGGCACTATAGTCTATACCCCTTCACACCATCACTATAGCCAAGAATATAGCTTTCTTGTCCCTAGAATCCAACTTACTCTTTATGACATGAAAATATGTCGGATAGCCAAAAATGCGTAGAAAATCATAATTTATAGCATGTTTCCCTGACCATACCTTCATGGGCATATTGCCCTCAATTTTAGTTGCAGGCAATCTATTAATGAGATGACATTCATATGTAATAACCTCATCCCAAGACACTTTGCCCAATCCAATGGTAGATCTCATACAATGCATCTTTTCTAGCAAGGTACAATTCATGCGTTCGGCCACCCCATTCTATTGCAACCCATCTCTAACTGTGAAGTGTCTCACGATCCCCTCATCCTAACATACTTTTAAGAATGGTTATGACTTGTATTCGTTGCCATTATCTAACCCAAGTCTTTTAATTTTTTCATCAGTCCAGGTCTCTATCATCTTCTTCCACTTCAAGAAAATTTCCAAGATATCATCCTTTTGTCATATGGTGTATACCCAAACTTGTCTGGATAAGTCATCCACAAAAGACACAAAATAATTCTCACTTCCCAAAGATGCAACTGTGGTAAGTTTTCAAACTTCTGTGTTAACATAGTTAAGAGTTCCTTTTGTATGACTGTGATAAATTTAACTCTCGTTTGCTTGCCCAAAACATAATGTTCACAAAATCCAAGATTGCAAGGTTTTGCATCTTTTAATGGACCCTACTTTACTAGTCCCTGTAAAGTCTTCTCTTCTACATATCCCAAGCATAGATGCCATAATTTGGTAGCATTAGATGCAGTTTCCTATGAACTTTCTAAGATGGTTGATGCACCTGTAACTGTATTTTTAAGGAGAAAATACAAGTTAATATTCTTTGTACCCTTCATTACCACTAAGGCTCCATGTGAAACCTTTAGAGCATCTCATTTTAACATGATCTCATAACCTTTATCTTCCAAAGTACCAAGTGAGATAAGATTCTTCTTCAGGTACGGTACATATCGAATGTCTTCCAGCACTCTGACTATTCCACTATGAAATTTCGGCTAGATTTTTCCATCCATTTTGTTTGACAGAATTGATCATTTCTCATCAAAAGAACACCACCCTCTAACTCCTTAAAGCTAGAAAACTATTCCTTGTTATATTATAGGAACAACTCGAATCCAAAATCCATTCCTTGGAATTGGATTCGAATAGGAATCCAAACAAAGAAAATTTTGAATCTTCATTGTCACTGATTGCATCCAAGAGTGGCAACAATCAACCCCAAAAATTAGACCCACTTCCCACCACTTTTCTCAGCCCCAAATTGTTACTGGAGATCCCCATCAAACCTCACCCATACCTTCTGATCTATACCTACCCAAATCCGACCAGATCCCCAAACCATCGATCAGCCACCCCAAGATCCCTTCGACCCTACACCAACCATTTTCGTCCCACCCCTACCCACACTCACCCAGATCCATACAAAATCTAAGCCGCGATCAACATTAGAAAGCCCCAGCCCTCTTTCCGACACAAAACAACCCTGATCTGGAACCCCGAAGTGCGGCGACCCTCTCTGGTCAAAATCGATCGTCATCGGAGAAAAACAAGGATGGACAATGGTCCAATGAGGCGAGAGGGAGATCCGGTGAAACGAGTTGTCCATACCCGGATCCACTCCATTTCGTGATGTCAGGGGTATCTCCAACCTCCGATGAAGAAATCCGGCTAGCCTTGGTAGAGGTCTGACCCCACGACATTGACTTTTGAAGGTTGAAGTGGCTGGTAAAGGTGGCAGGTTTAGTAAGGCGGTTGACAGGGTTTTGAATGAGAAGAAGGAAGAAGCTAGGGATTTAAGTGGAGTGTTGGGCTTTACTATTTTAAGGAGCGTGGGCAACTCAAGTGGGCTTTGTTTTGTCCTGACTTAATTTCAAAAGACAAGTCACTTGTGTTGCACTCTAACAGACCTAAAATTAATTTTATTGGGGTAGATGTGATTAAAAACATTTTACTTGGACCCCAAATTTTTTTGAAAATTTTATTTTTCTCCCTCAATAAGTCATAAAAAATATTTTCAAAATATTTGTTCATATGGCATAATCGTTGGCAATTTTACCCCCTCGCGCTTGAGGACGAGCTTTTCTAAACGAGGGGAGAGTGATATATATTAGTGACACATAGCTCGAGGAGGTGCAACCAAAAGAATTTCAATTTTATTGTATTTTTATATTACTTTCATTTGTTAGAATAAATGAATATTCATTTGGAATATTCTAGATTAGGTTATTTTAGTCATTGAGTTATTTTAGGACTTTACTTGGTTTCCATGTATTATTAGGGATTATTTTATCTTTTGTTCATTTTTGTTATTTTTTAGTCGTTTAGCTTTTATGGTTAGCTTGGCTAGCAAGCTGGCCTCACCGGCCTTTGATCCTCATTTATATTCACTCCTTGACTTTTAGAAATGAAGAATTACAATGAGTTTTCTCTACATTTCATTCTTGTTATCGTTATTGTTGTAGTATAGTGTCATTGATACGATTTCGTTACCCATTACACATAAAAAACACACAAGACACAATATTTATGTGATTTATCAATTTGATTACGTTCAAAGACTACTCAGATCAATTTTCTATTACAAATGAATTACAAAAGAGAGCTTTTACAAACACACTCTAAACGAAAAATAAAATGTATATAGGTTCAAAAAGTGAACCTAAAAGGTGAACATTTTAATAAAACTTAACAAAAAACATCTTAACAACTCATTAATTGCAATTCCTATATTGTAATTGGTTCGGCCAGCGGCAACGGACACACGTCTTTTCCTAATACCCCCCCCCCACCCCACCCCACCCCACCCCTCCTGCGTGTCACACACATGTCCCTTGTCGCTGGCGCGGAACAATTACAACATAGGAGTTAAAATTAATGGGTTGTTAAGGTATTCTTTTGTTAAGATTCATTAAAATGTTCATCTTTTAGGTTCACTTTTGAACCTTTTCATATATATATATATATATATATTCCAATTTAAACACCCTAATTAATTAAGCTAAGTGTCAAAACCATTTTAGACATTACTTTCCAAATTTTATTTAATAAACCAACATTTAAAACTTTGCATAATTCACAATTTAATAGTCACACCACAATTATCCTAGAACATATAATCCAAATAATTTAAACATTCAACAATTAAATCCCAACATTAAAACTTAAAGTAAAACATCCAAACAGTAATGAATCCTAAAGTGACAATACTAGAAATAAATGAATCACAATGTCCAATAAAACAACTGGATAATGGAAACGGGTGACACATGCCCATCTGAATGAATATGCTAGGAGTGGAATCAAATAAATGAAGTCGTCTAAGCAAGAGGCCTGCAACTCCCACCTAAGTTGCAGCACGTTCCTTCCAAAGGATCCTATGCAAGATGCCCCTGTGGCTGGGCACCTGTAATATATACATATATATACAAGAGAGAAAGGAAAATAGAAACGGGTCAGAGCCCGATAGTGTAAATGATTTAAAATTTGTTTAGCAAGTATTTAAAATGTTTACAGGCCAATGCAACGACATATTAGTGCGGCACTCTCTTGAGAATTTCTCACCTCTCTTCTAATGTGCACGCCTATTGTACTAACCTTCCCAACGGTTTAACTTATCTTATCTTGAGTTTCTCATAAGATTTAAACTAAACAATTCGACTGTTTAAGAAGTAAATTTCATTTAGTAACAAAACTATCATCTTAACCTTATTTATTAATAAAGTTTTCCAGAAATATACCATTATGCTTTTCAAAACAAGCATTTCCAATATGAAGTCATTATTCATTTCTTACTTACCATAAACACGGTATGAAATTCCAAATTTCAGAATTTAATATATATATTAAATACTGGTATAATATATATATTCTAACAGCACCCCACATAAAAATTATGGTGCGGGCATACTCTGCTATCCAATCCCCGTCTCACTCGTACTAAGGGAAATACAAGTTCGGAATCACTCTCGAACTGTATTAACACATACACAAACAATATTGAGGCGAAGCATAGATTCCAAGTCTCTAAGAGGATAGCACATACCCTCACGTCTCTTAGGACCGTGTGACCATCGATCAGATAGCCTGTACCAAGGATATCTATCTTCTAGGGTACGAGTCAATATCCCCCATAAAGGCACATCGAGATAAGACTGTCTCAGCGCGGTAACCTCAGGGATAGCAAGTAGCGCAGGCATGATTTTCACACGTATATAGTATATGCATAAACACAGACATATAAATATACTACTTTTACCATATCAAATTTAGGTTCATCTCATACCCCATAATTATAATATTTATCCTTATTTCTAAATCTTTAGTTATCACGTATAACGGTACGTCTCTTACTTTAATTGAGGGATTAATCCAACTTACTACGTAACACTCATGGACCCTATCCTCCCAAGTAGAGAATTCAGTAGGTACTCATCTATTTTTCCAACGTAACTATCTTACGCGTCTCTCCCTTTAATGCATAATTTCATCATCCTTTATATGTAAATATCCCAAAAATGTACATCTCGTCTTACATTAAAGGTCTCATAATTATTCATAAGTCCTACTGGTATTCTTTATCTCCCGAAATATTTTAATAAGGATGTCCAAATATTTCTACTCATTTAATTTGAATTTAACTATTTACAAAGGGGAAATATGAGTCTGCCAGAAGGGGTCAATCAATCGAGGGCAGGGGCTCGATCGATCGATGCGTCGATCGATCGATCAAACAGGAATGGCGATTTCTGCAGCTTAACAGTTACGGGTTTCATAATTTAACCTCAATCAAATCCAGAATTTTCACACCCAAACTCCCTAAAATTTGTACTACAAATAGTATAAACCCATATTATACATCTTCAACGTAAAGCATGAAATTTTTCATCAATAACCATAGATTAATAGGTCAAAACTCATATAAATCTCAAGAACCCTAGAATTTCTTTAACATGGTTCTAATCAGTATTTTTCCAGAAATTTCTACTCCTAATTCATCATAAATTCGTGGTTAAGCCTCTACATGTGAAGGGGTTTCCAGATTATCATTCAAATCATTACTATATGCGATTTTCCTATCTCCAACATGGATTTTCTTCTACCAAACTCATCCTAATCACCCTAGACTAACATGAACGATGCATTAACGAAAATAAGCAAGATAAATACTTGCCTGGGAATTTCAAAGTTCTGATTCGATGACGAATTTGGTGTGGTTGTGTTTCCCGTCGCGCGATCTACGCGTTGGTGGTGGTGGCGGTGCAACCGGATGAATTTTCGGTCTAGAATTGCTTTGAAAGCTCTCTCCTTCCCTCTCCTATGGCCGTCACTTGTCTTTGGTTGTGTTAACCCTAGAAGGAAACCTTAGACATCTGATATAACCCTTGAAATTTCGTGGGTTTAATTATCCAAAATTACAAAATGTCCAAAATGCCCTCCCGGGGTATTAATTAAGCCTAAAAATTCCCCGAGACCCAAACTAAACCCCCGGGTACACTTTTCTGACTATCTCGACCCTTCCGAACACTTTAGTGCACTCAAAACGACCATACGAGCAATTTATAATTTATTCACTTTTATTAATCAATATTTAGTCCCGACGCGACACGGGCGCGTCCCGACTCAAATTTCCAAAATTGTCATTTTATTCACTCTTGACATTTAATAGAACCAATATTATATTACTTTACTCATTAGTAATATTCAACAATAAGTTTCCCATAATTACTAACTCACATCACGTCAATAATTATAAAGTGATTAATTTCTGAATTTATATTAAATTAATAACTCACATTAAATTTAATAAATTCCCAAATTAATATAGCATAAAAATACGGGGCATTACATACTTCCCCCCTAATAACGAAATTTCGTCCCGAAATTCAAAAAATAAGGCATACCTGGTAAGAATAAATCTGGATATCTCTCGCGCACATCTGCCTCGCTCTCCCAAGTGGATTCCTCTACATTATGATGCTCCCACTGGACCGGTCACAAGTGGAACTACCTTCGACCTCAATCTCCTCTCGCTATGGTCTAGGATAGCCACCGGTCTCTCCTCGTAAGAGCTGTCATGCTGTAAGTCTATCTCATCTATCGCAATGTGGGTATGGGCCATATCATCCCGAAGATATCGTCTCAACAACGAGATGTGGAATACATCGTGAATGCGATGTAAATGCTTTGACAGTCCCAATCTGTATGCTACCGTCCCAATCCTCTTGATAATGGGAAATGGTCCCACGTACCTCGGGGCCAATTTCCCTTTCTTCCCTAACCTCATCACTCCTTTCATAGGAGATACACGTAGTAACACTTGGTCCCCCACATTAAACTCTCGGAAGAACCGTTTCGCATCGGCGTAGCTTTTCAGCCTATCATGGGCTACTCGAATGCGACTCCTGATCATCTCAATCCTCGCGGAGGTTTCCTAAATTACCTCTGGTCCTAGCAACTTGTTATCCCCCACCTTGAGCCAACAAGTTGGGGAACGAAAAGGCCTGCCATACAAATTCTCGAATGGATCCATGCCAATCGTGAACTGATAAGAGTTATTATAAGAAAACTCTACTAGTGGAAGATGTGGCTCCCAACCTCCTCCAAAATCAAGAACACACATGCGCAGCATATCCTCCAACATTTGATTAGTACGCTTTGTCTGTCCATCTGTCTGTGGGTGATAATCTGAACTCAGCCTCAACTCAGTACCCATATCCTCCTGAAAACTCTCCCAGAAATGCTACACGAAAATCTTGTCTCTATCTACAATATTCAGGGGCACCCCATGTAATCTAACAATCTCAGCAATGAACAACTGAGCATACTGACCCGTGGTATAGTCTGTCTGCACCGGAAAAAATGAGCCACCTTGGTCAAATGGTCTACAATCACCCAGATAGAGTCGTGGCCCCGCTGTGATGTAGGCAACCCTGTAATAAAATCCAGGGAAATACTCTCCCACTTCCACGCGGGTATTTCCAATGGCTGAAGCAACCCTGACGGTTTCTGATGGTCTACCTTTACCAGCTGGCAAGTAGAACACTTGGACATGAACTCAGCAATGTCCTTTTTCATCCCACTCCACCAGTATTGCCGCCTCATATCCTGGTAAATCTTATCTCCTCCAGGATGTACCGCAAATCGGGACCCGTGAGACTGGGTCATCACTGCATGACGTAATTATGATCCTTCTGGGACTATTAATCTCCCATTAAACCTCAAACCCCCATCAGAACTAACAGAATAGGACTCAGCACCCTCAGCTAAAAGTCGTACAATATGCTCTTGGCAAAATGGGTCTGCTGTCTGTGCCTGTATCACCCTTGTAACAATCTCGGGTGTCACTGTCATAACAGATATGAAGGAACGGGCTACTGCGTCCTGGTGGCCCAACTCCTTCCACTTTGCTTTCCAGACGTTCTTTACATCGTCTACCGATCTACGGCTCAACGCATCAGCAACTACGTTGGCCTTCCTCGGATGGTATTGTATGTCGAACTGATAGTTCTTTACAAACTCTAACCATCTGCGCTGACGGATATTCAGCTCTCGATGAGTGAACAGGTACTGTAGTGACTTGTGGTCTGTGAACAAGCGAAATTTCTCCCCCAATAAATAGTGCCTCCATATCCTCAATGCAAAGACGACCGTTGCTAACTCCAGGTCGTGGGTGGGGTAATTCTTATCATACGTCTTAAGCTTGTGGGAGGCAAAAGCTATAGCCTTCTCCTCCTGCTGAAGTACTCCCCCAAGTCCCCGTAAGGAGGCATCGGTGTAAACCAGGTACTCCACACCCGGCTTCGGTAAAGCAAGGACTGGTGCTGAAGTAAGCTTGTCTTTCAGCTCGTCGAAATCCAATTGGCAAGCATCATCCCAAACATATGGAACCCCTTTGCGAGTCAGGTTCGTCAATGGACCCGCTATTTTGGAGACTCCTCGAATGAATCTCCTGTAGTATCCGGCTAACCCCAAGAAACTACGCACTTCCGTCGGTGTCGTGGGCTGTACCCACTCCCTCACCGCTGACACTTTACCCGGGTCAACTGCTATCCCCTGCTCAGAAACAACATGCCCCAAGGACTGTACTTCTCGCAACCAGAATCTGCACTTCTCGTACTTAGCATTCAACGGATGCTCTCATAGAGTCTAAAGAACCTGCCTCAATTGCTCGGCATGCTCCTCCTCGGAGTGTGAATATATCAAAATGTCATCTATGAAGACGATGACAAACTGATCCAAGAACTCTTTGGACACTCAGTTCATTAAGTCCATGAACACAGCTGGAGCATTTGTGAGGCCAAATGGCATCACTCTAAACTCATAGGACCCATATCTCGTCAAGAAAGCAGTCTTTGAAACATCCTGCTCCCTAATACGTAGCTGATGGTACCCCGACCTCAGATCTATCTTCGAAAAGAAAGTTGCTCCCCTCAACTGGTCGAACAGATCATCAATTCGAGGAAACGGATACTTATTCCGTATCGTGAGCTTGTTCAACTCCCGGTAGTCCACACATAGCCTCAGTGAACCATCTCTCTTCTTCACAAACAAGACTGGAGCGCCCCAAGGTGAGGTACTCCTGCGAATGAAGCCCTGATATAACAGCTGTTCTATCTGATCTCGTAACTCTCGCATCTCTGTCGGAGCCATACGGTATGGAGCGTGTGCTATCGATCTAGTATCCGGTAATAAATCTATGAAAAAGTCTATCTCTCGACTGGGGGGTAGGCCTGGTATCTCCTGAAATACATCGGAATACTCACGAACAACTGGGATCGAGTCTAAGGGAATCACAACCTCCTTAGAGGTATCCTCCTCTATGTAATACAAATGAGTGGTCGAGGCTCCCTCTGGGCGAGGCATCGCCACTACAAACATCTCTTGTCCCAGAATGGCAAAAACAGTACTCCCACCAAAACAATCTATCATGGCCCTGTAAGCAACGAGCCAATCCATACCGATAATAACGTCATGCTGATGCATATCTAAGACTAACATGTCTGCAGGTAATACCATGCTACCAATCTCTACCCCTACACCCCGGCATATAAAGGAAAAAGCGAACCATTTCCCAGTGGTGAGTCTACACACGTCACAGTGCTCTCTGCTGTGGATTTCCCCTTTGTAAATAGTTAAATTCAAATTAAATGAGTAGAAATATTTGGACATCCTTATTAAAATATTTCTGGAGATAAAGAAGACCAGTAGGACTTATGAATAATTATGAGACCTTTAATGTAAGACGAGATGTACATTTTTGGGATATTTACATATAAGGGATGATGAAATTATGCATTAAAGGGAGAGACGCGTAAAATAGTTACATTGAAAAAATAGATGAGTACCTACTGAATTCTATACTTGGGAGGATAGGGTCCATGAGTGTTACGTAGTAAGTTGGATTAATCCCTCAATTAAAGTAAGAGACGTACCGTTATACGTGATAACTAAAGATTTAGAAATAAGGATAAATATTATAATTATGGGGTATGAGATGAACCTAAATTTGATATGGTAAAAGTAGTATATTTATATGTCTGTGTTTATGCATATACTATATACGTGTGAAAATCATGCCTGCGCTACTTGCTATCCCTGAGGTTACCGCGCTGAGACAGTCTTATCTCGATGTGCCTTTATGGGGGATATTGACTCGTACCCTAGAAGATAGATATCCTTGGTACAGGCTATCTGATCGATGGTCAGACGTTCCTAAGAGACGTGAGGGTATGTGCTATCCTCTTAGAGACTTGGAATCTATGCTTCGCCTCAATATTGTTTGTGTATGTGTTAATACAGTTCGAGAGTGATTCCGAACTTGTATTTCCCTTAGTACGAGTGAGACGGGGATTGGATAGCAGAGTATGCCCGCACCATAATTTTTATGTGGGGTGCTGTTAGAATATATATATTATACGAGTATTTAATATATATATTAAATTCTGAAATTTGAAATTTCATACTGTGTTTATGGTAAGTAAGAAATGAATAATGACTTCATATTGGAAATGCTTGTTTTGAAAAGCATAATGGTATATTTCTGGAAAACTTTATTAATAAATAAGGTTAAGATGAGAGCTTTGTTACTAAATGAAATTTACTTCTTAAACAGTCGAATTGTTTAGTTTAAATCTTACGAGAAACTCAAGATAAGATAAGTTAAACCGTTGGGAAGGTTAGTACGATAGGCGTGCACATTAGAAGAGAGGTGAGAAATTCTCAAGAGAGTGCCGCACTAATATGTCGTTGCATTGGCCTGTAAACATTTTAAATACTTGCTAAACAAATTTTAAATCATTTACCGGGCGATCACTCCTTTATTAAATTAAAATCAAGGTGAACAGTTGGTTCATTCTTAGCATCACTGTCGTAAAAATAACTTTTCCAATTTAAACACCCTAATTAATTAAGCTAAGTGTCAAAACCATTTTTTGACATTACTTTCCAAATTTTATTTTATAAACCAAGATTTAAATATTTACAACAAATCAATATTAAAGAATCACACCACAATTATCCTGGAACATATAATACAAATAATTTTAACATTCAACGACTAAATCCCAACATTAAAACTTAAAGTAAATCATCCGGACAGTAATAAATCCCAAAGTGACAATACTAGAAAAAATGAATTGCAATGTCCAATAAAACAATTGGATAATGGAAATGGGCGACACATGCCCCACTGAATAAATATGCTAGGATTGGAATCAAATAAATGAAGTCGTCTAAGCAAGAGGCCTGCAACTCCCACCTAAGTTGCAGCATGTTCCTTCCAAAGGATCCTATTCAAGACGCCCCTGTGGCTGGGCACCTGTAATATATACATATATATACAAGAGAGAAAGGAAAAATAGAAACAAGTCAGAGCCCGATAGTGTAAATGAGTTAAAATTTGTTTAGCAAGTATTTAAAATGTTTACAGGCCAATGCAACAACATATTAGTGCGGCACTCTCTTGAGAAATTCTCACCTCTCTTCTAATGTGCACGCCTATCGCACTAATCTTCCCAACGGATTATCTTATCTTATATCGCACTAAACTTCCCAATGGTTTAACTTATCTTAGGTCCCTCGTAAGATTTAAAACTGAACAATATAATTGTTTAAGAGGAAAATTTCATTCACTAACAAAGTTCTCATTTTAACTTTATTTATTAATAAAGTTTCCCAGTGTCATATTATACTATTCAAAACAAGTATTTCCAATTTGAAGTCATTATTCATTTCTTACTTACCTTAGCACAATAGGCAGTTCCAAATTTCAGAATCTAATATATATATTAAATACTCGTATAATATATATATTCTAACAGCACCCCACATAAAAATTATGGTGCGGGCATACTCTGCTATCCAATTCCCGTATCACTCGTACTAAGGGAAATACAAGTTCGGAATCACTCTCGAACTGTATTAACACATACACATACAATATTGAGGCGAAGCATAGATTCCAAGTCTCTAAGAGGATAGCACATGCCCCTACGTCTCTTAGGACCGTCTGAACTATCGATTCGATAGCCTGTACCAAGGATTTCTATCTTCTAGGGTACGAGTCAAGATCCCCCATAAAGGCACATCGAGATATGATCGTCCCAGCGCGGTAACCTCAGGGATAGCAAGTAGCGCGGGCATGATTTTCACACATAGATAGTATATTCATAAACACAGTCATATAACTATATTACTATTACCATATCAAATTAGGTACATTTCTAATCCCCTAATTACGATATTTGTCCTTATTTCTCATTATTTAGTTCTCACGTACAACCGTTCATTTCTTACTTTAATTTGAGGGATCATTCCAACTTATTGCGTAACACTCATGGACTCTATCCTCCCAAGTGTAGAATTTAGTAGGTAATCTAATTTCCAACCTAACTATCTTACGCGTCTCTCCCCTTAATACATAATTTCATCGTCCCTTATATGTAAATATCCCGAAAATACAACTCTCGTTTTACATTAAAGGTCCCATAATTATTTATAAGTCCTACTGGTCTTCTTTATCTCCCAAAACATTTTAATAAGGGTGTCCAAGGGTTATTTCTCATTAAATTGAATTCAACTAATTTAAAAAGGGGAAATATGAGTCTGCCGGAAGGGGTCGATCGATCGAACGACACTCCTGGTTCGATCGATCGATCAAACAGGTATTCGAATTCTGCAGATTAGCAGTTACGGGTTTCACAATCCAACCTCAATCAAATCCAGATTTTTCACACCTAAACTCCCTAAAATTCGTACTATAATCAGTATACACTCATATTATTCATCTTCTACGTAAAGCATGCAATTTTTTTCATCAATAACCATGGATTAATAGGCCAAAACTTCATAAAAATCTCAAGAACCCTAGAATTTCTTTAACATGGTTCTAATCAGTATTTTTCCAGAAATTTCTACTCCTAATTCATCATAATTTCATGGCTAAGCCTCTACATATGAAGGGGTTACCAGATTTACATTCAAATCAATTCTACATGCGATTTTCCTATCTCCAACATGGATTTTCTTCTACCAAACTCGTCCTAATCACCCTAGACTAACATGAACGATGCATTAACGAAAATAAGCAAGATAAATACTTGCCTGGGATTTTCAGCGTTCTGATTTGCGAACGAATTTGGTGTTGTTGCATTCCCCGTCGCGCGATCTACGCGTTGGTGGTGGTGGCGGTGCAACCGGATGGATTTTTGGACTTGGTTTGCTTGGAAAGCTTTCTCCTTCCCTCTCCTATGGCCGTTCTAATGTTTTGAGTTTGCTAACCCTAAAGGGCTATTCCAAATGGCTGATATAGTTTAATAATTTTCGTGGGTTTAATTACCCAAAAATGCAAAATGACCAAAATGCCCTCCCGGGGTACTAATTAAGCCTAAAAATTCCCCGAGGTCCAAACTAAACTCCCGGGTAAACTTTTCTGACTATCTCGACCCTTCCAGACACTTTGACGCACTCGAAATGACCATACGTGTGACTTATAATTTATTCACTTTTATTCATCAATATTTAGTCCCGACACGACACGGGCGCGTCCCGACTCAAATTTTCAAAATTGTCATTTTATTCACTCTTGACATTTAATAGAACCAATATTATATTACTTTACTCATTAGTAATATTCAACAACAAGTTTCCCATAATTACTAACTCACATCACGTTAATAATTATAAAGTGATTAATTTCCGGATTTATATTAAATTAATAACTCACATTAAATTTAATAAATCCCCAAATTAATATTGCATAAAAATACGGGGTATTACATACTTCCCCCCTAATAACGGA
This sequence comes from Sambucus nigra, assembly GCA_949130495.1. NCBI lineage: Eukaryota > Viridiplantae > Streptophyta > Magnoliopsida > Dipsacales > Adoxaceae > Sambucus > Sambucus nigra. The sequence goes on along the minus strand of OX422210.1, from coordinate 415,403,026 downwards.
ATTTCGTCCTGAAATTCAAAAAATAAGGCATACCTGGTAAGAATAAATCTGAGTTTCTCTCGCGCATATCTGCCTCACGCTCCCAAGTGGATTCCTCCACATTATGATGCTCCCACTGGACCCGTATAAGTGGAACTACCTTCGACCTCAATCTCCTCTCGCTATGATCTAGGATAGCCACCGGTCTCTCCTCGTAAGAGCTATCAGGCTGTAAGTCTATGTCATCTATCGTGATGTGAGTATGGGTCATATCATCCCGAAGATATCGTCTCAACGACGAGATGTGGAATACATCGTGAATGTGATGTAAATGCTCTGGCATTCCCAATCTGTATGCTACCGGCCCAATCCTCTCGATAATAGGAAATGGTCCCACGTACCTCGGGGCCAATTTCCCTTTCTTCCCGAACCTCATCACTCATTTCATAGGAGATACACGTAGTAACACTTGATCCCCCACATTAAACTCCCCATATCACTCGTACTAAGGGAAATACAAGTTCGGAATCACTCTCGAACTGTATTAACACATACACAAACAATATTGATATGAAGCATAGATTCCAAGTCTCTAAGAGGATAGCACATGCCCCCACGTCTCTTAGGACCGTCTGAACTATCGATTCGATAGCCTGTACCAAGGATTTCTATCTTCTAGGGTACGAGTCAATATCCCCCATAAAGGCACATCGAGATAAGATCGTCCCAGCGCGGTAACCTCAGGGATAGCAAGTAGAGCGGATGCTAACCTGCCAACTAAAAGAAAATATGGAGAAGTACACAATACGACAAGAAAGATGCTCAACAAATATATGTTAGCGATGAATAAAACGTAACAACACGAGTACGAATATTCAAATCGAAATGCAAATCTCAAAGCATTTATCAATATAATTTCTCAACACTTTAACCGGGTTACCAGGGCTCACCACATCCGTATATGTTTTATCAAGCCATAGCCCGGGAAACAGGAATTTTGGCGGGTGCCCAACATCCGTGCCATATTAAAATCTCATGACAACGTGCTCATCAACAATATAATGATACCACATGAATCAAAATAATTTCAACAATTATTTTCCAGATTTCAATGACTTTATCAATTCAGATATGAGTTCAATTAACAAGAATTCAAAGAGAATGACACTCGCGAGATTTAATGAGCATATTGTGTAAAACCCCATACCTCAAAATCATTACATGAATCATCACATAAAAATCAGCCTCAAAATCTGATCGCACCATCACGTTCCTCTCTCGAAAATAATCAAATCATTGAAATCTGGAAAATAATTGTTGAAATTATTTTGATTCATGTGGTATCATTATATTGTTGATGAGCACGTTGTCATGAAATTTTAATATGGCACGGATGTTGAGTACCCGCCAAAATACTTATTCCCAGGCTATGGCTTGATAAAGCATATGCGAATGGGGTGAGGCCTGGTTACCCATTGATGTGTTGTTGAGAAATTATATTGATAAATGCTTTGAGATTTGCATTTTGATTTGAATATTCGTACTCGTGTTGTTATGTTTTATCCATCGCTAATATATATTTGTTGAGCATCTTTCTTGTCGTATTGTGTACTTCCCCATATTTTCTTTTAGTTGGCAGGTTAGCGTGGATTGGGACGCTATGGACCAATTGGGATTATTTTAGCGTGGATTATTTTGGGAAGAATATTTTTGAAAGATTTGTATTATTTTGATGTATAGAGCTTTGGAGATTTGTATTTTTATTCAAGTTAGATAGTTGTAATTTTAATTCGAGAGATTTGGTATTTAATTTGAAGAGATTGAGATTTGTTGTTGTGTCACTTAGATGCTCTATACCTTGTCACTTGTGGATTTGGATTTATTTTATCGCATTAGCGCTCTGTTCGCTCTCCCCGGACGGGGGGGTGTTACAAATGGTATCAGAGCTTAGGTATACAGCAACCCTCGGGGCTTGGGTTTTGGGTTCATTGCGTGGTTAGCAATTTTTGGAGATAGAAAATTTTAGGTGATATTCGTGATAGGCATCTAGATTAGATGTGAGGAAATTATTTTTGGTGATGAAATTATTTTTGGAGATTGTTAGCCTGATTTTTTAGAGTTAGGCATTCGGCGAATTTCGATGGCGAAATTCCATTGTTAGTGGGAAAGTGTAACAACCCGCGTAATTTTGGACTATTTTAATTAATTTCTGGAAAATAGAGGAAAATAAAGTTTTTGATAAAATTATTCTTATTACTCAAATATGTTGGTTATTATTTTTAAAGGCGGGAATTTCAAACGGTTTCGAAAACGGAGTTAAAACGGATTTTAAAATGATTTTTAAATATTTTTTAACTCTTGGAGTTGTTTTGACTTTCAACTCTTCATTTATTTGCCTTATTTAAAGGAGTCTTTTGGATTCCAACTCTTCATTTCTTTGCATTATAAAAGGAAGTCGTGAGCAACCATTTTAACCTACTTTTGGCACAAATTTTGGCAGCAAATATATTTTATATTCCTCTTCTTTTTATATACACATTGACCCTTGAGATTTGTGAGTTTCAACCTTAGATTAGAGGTGTTCTTGGGACTATTTTGTTGGAGGTTCTTGGAGGAGCTTTTGTAGATCTTTTGTGTTGATATTGAGGATGTGATCATTGGTTTCTCATCATGGTTTGAGGTATGGGGTTTTACACAATATGCTCCTTAAATCTCGCGAGTGTCATTCTCTTTGAATTCTTGTTTAATTGAACTCATATTTGAATTGATAAATTCATTGAAATCTGAAAAATAATTGTTGAAATTATTTTGATTCATGTGATATCATTATATTGTTGATGAGCACGTTGTCATGAGATTTTTATATGGCACGAGCGTTGGGCACCCGCCAAAATTCCTGCTTCTCAGGCTATGTCTTGATAAAGCATATGCGAATGGGGTGAGGCCTGGTGACCCATTGATGTGTTTTTGAGAAATTATATTGATAAATGCTTTGAGATTTGCATTTTGATTTGAATATTCGTACTCGTGTTGTTACATTTTATTCATCGCTAACATATATTTGTTGAGCATCTTTCTTGTCGTATTGTGTACTTCCCCGTATTTTCTTTTAGTGGCAGGGTAGCGCGAATTTTTGGGGGGCTATGGAGATTGATTTTAGCGAGGATTGTTTGGGAAAGATTTGTATTATTTTGATGTATAGAGCTTTGGAGATTTGTACTTTATTTTCGAGTTAGTTGTTGTATTTTAATTCGAGAGACTTGTTTAATTGAAGAGATTGAGATTAGTGGATTTATATTATTGTGGGATTCTTTTAGATGCTCTATACCTTGTCACTTGTGAATTTGGATTTATTTTATCGCATTAGTGCTCCGTTCGCTCTCCCTGGACGGGCGGGGTGTTACATATAGGCAGGATCTTATACACACTAAGTTTGCACATTTGTTGTTGCACACTAATTTTTTAAAATATTAAAAAAAATGAATTGATTTTTTTTGTGTGATATTTAAACATTTCAATGGGTCATATAAAAACATCAGCTCAAAAAAACTTTTTTTGTTATTTTTAAAAAATCAGTTAAACTTTCGCAGCTTATAAAATGCTTAAAAATCAACGAAAGTTTGGTCGATTTTTTGAAAATAGCAAAAAAAGTTTTTTGAGTTGATTTTTTTTATAAGGGTCCCTTGAAATATTTAAATATTACACAAAAAAAAATCAACTCAATTTTTTTTTTTTACTATTTTAAAAAATTGATGTGTAAATTTAGTGGCTTCTTGCAAAATGTGTGCAAAGAGCGTTGCTATCCATATAATATGGAGTAAAGGTGTTTAACTATTCATTGGATATATGATATTTTTGCTTTTTATGTATGATATTTTGGCATTTCATGCACATACATGAAATGTCATGTCAAAAGTTATTATTTAAAAAAAAAAAGGGGGGGGAAGGGTTTTTTAAAAAATATTTGTTTTACTTATTTTTAATTTTTTTCTCTTTTTAATTTTTTTTAAAGGTGTTTTAAAAAAAAAGACGGGTTATTATGAATTGAGTTTTATTACGGGAGCAAATTTATCTTCGTGCCCTCGGCACGAGCATTCACTATATATATATATATATATATATATATATATATATATATATTAATTATAGAAATGTATATATCCAAATAAACATAGTTAACCTCACCGTACTTGGGTTTGGTGTGTGAATGAAGGACCATGGAGGAGACGAGCGCCTTAAAACATCGATACATTCCTCTAATTTGTAGAGGGCCACCCGCCTCACCCACTGTCACTTTTTCAACACATACCTCTCCATAGTCTTTATCATCTTCGATAGTTTGGTTGGTGCAGGAGATTCGTTGCCCAGATTCCGGCAACTCACCTAAGTAACCACTACTTCCGTCGACTTGAACCGAAATCGGCATCATTTTGATTTTTTTTCTATGTATACATACATATGTATGTATTTCAGATCCGATTGCTTACACAAATGAGGCAGTTCTAAAGTTCTTATAACACGCCCCTCTTCCTCCCATAACCATCACCAGAAAATAAAAATAAATATATAAAAGTTAGGCTTGAATTGATATCTGATTGCATAGAAGTATTTGGCATTAACATCTTAATATGATGCAACTTCTCACAGCAATTTTTCTTCAAACAGCAGCCTGAAATGCTTGCCAATTATAGTAGCTATAAGTTAATCTTTTGGGCTCCAAGATAATGCAACTAAAAATGGAAAAAAAATAACTACTGAGCAGTCGAGGTCTAAATGCTTTTAAGCCAGCCTTTAACGAAGATGGAGAAATTTTGGCTCAACCAGCGAACTAGTGTATAAAAATCAATAAGAGAAATGGTTTGATTCGCATCTGTAACAAATCTAAGCAAAAATGAATATGCAGCAAGAATCAGTTGGGGTAAATTTTTTTTCGGGTATTGAGAGGACATTTTTTTGCTCAACTATTATGATCACACTATAATATCTTCCAACGGAACAATGCAGCCAGCTGGAGAATAGTCGCCTTTCTTACCAATGATGACTGAATTGCACCCTTTGATGCTGTTGCTGTTTATGTCATTGTTCTTGTTACTGTGATAGAAATTGTATATTGCTTGGTCCAACGTTCCATCTCTGTAGACAAAAATGCTGTCATCTTCTTCCATACGCCGCCATTTCTTGCTCCGGTCATCCACCCTATGGAGTGGCATTCCCCTAAAATAAATGTAAATACGAAAAAAGATTCAACCCAAACACTTGACAAAGTTTAGAAACACCACAACCCATTTGAAGGTAATTCTGGGGTATCGAGCCAAAAAAAAAATCTGGAGTAGCCCCCCTGTTCTCTTGTATCTGTTGTGTTCTTGTTTTATAATATTTGCCTTTCACCAAAAAAAATATCTTGATTGCTCAAACAAAGCTTTTAGGAATAATTGGTGATATAATTGTGAAACTGGCATAAAAATTCAAGTGTTCATGACTAATTGTGGGGGAAAAAGGTAAGCAAGACCACAAAAGTTATTTGTATACTTGCAAGTATCACCCCTTTCCTAACCAAGCATAGCTAGTAGAACCCTCTTTCCAATACACAACAAGGAATTAGAGCACGATAAGGAGTTTATGGCCCACTAAATCCTGCCATTTGATCTTTTTAGCACTGATTTTCTTGCGAGATAATCGTTACTAAAGAGGTACCCACCAACAATAACGCGTTTTGGTGTGAAGATATAGCTTATCTGGTAGAAAAGACAGGAATCTCGTGTTAAGTGTGGCGTAGGAATGCTACCAACTCTATAAAAAGATAATTTGGTTCAACCGAAAAGAGCCTGAGATGGACCAAAAATTTAAACGATGAAACAAAGGTGGAACCAGGGCATGCTGTAAAAGGGGGCTAAACATTATCAGGCGCAAAAAGAATCCAATAAAGGCTACAAAAGGGAACTTGTTATAAGGATGTGGAATTTATGAAACACTAATGAAAAATCTTAGAAGTAAAATAATAAAATTACTAACATGATATATGACCAATCTATTTGCAGGCAAACACTTAAGAGAAATAAATGGAAGTTTTGACACTCCACATGCGCAAGACGTGTAAGAGTGAGGGCGAGGCCAGGTGTCAAGTAGGGGCTCCAATTGACGAGATTATTTTTGAGAAACTTATTTGGCAGTTTTATAAATATAGATTTCATCTGGTAAAATAAAGTGTAATGAAAAATTGATTTTAACATAACTTGTCAGTAGCACCAAAAGAAAAGCACGAACTCAAGAAAGCATCTACCTATATACTTACTATTCATAGCTATTAACGGGGGGAAATAAAGAGTCTTAGTCTCCAAGAAACCATAAAGAGGCGAAAAGGACAAAAAGGCTGAAGGAATATTCCCTTAGAACATGTCTAATAAAAGAAATTTTACTATAAACTACTAAAAGGGAAAAGAGAAAAGGGTATATTGTAATACGACAGCAGATAATTACAGGAGCGCTCTCCTAGTGATATCATACCCCACCCCTCCAAAAAAAAGAAGACTACATCCACGAACTCAGTGAAATTCCCTCCATCTCCAGATGGACAATGCACGTGATGACTCGCAGATGGACTGCCCCTCAATCTCCTCGAACTCTAAGTCTCCATTAGTAGTCACCGACAGACTTTTTCTCTTCCTCTTACGGCACTTCGCAACCCGATGTCCAAATTAACCACCCTCAAAATATTTGAATGTGGGCGGAATGTGATGCCAAAAGTAATACTCAACCCTGATGGTATACTCAACAGCAAGCATTGTAGTGTCGAGATATCACGTAGAATAAATGTTGCCTCATCTCTCTCCCGCAATGCAGCCCGAGTGCATAATAGCTGAAAGTGCTCTTTGTAATCCCGCACTGAAGGGAGGGATTACAGGAGGCCCTGTACCCTAAAAAATAGGTTGCACTCGTACAAAGGCAGGAAGAAGCTAGGCTTCAACTGCTTCATATTTAGGCTTTAGCCGAGAGCGAACTGGCCATTCTCTTTACTGATACAAAATGAAGTCGTTCCACCACCCTTCAGCTAACCCTTGAAGCTTTGTTCCCACAAAACTGCACACACCTTGACCCCAATGATGCATACTTGAACCATATGTCCATCAAAGGTCCCTTCAAGGGTCACTGTCCCTAATATCACCATGAAGTCTCCTTTCAAGGAGCCTCAAAACAAACCCTACGTGATCAGGCTCATTCGGGGCCCAAACTCGAGATCCTCCTCCTCCTCCTCCGAGGAAATACAAATGGCACCTATAACACATGGTTGCCTCCAGCTTCGAGAAAATACAAAGGACAATATACATTGATGCTTCCTGCTTCGTGATTCGTCAGCTGATCCCAGATTGTTGGCCCTTTTTCCACGCCATCTATGAGTTATGATATACTTGTTTACAAACAAATACACACAATGAGGGCGAATGAACGCAACTCTTGATGCCAAGACTAATTAATGGCACCAAAAGAAAAGCACAAAACCTAAGAAAATCCTCTCAAAATGTAATATGAATTTATATCCAAAAGGCTTACATTATAGCTTTTGATTAATAAAAAGATCCTAAGCTTCCAAAAAATTCGAAAGAGGCTAATGGACGAAAAAGGACAAAAAGACTAGAGGAATATCCCCTTATTGAACATGTTTCATTATCAATATTACTTGGCGTGTATACAAAATGCGACAGAAAATAATCACACGTAAACTCTCTTATTTACATCAATTTTGGTTACCTTTTTTGGGGAAAAAGATTATTAGTATTATCGTGATTACAAGGATGTTCCCACAAGTGCTTAAATTCTTTTTGTAGGATTAAATATGGTAAGTTCTTGGTTGAGTAATCAAATCAATGAACTACCATATTTGTATAGCTTCGTTTGTAGTATAATAATCTTGTAATTATCTATTTAATTGAAATAATATGCAAGTTAATTACATTAATTTTGCTTACTATGGAAAAAAATATTAGTATTATCGTGATTATAACGATTTTCCCACACGTGCTTATATCCTTTTCGTAGAATTAGATATGGTAGCTCCTTGACTGAGTAATCAAATCAATTTCGTCGCATTAGATATTGTTAATGGCTTCTTCAAGGACTCGAGACAACATCGAGCCCTCGCAAAAAATCCACATCACAAATTTGATAAAAAAGGGTGGGGGAGCAAGGTGTGGAGAAGAGGCAGTGTTCTAAAAGGCTCGCCTAGGCGACGCCTAGAGACAAGGCGTGGGGTAGGCGCCTCGCCTAAGAGCTAAGCAGCAAGAAAGCAAACCAAGTGATAAAATCGTCGTTATTAAAAAATCAAATTCTACATAGAAAATACATAGTTTTACAGTTGCATAAAAATATACATACAAATATATATTGTATGTAAGAATGTTGCTTTGCATATATACAATGATTACAATAGCACTGTTTTGTGTAATATTTTTAAATGTTACTCAGTTCTATATATATAATAGCATTATTCTTTTTGTGTGTAATATTTCTATTCATTGTTTTAGGTATCAAATATCAATTGAACAAAATATTTTTATGTGAAATATTTTTACTCTGTCTTAATGTTAGCAATCTTTTCTTTATGTATGGGATCTCAAAGAAATGTTAAAAGTTCAGGGCTTTAAAATATCGTTATCAATGTTCATGTGTAAATCAATTTGGATATAATATGATACTTATGAATCATTGTGATTAATTAGTTTATTAGTATTTTATATATCTTAATGAACTCTGATTGAATATGTCTTTTACTTATTTATAATAATTTAAAGAAATGTTAATAATGTTGGAAGTAAATAAATATAAGTTGTTTGTAACTTAAATTTCAAGGTATAATTGGTTTGTATAAAAAAAATGGATGGGCCTAGGCACCCATCCCACGACTTGCGCCTCACGCTTTTGGAACCTTGGACGAGGTGATATGGGGGTGGCTATGGCGGCGTATAGTGCGCAGATGGTGAACATAGGTGTGGGTTGGTTAATGAACACGAAGGTTGTCACCATGACAGCCTTAGTATAAGTGGTACAATAAAGATCCGACTCTCAATCGTTCCCTTTTAAATCCACGACTAATTTGGATATGTTTCAATCGTCATTTTGATATAATTGGGTTATTTGTGGAAGCAATTTAACTACACATAAATTGAAAGAATGCTTAAGCTTATTCAATCTCATATGCATTCATAAGTTGTCATTAATTAGTTATTACAAAAAAACGACTATATCATACTTATAGGCCCCAAATACTTGGCATGACCTAAGCAACGACATCATTCTCTTACTAGTGAATATCCCTTTATTTTTCTACTAATTAAGAGCTAGAAATATATATATATATATATATATATATGGAGAGGTTCACAAGTGAACCTAAAAGATGAACTTTTTAATGAACCTTAACAAAAAATACTTAACAATTAATTAATTTTAATTCCCATGTTGTAATTGGTCCGCGCCAGCGGCAACGGACATGTGTGTCTATTGATCCCCAACACTCCCACCCCAACCCACCCACCCAGGCGCCCCCCCCCCCCCACTACCCGCCCCCCCACCCCCATGGCAGCCCTGCTGCCATAAGGGCTTCTATAAGGGCTGCCATGGTGATGGTGGTGGTTGGGGTGGGGGTGGGGGTGGGGGTGGGGGTGGGGGTGGGGTGGAGTGCCGGGGGGTGAGGGAGTTGGGGATGGATCGACGCGCGTGTTCGTTGCCGCTGGCGCGGACCAATTACAACATAGAAATTAAAAGTAATGAGTTGTTAGGTGTTATTTTGTCAAGGTTCATTAAAAAGTTCATCTTTTAGGTTCACTTGTGAACCTCTCCCTATATATATATATATATATATATATATATATATATTGCAGGTGATAAAATCCTACAAAGAACAATTCCTCACAACTAAAACCAAACAAAGAAAGCAAGTCACACAACACAACCACATATGTGGTTCGACAATGTGCCTACGTCTCATTCTTATTATTAACTCAGAATAATAATAATTATATGCCTTTTTTCCCGTGGTTTGGGTTATATTTATAAAGAACATAAGGTGGATGAGCTATGTAGGACTTTAAGAGCTTTGGATGCAGCTGCAGCTTGATCAAGCTAATCTTTCCTCTTAGATTTCCGTTGATTGGACTCCCCTTTGTTCTTATCCCTTAAGCCGTGACATTTAGAAATCCGTCTAGATAGGTTGGCTTTTCCGAGGACTGGCTTTAGCGGGAAAGAGGTGATGACTATGACCAAGTGAGCCTCAAAGTAATGCTTTAATTTTTGTGAAGATATAACTAGAGAATAGGCTAACTTCTCAAGTGGAAGGTTTCTCAGCATCGAGGAGCAATTTTTTGACATAGTAAATAGGATCCTTATGCCCTTCCTTCTAACACATCCTGATGGGAATGAGAGTTTATTTTAGTATTTTTTGCTTTTATTGTAATTTTCCTTTATTTTAGAGCTTTATAAGTTTCCAAGTATGTTTGGGACTAATATGTCATTTTTTACTTAGTAGTTGCCCTTTTTAGTCATTTTGGGTAATAGCTTGATTAGCAAGCTAACTCTCCCTATAAATAGGCCCCTTGGCCCTCATTTGTACTCAACCTTGAATATTGAGAATAGCGAAGAGAGAGAGAAACAAACCCATTTCATTTCTTATTTTAGTTGTTATTATTGTTGTTGTTGTGTAGTGTAGATGTTGTATCGTTAGTTATTGTGTAGATAACTTCTTCTTTTACGCTTCCGCACCCAAATTCACATCAAATTGGTATCAGAGCCGCATTTGTTCTTGGCGCGAGGATGATTATCAAATACGAGTCAGATTCAGGATGGGACCACTCCTACTTCATTCTACGTACAACAAGTCCCACCATCGAAACCCTAGAAACCCTAAAACCCTAGAAACCCAAGATTCAAGAAACCCTAATATCCCATAACCTCAATTGGTTGATACTCCTTCTGAATCTGCCCAAACCCTACCCATCTCAAAATCCCACCACCCAAATACCCAAACCTCTTTTTCCAACCCAAATTTCAAGATTGTATTGCCCATGACCAAGAACCAATGTTTTTCACCCCCGATCAATCCAAGATTCATTCGGATCTATCCAAGAAGCATTCCTCCACAAACCTTAACCAATTTCCACAAGAAAAATTAATTCCAACCAAGTTGTGAACCTTAAATTTTCAAGAACAAACCCCAACCCTAATAGACATTCATATTCAACCCCGGCAACCTCCCACCACACCACAAACCCTAATCAAACTTTCCCCCCACCCGGACCTCTTCAACACACTAATCCCCTACCAATTTTTGAAAATTACAATTCAGCCCCTGTATTTTCTAAAAATTACAAATCTGCCCCAAATCTACCAAGACCTTATGATTTCATCCCTCCCCCACCCGAAGAATACCTTTCTTCCAAATTATCGTGGGATGGTACCAAATACGGGCTCGATTTGAATGCATGTGCCGATTTCGACAAGGTTACCTATGCCATCATCAAGAAACTCAGAAATCTTCAAGATTCTTGGGCCGAGACGGATTCATATCTATCTCAAAAGCTTCACACATTAGCGTATAGTGCTTATTCCATCGGGAAGTATAAGATGTATTGTCAACAACTACTTAGGTGTCGAACCGAGTATTTTGAGATGGAGATGGCACGTGAACAATGGGTACGTGCACGAGCGAGGTATTTGGTCCCATATTTGGAGTACTTGTCCATCGGTGCCTCTCCTACTACATCCGATGTCATTCCCGCGCACATCGATGATACTATCTCTTCGGATATGCTTCACGAGGATGTACCCGAGGTTGTTGAGACCCAGACGATGCTTGATAGTGACTCCGTGTTCCTTCCTTATGATTTTTTTTTCCATATTCGAGGAGGATGGACGGCTCACTCGTACTTGATAGGGATTTGGAGATATTTGAGATTGTGTACTTCATTCCTATCTTTGGGGTAGAAGATGATGGACACTTTCTATGTGATTTTTTCGATTTATTTATTAAAGACGGTTGGGAGGCTCGCACCCATTATCGAAGGTGGAAATATTTGATTTGATGGATTTTTTTCCCATTTTTGGTCACGATGATGAGCTTTGTGATGATGGTTCGGTGGTTGTTTCCTATGAGGCGTATATGTTGCGTGAGGAGATCACGATTGGTTTGGGATTTGTGGATCCTTTTTGGGTTCCTTATGAGGAGTGATCCATGCCTCTTTTACATGATTTGATATTAAGGAAGCTCATCACGGACAATTTGGATGAAATTTGGCATCAATGGCCTTCTCCGCGTCGATCTTGTGATGGCTTTTCATGTGGACGGAATAGAGGCCGACTTCCTATTCCTCGGCCATGGCGTAAATTTGTGGTTTCTCTTTAAGGCTATTTTGCGAGTCGTTTTGCGGGACGCTTTAAAGGACGACTTCCCTTTCAAGTACGGGAGCCCCGAATGTTGCCCTCACCCACCCTTTTGTCACTCCGGACGAGGTCCCTCAAGTAGGGGAGAATGATGGGAATGAGAGTTTATTTTAGTATTTTTTGCTTTTATTGTAATTTTCCTTTATTTTAGAGCTTTACTAGTTTCCAAGTATGTTTGGGACTAATATGTCATTTTTTACTTAGTAGTTGCCCCTTTTAGTCATTTTGGATAATAGCTTGATTAGTGATGATACGAGATATCGGCCATAGGGCGTTCTCATATCAGCAGATCAAAAGCTATATGTGTGTGTGTGTGTGAGTTAAACAAGTAAATCAACCAAACAGAGAGAAGACAAGATATAGAGTGGTTCAGCCTCAAAATTAGGCCTACGCCCACTATGTTGCTCCATTCTCATTATATGCGTTGTTTTGTACAATATAACCGTGCCTAAAGAGGCGTACAAGTATGAGAATAAAGGAGAATACATGATGATTGAGGATTCCTCTCTTCCGGGGAGGTAGCTGCGTTGTAGGTACATGGCCTCCAGGTCGTATGTCGGGGTTGTGTAGAGGGAATCTGTATTGGAGAGCCTACCCCGGGCCTGTGGAATCCCCCCTCCTTCTAGGCGTGGTCCTCTATTTATGAGGAAGTGAGTTGAGTCACGTTCCCTGAGCACGTGGCGTACACCAAGTCTGCAGTAGTTGTGGATGAGGGCGTGCGGCCCACAGAGTAAGCAGCGGAGCTGTTGGAGGGGAACGCGTACCCTAAGGCGGGGTGCCGCGGCCTCTGATGGAGAGGGCCGCACCCTATAGGAGTTCTGGCCGCGCCCTGAGTGAGGTACTGGCCGCGGCCTGTATGGCCTGAACATGCGACTGTAGAAGAATACTGCCACGGCAGGGTGCTATATTTGTACTATCAATAAGCCCCCAAGCCGTAGTGCCAAAGGAGATATATTGGGACTGCGGCTAAGTAGCCTAGGTGCCGCGGTGCTTCCAAAGCGACGATTCGTCTTCCGCGCTCCCTTATATAAATTGTTTCTGGCCGTGGACTTCATTACGTTTCCAAAACTTTTGAGAGCAAATCGAGAGCGAAACTCTGCACATTCCTTCTTGCATATTCCGGTGACCTTCCGAGGCGGTGCGTGGCAGTTCAAGGTGGTCTGTAGCTGATCTTTGCGACTTTCTTCATTTCCAGGTGATTTTTCAACCACCATTTACAGTTTTCTTTCCTTTTGATGCTTTTCCTGGTTCATTCGCTAGAAACCTAGGGTTTTATTTGTTCGTTTTGCTTTTCCCACATATGCTGCATACAAAATACATATAACTGTTCTTGATGTTCATAATCGAACACATGTTCCATGTGGGTTTGATCCGAAAAATGATGAGATTTAGGTAATCACTTGTTTAGGATAGAGGCCGCGGCATGGTAAGATTTCAATCGTCTGAACTTACAATTCTGCGTCATACCGTACTAAGTGGCCGCGGTCCCTCAAACTATCATTCGCGGCATCAAATCACCCCCCTCGGTAGTCTAGGAATAGCCTTAAAACTTCCATGAACCCAAGACATCCATGTTAAATAACTATAGCTGCTGCTAGAGCAGAGTGTACTGAAAATTTAGGAATGGCCGTGTCCAGGAATGCCCTAAAAGGAATTTTGTCTTATTACCGCGGCAGCCTATGTTCCTCTGCTGATATGGAGTTTGCCGCGGCCTAGTTGGGGCAATACGATCTCGACATTTTTAATACTTAAAGATACCCTTCTGCGACTTCTTAGTCTTACAAACCATACTGGTTGCGGCGCCTAACTGCGAACTCTGCTTTTCAGGTACTGCTGCAGCCATATGAGCTTTGACCCAGACGAGTTCCTGAGAGGCTTTTGGGCAAAGCATTTTGGGACCTCTCCCCCCGTGCTTACTTTCGTGCCTCCTCTAAGGTCAATAGGCCCTTGCAAACTAAAAGATTGCCCAAACTGCATCATACTCGACTCAGACTCCGCGGACTCCGCATCTGGGAAGGTTTTCCAATCTCCGCTGATGGAAGAGGAAGCCAACTCAAGTACTCATCCCATGGGTGAAGGGGATATTGCCGCGGCTGCTAGAAATAAGCCTGGAGGAACATCAGGGAGGGCTGAGAGACGCTTGGCCGCGCTTGATATCCGCAGCTCAATGACCCAAAATTGGGTTGAGCAGGTGGCTGAGGCCTTAGAATTTCCAGAAAATTTGATGTGTTCATCCCCTGCCGCGAACCAAAGACCGTGCACGGTTCTATCTGATGACGGAATTTGCTTCCCCCTGCATGCGTTCATTTACGGGCTGCGGCTACCTGTCCCAGTTGCTATCCGTCGTCTTTTTCAGGCGATGAACCTGGCCCCCGCACAGTTGGACCCTAATGGCTGGAGGGCCATTCTCGCTGCAGTTGTCCTTTGGGAGAAGTTGTTCAAAAAGGACATCACTCCCGCGGAGTTCTTTCACTTCTACCGCCCAAAGGAAAACTCAGTAAAGTTCGCGGGCTACTATTACTTTTCTAGCCGCGGCAGGGACGAGACCCTTTACACTGGGAGACCGACCAGTGTGAAAAACTGGAAGGGGAAATATTTCTACATCTCCGGTGAAGGCTGGGAGATGCACCCCGAGGAGAATGAAAGAAAGAGAGCATATAAAATGCCGCGGCAGTGGGGGTCACCCTCAAAATTAGGTATAAGATTATAGCCGCGTCCTTTTTATTTCACGTAACTTCCACTAACTTGAATTGTCTTTTCTTTCTGCAGCCCTTGACAATTTGCATTTGAACAAGCGGCAGGAAAAAAGAGTTGCTGAGGCTGCGGAAGTTCCTGCTGAGCACAAGAAGTTCAGCATACTTGTAACATCGGCAACTATATTTGAGGCGGGATTTTTCCCAAACAAATCCATTCCTCAACAAATGGGCGCGGAAGGTAATTAACTGTGCCATTATTTTTATTCCGCGGTCGTTTCTTTCCTTGAACTCGTGTTATTCTTTTTCAGGTGAAGAGGTTGACAGGACCTGCTAGCGGCACAGTTGGCAGAGATGGATGAGGACGCAGTCGTCCTGAATAATACTGCGCGAAGCAGAAAGAGGAAGAGGTCCAAGGCCAAGGGACCTGCCGCGGCCCCCTCTGGAGATAAGGCTACTGATCCTGCCGCGGATCAGGTGGTTAATGATGAAAACCCTGCACAGCATGAACATTTTGATGACGACATAGGGGAAAACTTGGTCGCGGCTGGCCTGATGTCAGCCGAAGTCCCCCTTCAATCATCCTCTCCTCCACCGCCAATTGTAGTGGCGGTTAATGCGAACCTGCCACCTCCTCAATTCCGCGAAGAGTCTGGGCCTGACGGTAGGCCAAGGCCTCAATTAAGGCAGCCTGACCCCAATTCTTCTCGGACACTACCGCAAAGGCTGCGCGGAGAATGAAGCGAGCCTTGGATGCCGCGGACCTTGACAGGCTGGTTGGAGAAGATCATGAAGATCTGGAGGACTGTGGCCTCCATAGCCTTCTGAGGGTACGTACCAGTTGTCATTTGACTTTGCATCCTATATTTTTCCATATTTTCTAACGTCTTTTCTTTCAGGCCACGGATGTGATTGTGGTCCAGAAGAGGAAGTACGAGGCCTTGTATAGGTTGAAAGAGGCCGAGAAGAGTGCCTATACCACGGACTTGCAAACTGCACAGACTTCTTCTTTTGAGGCAGGGAAAAAGTCTGATGTCGCGGCTCTTCAGGCAGCCCATATGGACCTGGATAAGGCCAACAAGGCCAGAGAGGAAGCGGAGGAGAATTTTAATCAAGCTGCGGAATCTCTGAAATCCTCTCAGGCCCAGACAGCCGAAGCCGCCCGTGTTGCAGAGATTTCAAATACTAAGCTCGCCCTACTCCAGCAGAAATATCAAGAGTTGGAAGCCAAGTCTGCTCAGAAGGATGAAGCTCACGCCGCGGCAATACAAAAGTTGGAGGTTGATCATGGCGACGCCCTCCAGCTAGCCATAGATCATGTCGTGGAGTCATTCAAAGGCTCCAAGGATTTCTTCCTTATTAACAACAGGGCATACCTCCGCGGCTACCAGGAGCTGCGGCACAGATTTATCAGGAGGTTCCCTGAGGCCAAGGAGGAGGTCCTTGCCTGGAAGTTAAGTGATGCCGAGCATCAAAAGAGCATCGCTGAGCTTAAGGCCGCGGCAGAAGAGAGAGAAAGGCTTAGGGCAGAGGCAGGGGCAGCGGCTGAGGACGGAGAGACAGAGACTGCCGCAGGAGGAGAAGAGGCTGATGATGATGATGACGCAGCCTCTTAAATTCTTAATTTTTGTTGCATCATCAATATAGGGCTGCGTCCCTCCTTTTTGTAATCTAAAACTTCTGTTGTGGCTGCGACCTCCATTCTGTAATCTATGGCTATTAATACAAAGGTTGCGGCCATATTTTTATCACTACGATTGACTGCTTAATATTCCTTGCTTTCCTATATTGCATGTTTTACATTTCCTGCTATAATGAATGGTTGCACGTTACTGCCTCATTATTGAAAATGCCTCTGCGTCTCGATAGACATCACATTTCAAGTCCGCGGAGAGAGGTCGATTTCGTCGTTTGATTTTCTATCAATGTTTGCGCTCACACAAATTGTGTTGAATCATCAAGGCGGCTGCGTACAAGCCGCGGCCCTTCATTATGCCGCGTCATGCAAATATCTTCATTTGATTGTCGTGGCCTCGATTTCAAGGCTGGGACTTGCTGATTGCATGGGTCCCCAGCTACCTTCATTGCACACGGTTGTCTGAACCGTTTATCTTTTGTCATCCCATAACCCACATGGAACACGTAGTGAGCTCTTTCCTTAGACTTGGTGATTTGATGCTGTGGCGTTCTCATGCTTCAAGATATTTAGTGCCTTAGCACTTTCATGAATGAATGGCTCCTAGAGCTCTGTAACCGTATCGGTGGTCTGCGGCGCACTTCGGGTTCATCTGAACAAGGTACCTCTGCAGACATATGTTGGTGTTTCCAAGTCTTCTCGAGCTGGATCGTGTCACCAAGCCCTAATATACGAGACACTATCAAGCCTCTCCATGCTGGGTTATGCTATTAAGCCACCCACAGAGACACTATCAAGCCTCTCCAGGCTGGGTTATGTTATTAAGCCACCCACAGCTAATATGCGAGACACTATCAAGCCTCTCCAGGCTGGGTTATGTTATTAAGCCACCCACAGCTAATGATATATATAAAGCCATCCCTGGCTAGATATTGTAAGCCTCCCGGCTCGATGACGCGTCCCAAAAGCTAAGAACGGGCATTATAAGCCCCCGTGGCTAATGTCGCACTCCAAGAGCAAAGAATTGGCATTATAGGCCCTTGTGGGTAATAAAAGTTCCTTGAATCCTCATATGCTTTTGCGAATATGGTCATCATATGATAAGATGTAGTTGCACATTGCGAGGGGAACTTCTGAGCTAATGAAGGTCGTAACCCATCCATAAGTGCATCCCGAAGTAGAATAATCCTTCGAGATAATTTTGTTATATTTCCTCTAGAATCTGTTTAAGACAAAAAGTCTTTTTGTGAGATAGCAGATTATAAAACCAAGAGAAATATTAGATATAGCTAAACTTGCTAGTTCATATATTTATACATGTACGCTGCAGCTAATGACTTTGTTAACAAAGCATAAAGTCTTTGAGTATTAAGGCTACAATGAGCTTCATAAAACATGAACAGAAATAGTTGAAATTAGAAAGACTAAGGATGAGATGCGGCATGCAGCCTCTGCCAGGTCTGGCTGAATCCCTTATTCATTCTTCAGGAATCGCTGCAGCATCCCTTGACCGATTAGCCTTTCAACTTCATCCTTCAGAGCATAGCATTGCTCTGTGTCATGGCCATGGTCCTGATGGAATTTGCACCAGGTAGCTTTGTTCCTCTTGTGGGGTGGAGCTCTCAATTTTTCTGGCCACCTCAAAATCTTGTCCTCTTTGATGAACTCCAAGATCTCTTCAATCGGGAGGCTCAACTGAGTATAGACACCCGACTTTTTCTCTGATTTCTCTGCTCGCCTTTTTTGACCTCTGATGGTTGATTCCGCGGTTTCATTTACTGCCGCGGCAGGCAAGGCTGGCTTTGTTGTTTCCTCCACTTCCGCGCCTATGTTTTTAGATGCCACGGTCTCCAACATTAGCACCCTATGAGTTGGAAAATTGACCTGGGTCTGAAGTGAGGCGTGGCTGTCATAGAGGTGATTAAGGTGATTGTATAGTTGCACAATCTCATCCTTGACTTCTGCACTCCGGCTGGATTCTCCTTCCATCTCTGCTTTTGTTAGTCTTTATAAAGTATACAGAATCTGAGACAAAACTAACAGAAGTGAGTGATCACAGAAGTATCAGGAAGGGGGGGTTGAATTGCTCCATGATTATGCTGCTGAGGCCGCGGCCAGTATGGCACATAAGTGCACTGCCGCAGCCTTTTAATGTCATTCACCAAGGTCGATCCAAAGGCCACTCAAATCCCTCCCACGATGATTTTGAACTGTTGTGGTAGGTTCGCAGCAGTAGGGGTCGCGGCATGAGATACTGTTGACCTTACAAGCCGCACCCCTGTCTGGGCCGGGGAGAGATCCCAATACAGGAGCTGATATTTTCTCCCCCAACACGTGAAGAAAACCTACTAGGGTCCATTGATGAGAGAATTTCCTTGTTGTGCGCAATATGGCA
The DNA here is from genome assembly GCA_949130495.1 of Sambucus nigra. Taxonomy (NCBI): domain Eukaryota; kingdom Viridiplantae; phylum Streptophyta; class Magnoliopsida; order Dipsacales; family Adoxaceae; genus Sambucus; species Sambucus nigra. The sequence continues at coordinate 415,383,894 of OX422210.1, read as the reverse complement.
CAACTTCAATGGTAACCCCTAGATCATAGGTAGATGACAACAAAAATGGGAGTGAATATAGCCCTTCCCTAATCATCCACCTTTTTTTGGGACTAAAGTTCACCACGCATTTTAGCATTATCTAGATGGAATGATATCACAGGGGTATGCAAAATAGATCCAAAGCCATTAAATGAAGATCCAAAGGCAGATCCAAAAATATGAAATATCCATTGAAGAGGGCGAACGTGATGCGGAGTCCAATAACCAGTAACCGACCCGTGAGGAGATGATCCAAAGGACCCTCAGGGATCGAATAAGGTGTTTGAAGAACTCATATAAGCAGAGAAACAAGATCGAAATATCTCGTTCCCACAGACGGCGCCAAACTGATGATACGAGATATCGGCCATAGGGCGTTCTCATATCAGCAGATCAAAAGCTATATGTGTGTGTGTGTGAGTCAAACAAGTAAAGCAAGCAAACAGAGAGAAGACAAGATATAGAGTGGTTCAGCCTCAAAATTAGGCCTACGTCCACTATGTTGCTCCATTCTCATTATATTCGTTGTTTTGTACAATATAACCGTGCCTAAAGAGGCGTACAAGTATGAGAATAAAGGAGAATACATGATGATTGAGGATTCCTCTCTTCCGGGGAGGTAGTTGCGTTGTAGGTACATGGCCTCCAGGTCGTATGTCGGGGTTGTGTAGAGGGAATCTGTATTGGAGAGCCTACCCCGGGCCTGTGGAATCCCCCCTCCTTCTAGGCGTGGTCCTCTATTTATGAGGAAGTGAGTTGAGTCACGTGCCCTGAGCACGTGGCGTACACCAAGTCTGCAGTAGTTGTGGATGAGGGCGTGCGGCCCACAGAGTAAGCAGCGGAGCTGTTGGAGGGGAACGCGTACCCTAAGGCGGGGTGCCGCGGCCTCTGATGGAGAGGGCCGCACCCTATAGGAGTTCTGGCCGCGCCCTGAGTGAGGTACTGGCCGCGGCCTATATGGCCTGAACATGCGACTGTAGAAGAATACTGCCACGGCAGGGTGCTATATTTATACTATCAATTAGCAAGCTAACTCTCCCTATAAATAGGCCTTTTGGCCCTCATTTGTACTCAACCTTGAATATTGAGAATATTTAAGGTTGAGAGAGAAAGATACCCATTCCATTTCTTATTTTAGTTGTTGTTGTGTAGTGTAGATGTTATGTAATTAGTTGTTGTGTAGATAACTTTTTCTTTTACGCTTTCGCACCCAAATTCACATTATATCCGGACTGAACTGACCGCATAATCGGACACCGCAAGATATAAATAAATTGGATCTCCCGGATTTGGGATCGCGAGCAGAGGTGGTCGGATCAGGTAGGTTTTGATTTCATCAAGTGCTTTCGAGCATTCCTCATTTAAGGTTAAGACGTTCTCTTTCTTCAACAACTGAAAGAAAGGTCGGCACCTTTTAAAAGATTTAGAAATGATGCGGTTACGTGCTGCTAGCATTCCTCCCAACTTTTGAATATCACGAAGCATCTTTGGCGGTTGAATGTTATTGATTGCCCCAATTCGGTCAGGGTTAGCTTCAATCCCCTTTGGCTGACTAAATACCCCACGAACTTCCCAGACTAAGCTCCAAAAGAGTACTTGACTGCGTTGAACTTCATTCCTGAGGATCTCAAATGTCTTCGCCAAGTCCTGTAGGTAGTTGGCCTTATACTTGCTTTTGACAAGCATGTCATCTATCTAGACTTCCATAGTGTCACCCAAATTATCCTTGAATATCTTAGTCACCAGCCGTTGATATGTCGCTCCTGCGTTCTTAAGATCAAATGTCATAACTTTATAACAGTACAAGCCAAGAGTGATAATGAACGAGATTTTATCTTGATCAAGGCCAAGCAGAGGAATATGATGGTACCCAGAGTATGCATCCAGCAAACTCATTCATTCGTGACTGGTTGTAGCACTGACCATTTGGTCAATCTTTGGCAAAGGAAAGGTGTCCTTGGGACAAGCTTTGTTGAGATCGGTGAAATCCACGCAGACTCTCCACTTTCCATTATTCTATTTCATGACTAGTGAATTTGAGAGTTATTTAGGGAATTGAACTTCTTTAATAGACCTTGCTTCCAGAAGTTTTCCCACTTCTTCTTCCACGGCCTTTGCCTATTCCTGAGTTGTTCGGTGAGCCTTTTGAGTGATCGGCGGGAATGTTGGGTCAACGTGAAGTCGATATGGCATGATTTCGGGATCAATCCCCGTCATATCATAAGGCCATCAAGCAAAAACATCTTGATTCTTAAGTGAGCTTTCGATTAAAAATTTCCTTTCTGGGTGTGAATCATAGAACATTACCTCCTGTAATGATTCCATGACCCTATCTGCGGAGGCCACCCTCGTTTTTTCTACCCCCGGTTTGCCATACTTTAGTTGTTATTTGGCTGGTGTGGCCTCGTCCGTGGTCGGCTCAGGGACGACCACTTTCTCCTTTATTTTTCTCTTATTTGGCCTTAATGGCGACGAGAAAACATTGCTGAGCAACATCCTGATTTTCCCTAATCTCCATTATCCCCCGATCGGTAATGCATTTGTATTTATGGTGATAAGTGAAAGGGATAGCTTGCATAGAGTGCAACCATCTTCTTCTAAGGATAGCGTTATAAAAGGAATCAATGTCCATAACAAGAAATTCGATCAACTTCGAGATATTCCCAATTCGGACGGACATAACCATCTTCCCCAATGACATATTTATCTTTATAGCGAAGCCGAACAAAGGAATAGTCGCTTCTCTCAAATCCTCCATCTTGGGATTAAGTTGGTTGAACAGCTTCAGATACATAACCTTCAAAAAGCTTCCCTGATCAACTTTGAGATGTCCACAACTAGAAATCGATCAACTTCGAGATATTCCTAGTTCGGACGGACATTACTACCTTCCCCAATAGCATATTCATCTTTCCAGCGAAGCCGACCAAAGGGATGATCGTCTTTCTCAAATCCTCCATCTTGAGATTAAGTTAGTTGAACAACTTCAAATACATAACCTCCGAGAAGATTCCGTGATCAACTAGTAACTTATCCACATTCCAGTTTACAATCCTGAGTGTGATTACTAGTGCATCATGATGCGGAGTTCCAACTCCGATCATTTCATCCTCCGTGAAGACTATGTACTTGTCGTAATTAATGTCTTTCGGGCATCAACACTTGCCTACTCGACATTTGGCAGGGTCGATCTGGAAAGCTTGCATCATTGCGATGACTTTCTTCAGTTCCATCCGAACAACATTGCCTTGAATCTCTTTCAATCTTAAGGTACCGTGAATGACCACAAACTTGGGCACTATCTCATCATCTTTTAGGACATTGTCTACGCTTGAAGCGTAGTGCTCCTTATCATGGCGTGAACTCCTTCCTCGGCTGTAAGTTTACTCGCCTGAGGGCTAGGGATTCTGCCTTGGCACGTACGCTTATCTCCGTGGGGCTCGCGCTCCATCCTTTCTAAACGATGTTATAAATAGGCGTTATCTTCCTGTTGGAGGCGCGTGGCATCCTATTGCTGGCAGAGCCTCTAATCGTACGTGTGGACCAGCTATGAGATCTGGTTCGATCTATAGGTTGTTCGTTACTCTAATTGGAGTGTTCCTCCTGAGGGCGATAACTAAGCCTGGCAATATGGGTTTAGCAACACAAATCCACCCAAAAACAAACCGTTTGATTTAAGTAAATATGTGGTGCGGGTTGAAATGGGTTTAATGGCCCAATAGATCGATTTAGGTGAGGGTTAAAACGGGTCATGCGCGGGTCATTAGAGAGTATCAGTGTTCTCTTCTTCATCACCTCTCTCATCTCTCTGTGTCTTCATCTGCACCACCAGATTTTCTCCTCTGGTTTTTTAAAGAGGGGCATAGATAAGTAATTAGGTTCTCTAAAAACAAGAGAAAAAATTGGTAAACCAAATTTGATTCGTCCCACAACCACCCAAATCTAACTCGCAACTCACTCCGAACCGTTTCTGACCCGCCCATTTCAACCCAAACCATTTTCAATCCGCCCATTTTTTGGGTTTAGCGATAACATACATTTGGAGCGTTATAACTCATGCTTGGATGGATTTCTGACCTTATCCCAGGTGCTGGAACCCATTGTGGTGATTGTCGTTTAACGGCAGAAGTGCACTGTGCCGGTGAGACATGACAGATTGTTAGTTTTAATTGGATTAGGAAAAGAAATTCAATTCTCGAAGAAAGCGCCAATTGTAGGTGTGTTAAAATCCTAAAAAGAATTATCTATATAAATATTTTTTACGTAAGGTTAAAAAAGGTAAAAAAAAAATATATAGATAGATAGATAGAGAGAGAGAGAGAGAGAGAGAGAGAGAGAGAGCGGTTCTCATGCATACTCCAGTTTGCATACCGCTGGCGCGGATCAATTTTGATAAAATAGTAAAAAAAATATTTTTGAGCTAATTTTTTTTATATAGTTTTTAAACATTTCAGTAGGGCCATATAAAAAAATCAACTCAAAATGAATTTTTTTACTATTTTAAAAATATCAGTCAAACTTTGTCAGTTTTTAACAACTTAAAAACTGACAAAGTTTGACCGATTTTTTTAAAATAGCAAAAAAATTCATTTTGAGCTGATTATTTTTTTATGATCCTATTGAAATGTTTATAAATCATAAAAAAAAAATCAGCCGAATTTTTTTTTTTTTCTATTTTAAAAAAATGGTCCTCATTCAGGGTCCTCAAACTGGGCGTCACTTGATCCTTTCCCTATATATATATATATATATATATATTGTTTTTTGCCAAATTGGGTCCCCGCAGGGAACCCGATCCCCAATAAATTGTCGATGGAGCCCGACCAGAAAAAGATGGAAATGGAGGCGGGGGCGGGGATTTCAAGCGGGAATAGAAATTGCTCCTCCGGCCTGTTGTCATCCCTCTATTGAGGTACAGATATATAGATTTGGGAAGTGATGATTTTACTAGAAAACCAATAAGGTTAACAAGAAAACCGATTTTTTTTCCCCAAAAAATTTATGAATTTGTGAAAAGTTAATGGTTTTCCCATTCAGAGGAAAATTTCCCTAGTGAAAATCCCAAAATGTAATCTATATTTTGAAATCATTTACTAAAATCTTTGAGATGAACATTTAATTAAAGGGTCAATTATTAAATAGTCCCTATTATAAATATATATTTTTTAAAAAGGACACATATTTTTAGTTTAACCCATTTACTCCCTCAAACACTCAATATCCTCTTATTTTTAGAGGTCCGCGCCAGCAGCACTCCCTCTCCAAAATATGTGGCAAAGGACTTTTTGAGGCAAAAGAAAAAAGTTTGGACTAAATGGGTATTAAAAAATGTCCGAAGGACTATTTGGTATATGTCCCTTAATTAAAAGGACCTTTGGCTTAAATTCTAAGAACTAGTGTTATTCTACGTGTGTGTATGTAGATAGATGTGTATAAACCGAAAATGGGTAAAAAACTTCCTTTAAAATAAGGAAACAAAAACAAATAAGAAACCAATTGAATTAAAATTCTTTAAATGACTCATTATCAAATATGGTAACCAAATAAAAAGAAAGTAATTAAAATAAAGAGTTATTGGCACTTTACTATCCTCAAGTTTAGTCACTTTTGCACTTCATACCCCTATGTATCAAAACATGTACATAAAACCCCAAAGTGTTCATATTGCTGCAATGTAAACCCTTCTGTTATATTAACTAATGAAAATAGTCAGAAATGAAGGTAAATGCGTCAAGATGTTCTTTCCCGCCAAATTTTGGAGTTTGAAGTGCCAGTCTTGATACATTGCGGTGTAAAGTGCAAAGTGACAAAATTTTAAAATAGTTAAGTGCCAATAGTCCTTTTATTACTATCAAATATATTAATTATTTAAGTTTATTTTTATTTATATTTATGTTAGTAAAGATAATTGATTTCATACCAAATTATTTAATGAGAACCAATTCTAAGCTTTCAAATTTGTGATATTTTTACCCTAAATATTTTCATCGTAATTACTTATTGTTAAAAATGACCTATATGTGTAATAATTGAATTTATATATCAGTGCACACAAGTAATATGTTAACGCACAATTAAGTATCATTTGTGAAAAAATAGGGTCAAATTTGATCAGCTCTTTCCCCATTTTCTCAATGATATTTTTCCCGTCTCCTTTCTAGTCAAAAGCATCATCTCACTTAACTCCAGTATAATATTTCTTTATATTTATCTCTTTTTATTTGTTTGGGATTTAGCTCGCATATATATAAAGAGAGTTCTTCAAGTGCGGGTCTTTATTAATGTACCTAAAAACAAACATAGTTTTTTAAAAGGGGCATATACCAAATAGTCCCTCAAACTTTTTTTAATACACGTTTAGTCCAAACTTTTTTATTTTGCACCAAAAAGTCCTTCATCAAGTCAAAAAGGCTTTACCATGCCGCTGACGCAGACCTTTAAAGATAAGAGAATAAAGAACTTTTTTATATTTGATCATTTTTAAAATAGTGAAAAACTTAATTTTACAACAAAAATTAATGGAGATGATCTCCGACTTTCCAACTTTCCGTTTTAATTTTTCTACTTTATATACGATATTAAATTTGCGAGAGCCTTTTGGATATGACAGTGAGATTGGTTTTAATTTACATTCACGGTCTTTTGGATTTGATTCAAGTATATTACTTGACACGCTTGAAATGCAATCAACATTGAATTAAGGTTTTAAATTTAAGTGTACGTCTTGACCTATAAAATTTACATTAAACATATACTGCATATATTACAAATGTCTAGTAAATAAAAGTACAAAAATTAAGAGGTTAAAAATGATTATTTTTTATAATAAATTTAAATAATTAATATAGTTGATTAAAATGATTATCGACACTTTACTACCCTGAAATTTATTTACTTTTGTGCTACAAATCCCAATGTATCAAGACTGGCATAAAACCCCAAAATTTGGCAAAAATGATCATTTTGACGCATTTACCCTTATTTTTTATTATTTTCGTTAGTCAATTTAATGACAAAATTTAAATTGCAACAATGTGAAAACTTTGGGATTTTATGTGCCAGTTTTGATATATTGGGGTTTGAAGTGCAAAAGCGACTAAACTTTAGGGTAGTAAAGTGCCAATAACCCTAAAATAAATATATAATAAATATAAGCGAAGTGAAAATTCAACCTTAAGGTTTGGGGTGATTTCATTTCCAGACCCATACTTTCAAAAGTTTCAACTTTAATCTTGGTCATCTCCTATAGGAGATGGAAATATATAGTTTTACATTGTTTGGCTCTACAATGGGTATCAGAAAATGTAGATTTGGGAGAGAGAGAACGTAGCAAGGATGTAAATTTACATCGCCGCTGTACAATGTATAGAAGGGGGACCCACAACTGGGCGGCTAAGCCTTGTCCGTCCAGACTTTGGGCGGATAACCCTCATCCGCCCAACGCTTAATTGAAAAAAAAATTCATTCTCCTAACGTCAATAAAATGGGGGAGAGAGCTACGCGGGTAAGACTCATCCGTTCAGGGTAGGCCCCACTGTCCTTTTTCCATTGTCCCACTGTGCAACCAATACACAATGTTCACCAAAAAATGTAGATTTACATTGTTTTGTTCCAACCCACTGGAGATGGCCTTAGTGTTCATGATGTTTGTAATTTCAAACCTCTCTCACATCTACGTTACAAGACTTGATGGAATTAGTGACTAGGAATGTTATATGGAAAGTTCTATAAGAAGACATGTTATTTTGGCCAAGGAACAAGTGACACGTGGTTCAAAGAACTTTTATAAATTAAAGAAATAAGAAAAACTCACATTTGTATATCAGTATCATATTTATTTTAGTTTTTTAAATTAGTTTTTATTTTTACTTAATTGATTATTTTGGTTACATATTCATTGTTCATTGGTCAAACTAATCAAACATGTCATGAAGTTTGTCATGCAGAAAGTGTATTGAACCATTTCATTAAGCTTCGAACGCCTATTAAACCATTTCGATAAGTTTCAAACCGAAGACTAACGTAGGGTTAGGAGATTAATTTTGCAACTTTTAAATGTCTTAGTCATGAATCAAATTCACCGCAAAACTTGAGGTTAAATTTGCAATTTTTCCCAAATTTAAAATTCCAATTTTTTCAAGAGGTTATATATCGAGAATAAAAATCATAAGAGTAACAATTATAAAAGGAGTGTTCAATGTGACATAACTATAATGACAACCTATTGAAATAGGCAACCTTAGTAGTAGTAACGGTGGTGATGATGATGATGATGATGATAATGAAATTTTATCATGATGTCTGTTTAAGACGGGAGGCGTAATTATAATGACAGCATATTGTGATTGGTCCCAGCCTTTTATATTTCTTGATTTTTCAACTAGTCTTGTTTATTGTTGAGACTCACATTGAACGAATTACAGATATTTAATGGTGGCATTCAGCTTTCTTGGGCTCCAAGTAACAGGGAAATCAAAAATATATAAATAAATAAAATCCATACAATGGACAACATCGGAATTTGCAATAAAATCATCATCTATCATAATTGATTTCATGTATACACCCACATATAGGCAGTCACGCACGCATATGTGAACATAACTAAGAGGACAAGCACCTATCTGAACATGACACAAACGCAGATTAACATGGAAAGCAAGAAAACAAAAACAAACAATAAATAATGCAAATAAATAGAAAAAAAAAGGGGGGACAAGACGTACCGAATATGGAAAAGGTCAGATATATCGGTCATCTCGAGATAGAAGTTGACAGCATCGAGAAAGGCACGGTAGGTGTAGATGTGGAGTCCATCGATTCTCGGGTAAGGAAGTCGAGGCGTAGGTGGTGGGTCTGAGGATGCTTTACCTACTTTTGAATAAGAGTACTCCTTCCAGGTGACGGCGCCGTCGTTACTACATGGGACGGCCACGAAACCGAGGGTCGTCATTATACTCTCAAGTCCGTCGTGAGCGGTGATCGGATTGAAGGTTTTTGTGTGCCAGAGTGTGAGCTTCCGGGTGCATTCTCGCATACACTCCATTTCGTTGTTTTGTTTATTTTGCGTTTCAAGTTTTAGTTGAATGTATTTTGTAACGCCACCATGCGTGTGGCTGCGTAGGGGGAGAGAGGAGTTAATTGTTACTTTAAATACGGGGGCTTCGATATAGGTATCGTCGTGCGTGGGTTTTTGGAGGGCTCACTTTAAATACATGTTTGACAGCTATGTTGCCTCTTATTTACTACCATACCCGTAAGTCGATAATACTCCCTTGATTTTGGCTTTTTGTCACACTCAAAAATAATTAAGGGCCCTTTGATTACCCTAATTTCTCATCACAAATGATAAATAAATAAATAAGTTAGCTAATAGAGTATTTATCTATAATTAGTTGTAAACCCGCGCGATGTGTGAAAGAAGCGATTGTGTACACGTAGTTCAAAATATACATGTTTTTTGAAAAAAAAATGGCAAGATAGCATACTCTTAAATAATAATGATTTTTTTAATATACAAACTTACTTTCATATGTGGGTTGTTATTAAAAAAAAAATGTGACAGTTTTTTCATCGGATGAGCCAAAAAAAGGTATCTAGTAAGAAAAGTTTGCATTTTTCCTAATTAAAGTAAAATTGAAATTTAACTAAAGAATATCAAACTTTTGGGCCTAACGAGGGCCAATATACAAGTTTCTCTAGCATAAAATATTATAAGCTCATAACAAACATTTATAACTCACAAATTCGTAATAAAAAATTATGAAAGAAGACTGAATTACAATATCTCCAAAAGATCCTCTTCACTGGCATTTAGAAAATTCTCCACATCATACACAAATATAACAATTGAACCACTTGATCAAGGTTGGTTTTTAACGGTTAAACCAACTACAGTTGGAATCCCGTCAACACCCAACATTTTCACCGTTGGATCAGAAACATCATGAACTTCTCATCATAGAAGAGGATATATATAAATCAATATAAAAGAATGGAGACTCACAAATAGCCAAATTATAGCCATAGATCAAAAAGGCAATCATCATCAAATCCATCCCTTCCGTGTCTTATGCACAGCATACATACAAAAGACAAAAACTGTCTGCGTTATCCTTTGTTGTTGTTGTGTGTTAAAATTAAAAGAAGAGGGATGATCGACAATCTGTTGTGTGGGAGGGAGGGGAGCATATGCGGAGGGGGTTGGCGGGGTAGAGGAGCAGCGATGGGGGTTGGGTTTGGAGAGGAGAAGCGGCAGTGAGGGTTTTGGGTTTGGTTTGAGAGTGTGTTTTTCTCTTCCTTTTCTATTTTGTACGAAGAGAGAACTTGGTTAGCTGTATCTTGACAAAGTAGAGTGTGAGAGAATGGACCGCTCATTTCGAAAAACAAAAAGTTTTAGGAGAGAGAAAGATGAGTAAATCTAAACGCCGAGAGTGGATGCATTTCTCAACTCTAATTTGAAAGTTAATGATACGTCACGTGGAACCTCGCATTATTTGGGTCTATAATTTTTATATAGTTATTTAGATTTAGAGTTGCCTACGTGGATAAACTGGTTGAAGAGGAGTCCTAATGCCTTGTTTTGCATTTTATAGTAGTAAGAGATTTGTTGTCTTTACTATAATAGTTAGAGAAAAAAAAAGAAAAATTTATAAGAGAAAAAAGAAAAGAAGAGAAGAGAAAAGATTTAGGAAGGAAGATAAAATAATTTTATTTTCTAACGTTTGAGAGTTGAAAGGAAAATAATTTTTTAAGGGAAATATGGTACATTCTTTAGACAACTTTCCTTTCTCTCGATTTCTTTCAGATTCGGAAGGAAAATTTTGGAAAAAAAGGAAGGGAAATTTTTTTAAAAAATTTTCGTTCTTTTCTCTCCTTTTAAACTCTCGAACAACGAAAAATGACGAAACAACACTTTCTATCCTATGTAAACTCTCAAACGACGGAAAGGAAACATAATTTCCCTTCCTTTCCTTTATTTTCTCTCCAAAATAAAACTCCCAAACAGGCTGTAAAAGTTTGTCTACAATTTATTTGTCAATATACAACACTTCTTATGCATAAATGTTGACAAATGTTGACAAAATTTGATTTGCTATTTGACTGAAAAATATTTACCACACAAATTTGTCAATTCTAACAAGTGTTTTTTTTATTCTAAAATATTTTTAAAAATGTTTTATAAATTGTTAGAAAAGGTTTTAAATAAAAAGTGTTTTATAAACCGTTTTAAATAGAAAAAATATTTTGAATAATTAAAAAATTGATTTAAACATTTTTAAAAACTATGAAACTGTTTTTTCGTAACATTTTTAAAAACTGTAAAACCGATTTTTCGTAACAGTTTTTTCATAACGTAAAAATTGTTTTTCATAACATTTTTAAAAATTGCTTTTTTAATAAATAATTTTAAAAACATTTTTGATAAATTATTTTTTCATAACATTTTTTCGTAACAGTTTTCGTAACGTAAAAACTGTTTTTTCATAACATATTTAAAAACTGTTTTTTCATAAAAATTTTAAAAATTATAAGAATTATTTTTAATAATAAAAACAGGGAGGAAGAAGAAAAGAAAAAAACAGTTCTTTAGTTTTTTAATAAATAATTTTGGGGTAAAAAATATTTTTTATATATAGTTTGTTACTTTTTAATAAATAAAAACGGGGAGTAAAAAGAAAAGAAAAACTATTTTTTTATTAAATAAAACTTGGGACGAAAAAAAAAATCTTATTATATATGATAACTGGAACGAAAATGTGTTATTAAAATGTTTTGCCTAAAAAACTTGTTTTACTTCATTTGTTGTTCGATAGCCTAATGTAAGAAAAACAATATTTGTCTTGACAAATTTTGTATATGACAAATTTTTCCATGACAAATATTGCCATGACATGCACCAAACGGACCCTAAACTCTCAACAAATGGTTATCCAATAAATCCAACGTCTTTTGGAATATCACCCGAGTAAATCTTTCACAATGTCTAGATCGGCGTGAGTTCAAATTCATAAAACTAATTTAATAAGTGAGGACCTGATTGATAGCCTTACAATTTCAAAGCAAATTTAGAAAAGTTGGAATTTTTTTAAAAATTTCAACTTTTAGATTGTTTGATAACTTTAATTTGATTTGGAATTTGTTTTCTATGTATAACACCCCTTACGCACAATTTATCACCTTTGGGTGGAATCCAATTCTTTTTTTTTTGGGGGGGGGGGGAGTAGGTTTTCGTTTGCCACCTTTGGGTGGCAAATCACTTAAAACCATTTATTTAAACTCTACATATTTCATAAATATATAAATATATATTATTTGTAAATTTGTAAATATATATATGTATATTTTGTATATTTGTATATTTCGTACATTTATAGATTTCATATATTTTAATATATATGTATATTTCATATATTTCATATATTTAATATGTTCCCTGTTGATACCAAATTTAGTCTGCTGACATGGCTCAATCGAATGAAGACACGTGGCAATCTACGTGGCAACAACAAACACTTTCGAGGAATTCAGACGCTCCGAGGAACCATACTACAACGAGGAACACTGCTTCCCCGAGGAACTCAGACGCTCCGAGTAACAGGAACTCTACGAGGAACTCTTGAGTACCGAGCAACTCTTGAGTACCAAGCATTTTAGGCGGTCCGAGCTGCACCTCGAACAAAGCATTAATAGCAGGATAACCAACAGTTTGATTGTTCATTAAATGCTTATCATTCAGATGTATACACTAAAGGGGCATTGAATGTATTACCCTTTCACATATACAGCATTGAATGTATTACCCTTTCACATTACAGCCTTAGGACTATAAATACATTGTATTACCCTCATTGTAAGGGGACCGAAATTTCTTGAGAAAACTTGTAATCGAGAATTCCCAAACAGTCAGCAATAACAAAAACAGTGGACGTAGGCCATTCTTATAAGGCTGAACCACTTTAAAAGTTCTTTGTCTCATTTTATTTATCTGTGATTAAATAATTAGATATCATCTAATTTTTTACATCAACAGATTGGCGCCGTCAGTGGGAAACGACTGGTAATATCGTTTTTCATCAAAAACAATTCATCACAAATGACTGATATTCCAGAATCCAGCAATCGAAACGCTGGAAGCCCTCCAAATCCATCTGCTCCGTCAAATATTCCAGATCTGGCTGGAATAATGACAAATCTGGCTCAGGGCCAGACAGTCATGCAAGAAACTATGCGACAACTCATACAAACCCTCCATGGCGATGCACCAACCCATTCAGGACTGCGAAGTATTCAAAGAAATACCCGTTTACCTTCTTCACGTACTAGGCGTACTGATTCATATCGTACTGAGGAATCTGAAGATTTTTCTTATCAACCTGGACGAACTTCGTCAGTGCGGGCCACAGATACTGAACAGCGTATCACTCTCTCTCCAGAAAGGACTAGTGCGCTAGAGAGGTTAAGCAGGGTATCACCTTTTGATCGATTAGGACCTAGAAGGAGTAGAAGTCCTCCTAAAGTCGCATCGAGGAGTTTTCGACGACCATCAGATTTAAGGGAAAGATCTGCCCAGTCGCGACCAGCTGCTCGTCAAGATAGATCCCAGGAAGCCACATCAACTCGATCAGTTGCTCGAACCAACAGGCCTGAGGAAGGAAATGATGCATGGAAAGGCTCTATTCAGAGGCTGGAGGATAGATTAGGGGAAATGGCTAAAGCCAAGAACCCTCTACAACGAACTTTTGTTCGTGGAACACCTTTTGTCCAGGTCATTGTAGATTTTCCAACACCATCAAAGTTTAAAGCACCTGTTGTGACCCCCAAATATGATGGAAAGACCGACCATGTCCTTCATATAGAACAATACCAAGCTGCAGCCGACATCTATGTTGTTCCAGATGAGATGAGATGCAGAGCATTCTCGGGAACTCTTACCGAATCTGCTCAAATATGGTATAATAATCTTTCTCAGGGTAATATCTCAACTTTCTTTCAACTGGTCGATTTAGGAATTTTTATTTTGGGGCAAAGCCAGTTAAACGAGTAAGGCATTTGTTAAGTGTTAGACAAAAAACTGGTGAAAGTACCAGAGATTATATAACTCGTTTTAATAACGAGAAGCTCGAAGTCATTGATTATAAAGAAAAGACAGTGATTACTGCCTTGATGAGTGAACTACTGCCCAACAAGTTGTACTACACTTTGGCCAAAGATCCACCTAGAACCATGTCAGATCTGATGGAAAAAGCGGCCAAGATTATGAATGCCGAGGAGGCTATGGCTGCGAAGAAGAATATGGATGCCAAAGAAACTAAGGTGGAAGGTGATAAAGCTAAGAAGAAAGAGCATAAGAACAATGGTAATGACAAACACTCAAAAACAAGGTCGTCTTGGGAAGTATTGAGGAAGTTTGATAATTATACTCCTCTGAAGAAAGACATCAACCATGTTCTGAAAGAAATCAAGAACAACGAGGAATTAAATTGGCCAGAGAAAATGAAGGCAGACCCCGAAAGGAGAAATAAGACAAAATATTGCGAGTTTCACAAAGATAATGGCTATATGACTAAAGATTGCATAGCTCTTCAGAATGAGATTGAAACACTCACCAGACAAGGAAAACTGGCAAAGTATGTTGATTGAAGGAATGATAGAAGAAATAACGACCGAGCAAGAGAGAGGTCTAGATCTCTTCGTCGAGCAGAGGAGAACACGAAGAGAGACTATGAAGTTGATCCAGAAGACGACCCCGATCTTCCCAAGAGACCAAGGCAGCCAGAACGTGAGGTATTTTCAATACGCTTTGGATCATTTGATTGTATTGTTATTACAGGTGGAGATGCAGAAGGAGGAGACCTTACTGCAGAAAGAAAAGCTTATCTCTGTGAGGCTCAAGCTTGCTCATACATTCAACGAATAAATTTAGCTGAAGAGGATCGCCCGAGAAAGGTAAATAAAGAGAAATTGGTCATTGGCTTCTTAAAGAACGACCTCGCAAGTGTTCTATATCCTCACGATAACCCATTGGTGATCAAAATGAGGATGAAGGAGGTAATGATTTCAAGAGTACTGGTCGATAATAGTAGCTCTGCAGACATCATGTTTTACTCGTGCTTCGACAGTTTAAATCTAAAGTTATCTCAACTGGAGCCTTATCATAGACCCCTCCTCGGTTTTGCTGGCGAGAAAGTATTTCCACTTGGGACGATCAAATTGGATATATTCATTGGTACGTGGCCTGCTTGTCGAATAAAAAGAATACGCTTTTTCGTGATGGATAAAAATGTTCAATCATCATACAATATCATCATGGGAAGAGTAGGATTGAAGAAGCTCGAGGTTGTACCATCTACGGTACATCAGTGCCTAAAATTTCCAATAAATTTTGGAGTAGGAGTTGTGAAAGGTGATCATAAAGTAGCTCGGGAATGCTATTATTCATCCGCCGAGCAAGAGGAACTGGAGGAATCAAGGAAAAAGACTACTACATATCAAGTGGATGAAGGTGCAGAAATTGAAACATTAGATCCTAGAGATGAGTCACAACTCGTGAAGGGTCAAGTGGTGGAAGCTACTAAAAACATCATTCTGGATGACGAGCACCCTGAACGAACTACTCAAGTAGGTTCGTCATTGGAAGCCTCACTAAAACAAATTTTGATAACTTTCCTAAGAAGCAGAAAGCAAACTTTTGCGTGGAGTCATGAGGATATGCCCGGAATAGACCCAAATTTCTTATGTCACGAGCTCAATGTGAATAAGGAGATCAAGACTGTGAAGCAGAGAAAAATAGTATTCAGTCCCGAGAAGAATCAAGCTATACAGGAGGAAGTCGAGAAGCTCCAGAAAGCTTGTTTTATTGAAGATGTTAAATATCCAGACTAGTTAGCAAATGTGGTGATGGTGAAAAAGAAGAACAACAAGTAGAGGATGTGTGTAGACTTCACCGACCTCAATAAAGCATGCCCAAATGATCACTTTCTACTGCCCCGAATTGATCAACTGGTGGATGCTACCTTGGGACACGAGCTGCTGAGCTTCATGGATGCTTATTCTGGTTACAACCAAATTAAAATAAAACCTAAAGACAGGGAGAGTACTTCTTTCATTACCCCTAGGGGAACTTATTGTTATAATGTTATGCCTTTTGTTTTGAAAAATGCAGGTGCGACATATCAGCGGCTGATGAACAAAGTCTTTGCTGAACAAATTAGTTTCAATATGGAAGTTTATGTTGATGATATGCTGACAAAGAGTAAGAAAGTTATCGATCATCTAGTTGACTTAGGCCAGACCTTTGATCAACTGGATAAATATCAAATGAAGTTGAACCCGACGAAGTGCACATTTGGAGTACGAGAAGGTATGTTTCTCGGGTACATTGTCAATCAGCGAGGCATTGAAGCTAACCCTAAAAAGATCAAAGCTCTGTTAGGGATGCGATCCCCAACGATGAAGAAAGAGGTGCAAAGTCTTACAGGACGAGTAGCAGCACTCAACAGATTTGTATCGCGAGCAACTGATCGATGTCTCCCATTCTTTAAGACACTCCGAAAGACTTTTGAGTGGAATGATAAATGTGAGAAGGCTTTCCAAGACTTGAAGAAATATTTGGGAGCACCTCCACTGTTATCCAGGCCAGTGATGGGAGAAAAATTATACTTGTATCTGGAAGTGTCCGAGAATGCAGTTAGTTAGGCATTGATAAGAATGGAGAATGGAGTACAAAAACCGATCTACTACACAAGTAAGGCCTTCCGAGGAGCAGAGATCGGATATCCAAAGCTAGAAAAATTGGCACTAGCATTAATCGAGGCAAGTAGAAGAATGAAGCCATACTTCCAGGCTCATACTATAGTAGTATATACTGATATGCCATTGAGGCAAGCCCTTCATAAACCAGAAAAAAGTCAGGAAGATTGATGTGTTGGGCAATAGAACTCGGTGAATATGATATAGTTTATGAACCCAGATCATCGCTAAAAGGGCAAGCGGTAGCAGATTTTATAGCAGAGTTCACCTATCCTGATACCCCCAAGGAGAAAAAATTGCTCGCTGATTAACCTGTGGATGTTACAGGATCATCAAATGCAAGCCCAGACCAACTTAGTTTGGTAAAAGGGCAAGTAGATGTTACAGGATCATCAAATTCAAGTCCAGATCAGCTTAGGTTGGTAAAAGGGCAAGAAAAGATGATCGACGAACAACAAGAAAAATCAGGAGATGATGAAAGGAAGCAATAAATTTTCCACCGAGGAACTCTATCAGATCAGCAATTTGAAGACGAGTTGCCTATATGGAGTCTGTATGTGGATGGTTCATCATGCACTACAGGATATGGAACAGGGATAGTTTTGAGCAGTCTGGATGAGGTCGGCATGGAATACGCCCTACGTTTCCAATTCAAAGCTTCAAATAATGAGGCTGAATATGAAGCCATGATTGCAGGTCTTAGTTTGGCAAAAACCATGGGGGCAGAATAAGTTATTGTCTTCAATGATTCACAACTGGTCATAAATCAAATGATGGGAGTATATGCAGCCAAAGGAGAATTAATGATCAGATATCATGCAAATGCAAAGGAACTGATGCCAGAATTTGCTGCTATTCAGCTGGTCAGAATACCAAGAATGGAGAATGCGAGAGCAGACGCCCTAGCTCGATTAGCATCAGCTACTCGTACCGAGCTGTGAAGAACAATCCCAATTGAAGTTTTAGCTGGTCGAAGTATAGATGAAGATCTGACGATGAACTTTATTACCCTCGATTTAGGATCATCATGGATGGATCCCATCAGGGCATATATTGAGAAAGGGGAATTACTAATTGACAAACTTGTAGCCAAGAAACTGAAGTTTAAGGCTGCTCGTTATGTACTGACCAACGGTATTCTATACAGACGAGGAATTATAAAAAGTTTGCAAAGATGTGTGCATCCCATCGAGGTAAAAGATTTAATTGAAGAGGTCCATAAAGGGCCCTGTGGAGCTCATGTAGCAGGTCGGACTCTTTTGCAAAGGGTGATGACGCAAGGATACTACTAGCCAACGATGAGGGCTGATTGTATAGCATATGCTAAAAAAATGTGACAAGTGTCAGCGCTTATCTTCCATTAGAAGAACTCCCCAAGCATTATTGACACCCATTACTTCCCCTTGGCCATTTGCTATATGGGGAATAGATTTGGTCGGGCCACTACCGACGACCAGGGGAAGATTTAAGTATCTCGTGGTCGCTGTGGATTATTTTACTAAATGGGTTGAAGCTGAGCCTCTCATTGATATGACATACGACAAGGTGTACCAATTTATTTGGAAGAACATCATTTGTCGATATGGTCTTCATCATGCCTTCATCACAGACCATGGAACACAATTTGACAACGAGGAGTTCGCTGCCTATTGTCATCAGTCAAATATTTTGAAGATCCACTCAGCACCAGGCCATCCTCAAAGCAATGGGAAAATTAAAGTGACAAACAGAACGCTGCTGAATGGCTTGAAGAAAAGACTGGATGATGCGAAAGCAAATTGGATCAACGAGCTACAATCAGTGTTATGGGCTTACCGAACTACTCCCCGAGCAGCAACAGGGGAATCTCCATATATGCTGGCATTTGGAAGTGAGGCTATTATACCCGCCGAATTGGGTCTCCCAACACACAGAGTACTGAATTTTAATTCCCCTGTCAGCAATTTAATGACAAGATTAGACTTGGACATGCTCGAGGAGGTTAGAGAAGAAGCAGCCATTAGAAATGCTGCTTACCAACAGCGAACAGCTTTGTTCTACAATAAGAGAGTGAAGAAGTGTGACTTGAAAGAAGGAGACTATGTGCTAAAGAAGGTGATTCAAAAGCACAACAAACTGGAAGTAAACTGGCATGGACCATACCGAGTTACAGAAGTTGTTCGACCAGGAGCTTACCGAATAGCAACTTTAGAGGGGGAGGAGTTTTAGAATGCATGGAACGCAGAGCACCTACGCAAGTATTATCAGTGATGTATATTCTCATGTAACGCAGTTCCGTCAGTATGAATAAAATGAAGATATTCTGCCAAATTCTCTCCTTTTATTGAAAGTTCACTACACCAAATTGCCAATTTTGTGACTGCTAATGGGGGTGACAAACTTATTACTCCCGGGAGCAGTCACAAAATTGTTTGTAACTCCCATTAAAAGTTATAAAATCAATGGGTAATAAAAAATTTGAGTCAAGTAGTTTGTCACTGCTAATGAGAGTCACAAATATTTTCATTTAATTAATTTTTGACTCCTAAAAGCAGTCACAAATTTATAACTGTCACAAGCAGTCACAAATTTATCAGTAGGCCTAAGTTATGACTTTTATGAGCAGTCACAAAATTATAACTGCTATGAGGAGTCACAAATTTTGGTCTGATACTAAATCTGTGACTGTTATCGACAGTCATGAATTTATAACTCCTCATAGCAGTCACAAATTTTGACCTAAATCTTAATTTGTAACTGCTATTGAGAGCCATAAATTTGTAAGTGCTCACAGCAGTCATAAATTTTGACGTAAGAGTTAATTTATAACTCCTCCTAGCCGTCATAAAATTTTAGACATACTTTGATTTCCCTCCTCTCTCCTCTCTCCTCTCTCCTCTCTCCTCTCTCCTCTCTCTCTTCTCACAACTCCCGCCCTTATCTCTTTCATTTCACTGATGTGAAGAAGCTGTGAAGAACCTCACTGTGAGTTTTTAGGTTTGTTAGATTTCATTATTTATGCTTTCGCCATTTAGGTATGTTTGATTTCCAGCAATCACCATTATTTAGGATTTCACCTTTAGGTTTGTTTGATTTCACAACTGAAAATTTAGGTTTTATGTTTGATTTCCAGTAGTCACAAATTATATTTTCGGTTGTTTCGATTTTGCAATAAATCAGTGTAGTTACAATCCACAGATTGGTCAAATTCGTAAGTAAATTTTATTTTTAAAAATTTGCATTGTTCAGTTACAATGAATCAGTTTCTAAGTAATTTCGGGTATTTGTTCTACTTTTAACAGCAAGATCTCTTCAATGGTACTTCTTCTACTTTTTATAGCTAGATCTGGAATGATATAGACTTTGCATTTTAACTGAAGAAATCTAATTCTCTTTACATAAAAACTGGATCAAATTAATCTACTAAATATGGAGATTGCCCAGCTATGTAAGGAGTAAGTGAATCTTATTGTTGTTGATCCATCGATAATTGTATGTTTATTGTTTTCTTATTGTTCTATATGAATATTATGTTGTTATAACACGAAATAAGAGAAGGCATGCGTTGTCTTCAATATTAGTAGACCTAATATTAAACTTAATATGAATTATGATTTGAATGAAGGCTCCAATATTCTATGCTGGTATCTTATACGATTCTTCAGAATATAAATTTTGAGAGTTCAATTCAAAACTTCTCATGTATTAAAACTACATTTATTTTAAAGTAAGACCCTTGTTTGCTTGCTATTGGGTTTGGGGGATACATGATGCATTCAGGTATGCAGAGAGATTTTTTGGAGGGAATGAGTAGGACTACAATCTATGTGGTGGTCAATCGCTGGAGATTTTAATGTGGTTCGTTGTGTGTTTGAATAAGTAAATTAGAATAGATTTTAATGTGGTTCGTTTAGTCACCACCTTCCCGTGACCGATTGTATTTGGCATATTATTTAATCTTAGAATAATGAATGTGGTATGTGATATTAGGATATATAATTACATTTTCACTCTTATGTAAGCATTTAGATTCCTATACATTACTAAAGATAGTCTTATTTGTCTTTTAATCATACTATTGATTGATATGTTTAAAGATAGGATCAAATCTTCTTACACGCCATTTTCCGGAGATGATTTTTGGGGATAATTAGTTGGTTCTTAAGCACACATGTACTGATCTTTTTTCAAGTGCATAATTAGTTACAATATTTATATATTGATCTTTTTCTTTATTATTTATCATTATATCCAATATGTGGTTTGCCTACCGTTTCATAATCGGTACTTATTAATTTAGACTACTAGAAGTTTAAACCAACAAAGAATAGGGATAATTTTCTGAGCATGTTTTTTGTGTATACAAAATTTATTATTGGGATTCTGAGGTGATGCTCATATTCATCATTTGTTGCCAATTTTGTTAAGTTGTAGGGTAATTTTAATCTGAAAGTTTCACTTGTGGTTCCATTACTTCACTTGAAAATATGTTAACTAACTTTAACTTTTCATCACGAAGGGGGATATAAGATTCTTACTAGTGTGGTAGAAAAGCTTATGACTTAATGATGATTCGCAAGCATTATAAACTGTAATTACAATTCAAGTTGATGTAAGTATATGAGTCAACTCGATCCTGTAGGAGATTTTTTAAGATGTGTTGGATATACATAAACTATTGAATGGGATCCACACGGGGTCCACATAAAATGCGAACTAATGTCTTTTTGACATCCCAACGAATACAAGTAAGATTGCTGGTAGATCTTAAGGCCATTTTTAGGCTAGGGGATTTATTATTAGCCTTTGTGATCTTCTATTACGTCGTTACAACTTCAATCCAAATGATTTTAGAGCCTTATGTAAATCAAAGTTGTTACTGTCCTCTTTGGTAATTTTAGTCATACAAATAATAGTCTTTAGCGGCTTTATTAAAAGGAATTACATACTTGATTTACATTACTCTGAATTTCTACATCAGAGGCTAATGCGACATTCAAAGTAGAGTTTATTTTCCATTCAGTTCTGTGATCTATTTTAGTAGGCTTACACTGCCGAGTAGGCGAATTGGGTATTTCGATTGGGATTTATCCCTCTTCAATGGTACTTAAGTCTGTAATATTTTTACCTTCCTTATTTCTAACCCTCTGCTCATTAGTTCGATTGTATGTTTCTCGGGCTAGAGTATGGGTTGCCTCGAGTGTCTTTTGCCAAACATCGACAAAATCAGCAACTGTGTGTTTATGTGTCAATATGACCATTCTATTTCATTACACCTTTTTTGAATTAAATTTATCCCTTATTCTCACATGAAAATTGGCCATTATGGTGACAGATTGAGGGTGATATTTTTGCTATTAAGAAATTACTTATTGTTGTCATTCGTTTCCTTCAAGTTTGTCCTCAACACGACTTGACACGCTTTACTATCCAAGTTCAAATGAGGTTTAATTTGAATGAACACAATTCATGAGTAGCCAAATATTCTCACTCCCTCTAAGCAAATTAATATTATCTTGTTGTCCAAATATAATAGTACAATATTGTGATGCATAACCTCCCCCTACCCTATTTTATACTCATTTTTTTTATTTTGAAGGTCTTCTCCTCTTCAGATCTTTTGCTATTGTCATGCTCCTTCAGGACTATCACTGTAGATCTTTATCTATCGTCCTCCTCAATATTTTCCTTACTGATGTTCAGGTCTTTAGCTACTGTCCTTATCCTCTTTAGATACTCGCATATTAGTTGATTGTGTATGCATAAAACAAGTATAGACACACATTGAGATTGAACATACATAGGACAAGCCAAGCATTAAGACTGCTTGGCTTTAGAACACACATTAAGACTGCTTGGCTTCAGAATATTTGCCTTACTATGTGGCTCGGTGTAAACATTGCCTTCCCGATCTTCAATCCTCTATTATGAATCCTATATTATCAATCCAGTGAGTTCTTGATACATTGCCTTCCCGACCTGCAATCCTCTATTATCAATGGCAGAAACAAGTTTCTAAGTTGTTGTCAATGCTTTTTAAACTTGACGTTTGTTAGGGAGAGCTTAATTGATTCCTCATCCAACATCAAACAAAGCACGTTTATAATTCCCCAACAGAAAATTCACATGGGATTTATTTGAAAAGATAATAGAGTTCTCTGAGTCATTTGAAGCCTTATGATTTATTTCCCCGGTGTAGCAATTGATAGCATCTATAAATAGTGCTTTTTCCCCTATCTTAACATACTCATTACCCTTATCCTCGAGTTCAATGGCCGCTGAATCTTTGACGACATTAATAGAAAGAAGGTTAGCTAATTCAATCTCGGTTTTGGGTTCTGAAACAGCCTCCATCAATAGCGACATTTCTTATTGCGACTTTACTACCACCACTACCCACACCTATTCTTATTCCTATTCTCAACTTGACATTAGTGAGCCTTAATATTATCATAACACGTCTGGTTTGTTAATTTTTTTAAATGTTCCACACAACAAAAATAACAGTTGTTCAGCTAGATTATGCCAATTATACACATTTTACACAAGAAATCCCACACCCCATGACATTGAACCTCTATTAGTTTAACTTTTGAAATTTTGTACCAAAAATAAGTTTGATGTTTGTTTTTTGTAAATTGCTTTCTTGTTACTCTTTTTTGACATAGTTCTTAACAATTATATGTCCTTGATGTTTTTATTTTTTCGATTGATTTACAGATGCATTGATGGCTCGGAGGAATGCACTCTTAGTACAACAACAAAAACAAAATATGCGTATGGGCTTCTAGAGAGACTGTCCTAATGTTGTTATGGCACAATTCTTGTATAGAATAATATGGTAACATTTAGTACTGCTATAACTTTTCAACATGTGCATTAAATATTAGTGTATGTTTTGCATACATTGTAATGGTATGCATTGTACTATTACTTATTATATCCATTACCAGTGTCAATGCATATTCTGTAATTTAGATTAAAAAATATTTTGATTTAAAACAAGTGAATTTTGTGCATTGCAAGATATTATGCTAAATAGCTTATGGTTTATAAAGACTTGCATTTTCCACCTAAAAATGGTAAATTTAAAGACTTGCATTTTCATCGTTGTATCGAATATTGACCACTCGTCAAGCAGCTCATGCCCTTATTTTTATTAGCGATTACATGTCGCGACTCTGGGCGCTCAGTTCATTATGGTTAGCTCGCCCAAAATATTGAATTTGATCTGCATCTTTACTGAATTTGATCAGCATTTCAATTTCAATGTCGACAACCGTTGATTGCCGAGGGGCTGGTAAACCAGCATGGAGACAGTGCCAACACTTTCCCTCTGACCAATGGGCATAGGTAAGTTATTTCATCTGAATAGGTACTTGTATACTAGATTAGTTAAGTAAGGCATGCCCTAAGCTCACTAATGTTTGATTTTAACCCTTTAATGCCTAGTGCGTTATATATTAACAGATCTGGATATTCAGCCAATCAACCATTGAGTAGTACGAGTTCTGATCTTTAATCTACTTAATTAACTATTTTGCCTTACATATCCCTCATTATTCTATTATATATATTGAGTTTACAGTAATAAGTAATACAGATAATGGATTTGTATTCCTCATTTGTCTTATCTTCTTGTCTTAATTTCTGAAATATTTTCTTAAAGACTTCTGTTTTTATTCCTCATCTGAATGTTCTTTTTATTTTGTACCAAAATGTTGCATATATCTTTAGGTCTTTTGAAGAGTTTTTGGTATAATAAGACCTTTCTGAATTTTTTTTCTCTCATTTCTTTGTTGATTTTCTTTTGGTATTGACATGTCGTGGCAAATTCATGGATACGCGTTGGAAAATATACATTCTCAGTCATATAAATGCAACAATATTCCTTTTTGTGTATAAGTTTTGTTTTGAATACTCTTAATTTGCACTTGAATTTCTTTAGTAACCCTCTTTTATTCTTCCCCACAGTGAACAATACATACCAAACAATACACTTCAAACAACACAGTTTTCTCTACCTTGCCTATGATTAAAGAACATGTTAAACGTATTGTGTTACATCTGGCAGGTCCTTTCCTGGCAGGTACTTTTTTGTTATGTGTTATAGCAAGAATGGGAGTCAAATGTCTCTTAAACTAACAATGTCACAAAGTATTTAAAGTAGAACTAGAGTAAATACTTTAAATCACATGGGCATCTGTGCCCTCAGTGATTACTCAACAGCTGCAGACATATTGATGTCTGGATATGGTCTCTGATGCGAAGTGGGATCAAAACTATTCCAATAAGTAGATATATAATTTGGGTTAAGTAATGTGTCTTGTCCAAATTATCCCTAACTTCATATATTTTTGCTTGAAGAAGTTGGTGATATCAGAACTTGGTTGAGCAGAATGCAAGCCTACTTAAAAGACATGGAAGACAAGGACGGTGACGCGAGGTTCAAAGATGAAGTAAAACTAATTCAAGAGATTGCTTATCGTATTGAGGATATTATTGATGAGTTTATGCTTCATGTACCCCTGGTCATCTTTATAGGAATAAGAACTTTAATTCTTCAATTAATTAAGGCGCGTAGTGATGAAATTCCAGTGCACAATTGAAAGCTTTGAGGCCAAATGGAATAATACTATGCAACCATTTTGAAAGCTTTGAGGTACCTGATTGCATCAGCCACCGTATAAAAAAGGTCCACTCCATCCGAAAACAAAAAACAGGTTATTTCTTATTTCCTTCTTTTGATTTCTTATATAGCAGCTGAAAACAACCCGAAATGTTGATTTCTCATTTCTTTTCTTATTTTTTTCTTTCTTATTTCTTTTATCATGAAAAGAATTTAGTTTTCTTATAATTAATTAAAAGTCAAAATCATTCGAGTGTAAGTCTTTGATGTTAAGTTTTGGTGATAAATGCTTATACAACTAATGTTGTTTTGCTGATAAATGCTTATGCAATGTAATCCAAAATGTTGTTTTTGATGCTTATATAGTTATTGCTTATACAGCTATAAATGTTATGAAGTGCATAAATGAATAAATGTATGCTTATACAGTTATAAATGTATGCAGTTTATGCACTGCATCGATGGTGCATCGCACCTTTTAGAACATTGATAAAATTAGACCATAAACTTATATTTTCATTGAACTTCCAAGCCATCTTTGAGAGCATATGCTTTGAGAGCATAAATTAGACCATACTTTGAGAGCATAAAAGAAATTAGAAGCTTCTCAACTATTTTAATAATCAGTTTTAGAGGATTTATGGTCAATAGAGTATAAAGAGGGATAGATGACAGAACAACTTGAATTAGACTTAATATACCTCCCAAAGTTAACAACTTACATTTCCAGCTATTAATTGGCCTGATTCAGTTTCAAACTTCTTCAAAAACTTCATTAGATTTGTGCAGGGATGGATTCTTATTATTGATACAGATTTAGTGTTATTGGTACTGTTATTAGAAGTTTTATTGGTATTGTCATTAGATTAGAACAACGTAGTTGAGAATTCTCTAAGCATTGATAATGCAATTAAATGAAACCTAGTGTACTAGGTACGACTGTAAGCATTGAGAATGCTCTAAATTTTCTACATTACTCTCAAATTTCCAAAGCATGTGTGAAATGAGTGATTCATAGTCAATCATCGACGTCACCATAATATCAAGTTCACGGGAGAAGCATATCCTTCCCATTCCATGAAGTACTGTTATTAGGCTGTGTTCAGGTTAGTTGTGTGTGTGGTCATGTTTCAAAAAGTAGTGAAGATGGAAGATTATTTACTATACATGAAAACTTTATGCTATCACCAATTTCTCTCTTTAAAAATGCACTGGAGTTGATTTAATGTTGATTTAATGTTGCTTTACCTTTACCAATTGTGTGTATGATTTTGAGTACTGCTTTTGGTAATGTATAATTTAAGATATAGAGGATCAAGTGGCAAAGATAGAGCAAATGGAGATATAATTGGTCTCTTTTATGCAGTCGTATACTTGTATTGAGTCTCGTGATCGCTTCTACATCCAAATTCAAGCTTTGAATTACAGTAATTTGTATTGAGTCTTGTGATTGCTTCTACATGTATAGGTATAAGTTTCGCAGCGTACAATTGGTCTCTTTTATGCAGTCTTATACTTGTACTAGAGTTGTATGTGCATAGTGCCCATGAAATGGAAAAATACTTGGTATTGAATGTCTGTGTTGTACTGAAAATGATTGTTTTGTTGTAATGAATGCCACAAATTGGGAATTTTTTCTATTCATGACTGTTTTGTTGTACTAAGTCTCTCATTCTTACTACCGTTTTACGTTTCCCCTTGCATGTATTATGAAAATAACACTGTGCCACACCTTCTTTATTGTAACTAACATAGTTACATTTTATTATTTACAGGCATACACATTGCATACCCGGCACACGTAGTATTCAAAGGCTTAGATCCGGGTGTTTACACATTGTGTCAAGCAACACAAGCACAAGTCAATGGATATCGAGGTGCCGTATTCAAAAAACTTAAGTCCATTGAACTTGCTCAGCAGGCGTACTCCGAGTACACAAGGGAGGATGTCAATGCATCAATACCCCCCACGGTTGATATACCTAAACTTCACTAAGCGTATCCACCGCATGGCGGCCCTGGTCTAGGTTTAGAATAATTTGTTACATGTTCATGACATTTCATCTCATCGAAGTATTGTGTCATTATTTGTTTTAGTTTATTTTTTATTATATGTTCATTTTTGTACTTGGCACCCAATAAGGGGTTGTTTGATGTTAAATTAAGTGTAAAGAATTTTTATGTCTACCGGATGTTTGGAATATCAGAAAATATAAATGAGATGTTATCAATTTTTATACTTGTTACATGTTCATGATATTTCATCTACTTTATTTTAGTTTATTTTTTTTATTCTACTCTCATCATTTTGTGAAAATATAAATATATTTGTAACAATTCTTATTACATTTAACAAATTCAACCTTTATAACTGCTGAAAGCAGTCACAAAATCGTAACTGCTGATAACAGTCACAAATTCGTAACTGCTTACGGCAGTTATAAGTATTAGATTTATAACTGCTGACAGCAGTTACAAATGTTAGATTCATAACTGCTGACAGCAGTTACAAATGTTAGATTCATAACTGCTGACAGCAGTTACAAATGTTAGATTCATAACTGCTGATAGCAGTTACAAATAACAGTTACAAATTGGCGTCACCAGTCATAACCCCCATAGGGGTTATAAAAATTTGTGACTGCTGTTAGGAGTTACAAATTTTCTTTTGTCACCCCCTAAATTATGACGGTAAATAGCAGTTATAAAGGTCATTTGTGAGTGCTAACAGCACTCACAAATCTCCCATTTTAATGTAGTGGTTTTTCGGGAAATACTAGTGCTACACACTACTCGACAAAACTCGGACTACTCAAATTTATTCTCGAAAACGCCAACTAAGGTTGGTCGGGAAACAAATGTATTCCTAAAAATGCCAACTTATGTTGGTTAGGAAGTAAATGTATTCCTACGGGAAGTAAAACTATGTATTCCTAAAAATGCCAACTTATGTTGGTTAAAAAGTAAATGTATTCCTACGGGAAGTAAAACTATGTATTCCTAAAAATGCCAACTTATGTTGGTTAGGAAGTAAATGTATTCCTACGGGAAATAAAACTATGTATTCCTAAAAATGCCAACATATATTGGTTAGGAAGTAAATGTATTCCTACGGGAAGTAAAACTATGTATTCCTAAAAATGCCAACTTATGTTGGTTAGGAAGTAAATGTATGTAATACCCCGTACTTTTTGGCTATATTTATTTTTGGGATTAATTAATTAAATGCGTATTAATTGGAAATTAATCCGGGTTATAAATACTAATATGATGCAAATTGGTATTTGATTATGTACATATATGATTATATATGTATTTGGTATTATAAAATTTGTCGTGGGATTTATATACGGCGATTTGGAAATTTTGTTGAGACACGTGGGACCGCCGCGTCACGGTATAATATTTTGTTTATAAAAGTGAGTTTAAAATCTATAATCCGTATGGTCGTTTTGAGTGCACCAACGCGTCCGGAAGGGTCGAGATAGTCAGAAAACACTAGCCGGGGGTATAGTTTGGGTCCCGGGGTATCTTTAGGCCATTCCGGCACCATAAAGGGTATTTTAGTAATTTGGTATTTTTGGGTAATTAAAAGTGACGAAAATTGAGAGTTGTAATCTGATAAGGAATTGACCCAACCAACCCTTATTAACCCAACAAGCTACGGAGGTTTATTAAAATTTGGTTTTCATAAGTTCCCCAAAGCAAACCCTAGCCACCATAGCTCTTTAGAGAAGAAAGCTTGGAGAAGGAGAGAGAAAGGGGAATTCTGCAGAAATTCTACACCGAATCCACACCAAATTCAGAAATCAAACCAAGGCAAGTGACTTTATTTCATTTAAATTCGAAGAATGTCTTTTCCATGTTAGAAATTGAAGAATCTTGATTGTTCTTGAAAGATTAAAAGAAAACCCATGAAATTTGAAGTTATTATTGAATGTTGGGATAGGTTTGCATGTAGAAACATTGTTGGGAGATTTAATTTCGGAGATTTCATATCTAGGTGATGTATAAACGAATTAAAATCTGGGAATTTATGATGAGAAAAAGTTAGGGTTTATGTTCTTGAAGAAAATTGGGAATTAATGTAGAAATTGTGATTTAATGATGTTTAGAAGATATTAAACCCTTTAATGATGTTAGTATAGCCCCTTAACATGTTTGAGGATGATTAGAGAACTCAATATATTGTGGGAACGAATTTTAGAAGAGGTTTGAGGAGTAAAAATGGTGAAAAACGAATTGGGGAAAAATCTGGGCCGAAACTGGCCACTTGTTAGAAGCAGCCCCCAGGTCGTTCGAACGAGCTCGTTCGAACGAGCTTCTAACGAGTTGACCAGTCGTTATTAACGAGTAGGAATTTTCGTTCGATATCTCGTTCGAACGAGATATCGTTAGAAGGGTCAGTTCGTTCGAACGAACTGGGATCTCGTTCGAACAGCCTCGTTCGAACGAGACTTCTAACGAGTTGACAGTTTGGTCCTTTTTGGACTGTTTTGACTTTTGGAGTCCCGGGAACTGGTTCAAGGGTAGTGTTAGTATTCCTTTGATGATATAGTGATTGATTTGGGACTTTTGGGTTATTGAGATGAGTAAATCATACACGAGAGTTATATTCAATGAACCGTTTGGGTTGAGACGTGGGTGTCTACTACGATGTGAGGATAAATTATGACACGTATAATTATGAACCGGAATAAAATAAGTTGTGATAATTATAATTAGTACGAGAGTGCAATATGTACTACGAATATAATACGGTATTACTAAGATGTGTGTTTACTTAGTATTGATATATGGATTGTATGTATGACATACCTACCATACTTGCTATCACGGGAGGTTTCGTTCGCTTAGGACCCTCTAATCCTTGTGTGCCTACGGGGGGGATATAGACTGGTACCTTGATGAACATAGGTCATAGAAAGACTTATTGTGATATTAATAAGTCCGCTGACCATGGGAGCGTAGGTATGTGCGTGACCCATGTGATGGTGACTGTGTTCGCCTCCACTATTTGTGATTTGTGTTATCTGAACTATTCCTGAGAGATTCGGAATATGTGATCCTTATGTACGTGATGTACCGGGATGGATAGCAGAGTATGTGTGCACTACAGCTTAGATTGCGGGGTGCTTGTATTGTATATTTATGAGATGAATAATATACGTTATATTAATGGGAATCCTCATGTTAATGTTGTAAAAATATTACGGTATTGTTTCGAGATATATAATGAGTTAACTGATAGTTATATCAATGGCATATTTAGTAACTGAGTTTACGTTAAACCTCTATTTAATTACGAGCGTTGTTATATTAAATGGAACCAAGTAAAATGGGTAGAACCTTTGGTAGTCTAGCTAGTTATGTGGTCAGTTAGCTAGTAGTATGGGTTGTTATAGATGGGTACTTACGTTAGGAGTGCACAGTTTGACGAGATGTGAGAATATCATGCGAGTGTACGTCCTAACATGTACTTTGCATTTAATGTTTTAAATGTTTTTAAAGCACTTGTAGGTTTTTAAAATATAACACATTCGGGCTCTGACCCGTTTGCTTTTCAAATCTCTTTTCCTTTGTAAAACCATTTTAGGTGCCCAGCCACAAGGACACCAAGCATAGGTACTCATTCAGGTGACGAGCTGTAGCTGTTTGTGGAAGCTACAGGGATTTGCTCATAGACGCTTCTATCTTTTGGATTCCAGGGTCACGATCTATCTATCAGTTGTAGGGCATGTTGCCCATTCCTATTTAGAGCATCTTTTACATTTCAGTTTTCAAGCTTTAGCATGTAGTATTTCAGTTTCAGTTATTTATTTCAGTATGGGATTGTAGTGAGGGGTTCCCTCCAGACTCTATTTATTTCTATTGTGATGGTTATTCGTTTTACTTCAGTATGGTGAATGGTGTTATTTATTTCTTCATTTTACTTGTTGCATGTTATCAGACTTAAATTAAAATTTGGCACTTACTTTTTAAATACTAGGTGGATAGTAATAATAAAAAAAAATGTTTTCGACAGTGATGCTATTAACTGAGCCAACTTGGCATTTTGAATTAATTGTATAAAGGAGTAGCTACCCGGTATTTAATTAGTCGGGGTGTCACAGGTGGTATCAGAGCATCAGGTTCTAGTGTCCTTTAGGATCTGTACGGCTATTATGTTTCCGCTACGTTTTCTTTGATATAGAGCCCTATATTTTAGGACTGTTGTATTCTTTTGTGTATGCTTCGTTCTTCAGCTATGTTAAGTTTATAAACCGTGAACTTATAAACTTTGTTCTTATTTCAGATGCCTCCACGACGTGCACAACGAGTTCCCAGGAATGCTACGCCCGAACCACAGCCCGCTCCAGTTCAGGGCATGTTGAACGCCGCTGAGGTTGCTGCTATAGTAGCCCAAGCGGTAAATGCTGCGATTGCCGTGGTTCAGCAGGCACCACCTCAGGCGCCGGTTGCCGCGCCAGTACAGGTTAATGCATTCCCGTCTGCTTGGGAGCGTGTATGTGACGCTTTTCAGAAAGCGCATCCGCCAGAGTTTGCAGGTAGCTCAGACGTGGTAGTCTCGAGCCAATGGAAGAAAGACATGCAGAGGCATTTGAGGATGCATGAGTGCACTGATGTTCAGAAACAGGTGCTAGCTACTTTCAAGCTAGTGGGATCTGCACTACAGTGGTGGGAGTCTATTACCACCGCGGAGGAGAGGGATACCCTTACGATTCAGGAGTTTTGGGTGCGGTTCGACCGCAAGTACTTTCCGTCCGCAGTTCATACAGAGATGAGGAGGAAGCTAATGAGTTTGAAGCAAGAGGGCAAGACCGTGGCCGAGTATGAGGCCGAGTTCACTAACCTGTTGAATATCGTTCCAGACGAGATTCCAACAGAGAAGAAAAAGATAGAGAAGTTCACTGATGGGTTGAATTGGAGAATCCGGCAGCATCTGCTTGGGAACCTATCGTTGGCCACGTATTCTGATGTGGTTAACGCTGCATTACTACACTGCCAGGACCACCGTTTTCATATGGCCGAGGGCAAGCGGTCAGGGGAGTCTAGCCATCAGGGCAGGACTGGAGGGCATGGTGCCAGCGGGGCACAGACCGGTCAGGGGCAGAGACAGACTGAGCAGGGTACCCAGCAGGGGGACAATAAGAGGTTCCGGTCAGGGAACTACAGGCAGGGACAGGGAGGTTTCCGCCAGGGCCATCAGGGTCCAAACGGCCATCAGGGCCAACAGGGGCAGAATGGGCAGCAGTTCCATCAGGGCCAGCAGGGCCAAGGGAGGAATGGTAACGGCCACCAGGGCCGGGGACAGCAGGGGCAGAGGGGAGGGAACTTCCCAGGGAAGTGCTTTACTTGTGGCAAGACTGGCCATAAGAAGCAGGATTGTCCTGATAGGGGCAGGGCCCCACAGCAGCAGCAGCAGGGTGCTCGCCAGGAGCCACAGAGACCTATGTTTCCCGCCGCTCTTCCTGCACCGCCACAGATGGCAGCTTTGCCACCCATTCCAGCAGTCCCAGCTCAACAGGGGCAGCTACAGTATGGACGTGTCTACAACGTTCACCAGGCTGCAGTTCCACAGGCACCGCCCGCGATCGAGGGTACGTTTCCTATCCATGGCACTATGGGTCGGGTGTTATTTGATACGGGTGCTACACACTGTTTTATTGCTACACACTTCGCGAAAGCTTTAGGATTGTTAGCTACGGCAGAGAGCACAGTGACGTGTGTCGACTCACCATTGGGGAGTGGGTCACTTATTTTCTTTATATGCCGGGGAGTCGGGGTAGAGGTTGGAGGTTTGGTATTGCCTGCAGACATGTTAGTGTTAGACATGCATGTTCACGATGTGATCATCGGTATGGATTGGCTCGTAGCATATAGGGCCATGATTGATTGCTTCAGCGGGAGCATTGTTTTTGCCATTCCGGGGCAAGAGATGTTTATAGTGGCGATGCCTCGCCCAGAGGGAGGATCGACCGCTCATCTGTATTACATAGAGGAGGATACCTCTAAGGAGGTTGTTATTCCTTTAGATTCGATCCCGGTTGTCAGGGAGTATTCAGATGTGTTTCAGGAGATACCAGGCTTACCACCCAGTCGAGAGATAGACTTCGTTATTGATTTGCTACCGGGTACGAGACCTATAGCACGTGCACCGTACCGTATGGCTCCAGCTGAAATGCGTGAGTTACGGGAACAGATAGAGCAGCTGTTAGGACAGGGCTTTATTCGCAGGAGTACCTCACCTTGGGGCGCTCCAGTTTTGTTTGTGAAGAAAAGGGATGGTTCACTGAGATTGTGCGTGGACTACCGAGAGTTGAATAAGGTCACGATACGGAATAAGTATCCGTTGCCTCGAATCGATGACTTATTCGACCAGTTGAGAGGAGCTTATATCTTCTCGAAGATTGACTTGAGGTCAGGATACCATCAGTTGCGTATCAGGGAGGAAGATGTCTCGAAGACTGCGTTTTTGTCGAGATATGGTTCTTACGAGTTTCGGGTTATGCCTTTCGGCTTAACCAACGCTCCAGCAGTGTTTATGGACTTGATGAACAGAGTGTTCAGGGATTTCTTAGACCAGTTTGTCATTGTCTTCATCGATGATATCCTGGTTTACTCTCAGACAGAGGAGGAGCACGCCAAGCATTTGAGGCAGGTTTTGCAGACACTTCGTCAGAACGAGCTGTATGCAAAATATGAGAAGTACGGGTTTTGGTTGAAGGAAGTCCAGTTCTTGGGTCATATTATTTCCGACCAGGGAATATCGGATGATCCAGGGAAGGTGTCAGCGGTGAGGGAATGGGGACAGCCCACGACACCGACGGAGATTCGTAGTTTCTTGGGATTGGCAGGATACTACAGGAGGTTTATTCGGGGTTTCTCAGAGATAGCAGGTCCTTTGACACATCTTACTCGTAAGGGTGTGCCATACATCTGGAGTGATGCCTGTCAGTTGGCATTCGATGAATTGAAGGACAAATTGACCTCAGCACCTGTGTTAGCATTGCCGAGACCGGGAGTTGAGTATTTGGTTTACACCGATGCGTCTTTGCAAGGACTTGGAGGTGTATTGCAGCAGGAGAGACATGCCATAGCTTATGCTTCCCGTAAGCTTAAGCCTCATGAGAAGAATTACCCCACACATGATTTGGAGTTAGCGGCAGTGGTATTTGCCTTACGGATTTGGAGACACTATCTTTTGGGGGAGAAGTTTCAGCTGTTCACGGACCACAAGTCACTACAGTATCTGTTCACGCAGAAGGAGCTGAATATGCGGCAGCGTAGGTGGCTTGAATTCGTGAAAGACTACCAGTTCGACATCCAGTACCACCCGGGTAAGGCTAACGTGGTAGCAGACGCGTTGAGCCGTAGGCCAGCAGATGAGGTGGCAGAGGTGTGGAAGGCAAAATGGAAGGAATTGGGACACCAGGATGCAGTGGCCCGATCTTTCATGTCCGTGATGACCGTTACACCACAGATTGTCACGAAGGTTGTACGGGCACAGGCTAATGACACGTTCTGTCAGGAGCAGATAGTTCGATTGCTAGCAGAGGGAGCCGAGTCCTATACCGTTAGCTCAGACGGGGGATTGCGCTTCAATGGGAGATTGGTAGTCCCGGAAGGGGAAGAATTACGGCACGAGGTGATGGCAGAGTCGCACGGCTCACGGTTCGCGGTACATCCTGGAGGGGACAAAATGTACCAGGACATGAGACGGCAGTATTGGTGGAGCGGTATGAAGAGAGATATCGCTGAGTTTGTCTCGAAATGCGCCACTTGTCAGCTTGTAAAAGTGGATCATCAGAGACCAGCAGGATTTCTACAGCCGTTGGAGGTTCCAGTGTGGATGTGGGAGAGCATATCCATGGATTTTGTCACGGGGTTGCCTACGTCGCAGAGGGGTCATGACTCTGTATGGGTAATTGTGGACAGGCTGTCCAAGGTCGCTCACTTCTTACCCGTAAGGACTGACTACACTACGGGACAGTATGCCCAGCTCTTCGTCTCAGAGATTGTGAGACTTCACGGTGTGCCCCTGAATATCGTGTCTGACAGAGACAAGATATTTGTTTCGAGGTTTTGGGAAAGTTTCCAGGAGGCCATGGGCACGGAATTGCGGTTGAGTACGGCTTATCATCCGCAGACCGATGGGCAGACAGAACGCACCAATCAGATGTTGGAGGACATGCTACGCATGTGCATTATTGACTTCGGGGGTGGATGGGAGCAGTACCTTCCACTGGTGGAGTTTGCTTACAACAACTCCTATCAGTTCACGATTGGCATGGCTCCGTTTGAGGCATTGTACGGTAGGCCTTGTCGTTCCCCAGCATGTTGGTTGGAGGTGGGGGACAACAAACTACTTGGGCCGGAAGTGATTCAGGATACTTCGGCAAGGATTGAGTTGATTCGGAGTCGCATTCGGGTAGCTCAAGACAGGCAGAAGAGTTATGCTGATGCGAAGAGGTTTTTCAGGGAGTTCCAAGTGGGGGACCAGGTTTTGCTCAGGGTATCTCCTATGAAGGGGATTATGCGTTTCGTGAAGAAGGGGAAGTTGGCACCGAGGTATGTGGGGCCGTTCCCTATTATTGAGCGGATCGGACCGGTTGCGTATAGACTCGGGTTACCGGAGCATTTGCATCGGATTCACGACGTGTTCCATATTTCCTCGCTGAGGAAATACCTTAGGGATAATTTGGCTCATTCTCACATTGCTGTGGAGGACATCGATCTCCAGCCGGATAGCTCTTATGAGGAGGGGCCGATTGCTATTTTGGACCGAAGCGAGAGGAAACTACGGTCAAAGATAGTCCCGTTAGTACGTGTTCAGTGGCGACATCACAATGTCGAGGAGTCCACATGGGAGCGCGAGGATGAGATGCGCGAGCACTATCCAGAGTTATTTTTAGCAGGTA
Organism: Sambucus nigra; assembly: GCA_949130495.1. Lineage (NCBI taxonomy): Eukaryota > Viridiplantae > Streptophyta > Magnoliopsida > Dipsacales > Adoxaceae > Sambucus > Sambucus nigra. The sequence continues at coordinate 415,347,591 of OX422210.1, read as the reverse complement.
CTTTCTAGTTTCGAATTTCGGGACAAAATTCAATTATTAGGGGGGAAGTATGTAATACCCCGTACTTTTTGGCTATATTTATTTTTGGGATTAATTAATTAAATGCGTATTAATTGGAAATTAATCCGGGTTATAAATACTAATATGATGCAAATTGGTATTTGATTATGTACATATATGATTATATATGTATTTGGTATTATAAAATTTGTCGTGGGATTTATATACGGCGATTTGGAAATTTTGTTGAGACACGTGGGACCGCCGCGTCACGGTATAATATTTTGTTTATAAAAGTGAGTTTAAAATCTATAATCCGTATGGTCGTTTTGAGTGCACCAACGCGTCCGGAAGGGTTGAGATAGTCAGAAAACACTAGCCGGGGGTATAGTTTGGGTCCCGGGGTATCTTTAGGCCATTCCGGCACCATAAAGGGTATTTTAGTAATTTGGTATTTTTGGGTAATTAAAAGTGACGAAAATTGAGAGTTGTAATCTGATAAGGAATTGACCCAACCAACCCTTATTAACCCAACAAGCTACGGAGGTTTATTAAAATTTGGTTTTCATAAGTTCCCCAAAGCAAACCCTAGCCACCATAGCTCTTTAGAGAAGAAAGCTTGGAGAAGGAGAGAGAGAGGAGAATTCTGCAGAAATTCTACACCGAATCCACACCAAATTCAGAAATCAAACCAAGGCAAGTGACTTTATTTCATTTAAATTCGAAGAATATCTTTTCCATGTTAGAAATTGAAGAATCTTGATTGTTCTTGAAAGATTAAAAGAAAACCCATGAAATTTGAAGTTATTATTGAATGTTGGGATAGGTTTGCATGTAGAAACATTGTTGGGAGATTTAATTTCGGAGATTTCATATCTAGGTGATGTATAAACGAATTAAAATCTGGGAATTTATGATGAGAAAAAGTTAGGGTTTATGTTCTTGAAGAAAATTGGGAATTAATGTAGAAATTGTGATTTAATGATGTTTAGAAGATATTAAACCCTTTAATGATGTTAGTATAGCCCCTTAACATGTTTGAGGATGATTAGAGAACTCAATATATTGTGGGAACGAATTTTAGAAGAGGTTTGAGGAGTAAAAATGATGAAAAACGAATTGGGGAAAAATCTGGGCCGAAACTGGCCACTCGTTAGAAGCAGCCCCCAGGTCATTCGAACGAGCTCGTTCGAACGAGCTTCTAACGAGTTGACCAGTCGTTATTAACGAGTAGGAATTTTCGTTCGATATCTCGTTCGAACGAGATATCGTTAGAAGGGTCAGTTCGTTCGAACGAACTGGGATCTCGTTCGAACAGCCTCGTTCGAACGAGACTTCTAACGACCTGACAGTCCAAACTCGTTCGAAGCCTCGTTCGAACGAGACTTCTAACGAGTTGACAGTTTGGTCCTTTTTGGACTGTTTTGACTTTTGGAGTCCCGGGAACTGGTTCAAGGGTAGTGTTAGTATTCCTTTGATGATATAGTGATTGATTTGGGACTTTTGGGTTATTGAGATGAGTAAATCATACACGAGAGTTATATTCAATGAACCGTTTGGGTTGAGACGTGAGTGTCTACTACGATGTGAGGATAAATTATGACACGTATAATTATGAACCGGAATAAAATAAGTTGTGATAATTATAATTAGTACGAGAGTGCAATATGTACTACGAATATAATACGATATTACTAAGATGTGTGTTTACTTAGTATTGATATATGGATTATATGTATGACATACCTACCATACTTGCTATCACGGGAGGTTTCGTTCGCTTAGGACCCTCTAATCCTTGTGTGCCTACGGGGGGGATATAGATCGGTACCTTGATGAACATAGGTCATAGAAAGACTTATTGTGATATTAATAAGTTCGCTGACCATGGGAGCGTAGGTATGTGCGTGACCCATGTGATGGTGACTGTGTTCGCCTCCACTATTTGTGATTTGTGTTATCTGAACTATTCCTGAGAGATTCGGAATATGTGATCCTTATGTACGTGATGTACCGGGATGGATAGCAGAGTATGTGTGCACTACAGCTTAGATTGCGGGGTGCTTGTATTGTATATTTATGAGATGAATAATATACGTTATATTAATGGGAATCCTCATGTTAATGTTGTAAAAATATTACGGTATTGTTTCGAGATATATAATGAGTTAACTGATAGTTATATCAATGGCATATTTAGTAACTGAGTTTACGTTAAACCTCTATTTAATTACGAGCGTTGTTATATTAAATGGAACCAAGTAAAATGGGTAGAACCTTTGGTAGTCTAGCTAGTTATGTGGTCAGTTAGCTAGTAGTATGGGTTGTTATAGATGGGTACTTACGTTAGGAGTGCACAGTTTGACGAGAGGTGAGAATATCATGCGAGTGTACGTCCTAACATATACTTTGCATTTAATGTTTTAAATGTTTTTAAAGCACTTGCAGGTTTTTAAAATATAACACATTCGGGCTCTGACCCGTTTGCTTTTCAAATCTCTTTTCCTTTGTAAAACCATTTTAGGTGCCCAGCCACAAGGACACCAAGCATAGGTACTCATTCAGGTGACGAGCTGTAGCTGTTTGTGGAAGCTACAGGGATTTGCTCATAGACGCTTCTATCTTTTGGATTCCAGGGTCACGATCTATCTATCAGTTGTAGGGCATGTTGCCCATTCCTATTTAGAGCATCTTTTACATTTCAGTTTTCAAGCTTTAGCATGTAGTATTTCAGTTTCAGTTATTTATTTCAGTATGGGATTGTAGTAAGGGGTTCCCTCCAGACTCTATTTATTTCTATTGTGATGGTTATTCGTTTTACTTCAGTATGGTGAATGGTGTTATTTATTTCTTCATTTTACTTGTTGCATGTTATCAGACTTAAATTAAAATTTGGCACTTACTTTTTAAATACTAGGTGGATAGTAATAATAAAAAAAATGTTTTCGACAGTGATGCTATTAACTGAGCCAACTTGGCATTTTGAATTAATTGTATAAAGGAGTAGCTACCCGGTATTTAATTAGTCAGGGTGTCACAATGTATTCCTACGGGAAGTAAAACTATGTATTCCTAAATATGCTAACTTATGTTGGTTAGGAAGTAAATGTATTCCTACGGGAAGTAAAACTATGTATTCCTAAATATGGCAACTTATGTTGGTTGGGAAGTAAATGTATTCCTACGGGAAGTAAAACTATGTATTCCTAAAAATGCCAACTTATGTTGGTTAGGAAGTAAATGTATTCCTACGGGAAGTAAATGTATTCCTAAAAATGTCAACTTATGTTGGTTAGGAAGTAAATATATTCTTGAAAACGCGTCAACTAAAGTTGGCCGGGAGGTAAAATCATTCCAGAAAGTGCCAAAGTTGCTAGTAGAGGAAAAATCCACTAACTGTAGTTGGTCGAAAAGGAAAATTTACCGACCTTGGTTGGTCGAAAACATTTTATGAATACGAGAAAGTGATCGAGCAAAATTTTTGATACTCGTAACTTTTTAAATTACTACTAAGTTGGTCGAGAAATAAAACATCATTTTTTTTCAAATGATTACCACAAATTCAAACTAGTCGACGATAAGTTGATCGACAAATAATACAATATTATTATCTTTTTAACAGATACACATGCACAGATGTAAAGTGTTACAAAACAATAGCAGTCAAGATTTGCAAATAAAATTATTTCATTAAATTTAGAACAAAATATATCAGGAATGAAATACAAATTTATTACATCAATATTCTTATTCTATTGGTTTCTTCCCCTCTACTTTTGAAACAGGTTCCTCGCCAGCAGGTGGGTCATGTAAAGCGAGAGGAGAATTTATGAAGTTAAGATCTTTTAACAGTCGATCTAGGAGGTGCTCGGGACGAGATATCTCGACATTTGAATGGAGATTGTAATCGTCAAGGTATTTGGAAATCAGACATCAAGGGATGGCCCGAGCAGGGATCCAACTCATATCAAGCTTGAATGGTGGCACTGGTAGGTCGAGCAGCCCAGGATTATGGTAATCCCACGGGTAATGACCCTATTCGAGTTGCAGCACACCTAAGGCATTCAGCCATCCCTGTTTGTAGCCCTCATTATTTGCATTCTGGATACGATCGTACAAGTGGTAGAGAGCCTCGTTGTAGCTAGCCATCCAGAACTCCCTGGGCTGCTTCTGGAATTGATATGTCAATCTTTCCAGCTGCCCATGGAGATTTTTGATAAAAAGTTCTTTATTCTCCAAGACAGGCTTCTGCGCAGAAAGCTACTCTTCCAGGTCCCTGATCTTCTTAAACATCTCAGTCAATGCCTGGTTCTTCGCCATCAGTTGGAAGGCCTGGTTTTCTAAAGCAGATTGAGTCCTCTGTTCCTCGACAGGAATCCGAGCAGCTCTTGCTCATCCCCGAGGAGCTCTTGCTCGTCCACGAGAAGAATTAGAAGGGCCAGCTCTCTTCAAGGTCTCCAATTCGTCCCTCAAGTTGGCGTTCTCGACCTCCAAGAATGAGAATCCCTCGTCAGTCACTGGGACCAAAGCATTTGAGGCGGAGGCAATAGATTTTAATTGAGATACTTCTCTTTGCAAGTTGTTATTTTCTTGCTCCAATAACTCGGCTATTTTCCTGTGCTCCTCGACCTCGACTTTCAAAGTTCTCTCCCGCACGTCGTAAGCAGCAAAACGTTTCTCGTATCCCTTGTCGGCAATAATTTGTTGATACTTCTTCGCGTACCCCTCGTGCAAGAGGGCAGTGGATTCCTTATATCGTTGCTGAAGGTCTTCAAGAGTGCCTTGGAGATCCTCAATCATATCATAATAAGCTACATTATTGGCCACCGCACGATCAAGCAGACACTTCAAATATTGGTAAGCTTTAACTACCTATTCCGAAGCATCTTGGCCGAGGATGTTGACGATTTGTGCTGCACTCAGATCTGTGTGACCAACCTTAAAGTATTTATTGCATTGCCGTAACAGCTTTGTATCATGAGCAGACAATAATTCCATCCTGGCCAGAAACTAGTAGAGGAAGAAAAAGCAATAATCAATAAGAAGTACAAACAGAGTATGAAGAACGGAAACAACAGTATGCATAAACAAAAGTTCAAATTTTATTACATTACAAAGGTCAGAAGTACAAGGTTCAGAGTTACACGTTCAGAAGTTACATTTGACAAATAAAAATAAAATAGATAGAAACCCGAACAACTCTATACCTTTTCCTTGTCTCCCAAAACTTTCTCGGGAGGCTGGGACGAGGAGGTAGGTTGCTCGGAGGGAACAGAGAGTTGCTCGGGGAGCACTGACAGTTGCTCGGATGAAGTAACGAGTTGCTGAAGTTCCTCGCCAGTGGACTGGATAGTCAAGGGATGAGAAACTTGATCTCCCATCACCATGGAAGACTCTTCGGAGGCAGCTTCGTCCTCTTCTTCGTCTTCAGGAGTTGGAGGGGGACCAGGGATGTGTCGCTGAAAGAGTTCAGAATTTTCATCAACCTTCATCTCCTGCAGAGCAGCGACCCACCCATCTCTAAAGTATTTGAGGCTGCCATATTCGACTTGTGACATTATGGCAACCAAACCTTTGTTCCTCCCTTTATCCCAACCAGCGATGAAAGATTTCTTCACAACCAACTTCCTCTTTAATTTCTCTGAGGAAAGCTTCTCGGACAGAAGATTTTCAGCAACTTTCAATTTATTCTCAACTTCTTCCTTCTGCCGACTTATTTCCCGAAGTTGACCCAACTCCTCTTCAGCAGCCTTGAGCTTATTTTCAAGCTCCCCAGCATTTTTGAGCTTCTCTTCGAGCTCTTTATTCTTCTCCTCCAGACTATTTAATTTTTTCTCCAACCCCTTGGAGACTTCAACAACTTGAGCCTTCTCCTGCTCGGTTGAGGTAAGTTTCTTCTCCCAAGCAGCCTTGTCAGCATCATGCTTCTGACGAGAATCTTCCAAAGATCACGTCAGACCCATCAGAGCTTCCTCCACACCAGATGAGGAGCTTGAAGCTTTAATAGCTTCATCTTTCTTCAAAATTGTATTAAAGAATCTCACCAACTGTGAAAAGAAAATGAAAGCAAGTCAGAGACAGATATAACAAGGGAAAGATGAAAAGTTCAAAACAATAAGACTTACAGAAGCAATATGGCGAGCAGCCAATTAGGTAACCATATCCCGAGAAAGGTTTTCTTCAATACCTTAGATCTCAGGAATGATCCAAGTCTTCACCGAGCTCATGGCAGAGCTCGGGGAACAAAAGTAGGAACACCAGTTCCAGTAGTTGGGGGCTGAGAGATGGTTTCAGCCAAATTAACCGAGGAGCTCTTCTTCAGCTTCCTCGAGGGAACAAGAATAGTTTCGACCAAGGAGGAACTCTTGGTCGGTGATATGACAATCACCTCTCCTGGAGAAGCAGCCTTGCTCGGGGCCACCGGAGGCTTCTCGACAACCTTCACAGGAGCAGCCGGAGGGGGTGCATCAATTTTCTTTGTCCCCTCTCCTGGGACGTCAATCTTACTTCTTTTTGCCTCTCCAGCACCAGAGGCAGGTTTCTCAAAAAGGGTGGGAGGTCTTCTTTTCTTCATCCTTTCACTCAAAGGAATATGTGATTCAGGCGAAGAACTTGTAGAGGCAGGTATTGGCTCTGCGTCGCTTATCACCGGACAAGCAGTGAAAGAGGAGGTGTAACTCTTGTACTGCAGCAAATATGAAGCTGACCTAATGTGCTCGTCGGCAACAGTCTAATGCAAACTCCAGATAAGTTTCAAGTGCCTTATATTAACGTCTACCTCTTTTGGACACTTTCTTTTACTGTTAACTGCAAATAAATAAACATTAAAATATCAGTGACACATTTTATCAAACATAAAGGAAGCATAATTTCAAAATAAATAAAATGAAATAAAAATAACCTATCCCATTTCCATAGGGAGGGCATCTGGGACCCTGATACACTTTATCTCCAGATAAAGGAGCATGTTGCTAATTTTTTATAACAACCCCGTGCTCAAAATAGTCCCTATTGGCATCCGGGAGATTGACCACTAAAGCCCTATTTAAAAATCTAGTTTTTAAATAAAAAGTAATATCGCCTACACCCCATCTATAACAAAACATGATTTCTAGAATTCCTATGCGAGTTCCGTGAATTTGATTTAGTCTATGAACTCCATTAACTATTCTCCGTGTATTGGGGGATATTCTTGCAGGAACAACGTCAAAATATTGACAGAATTCCAGACATAAAGGATTAGGCGGAAAAGAAAAGCCACATTCAGCAATAAAGAGACTGGGGAACCAATGTCTCTCAGCCAAACGGAAATAATTGGAAGGTTCAGAAAGTTCCTCCAGAATAACCCATGAAGGAATAGAAAAATCAGAATGAAATTTATCAAGAGATTCAATAAGGTAAACCATGATGAATAAAGGAAATGAAGAAGAAGGAAGAAGATCTTACAGAAAAAGAGTGGATCTGTTGACAACGAACGATGAAAAGGATGAACGCACAAGAGAGTAAGACAATGGAAAACTCGAAGATACAAATTTGAAAAAGTAAAAAATGATGGGATTGTCTGTGACGCTTAAATACCTTATCTTGGGAAACGGTAAAGTTAATGATTACGCTACCGGAGGCTAGAAGGACGAAAAGTACGCGGAGATCGAGGCGGTTATAAAAATTCAAAAAAGCATGATTCTACGAATTTGGAAGGAAAAATAAATACAAAGGAAACACTCCTAAAAATCAGGAGGATCATTTAAAACTACCATATTCCGAGAAAGAATGTTCCACACTCCTCAAATTTCTAACTATGAAACATTGGGGGCCTCTGTTGATACCAAATTTAGTCTGCTAACATGGCTCAATTGAATGAAGACACGTGGCAATCTATGTGGCAACAACAAACACTTCTGAGGAACTCAGACGCTCCGAGGAACCATACTACAACGAGGAACAATGCTTCCCCGAGGAACTCAGACGCTCCGAGGAACAGGAACTCTACGAGGAACTCTTGAGTACCGAGCAACTCTTGAGTACCAAGCATTTTAGGTAGTCCGAGCTGCACCTCGAACAAAGCATTAATAGCTGGATAACCAACAGTTTGATTGTTCATTAAATGCTTATCATTCAGATGTATACACTTAAGGGGCATTGAATGTATTACCCTTTCACATGTACAGTATTGAATGTATTACCCTTTTACATTACAACCTTAGGACTATAAATACATTGTATTACCCTCATTGTAAGGGGACCGGAATTTCTTGAGAAAACTTGTAATCGAGAATTCCCAAACAGTCAGCAATAACAAAAACAGTGGACGTAGGCCATTCTTATAAGGCTGAACTACTTTAAAAGTTCTTTGTCTCATTTTATTTATCTGTGATTAAATAATTAGATATCATCTAATTTTTTACATCAACATTCCCTATATTTATATATTTTGTACATTTATATATTTCGTATATTTAATAAATTTTTGAAAATTAAAATAATATATATTCCTTAAATAATATAATATATATGTGTGTATATATATATATATATTGAATATATTATTAATTGAATGTATTTTGTAACGCCACCATGCATGTGGCAGCGTAGGGGGAGAGCGGAGCTAATGGTTACTGTGGTGACAATTATATTCAACACAAATAAATGAGAGAAGCGAAATCACCAAGAAAAATAAAGAAGATAAAACGTTAATCACACAACACAGTATGTACGTGGTTCAGCAAGAATGTCTACGTCCACGGTGGTGCAGTCAGTATTATTTCTATATACTCCGGGGAGCGTTTACAGAGAATATAGTGAGTGTCCTTTGCCCCAGACTTAGGGTTTATTATATACATGTCTGTCTTCGGGGAGTGGGGGTATTGGACTCCTCCACGTTTACCATCTTCTCCTGGAACATCTCTTATACGAGAACATGGGAGGATACTAAGTCATAATCCTATTCAGTTAAGGCAAGGGGCCCGAATTTTGGGCCGTTTTTATTAGGCTACTCATTCGGGCCCATAATACTAAATTCGGGTACCCACAATTTCCCCTAAAGTTATTAGGCCATAAGTTGGGCTCAATAAATTTAAATGATTTTCCATAATGACACTTTTGTGAATCGTGTAACTCTTTCTAAAGTCGAGGACTAATTTAGGCAGCAGTTGCTTCGTGTCTTGTGCGCGATGATTAGGAGCATTTAAAAACTATTTGGAGCAGCGTTCCACCATTGTCGTTTCAAATTTCTCTGCGTTTATTCACCTTCTCCGAGTTTTAGCTATCGTGTCTTCTTCTCTGGGCCTTCATTTTCTTCGCTTTCACTCTCTCTCGTGATCTTTTCATCTCGTAAGTCCTCTTTGCTCTTTCTTTGTGCTTCTTTTGCTGAGTTTTATCTGAATTTGCTATTTTTAGGGTTTATAAATGTCGAAAATAGGTAATAGGTCATTATCGGAGTTCTAGAAGTTTTATAATATCCCATAATGGGTAGAGATTGAGTGCGACTCTCTCCCTAAGAACGTTAGAGATATAGAGGGTGCTCATTGGATTCATGTCATTTAACTTTCTCAAGGGGGCTTACTTTTCCTCCAAACAATTTGTTTCTTCATTTCTTTGGTTATTTCAACATTGTCCCTACACAGTGTTCGACCAGTGTATGGAAGATAATTAATGGTGTCCATAGAATAAATCAACTTTATGACACTAAATTAGGGCTCGCCGAAGTCTGCTTTTGTTATTCCTTCTCTCGAACTAGGTCTGGTCTTCTCTACCTCAAGGCCAGGAGTCCTAATAGGGTATTGGTAGTAAATTTACTTGATTCCCATAAGGACTACTGGCAAGATGGCTTTCTTGCTAGAAATTTGCAGTTCTCCCCTCATACTGCGGGGTCGAGGTCTGATAGATTCACTGTCCCCTTTTATGGGGAAGAGTACTGTGACACCCCTACTAATTAAATATCGGGTAGCTACTCCTTTATTAAATTAATACAAAATGCCAAGTTGGTTCAGTTCATAGCATCACTGTCAAAAACATTTTAATAATTACTAACCGCCTAGTATTTAAAAAGTGAGTTGCCAATTTTAATTTAATTTGATAAACATACAATAAGTGAATTATGAAATGCTAACATAACCACCACAACATAGACACAATAGAATAACCATCAACTAATAATAAGTTTGGAGGAATACTCATCACAACAATCCAAATACTGAAATAAATAAATACCAAGTCTGCATCACTAACTTAATTACAACCCAAAGTCTGAAATAACTTAAATGTAAGATGTCTCTAAAGGAATGGGAAGACATGCCCAACAAAATAAGAAAATCTGATAATGGAATCAAGATCGAAGATGGAGGCGTCTACTGTCAAGGTCCTGGAACTTTCACAGCAGCTGCAGAACGTCACCTGAATAGAACTCCTATGCGTGGTGTCCTTGTGGCTGGGCACCTAAAAGGTTTTACAAAAAAATAGCTTTGAAAGCAAACGGGTGAGAGCCCGATTGTGAAAATAGTTTAAAAATTTGCAAGTGTTTAATATCATTAAACAATGAATATAAAGTACATGATAGTGTGTGTGCACTCACATGAATTTCTCACCTCTCAACTAATTGTGCACTCCTATCGTACCCGTACCCATTCTAATTGTTCCCATATCTAACTAGTCCGATAACAAATTCCAACATTTATTTAACAGAGTATTATAACTTGCTACACAGTTTTCCCATGTTAATACTACTAATTACTAGAGATCTTACATTTTCACTTTACAAATTGTTGCTATTATTTATCCACACATTTATATATGACAATTCATTTCAATTAACAGTATATTATTCTCATCATAAATATACAATACTAGCACCCCGAGACTAAGCTGCGGTGCTCACATACTCAGCTATCAAATCCCGGTACATCACGTACATGAGGACCACGTATTTCGAATCTCTCAGGAAACGTTTCATTAACAACAATCACAAACAATGGAGGCGAACATAGTTCACATCACACGGGTCACACACATGCCTACGCTCCCATGATCAGCAGACTTATTTACTTCTCAATAATCCCTTCTCTGACCTATTTCCTTGAGGTACCAATCTAGATCCCCCCCCCCCCCCCCCCCCCCGTAGGCACATAAAGATTAGATGGCCCTAAACGAACGCCAACCTCCCATGATAGCAAGTACGGTAGGTATGTTATATACAGATAACTACATATACTAAGCAATCACACATCTTAGATATTACAATATTTTATTAGTGGTATACTTCCCGTTCTTATACTAACACTTAGTGCTATACAAATCACAAGTCCCCGATTTATACGTATTTAAGTTATCAATTATTCTCACTTCATGATTAGTTACTTGATTCCTAATCCACAAATGTCATCCGGTTTAATACACTATTCTAAGTTTTACTCCTCAATGTACCCCAATCTCCCAACTATACCCACTAGTTAATAAGGGAAGGTTATCTCACCATTTAAATAAGTCTACGGGATACTAGAAATAAATTCAGGCCAAAAAGGCCACTCTGTCAACTCGTTAGAAGTCTCGTTCGAACGAGGTCATTCGAACGAAGGGATTCAAATGAAATACCAACTCGTTAGAAGGGATACTGCCATCTCGTTAGAAGTTCGTTCGAACGACCTGGGCAGGTCTTCTAACGAGATGGCAGTTTCAGCCCAGAAATTCCCAAGTCCGTTTTTCTCAATTCTTCTCTCCTCTAAATCCACCCTAAGACCATCCAATTTATGTTCTAACGTTTTTAAACCAATTCTAATCATCCTAGATCATCTCTTAACATATTTTGGGGGTCAAATCTTACAAATCATCAAGGAATTAATATAAATATCCAAATATTTCCCCAAACCCTAGGAACAAGAACTCATAATTTTCTTATGCCCAATTACTTGTCATAAATTAGTTTTTAAATCATCATATATAACTCTTAGAATATTAAATTATTCCATCATCATTCTACATGCAAATCCTAACCCAAATTCAAAGTTTCTCCAACAATTTCATGGGTTTTCTTAAAAAATTTCAATATAAGATAATTCCTACACTAAACATGGAAGACATATTCAATGCAATAAAATATCAAATCACTTGCCTTAGATTGTTCTTCAGAATTGATGTTGATGAATGAAGGTTGATTCTCTCATTTCTCTACAGATTTTCTCCCAAGGTTGAAGATGGCTTGGTTTTGGCTCTTGTAACTTCTCTCCAACTTCTCTCAAAACTCCCTTAGCCCACTCTCTAAACTTTTGCTGGTAATGGCCTTGGTGGCCCCTTTTAAAATTATAAATATAAACTCCAATTTTCGTGGGTTTTAATTCCCTAATTTTTAAAATTACCAAAATACCCTTTTAAGTTACCGGTATGGCCCAAAAATTCTCCGGGACCCAAACTAAACCTCCGGCTAGTATTTTCTGACTATTTCGACCCTTCCGGACTCGTTGGTGCACTCAAAATGATCATCCGGTTGGTAAAAATAGAATTCAATTTATAATTCAAATAATTACATTCCTGACGCGATTGACACGCGCGTCCCAACTAAATTTCCCAAATTATCGTATTTCAGTCTCGCGATAATTCTAATATTTTCAATATTCATATATTGCCATATATACACATCAGAATCAAATACCAACTCACATCTCGTTAGTATTTATATCCGGATTAATTCTCAATTAATTCAAATTTAATTTAATTAATCCCTTAAATAAATATCAATAAAATTACGGGGTATTACACGTACATAGGTAGTCTTTGCTCTGCCCTTCTGATTTCCTTGTTAATGTGTGATTTTTTCGACACTTTCCTGTTTTCTTTTCAGCGAAGACAAAGAACTTGGAGCCTGCCCTCAGCGAGGTTCGAACTTCCAAGTTGATTAAAGCTTGGAATATCAGGGAACCTTTGGCTGACGGTGAACATCCCCGGTCTGTCGCTTTCCTGCTCGAGTACAAGAATATTGGGTCCAGTTTTATTATGAAGCATGTGGATAGTATTCCTAAATTTTGATACCTCTAAAGAAGCTGCTACTGACCCCATTTAGTTGGACGAGGAAGAGAGAAGTTTCGAGAGTAATACCAGAGGAGGTGCCGAAGGTGTTTTTGGTGAGGAGAGCTCCAGCAGTGACAGTTCTTCTAGCTCAGAAGAGGTTTCTGAAGCCCAAGAACCTTCGAGTTCATCCAGCAGCTCCAGTGAGGAAATGGTTCCCCCAAAAAAGAACTTGATTCGTGATGATGTTGATGATGATGATGATGATGATGATGATGATGATGATGATGATGATGATGATGTTCTCCTTGCTCAAAGGTCGAAGAAGAAGAAGTCCAGCAGTGGGGATGTTGCTTATGATTCTCGATCTGCTGCTCATGAGAAGGAGAAGAAGAGAAAGGAAGAAGAGCAGGTGAGAGAGAGAGAGAGAGAAAGAGAGAGAGAAAGAGGGAAGAAAAGAGGAATAATACTGATGGGAGGAGAGGAGGAGGGTAGAGAAGGAGAAGAAAAAAGGGGGAGAGAGGAGAAAAATGGAGGCGAGGACAAAGGGTGGGTAGGCCTTAGTTGCCACTTCTCCTCAATTAGCTTCTGCGCTGCTCGAGAGAGCAGTCCTTCCTGCTGATTGTCAAAGGGCGATGGGGACTGACCTGTTAGCCTTGCAAGCGAGTCATAGGCTAGCCTTGGTAAGTCTATTTCTCCTTTCTAATGTTCGTCAAATTCTGTTTGTTTCCTTCTTCTAATATCTTCTTCTATTTGCAGTTTGTGACTGATTTTATTGTGCTCTATCGCTCTCGTGACGAGCTGATCAATAAGAATAGCGAGCTGGATAAGCAGAATATTACTTTGAGAGTGAAGAGTGCCGAGCTCGATTCTAGCTTGAAGGCTGCTGATGCTGCCCGGACGTCCTCTGACCTGGCCCTTATCAAATCTAAGCGAAAAAGGGAGGCAGTGGATAAAGAACTGAGCAAGCTACGACAGGCCTATGATTTGGTCTGCTCGAGTAAGCTGGTAGTTATAGAGGAGAACAAGGTGCTGAACGATAAGCTGAAGGAGAAGGAGTCTGAGGCAGTCACCGTTAAGGAAGATTCATATAACTCCGGGTGGGCTGCCGCATATGAAGATGTTGAGATTCAGATAGGCTACATCAACCGTCTGAACTTCAAGAAAGGTTGGAACAAAGCCCTCTTGGATGATGGGGTGGACGTTGCCTCTCCCCTGTTCGATGAGCACGATCCAGGCCCAAATCCAATTATGGATGAAGCCCCTGCCCCAGCCATCGAAGGTGTTGATTATGCCTCCCAGTCAGTTCCTGCTGATGCCCTTCCTATTTAGGTGACTGAGGTTGTCACAGTTGAAGGAGGTGCTCCTACTGCTGCTGAAGCAACAAGCTTCTTCTGAACAGCCCGAGGTCGTCAGCTAATTTACCCTTAGGGTTTCTTTTATATTTTTATTTGTAATTTTCCTTTCTGTTCCTCTATGTACTCTGATCCTTTTGCATATTAATGAAATGAGAAGGTTTCTTCCCCCAGTGTACTGATTTATTTTTTCCTTTACTACTCTTTCATGGCATATAGTTGGTTGATGTAGATGACAATATACCAGCCACTTCTCAATTAGGAAGAATGCTTGGTCCTGATGTAAGTCCTGAAGTTCGTCATACCTTCATGAGGATTTGCAAATCGCTGCGATTGAGGAACAAGCGTTTCATAAAGCAGACTGAGCTCGTTGTTAAACTAAAAGACAGGCTCCAAGAGATGGAAGAAGTTAGAGATTCTGTTCAAGAGGAGGTGAATACTCTGAGGGCAAGGCTCCTTGATGCTACTGAGATTAACCAAGTTGGGGAAATTTTGCAACAGGAAAATGAGTCTTTGAGGAGAGAGGTGTTGCTCCTCAGAGAGTATGTGCCGAGCACTCTGTCTCGTATTTTGAGGGGTTCCTCCTCATCGCGAGCTGGAGCAGGACCAAGCGACGTTCCTCCGGTGATACGAGGTTCTATCCCATCGATCGTTCCGTGAGCTGATACGAATGCAAGGAGCCCAGCTAGGGAAATGGATGAGCTTCGTAAATATGTATGCCGAGCATACATTTTAGTTTGTTGGGATCCAAAGGGATGTCACACGACTGAGACATCTGTTTAAGAGAGGCCCCCGACGAGTATGGGCTGATGGTTACGACCAAGGTTGGGTGGAGGCCCCGACGAGGCTGACAGAATTTGAAGAGCTCGCCTTTATTAGGGGATGGTTGAGTGCCCTAAGGGAGCTATAAGTTCTAAGGAACTCAATGCTCTGGTATCGTCATGATATTTCTCCATCCACTTTAAGGCCTAACCCTTCAGGAGGGATGATCAGTGGATCTCCATCGATGCCATCCCTCGACAGCTATTGGAGTCAGATGCGAACGAGGTTGATGTAGAATTAGCTCCTCACCCGGATGACGGTCGAAGAGCACAAGTAGCTGATTATCTTGTTCAGAGGCCTTGGCCTCATTAAGATTTTACTAATTGTAATTCTGTACACATATGTAATGAAAAAATGTAGTATCGATGCTTTGGGAGATCTCGCCGATTATACACGAGTTGTACATTTCTGTTGTAATAATAATATAAAATTTATGTTTTGGGCGAATTTGCCGACTAAACAAGTGTTCCATATTTTTTGCATCACTTGTTCTTTGCTTAATAATCTTGGGCCTCTCTTGGCCGACTAGATTGGTAAGTTTGTATTATCGAGTAAGTGTCCCTTCAGTCCAGTATGCTTATGAGATACCATTCTGCCTTACTTTACCTTTTAGGTCGTGTCGTCACACTCCCTTAGGCCTAAGTGTGACAATTGGCGAGGACACACCTGATGTTGGATACTCTATCCGATCAGGGTTTTGTTGACCAAACATTGTCTGGCGACCAATTTGACTTGGCCGAGTTGCCTAAGGATCTCCTGTAGGGCTTAATATATTTCTAGGGGCAATGTTAAGAGGTTGTTCGTGCTTCATAACGAAAATCTGAGGAGGGTGTTTTTCCTGCTATCGTTACTGAGTAGTGTGCCTGTCACTTGGAAAGGGTGTGCAAGTTATAAAGCCCATATATTAATTAACTAACACCTTATAGAATGCAACTTCCAAATAACTTTCATTGATCACAAGTAAATGAGTTGCCATTTGCATACACTGATAAAAAAAATAAAGAAAAAACTAGAAATTGATTTTTTTAAGATTTGTCGCATTTCATGCTCGGGGTATCTCTCTGCCCTTCAGCGTTTCTAAGTGATAAGCTCCTTTGAGATCATCTCTTGTTATCTTGAATGGTCCCTCCCAGCTTGAGCCCAATTTGCCATCTGACGATTTTACTGCGCTGCCAAGGACTTTCCTTAGGACAAAGTCACCTACTTGGAATACCCTTGGATTGACTCTCTTGTTATAGTGTCTTGCGAGCTGTTGCTGGTAGCTCGCTAATTTCACTAATGCAAGTTCTCTCAGTTCGTCTGCTAGATCGAGTTCGACGAGCAATGCTGCATCATTATGGTCCTGGTCGACAAGGGTGGATCTCATAGTTGGTAGGCCTGCTTCTAATGTAATGACCGCCTCCATTTTATATGTTAGTGAAAATAGGGTTTCCCCCGTTACCAAACGTGGGGTAGTGCGGTAATCCCACAGAATATATGGCAGCTCGTTTACCCATGCGCCTTTGGATTGATCCAATCGTCTCTTTATCCCATCGATCACTATTTTGTTGGAAGCCTCAGCTTGACCGTTGCTCTGAGGATACGCCACCGAGCTGAAGTAGTGTCTGATCCCGTGCTCACTGCAGAAGATCTAGAATGGGCCACTCTCGAACTGTGTTCCGTTGTCAGTGATGATGGTTTTGGGGACTCCAAGACGGGTAATTATGTTCTTCTATATGAATCTCATCATATCTGTATCTCGGATGTTGGCCAGTGACTCTGCCTCGATCCATTTGGTGAAGTAATCCGTTGCGACCAACAGATACTTGTGGTTGTCGGCAGCGGTAGGAAGTGGTCCTATGATGTCCATTACCTATTGGGCGAAGGGCCAGGGGCTGGTGAGTGATCTTAGGTCGCTGGAAGGTTGGTGAACTATAAGGGCGTGTAGTTGACATTTCTTGCACTTGCGAGCATATACTGCTGAATCTTTTTGCATATATGGCCACCAGTAGCCTTCCTTCATAGCTCAAAAAGCTAGTGATCTTCCTCCTATATGTCTCCCACAGATTCCTTCATGGAGCTCGTGTAGAATCTGCTCGACATTCCTCGGGTGTACACATTGCACGTAAGGGCCAGAGAACGATCTTTTATACAATTTGCCCTCATCAGATAAGTGAAAGCGAGCAGCTTCGACTCTTATTTGATGAGCGATCTTCCTATCACTTGGAAGCATACCATCCTTCAAATATTCCTTTAAAGGGTCCATCCAACTGGGTGCTGATTCAATCTGGAGCACAGGTTCTGCGCCTGGTAGCTCGTCACTCAGGTTGATGCTCGGGTGAGCGAGGAAGTCGATGGGGATCGTTCTTTTTAAGTCAGAATTGATTACCGAGCTTAGGGCTGTCAGGGCGTCAGCGTGGCTGTTCTGTCCTCTGGGAAATTGCTGGACACTGACTTCCTTGAAGCTGTCCATTAGCCTTTTATCCAAGGCGAGATAGGCCATCATTCTTTCATCTCTTTCGTTGTAGTCCCCACTTATCTGATTGGAGACTAATTGTGAATCGCCAAACACCTGTAACTGCTTCGCTCCTAAAGTGTGTGCTTTCTGGAGGCAGGCTATCAAAGCTTCATATTCCACCTCATTGTTGGAGGCTTCAAATCCAAGCCTGATTCCCTGTTTGAGGGTTGTACCTTCTGGAGTAACAAGCACAATTCCCACTCCTGCCCCCTTTGAATTGGAGGCTCCATCAATAAATAATTTCCGAACTCCCTCTGTTGCGTGGTTCTCTCTCTGCCTCATCTATTGAAGTTTGTCTAGAGGATGCTCGCCTGTGAATTCAGCTATAAAATCAGCAAGGACTTGTCCCTTGATTGCATTCCTTAGTTGAAATTGGATGTCAAATCGTCCGAGCTCGACTGACCATTTAGTTAGTCTGCCTGACTGATCCGCTTTCCTTAGGATTTCTTTAAGGGGTGCGATGTAAGAACAATGATGGTGTGAGCTTCAAAATAGTGCTTTAACTTCCTTGAAGCTACTACAAGTGCAAAGGCGAGCTTCTCTAGTGGTTGGTACCGTTGTTCAGCCTCTAATAGAGTCTTGCTCGCGTAATAAATGGGGTGCTGAATTCCTGCTTTCTCGCATACCAGCGCAGAACTCACGGCGTGATTGGAAACGGCGAGGTATAAGTACATGGAATATCTTTCTTGAGGTATGACGAGTAGGGGTGGTGAGCTAAGGTAGTCCTTGAGCTCATTCAATGCTTGCGAGCAATTTTGATTCCATTCTACTGTCTTGTTTCCCTTAAAGAGCTGGAAGATTAGCTTGCATTTCTCGGAGGATTTCGAGATAAAACGGTTCAAGGCAACGAGCATGTCGGTGAGCTTTTATACGTCTCGTATTATGCGAGGGGGCTGTACTCAGTTGATTGAGTCGATCTGGTCCGGGTTAGCCTCGATGCCTCTCTTACTGACTAAGTATCCAAGAACTTTTCCTGATTGGACACCGAAAGAACACTTGGTTGCGTTGAGCTTCATTCGGTATTTCTTGAGGATCTCGAAGGTTATCGATAGGTCTGAGAAGTGGTCTTCTTTACTTATGCTCTTGACGAGCATATCGTTAATGTAGACCTCCATGGTGTCTCCCATTTGGTTTTTGAACATCTTGGTGACCAGCCGCTGGTAGGTTGCCCCTGTATTTTTGTGCCCGAAGGGCATGACTTTGTAACAGTATAATCTAACAATGGTGATGAATGTTATCTTGTCCTGGTCCGGTGCATACATAGGGATCTGATGATATCTCGAATATGCATCTAGAAAACTCATTCTCTCGTGAGCTGCTGTGGCGTCCACCAATTGGTCAATTTTTGGGAGGGGGAAACTGTCCTTAGGGCAAGCCCTATTAAGGTCAGTGAAGTCGAAGCAGACTCTCCATTTCCCGTTATTCTTTGGAACTACTACTGGGTTGGATAACCATTTGGGGAATTAGACCTCCCGTATGGATCCTTCATCCAGCAATTTTTCTACTTCTTTCTCTACTGTTTTTGCCTTCATGGGCGCAGTTCGTCATGCCTTTTGGGTGATAGGTTTGAAAGTGGGATCAACATGAAACCGATTATAAACCACACTGGGATCAATTCCAGGTAGCTCGTATGGTTCCCATGCGAAAACGTCTACGTTGATTCTCAATAAAATCGCCAATTCCTTTTTTTCTTGATCTGTGAGGGAAGCTCCAATAAAAAATACCCTGTCCTTTTCGTTACCACCAGCTGTAACTTCCACCAGGTTTTCCACGACCCGTTCAGAGTGGAGGAGCCTGGTCTCCTCCACTCCGGGTCTTCCATACCTTAATTGTTATTTTGAAGGTATCAGACCTTCATGTTCCTCGACCTACTCATTGGGCTTCTCGGCCTTCTTCTCTGGTCTAGGGCGGATGGCTGCTATGAAGCACCTTCTTGACATTACTTGATCGCTACGGATCTCCATTACTCCTCGCTCAGTAACATACTTGAGTTTCTGATGGTAGGTCGAGGGGACTACCTTCATCGCATGTAGCCATCCTCTCACGAGGATGGCTTGGTACGGCGAGTCAATGTCGACTACCAGAAACTTAATCATCTTGGAGATACATCCTGCCCTTACCGGTAGCATAATTTTTCCCAGTGGGATAATAACTTTTCCAGCGAAGCCAACTAAAGGGACAGTGGCCTCCTTCAGGTCGGCGATGCTCAACTTTAATTTCCTGAACAGATCGAGATACATTACCTAGGATGGACTTCCTTGGTCGACGAGCAACTTGTTAACATCATAGTTGGCAATCCTGAGCGTAATGATCAAGGCGTCATGGTGTGGGGTTCTTACTCCCAACAGATCTTTATCTGTGAACACGATATGTTTGCTATAGTCGACGTCATCTGCTCGTCGATGTTTTCCTAATTGGGTATTTACTGGATCGATCTGGAAATCTTGCATCACTGCTGTAAACTTTTTTACCTCCATCCGAGCTGAATTCCCCTGAATCTGCTTCACATCAGATGCACCGTGAATTACTGCGAATTCATGGCCAGCATCGTCCTCGAGTACATTGCTAGGTCTTACTTCTCCATTGGCAGCGACTTTCTCTACCTTCTTTTCCATAAATTTGTTCAGTTGCCCGGACTGGGCCAGTTCTTCGAGGTAGGACTTAAGAGCTTTGCAGTGCTCAGTCTTATGTCCTCCTTCTTTATGAAAAGCGCATCTCAGCGCGTTGTTTCTCTTTGAGGGATCTCCTCCCATCTTTCTGGGCCACTTAATAAATGGCTCATCTTTGATCTTTGCGAGAATCTTGTAAATCGGTTCTCTGAAGACAGTATTGACTGCCTGAAATGCTTTTGACATATCGTTCTTGCCTCCATTCTTGGAGCCATTTTTGCCCCCATTCTTTCCTCCTTTCTCCTGGTTCTCAGCTTTGTCATTTCCTTTGGTAGCCAGCTTGGTTCGACCATTCTCCCCTGTTCTGAGGCGGGTCACGTCCTCCACCTTGGCGTATTTCTCGATGCGAGCCGTCAGGTTATCGATGGTTGTGGCTGTAATACCCCGTATTTTTGGCTATATTTATTTTGGGATTAATTAATTAAATGAGAATTAATTGGGAATTAATCCGGATAAAATATTAGCGAGTTGTGAGTTGGTATTTGACTATATTGAGTATATATGATGTTATATGAATATTGAATTATGAAATTTGTCGTGAGATTGATATACGGCAATTTGGTCATTTTATTGGGACGCGTGTGACAGTCGCGTCAGGATATAATTATTTTAATTATAAAAGTGAATTTAAATTCTATTAACCATATGGTCGTTTTGAGTGCGCCAAAGCGTCCGGAAGGGTCGAGATAGTCAGAAAACACTAGCCGGGGGTTTAGTTTGGGTCCCGGGGTATTTTTAGGCCATACCGGCATCATAAAGGGTATTTTGGTAATTTGGTATTTTTGAGGAATTAAAAATGACAAAAATTAGGAGTCTTTATCTCATTGGGAATAGACCCACTAAACCCACTAACCAACTCTTATTGACCCAATAAGCTACGGAGGTTATCAAATTAGGTTTCCAACTTTCCCAAAGAAAACCCTAGCCACCATAGCCATTGGAGAAGAAGCTTGGAGAAAGAGAGAGAGAGGGAATTCTGCAGAAAGAGAGAGGAAATCGTCATCAAAATCAGAGATCGAATCAAGGCAAGTGATTTAATTTACATTCTTTATGCAGTAAATGTTTCTTCCATGTTAAAAATCTTAATAATCATTCTTGTTTGAGAGATAAAGGAAAACCCATGAAATTGGAAGTTGTTAGTTTAATTTTGGGTATAGGTTTGCATGTAGAAATGTTATTGGAAGATTGAATTCAGAAATTACAAATTGATGTGATGTAAAAACGGATTAAATTCTGGGAATTGATGATGATAAAAATCTAGGGTTTATGTCCTTGAAAAATTGGGAAAAAGAGTAGAGACTTGTGATTTGATGATGTGTAGGAGGAATTAATCCTTTAAAATACGTTAGTATGTGACTTTAACATGTTTAGGGACGGTTAGAGACCTTAAACAATGGTTAGATTGAGGTTTGGATGAGATTTGAGGTGTAGAGAAATTGGAAAAACGTATATAAGATTTCTGGGTTTGATTCTGGTCACTCGTTAGAAGACCTACCCAGGTCGTTCGAACGAGCTTCTAACGAGTTGATAGTTTGGGGTTCTAACGAGAGGGATGTTCGTTAGATAATCTCGTTCGAACGAGATCTCGTTAGATAGCCCAGTTCGTTCGAACGAGACTTCTAACGAGCTGGCAGTTTAGGCTTTTTGGCCTGTTTTGATTTTAGAAGTCCCGTAAACTTGTTCGAGGATAGAGATAACATTCCTTTGATGGTGTATTAGTATACTTGGGACGTTTGGGATATAATGAGGAGTAAATTATATAAGTGTGGATCCAATCAAATAGACCTTTGAGTCGAGACGTGAGTGCCTACTACGACGTGAGAATAAATTATGGTGCGTATAGATATGGACCGGGATTATATAAGTTGTATATATATTAAGTTGGTACGAGAATGCGATAAGTACTACAATTAAACTACGGGATTACTAAGATGTGTGCTTACTTAGTATTGGTATATGATTTGTGTGTATGACATACCTACCATACTTGCTATCACGGGAGGTTTGCGTTCGCTTAGGGCCCTCTAATCCTTGTGTTGCCCGGATTTAGACTGGTTACCTCGATGAACATAGGTCAGAGAAGGACTTATTGGGATGTTAATAAGTCTGCTGATCGTGGGAACGCAGGTATGTGCGTGACCCATGTGATGTGACTGTGTTCGCCTCCATTATTTGTGATGTTGTTATCTGTGTACTATTCCTGAGAGATTCGGAATACGTGATTCCTTATGTACGTGATGTACCGGGATGGATAGCATAGTATGTGTGCACCGCAGCTTAATCTCGGGGTGCTTATATTGTATATTTATGTTGTGGAAAATATACACTTAATAAACTGAGAACTTTCATATGGTATTGTGTGTAACTATGGAATAAAATAAAATGGATGATCTATAATGAGTTGTATTACTTTTATATGAGAACCTGAATTTACGTTAAGCCCCTATTTAATTGAGATCGTTATAATGTTAATGGGAACCGAGTAATAAGGACAGAATCTATGACAGTCTAGCTAGATATGATGTCACTTAGCTAGTGGTTAGATGGGTACTTACGTTAGGAGTGCACAGTTAGACGAGAGGTGAGAATTCCATGTGAGTGCACGTCCTAACATGTACTTTGCATTTAATGTTTTAAATGTTTTTAAAGCACTTGCAGGTTTTTAAAATATCTCCACATTCGGGCTCTGACCCGTTTGCTTTCAAATCTATTTTTCTTGTTAAACCATTTTAAGTGCCCAGCCACAAGGACACCATGCATAGGATACTCATTCAGATGACGAGCTGTAGCTGTTTGTGGAAGTTACAGGGATTTTCTTTTAGACGCTTCTATCATTTGGATTCCATGTTCAGTATTCCGCAGCTTTTGGGCATGTTGCCCAGTTCTATTAGAGTTACATTTCCATTTCAGTTTTTCAGACTTTGGCATGTATTAATTCAGTATTCAGTTTAATTATTTCAGTTTGTGGATTTGTAGTGAGGAGTTTTCCTCGAGTCTTTATTTATATTATGTGATGGTTATTCTATTTACTTCGGTATGGTGAATGGTGTTATTATTCTTCATTACACTTGTTGCATGTTAATCAGACTTAAATTAAAATTTGACAACTTACTTTTTAAATACTAGGTGGTTAGTAATCATTAAAATGTTTTCGACAGTGATGCTATTAACTGGACCAACTTGGCATTTTGAATTAATTTAATAAAGTAGTAGCTACCCGGTATTTAATTAGTCGGGGTGTCACAGGTGGTATCAGAGCAGCAGGTTCTAGTGTCCTTTAAGATCTGTACGGCTATTATGTTTGCGCTAAGTTCTTTGATATAGAGCCCTATATTTTAGGACTGTTGTACTCTTTTTGTGTATGCTTCGTTCTTCATCTATTTTAAGTTTATAAACAGCGAACTTATAAACTTTGTTCTTATTTCAGATGCCTCCACGACGTGCACGACGAGTTCCCAGGGATGCAACGCCCGAACCCCAACCTGCTCCAGTTCAGGGCATGATGAACGCCGCTGAGGTTGCAGCTATTGTAGCCCAAGAGGTAAATGCCGCAATTGCCGTAGTTCAGCAGGCACCACCTCAGGCGCCGGTTGCTGCGCCAGTTCAGGAAAATGCATTCCCGTCTACTTGGGAGCGTGTACGTGACGCTTTTTAGAAAGCGCATCCGCCAGAGTTTGCAGGTAGCTCAGATGTGGTAGTCTCGAGCCAATTGAGGAAGGATATGCAGAGGCACTTGAGGATGTATGAGTGCACGGACGTTCAGAAGCAGGTGCTAGCTACTTTCAAGCTAGTTGGATCTGCACTGCTGTGGTGGGAGTCTATTACCACCATGGAGGAAAGGGATACTCTCACTATTCAGGACTTCTGGGTGTGGTTTGACCGCAAGTACTTTTCGTCCGCTGTTCATACGGAAATGAGGAGGAAATTGATGAGTTTTAAGCAGGAGGGTAAGACTGTGGCCGAGTATGAGGCCGAGTTCACAAATCTGTTGAATATCGTTCCGGATGAGATATCAACAGAAAAGAAGAAGATTGAGAAATTCACCGACGGGTTGACATGGAGGATCCGTCAGCATCTGTTAGGGAACCTTTCATTGGCCAAGTATTCTGATGTGGTTAACGCTGCTTTGTTACACTGCCAGGACCACCGCTTTCATATAGTTGAGGGCAAGAGGTTGGGAGAGTCTAGCCATCAGGGCAGGACAGGAGGACATGGTGCCGGTGGGGAACAAGCTGTTCAGGGGAAGAGACAAGGTGAGCAGGGTTCCCAGCGGGGGGATCCGAAGAGGTTCCAATCAAGAAACTACAGACAGGGACAGGGAGGTTTCCGTCAGGGCCATCAGGGTCCAAACGGCCATCAGGGTCAACAGGGGGCAGAATGGACAGCAGTTCCAGCAGGGCCAGCAGGAGGAACGGTAACGGCCACCAGGGCCGGGGACCGCAGGGGCAAAGAGGAGGGAACTTCCCAGGGAAGTGTTTTGTTTGTGGCAAGACTGGCCATAAACGACAAGATTGTCCTGATAGGGGCAGGGCCCCACAGCAGCAGCAGCAGCAGGGTGCTCGCTAGGATCCGCAGAGGCCTATGTTTCCCGCCGCTCTCCCCGCACCGCCACAGATGGCAGCATTGCCACCCATTCCAGCAGTCCCAGTTCAGCAGGGGCAGCTACAGTATGGACATGTCTATAACATCCACCAGGCAGCAGTTCCACAGGCACCGCCCACGATTGAGGGTACGTTTCCTATCCATGGCACTATGGGTCGGGTATTATTTGATACGGGGGCTACACATTGTTTTATAGCTACACATTTCGCGAAATCCTTAGGATTGTTAGCTACGGCAGAGAGCACAGTGACGTGTGTCGACTCACCATTGGGGAGTGGGTCACTTATATTCTTTATATGCCGGGGAGTGGGAGTAGAGATTGGTAGTCTGGTATTACCTGCAGATATGTTGGTATTAGATATGCATGTTCACGATGTGATTATCGGTATGGATTGCTCGCTGATTATAGAGCCATGATTGATTGCTTCGGTGGGAGCATTATTTTTTCCATTCCGGGGCAAGAGATGTTTGTAGTGGCGATGCCTCGCCCAGAGGGAGGCTCGACCGCTCATTTGTATTACCTAGAGGAGAATACCTCTAAAGAGGTTGTGATTCCTTTAGATTCTATCCCAGTTGTCAGGGAGTATTCAGATGTGTTTCAGGAGATACCAGGCTTACCCCCCAGTCGAGAGATAGACTTTGTTATAGACCTATTGCCAGATACGAGGCCTATAGCACGCGCACCGTACCGTATGGCTCCGGCAGAGATGCGAGAGCTACGAGATCAGATAGAGCAGCTGTTAGGTCAGGGCTTTATTCGCAGGAGTACCTCACCTTGGGGCGCTCCAGTTTTGTTTGTGAAGAAGAGGTACGGTTCACTGAGATTATGTGTGGACTATCGGGAGTTGAATAAGGTCACGATACGGAATAAGTATCCGTTGCCTCGAATCGATGACTTATTCGACCAGTTGAGAGGAGTTTCTTTCTTCTCAAAGATTGATTTGAGATCGGGATACCATCAGTTGCGTATCAGGGAGGAGGATGTCTCGAAGACTGCGTTCTTATCGAGATATGGTTCTTACGAGTTTCGAGTTATGCCTTTTGGTTTGACCAACGCTCCAGCTGTGTTTATGGACTTGATGAACAGAGTGTTCAGGGATTTCCTGGATCAGTTTGTCATTATCTTCATCGATGATATTCTGGTTTACTCCCAGACAGAGGAGGAGCACGCCGAGCATTTGAGGCAAGTTTTGCAGACACTTCGTCAGAACGAGTTGTATGCGAAATATGAGAAATGCGGGTTTTGGCTGAAGGAGGTCCAGTTTTGGGGACACATTATTTCTGACCGGGGGATATCTGTTGATCCGGGGAAGGTATCCGCGGTGAGGGAATGGGGATATCCCATGACACCGACTGAGATTCGTAGTTTCTTGGGCCTAGCAGGATACTACCGGAGGTTTATTCGGGGTTTCTCGAAGATAGCAGGTCCTTTGACACATCTGACTCATAAGGGTGTGCCATTCATCTGGAGTGATGCCTGTCAGTTGGCATTTGATGAGTTAAAGGATAAATTGATCTCAGCACCTGTGTTAGCATTGCCGAGACCGGGAGTTGAGTATTTGGTTTACACCGATACGTCTTTGCAAGGGCTTGGAGGTGTATTACAGCAGGAGAGACAGACCATAACTTATGCTTCCCGTAAGCTTAAGCCTCACGAGAAGAATTACCCCACGCATGATTTGGAGTTGGAGGTAGTGGTATTTGCCCTACGGATTTGGAGGCACTATCTTTTGGGGAAGAAGTTCCAACTGTTCACGGATCATAAGTCCCCTGCAATACCTGTTCACACAGAAATAGTTGAATATGCGGCAGCGTAGGTGGCTTGAGTTTGTGAAAGACTACCAGTTCGATATCCAGTATCACCCAGGTAAGGCTAACGTGGTAGCAGACGCGTTGAGCCGTAGGCCAGCAGATGAGGTGGCAGAGGTGTGGAAGGCAAAGTGGAAGGAGTTGGGACACCAGGATGCAGTGGCCCGATCTTTCATGTCTGTGATGACCGTTACACCGCAAATTGTCACGAAGGTAGTACGGGCACAGGCTAATGACTCGTTCTGTCAGGAGCAGATAGTTCGATTACTAGAAGAGGGAGTCGAGTCCTATACCATCAGCTCAGACGGGGGATTACGCTTCAATGGGAGATTGGTAGTTTCGGAAGAGGAGGAATTGAGACACGAGGTGATGGCAGAGTCGCACGGCTCACAGTTCGCGGTACATCCCGGAGGGGACAAAATGTACCAAGACATGAGACGCCAGTATTGGTGTAGTGGTATGAAGAGAGATATCGCTGAGTTTGTTTCAAAATGCGCCACTTGTCAGCTTGTAAAAGTGGATCATCAGAGACCGACAGGACTGCTGCAGCCGTTGGAGGTCCCGGTGTGGATGTGGGAGAGCATATCCATGGACTTTATCACGGGGTTTCCTACGTCGCAGAGGGGTCACGACTCCGTTTGGGTAATTGTGGACAGGTTGTCCAAAGTCGCTCACTTTTTACCCGTAAGGACTGACTACACTACGGGACAGTATGCCCAGCTCTTCATTTCAGAGGTAGTGAGACTTCACGGTGTGCCCCTAAATATCGTGTCTGACAGAGACAAGATATTTGTTTCGCGGTTTTGGGAGAGTTTCCATGAGGCCATGGGCACGGAATTGCGATTGAGTACGGCTTACCATCCACAGACCGATGGGCAGACAGAGCGCACAAATCAGATGTTGGAGGACATGCTACGCATGTGCATTATTGACTTTGGGGGTGGATGGGAGCAGTACCTTCCACTGGTGGAGTTTGCTTACAACAACTCCTATCAGTTCACTATTGGCATGGCTCCGTTTGAAGCATTGTACGGTAGGCCTTGTCTTTCCCCAACTTGTTGGTTAGAGGTGGGGGACAACAAACTAATTGCGCCGGAAGTGATTCAGGATACTTCGGCAAGGATTGAGTTGATTCGGAGTCGCATTTGGGTAGCTCAAGACAGGCAGAAGAGTTATGCTGATGCGAAGAGATTTTTCAGGGAGTTCCAAGTGGGGGACCAGGTTTTGCTCAGAGTATCTCCTATGAAGGGGATTATGCGTTTCGGGAAGAAGGGGAAGTTGGCACCAAGGTATGTGGGGCCGTTTCCTATTATTGAGCGGATCGGACCAGTTGCATATAGACTCGGGTTACCGGAGCATTTGCACCGGATTCACGATGTGTTTCATATTTCCTCGCTAAGGAAATAACTTAGAGATAATTTGGCGCATTCTCACATTGCTGTGGAGGACATCGATCTCCAGCCGGATAGCTCCTACGAGGAGGGGCCGATTGCTATTTTGGACCGAAGTGAAAGGAAGTTGCGGTCAAAGATAGTTCCGATAGTGCGTGTTCAGTGGCGACATCACAATGTCGAGGAGTCCACATGGGAGCGCGAGGATAAGATGCACGAACGTTAAGCAGAGTTGTTTTTAGCAGGTACTTTCTAGTTTCGAATTTCGGGACGAAATTCAGTTTTTAGGGGGGGAGTATGTAATACCCCGTATTTTTGGCTATATTTATTTTGGGATTAATTAATTAAATGAGAATTAATTGGGAATTAATCCGGATAAAATACTAGCGAGTTGTGAGTTGGTATCTGACTATATTGAGTATATATGATGTTATATGAATATTGAATTATGAAATTTATCGTGAGATTGATATGCGACAATTTGGTCATTTTATTGGGACGCGTGTGACAGTCACGTCAGGATATAATTATTTTAATTATAAAAGTGAATTTAAATTCTATTAACCATATGGTCATTTTGAGTGCGCCAACGCGTCCGAAAGGGTCGAGATAGTCAGAAAACACTAGCCGTGGGTTTAGTTTGGGTCCCGGGGTATTTTTAGGCCATACCGGCATCATAAAGGGTATTTTGGTAATTTGGTATTTTTGAGGAATTAAAAATGATGAAAATTAGGAGTCTTTATCCGATTGGGAATAGACCCACTAAACCCACTAACCAACCCTTATTGACCCAATAAGCTACGGAGGTTATCAAATTAGGTTTCCAACTTTCCCAAAGAAAACCCTAGCCACCATAGCCATTGGAGAAGAAGCTTGGAGAAAGAGAGAGGGAATTCTGCAGAAAGAGAGAAGAAATCGTCATCAAAATCAGAGATCGAATCAAGGCAAGTGATTTAATTTACATTCTTTATGCAGTAAATGTTTCTTCCATGTTAGAAATCTTAATAATCATTCTTGTTTGAGAGATAAAGGAAAACCCATGAAATTGGAAGTTGTTAGTTTAATTTTGGGTATAGGTTTGCATGTAGAAACGTTATTGGAAGATTGAATTCAGAAATTACAAATTTATGTGATGTAAAAACGGATTAAATTCTGGGAATTGATGATGATAAAAATTTAGGGTTTATGTCCTTGAAAAATTGGGGAAAAGAGTAGAGACTTGTGATTTGATGATGTGTAGGAGGAATTAATCCTTTAAAATACGTTAGTATGTGACTTTAACATGTTTAGGGACGATTAGAGACCTTAAACAAGGTTAGATTGAGGTTTGGATGAGATTTGAAGTGTAGAGAAATTGGAAAACGTATATAAGATTTCTGGGCTTGATTTGGGTCACTCGTTAGAAGACCTACCCAGGTCGTTCGAACGAGCTCGTTCGAACGAGCTTCTAACGAGTTGACAGTTTGGGGTTCTAACGAGAGGGATGTTCGTTCGATAATCCCGTTCGAACGAGATCTCGTTAGATAGACCAGTTCGTTCGAACGAACTCTCGTTCGAACAACCTCGTTCGAACGAGACTTCTAACGAGCTGGCAGTTTAGGCTTTTTGGCCTGTTTTGATTTTAGAAGTCCCGTAAACTTGTTCGAGGATAGAGATAACATTCCTTTGATGGTGTATTAGTATACTTGGGACGTTTGGGATATAATGAGGAGTAAATTATATAAGTGTGGATCCAATCAAATAGACCTTTGAGTCGAGACGTGAGTGCCTACTACGACGTGAGAATAAATTATGGCGCGTATAGATATGGACTGGGATTATATAAGTTGTATATATATTAAGTTGGTACGAGAATGCGATAAGTACTACAATTAAACTATGGGATTACTAAGATGTGTGCTTACTTAGTATTGGTATATGATTTGTGTGTATGACATACCTACCATACTTGCTATCACGGGAGGTTTGCGTTCGCTTAGGGCCCTCTAATCCTTGTGTTGCCCGGATTTAGACTGGTTACCTCGATGAACATAGGTCAGAGAAGGACTTATTGGGATGTTAATAAGTCTACTGATCGTGGGAGCGCAGGTATGTGCGTGACCCATGTGATGTGACTCTGTTCGCCTCCATTATTTGTGATGTTTTTATCTGTGTACTATTCCTGAGAGATTCGGAATACGTGATTCCTTATGTACGTTATGTACCGGGATGGATAGCAGAGTATGTGTGCACCACAGCTTAGTCTCGGGGTGCTTATATTATATATTTATGTTGTGGAAAATATACACTTAATAAACTGAGAACTTTCATATGGTATTGTGTGTAACTATGGAATAAAATAAATGGGATGATCTATAATGAGTTGTATTACTTTTATATGGGAACCTGAATTTACGTTAAGCCCCTATTTAATTGAGATCATTATAATGTTAATGGGAACCGAGTAATAAGGACAGAATCTATGACAGTCTAGCTAGATATGATGTCACTTAGCTAGTGGTTAGATGGGTACTTACGTTAGGAGTGCACAGTTAGACGAGAGGTGAGAATTCCATGTGAGTGCACGTCCTAACATGTACTTTGCATTTAATGTTTTAAATGTTTTTAAAGCACTTGCAGGTTTTTAAAATATCTCCACATTCGGGCTCTGACCCGTTTTCTTTCAAATCTATTTTTCTTGTTAAACCATTTTAGGTGTCCAGCCACAAGGACACCATGCATAGGATACTCATTCAGATGACGAGCTGTAGTTGTTTGTGGAAGTTACAGGGATTTTCTTTTAGACGCTTCTATCATTTGGATTCCATGTTCAGTATTCCGCAGTTTTAGGGCATGTTGCCGAGTTTTATTAGAGTTACATTTCCATTTCAGTTTTTCAGACTTTGGCATGTATTGATTCAGTATTCAGTTTAATTATTTCAATTTGTGGATTTGTAGTGAGGAGTTTTCCTCCAGTCTTTATTTATATTATGTGATGGTTATTCTATTTACTTCGGTATGGTGAATGGTGTTATTATTCTTCATTACACTTGTTGCATGTTAATCAGACTTAAATTAAAATTTGACAACTTACTTTTTAAATACTAGGTGGTTAGTAATCATTAAAATGTTTTCGACAGTGATGCTATTAACTGGACCAACTTGGCATTTTGAATTAATTTAATAAAGGAGTGGCTACCCGGTATTTAATTAGTCGGGGTGTCACAGTGGCCTATTTCTTCGTCAGGGACTGGTTCAAAAGGGAAGAGCTGGGTAGCCCAATTTTGAAGGAGGCCACTGCCACCTGCTCCGAGCAGTCCTCGACTTCGTTGAATAACTCCCAGTACCTCTTCGCGTAGTCTTGGAGGATTTCTTGAGGTGTCTTTTTCATTGTTAACAAAGCATCCATCCTTTTGGGATGGGAGATACTAGTGATGAAGCGAGCCGTAAGAGCTCGGTCAGGGACTCAAAACTCCTGATAGACCTGTGAGGGAGCCTTTTGAACCATTTTTGCGCCACGTCATGTAGGCTCGAGGGAAAAATCCGGTACATCAGTGCATCTCGGTGGTTCCAAAGGGTTATGGCTTGCCTGTACTGCCTAACGTGATCAATGGGATCAGTTTTTTCATCATAAATCTTGAATCTTGGAATAGAGAACTTCTTGGGAGCTTCCTCTTCTTCTATTTCCCTCGAGAAAGGGGATTTTATCTGCTGGAAATAGCACCACCCTTCAAGGTGTTTGTGAGCTCAATTCAATATTAACAATGACAGTATAAGGGTATATGTATATATAGTAGAAGGAGGTGAGGAGAAGAGGTTTCACACCGGAATATAAGTGGTTCAACCAATCAGGCCTACGTCCACTGTGTGAGTGTATGATGTGTATCAATGTATGAGGGCTCTAACGGCCATAGATATAATCTCTCAAGCTCTCTCTTTCTACTGTGTATTTGAACAGAGTTTTAGCTAGGGTTGCTAATTTTTTTCCTTCAAAAGGGAGAAGACAAGTATATATAATAGCTGAGAGGTGTAGTATACCCCCCATGCATGCAATGAGCATGTGTGTATTGATCTAGCCAATGCGATGAAGACAGCTATCCCTGTCACATGTAGAGAATGATGATGAAATATTCCCCCCACGTGGGGGGAATGATTTGTTATAACTGATTTGTGTCCACGTGTCCTTATCCACACATATGCCAATAAGAGCTCGGCCATCTGAGCTTAATTACAACCTCGGCCTGGAAGAGTCCGAGGTTGGGAAGGTCTAGCTGTTTATTCAATCCGAGATGGGACAAAATGGTCTCGGCTTATGTGGAGCCGAGGTGATGTAAGTGAAGGCAAAAGGTCAGCCTGGGCCGAGGTTAAACTGGAACATGTGAGAAACATCGACTGATTCCCTGCTGAAGTTGGCCTTAATAGAGGTTAAGCTTCCGTAACCCCGTCCCACTCCTAGCCGAGGCTGTCAGTCCCTGAATGATTTGATGAATAACTTTCCCATGTGTCGTGGGGACTTATGTTGATGAGGTCGGTAGTAACCTCGGCCATGGCCGACCTTGCCATGACCGAGGCTGTTGGTCATTGACCCATGGCCCTTCCAACGTCGGCCATGTCCTTGGTCGAGGTTGATGTCTCAGAGCCGAGGTGGTGCATTTCGGGCATATCAATCACCCCTAGCCCTTAGTTACCTGTATGGTCAGGTATCTAAGGGGTGTATCGGTCCGAGGTTGGATTTCTTCAGGTGTCAATTATCATCTTGACAAGTGTCAATAATTGGAGTAGGTAGCTTGCCTGGAAAGTTTGATAATGGTTGTCTTTTGGGCTCCCAAGGCAATGATGGGCATTGGGATGTGTGCTCCCATACTCAAGGTTTAAACCCCCAATCTTCTTTTTCTTCCTCATTTCTCTCCTTTTTTAGCCTCGAGTAACTTCTGCAACTCTCTCTCTAGAAGAACTTGGTTTCGAAGTGCGTTTTGGTGCTCCTTCCTCTGCTTCTCTTCGCTTTCCTTCAGGTACCTCTTGTCATCGCTTCTTCTTTATTTTTCTACCTTCGTATTATTTTTTTTCTTTTTCCGGTGAGCTTTAAGAGATTTTCGGTGAGATCTTCGTTTTTTCTGGCGAACTGTTCTTGTGTGTTCTTCGTGGTTATTGCTCAAAATTTGATAGTTTGATCCTTAATTACATCATTCCATTTGCCAGTCTTTATTTATTATTTTAGGAGAGTTGTAAGTGTAGGGTATGCCTCTTATGCTCGGACCCCTTTACCAACTCTTAGAGGAGTTCCCCTTTCTCAGAGATAAGACTTAAGAGAAAACGTAGGGTATGCCTCTTATGCTCAGACCCCTTTACCAACTTTTAGAGGAGTTCCCCTCTCTCAGAGAGAAGACTTTAGAGAAAATTAGGCAAATAGAGAGAGCGCAAGAGGAAGCTCGTAGGTCAGAGGAATTCCTCCTTAGACCTATCTTTCAACCACCTCTGAAGGTCATATATCCTGAACCATCTGAACCAGTTAACCAAGCAGAGGTCCCTGCTGAACCCTCGCCAATGTTCGAGTCTGAGTCATCCTCCTCAGACACTATGTCTGTGGACTCTTTTCAAGAGGCTATGGATTTCTCAACTCGGGAAGATCAGGCCCCTGATCAAGCAGAGGTTTCCAGTCGAGCCTCGTCCCATAAAAGTTCAAGCACATCAACCTCTTCCTCCGAGGTTGAAATTGTTGGTCCGAGTGTGGCGGTTCTGCCAATCCTTGAAGCCATACCCCTGTCGGCTGTCACTGGGGCTGAGTTCTCTCAGAGGTTTCCAAGTGGTGCCCCATAGTATGCTCAGGCCGACAATGAGTTAGATGATGCTGATGATGCTGAGAGCAATGTTGACGTCTCTGAGGCAGCCAAGATTGAGAGTACAGTCAGTGAGGTCGACCTTCTTTGCTTCAGATACTTATATTCTATAGGTCCCTCCATAAAGCTCAGGAGACCTCTGAGGGAAGAGAGGGCTTATAACGGCCGAGATGGTGAGATCTACTTGTACGAGCAGATGTTCAAGTTGGGGTTTCGTCTGCCCATCCATCCCATCATCAGGTCTATATTGGCCTTTATCAACATGGCCCCTTCCCAGTTGTCACCCAATTCTGGGAGGGTGATAATTGGAGCTATTGTCTTATGGAAGGCTCTTCATCACTCAGACCTTCCTGTCCAAGTCTTTACAGGATTCTATGTCCCTTCATCTGCCAGAAACCATCCGAGCTATTACCATTTTGTAGCTCAAAAACCTGAAAAAAAGTTGCTTTAGATAACTCAAACCTCTAACCATAACTAGAAGTCGCGCTATTTCTTTGCCTCAGGGCCATGGGAATTTGGCCCATGTGCCCCCTCTTCCTCACTAGAGCCGATGATGCCTATAAGATGGGGAAAGGTCACAATGGCTGCTAAGGCCGACCCTAGTCTAAGCCAGCAAAATCTTCAGAAGGTCAAAGACCTTCAGGATCAGGGGGCGCATGGTCTTCTCGTAAGATTTGAACACCTGATGACCCCCTCCTACCTCTTTGAGACTGGTTTAGGGGGAAGTCCTCTTACAGAGCTTGGTAAGTTTCTTATTTCAACAAGTTATGCCTTTGAATATATGTATATCTGATTCTCTAACTCAGACCTTTCTATTTTGCAGAGCGTCCGAATGGAATATCTGACGAGCTGTGGGAAATGGCAGCACCAAGTTTAACGAGGATCGTCAAAAAGGCCGGTCTGACTGCTCCTCCTCCCCCTCCATCTACCTCACGGGCTGAGGCCACTAAGAAGAGGAAGGTTTCTGCCCCTGCCCCTGAGGATCAAAGGCAGAAGAAGAAAGGGGGAGATCGTGCCATCCCCATTTCCTCTGAGGATGCATTGGCTGCTCGTATAGAGCAACTAAAAATTAATGATAGCATCATAGTCCACAGTTTGCAGGCGTTGGATGCCATCGGCTCTGCTATGACCGATGCTGATAAACGGTTTTGTCGATCTATGGACACTCATTTACTGGTTGAGTTTGGCCTTTACAGGTCTATTCAGGTATGACTTCGAATTTCAGTTTAGCTCAAGTGTAACCTCCGTGTTGAATTTCAACTTATATATACGACCACATGATTTGCAGGGCCTCGCTGCTATGCATCATCTTGCCAACTGGACTCTGAAGAAGTTGCCCCTCATCCAGAAAGGCCAAGAGGTCGAGAAGGTGCAAATCTCTCTGAGTGTAGAGGTAGACCGTTTGAAGTCTGCCTCTAAGGAGTCTGATAAGAAGGTTAAGGGGTTGGAGAAAGAGATCTCCAAGCTTAAAAAGGACCACACTATTGCCTTGAAGGCCAATGACGACATTCTCCAGCAGAAAGTTGACACTGTAGTGAAGGCAGCCCTTGAGGATGCCTCTAAGAGGATTCTGGTTGAATACAAAGTCTCCGATGAATTCATCAGCTTCGGCTTTGAGTACCTTGAGAGAGGTATTAAGGCTACTGGCAAATGGACGGCTGTTAAGGAGAAGGAGTCGGGTAGCTTGAAAGCCTCTGACTTCGTGGGTCTGGGTTTTGCTAACCCCCAATTTGCCCAAGCCCTTCAGGAGGTCGAAGAGGAAGATACTGCTCTAGTAGAGACTGTGCCACAGGATGTCACGGAGACTGAAGGAGCCAACCCCAGAGATGATGGGGCTGAGGTGACCAACGTCGACCTGGGGAATTAGGCCAAGGATGCCAACACTCTCCCTTCAAATCCTTAGGATATTTTTGTGAAGCTTTTGTACTTTTTTGTAACCCCTGATTAATTATAACCTCTGAAGAACATCGTCAGCTTATATTTTTATATTTTACAATTAAATGACAACCTCAAAGGAGGGTTTTTATTTCTTCATTTGTTGATTTATTGAATGCTTCTTTGCCACGCGATGTTCAGCTCTGAAGTCTTGTTGCGATGATGTTTGTTTAAACTAAGTAAATAGTCTTACCTCAGACCTTGTCACCAAATAATGATGTTAGGGCCTGAGGTCATCATTAAGATGTTATCCCCATAAACGATTTCACCAAATTAATGATGTTAAGGGTCTGAGGTCATCCAAGTATGATGTCTGACCTCAGACCTTGTCACCAAATAATGATGTTAGGGTCTGAGGTCATCACTAAGATGTTATCCCTATAAATAATTTCACCAAATTAATGATGTTAAGGGTCTGAGGTCATCCAAGTATGATGTCTGACCTCAGACCTTGTCACCAATTAATGATGTTAAGGGTCTGATGTCATCCAAGTATGATGTCTGACCTCAGACCTTGTCACCAAATAATGATGTTAGGGTCTGAGGTCATCACTAAGATGTTATACCTATAAACAATTTCACCAAATTAATTATGTTAAGGGTCTAAGGTCATCCAAGTATGATGTCTAACCTCAGACCTTGTCACCAAATGATGATGTTAAGGGTCTGAGGTCATCCAGGTATGGTGTCTAACCTCAGACCTTATCACCAAATCATGATGTTATAAGGGTCTGAGGTCATCACCTAATATGTTATCCCCATAAATTTCCAATCAATCATAATGAACCAAGAATTGGCATAGGAATTTGATCTTCTCATTAATGATCTCTTCATACGATGATACATTCATATGAAAGCTTTTGCAACATCATATGTAATACTTTTTTAGATGATCAGCATTCCAAAGATTGTTAAAAGGTTCCCCTTTAAGGTTCTCTAGCCTGTAGGTTCCTGGAAAAACCTCCTCAATTACTTTATAAGGTCCATGCCAATTTGGGTGAAGCTTGTTTGCCTTCTGTAACGTCTTCTTCAATACTAGGTCACCTACTGCTATGGGCCTTGATTTTACCCTTTGATTGTAAAATTTTACTGCTCTTTGTTGGTAAGTTGCTTGCCTAATTTCTGCGTCTTTCCTTCTCTCCTCGATCAAGTCTAGGTCGAGCCTTCTCTCCTCACCATTCTTCTCAGGGTCATAGGTCTGTACCCTATGAGTAGGGAGTCCGACCTCTGTTGGTATGATGGCCTCTGAGCCATGTGATAACATAAACGGGGTCTCCCCCGTAGGTGTTCTAGTTGTCGTCCCATAGGCCCAAAGAACAACATATACCTCTTCAATCCATCTTCCCTTAGCCTCCTCCAACCTCTTCTTGATCCCTTCAAGGATAATTCTATTTATGACTTCGGTCTGACCGTTTTCTTGAGGTCGGCCAGGAGAAGAGAAAACTTTCTTTATCCCAACTCTTTTACAGTATTTTTCTAGAGAAGAGTTCTTGAACTGTGTTCCATTGTCCGAAATGAGGGTGTTTGGGAGGCCGTGTCTGCATATGATGTTCTTCCAAATGAATTGGAAGATCTTCCGCTCAGTAATCGTGATCATCGGCTCTGCCTCCACCCATTTGGAGAAGTAATTAATGGCAACTATAAAAAATCTGCCCTCGGTAGGGGACCTACTAAGTCAATCCCCCACACTGCGAATGGCCAAGGGGAATTGATAGGCGTTATAGGCTGATGAGGTTGATGAGGGATCGTGGATAATCTCTGACATTTGTCGCACCTCTTTACATAAGCTGCAGCATCTTTGTCTAGGGTCGGCCACCAATACCCTTGCGTGACAATCCTCTTCGCCAATGGTCTTCCTCCTATGTGACTGGAGCAAGAACCCTCGTGTACCTCCCGTAGGATGTGGGGGACCTCGGTTGGATGGACGCATCTGAGCAGAGGGGATAGGAATCCCTTCCTATATAGGACATCTCCCACTATTGAGAACTTTGCTGCCCTGTACCTCAATTTCCTCCTTTCTAACTTTAACTCTGGTAGTACCCCCTCTTTGATGTATCTGATAATGGGATCCATCCATGAGTCCCCTAGGTCCAAATTAAGACAAAGATTACTAACCTCTTCCTCTTCAATGGTTGCTCTGGGCACGATCTCGATGGGGACTGTTCTACGGACATCTGTCTTCGTGGCTGAAGCCAACCTTGCTAAGGCATCTGCGTGGCTGTTATTTTATCGAGGTACCCTCTTTGAGGCCTTCGAGTAACGTCCTCACCCTCTTCAAGTACTTGGCCATCCTTTCGTCCTTGGCCTCATAAACCCCCAATACTTGATTAACAACCAACCTTGAGTCACTGTGAAGGAAGAGTCTCTTACACCTACGGTCCTTGCCAAGGAGAGGCCTGCTATCATGGCCTCGTATTCTGACTCATTGTTCGATGCCTTGAAGCTAAACCTTAGGGCATATTCGATGTTGGTGCCATCCGGGCTTGAAAGTATCAGGCCCACATCGCTCCCGCTTTCACAAGAGGACCCATCGACGAAGAGGTTCCATATGTCTTTATCTGATGAGAAGCCCTCTTCTAACATAATTCCCTGCCTAAAGAGGTACCGGTCTTCTTTATTCTCGGTCACCCCATCTCTCACTTTTTTGGGCATAACCTCTTCCAGTTGTCGGAAGACATCGCTGTTTGACACTTCTGTGGCCTCTGTGCCATTCTCACTCTCGACCTCTTCCCATGTAAATTCTGCGACAAAATCTGCCAGTGCCTGCCCTTTGATGGCCGTCCTAGGTTGATAGGCAAGGTCGTATCCCCCCAATTTAATAGCCCAAGTCATCAGTCTACACTACTTCTCAGGTTTATGGAAGACCTATCTTAACGGGGAATCGGTGAGAATGACCATGGAATGGGCCTGAAAGTAGGGCTTCATCTTCCTAGAAGCATGTATCAGGGCGTAGGCTAACTTTTCCATCCGAGGGTAATTATGCTCAGATCCCTAAAGGGCCTTACTATTGAAGTATACTAGTCTCTGAATCCCAGCGTCTTCCCGTACAATGGCCTCACTTATAGCCGATTCAGAGACTGCTAGATAGACGAATAATTCTTTCCTGCTATGGGTCGAGATAAGAGTAAGGGAGATCCAAGGTATGACTTGAGTTGATCAAAGTCCTCATCACACCCTTTGTCCCACTCGAAGGCCTTTCTGAGCACCTTAAAGAATAAAAGACACTTGTCGGTTACCCTAAAAATGAATCTGTTGAGCGCAACCACTCTTCCAGTGAGCCTTTGAACGTCCTTGATACTCTGAGGTGTCTTCATGCCGAGCAAAGCCTTGATTTTCTCAAGGTTCGCCTCTATTCCTCTTTGATTGACGATGAATCTCAAGAACTTCCCAGCTTCTACCCCAAAGACACTCTTTGTCGGGTTGAGTTTCATCTTATACAGGTCCATAATATTGAAGGTTTTTTCTAGGTCTGCCACATGGGTGCAGGCCTTTAAGCTCCTTGTCAACATATCGTCTACATACACCTTCATAGTCTTGCCTATTTGGTCTTCGAACATCTTATTCACAAGACGTTGGTATGTTGCCCCTGCGTTTTTCAATCCGAAGGGCATCACCTTGTAGCAATACGTCCCTTTGTCAGTAATGAAGGCTGTCTTCTCTAAGTCTTCGACATCCATAAAGATTTAGTTATAGCCTGAATACGCGTCCATGAAGCTCATGAGCTCATGACATGCAGTTGCATCTACCATCTGATCGATCTGGGGTAAGGGGTAACTGTCTTTCGGGCAAGACTTATTCAGGTCAGTAAAATCCACACACATTCTCCACTTTCCGTTGGCTTTGGGCACGATGACTGCGTTTGATAGCCATTCAGGATATACCACTTCTCTGATGAATTCAACCTCTTCCAACTTTCTAACCTTTTCCAGGATGATGTCGTACTTCTCCCTAGAGTAGACTCTTCGTCTTTGATTGACTGGTTTTGCATCCCTAGACACGTTGAGTTTATGGCACATGACCTCGGGGTTGATGCCAGGTATGTCTGCGTGACTCCAAGCGAAGACACTCTGCCTCTTCCTCAGGAAGTTTATCAACTCCTCTTTGATTTCTTCCTTCAAGGCTTTACCGACCTGGATGGTTTTTTTCGGTTCATCCTCATTGAGGACGATGGATTCTACCTCTTTCGCAGCCTCTCCTTTCTTCAACTTCGTTTCATCCCTAGGGTCAAGTGTATCGATGTTATAAGTAGTAGTAGCTCTCTTATGGGCCTCCCTCTCTTCAGCCGAGTTGAAGTAACATTCTCGTGCTATGGTCTGGTTACCCTGCACTTCCCCTACCTCGTAGGGGGTTGGGAATTTTAGCATCTGGTGGACCGTCGATGGCACGACTTCAAACTCCTTAAGGGTTACTCTTCCTATGATGAGGTTATAGGCCGAGAAGACATTTTCGTCCATGACAAAAAAATTGATCTTCCGGGTTAACCTCTTAGGCCACTCATCACCCATTCGTACGTCCATCTCATACATGCCCAGTGAATATACCTTTTCACCGCTGAACCCCATTAACGGATGATGATAGGGTATCAGCCTAGCTCTGCTAAGGCCTAAGTTTTTGAAGCAGGGCCAGAACATCACATCTGTCGAACTTCCTCCGTCTACAAGAATTCTCTGCACCTCACATCCATAAACTCTTATCGTGATCACCAAAGGGTCATCATGTGGGGCTAGGATGCCTTTGAAGTCTAGTCGGGAGAAACCAACTACAAGAGTGTCTATGTCTACCTTTTCTCTCTTCTGCGAAGTATCGGAAGACGTTAGGTTTACCACTTCAAGTTTGGCCACTGATTTGGCCTCGGCCACATGAGCTTTTCTGTCAGCAACCTCAGTACCACCTCCCGCAAGT
Source organism: Sambucus nigra (assembly GCA_949130495.1). NCBI lineage: Eukaryota > Viridiplantae > Streptophyta > Magnoliopsida > Dipsacales > Adoxaceae > Sambucus > Sambucus nigra. The sequence continues at coordinate 415,306,800 of OX422210.1, read as the reverse complement.
CCTCCACATATGGTGCTAATGCCAAAGGAAATCATACCAACCCTCTTCACTGGGGCATTATCGTCTTTTGGCGGGAGGTCTAGATCATCTTCGTCATCTCCATCTGATTCACCATTTCTTCTTGCTGGGATATCTTCATGACATTTGTCATTTTTCTTCTTTTTAGGGTCATCTCTTCTGCCTTTGGGAGCCTTCCCATCAACATACTTCCTCAACTTTCCAGATTTTAACATCTTCTCGATCTCATCCTTCAAGGCGAAGCACTTGTCTGTTATATGGCCATGGTCTTGGTGGAATTCGCACCACAAGCTCTGGTTCCTCTTATGTCGAGGAGCATTCATCTTCTCTGGCCATCTTAGGGATCGGTCATTCTTGATCTCATTGAGGATGTGCTCGCAGCTTACCGTAAGAGGGGTATAACGCGCAAACTTGTCCTCAGATGACCTCTTCTTTCCATACTTCTTTCTCTGGAACTTTCCGCCACTACCGCCGTTTTCATCCTCATATTTGGCGACCATGGTCTCTTCAGCGTTCATGACCTTCCCCGCAGTTTCCAATAACTCCGTCATGGATTTTGGAGGGTCTTCCGCAAGTTTCCATGATAACTTTCCCTTCTAAAGACCTCCTATGAGGGCGGTCATGGCAATATTCTCTTCGTAATCTTCAACCTCAAGTTTTTCTTTGTTGAACCTGACGATGTAGTCTCTTAGGCTCTCGTGCTTGCCCTGCTTGACATACAACAGATGTGTGGTCTTCTTTTGAGGTCTTACCCCAAAGCAGAAGTTGTGAATGAACCATTTATCCAAGCCCTTAAAGTTCTCAATCGAATTCTTCGGAACAGATGTAAACCATATGTGTGTTGCTCCTATCAAGGTTCTGGAGAAGGTCCGACACTTCATCTCATCTGGTATTGAGTAAATGTCTGCCGCTGACTGGTACATCTTAATATGATGTACCGGATTGGTGCTACCATCATACTTGGGAGTGACTGTGGGCGGCTTAAACTTGGATGGGGTGGGGAAGCTTACTATCTTAGCCACGAATGGAGAGCCTTCTGAGAATCCTCTTTGTAGTGGATCCCGACTTTTGATGAGGTCTCCTATCTTGTTCTCAATGCGTTGGATGGAGTCATTCCATGGTCTTGCAACGTCAACCTGGCCGAGGTTATCCCCAGCCACCTCCAAGGGGTGTACTGAGGGTTCCCCAGTCACGGCACAACGTCTACTGTTGACCTCTTCATGGTCTCTTCCTCGTCCTTGATGAGGCCGACGTTTCTCTCTTCCCTTTGGGAGACTGCTGCACTTCTCGACCTTGACAACCTCTGTCTTAGGTCATTTATGGGGCTGAGCCTTTCAAAGGCTGAACCTCTACTCAGTCGATCAAAAGCTGATTCTCGTTGCTGGGCCTCTCCACCTCTTCTGCCTTCACAACCCTGGCTCTGTTGGATAGGACGAACTGTGTTATTCGAAACCTCATACGGCACCCAACAATCTTCTGGGACATCTTCCACCTCTAGATCATCATACCTGTCCTCAGGGCAAGGGTTTCCATGCCTCCCCAGGCGCAAGCGCCTAGGGTCAGCAACGTCCCTCCTCCGCTGGGGTGCAAGTTGGACTTTCGGCGGTGCCTGGGGTGGTCCCCTGGCGTCAGGATGAGGTTGAATCGCCGCCGGAGTTATCATTTCCGATGAGACTCCAGGTGCCCTCATCATAATCTGGCTGAGCTGTGCAAATTGCTCCTGCATTGCTTGTTGCGTTGCAGCCAAAGACCTCAAGGCTGCAGCCACCTCCACCATTTCTGATTGGGGTGGTGCCTGACTGGAGCTAGGCCCCCCCGCTATAGGCGGCGAAAGGGGCGGTGGTAGTTCCGGTGCCATATGTTAGTACAAAAGAGCTGGTGTAGTAAATGAGCTTAATACCTTACAGGACCTCTTTCAATGGTGAAACAGCTCCGCGCTAGGGGGAGGCCTGGTTCACCACTAGAGTCTCCGGTGAGGCCAAGCAACAGATAAGGAAGAGACAGCTTCTCGATTTCCCACAGACGGTGCCAAAATGATGATGTTGGAAATAACCCCACCCTTCAAGGTGTTTGTAAGCTCAATTCAATGTTAACAATGGCAGTATAAGGATATATGTATATATAGTAGAAGGAGGTGAGGAGAAGAGGTTTCACACCGAAATATAAGTGGTTCAGCCAATCAGCCCTACGTCCACTGTGTGAGTGTATGATGTGTATCAATGTATGAGGGCTCTAATGGCCACAGATACAATCTCTCAAGCTCTCTCTTTCTACTGTGTATTTGAACAGAGTTTTAGCTAGGGTTACTATTTTTTTTCCTTCAAGAAGGAGAAGACAAGTATATATAATAGCTGGGATGTGTAGTATACCCCCCATGCATGCAATGAGCATGTGTGTATTGATCTAGCCAATGCGATGAAGACAGTTGTCCATGTCACATGTAGAGAATGATGATGAAATATTTTCCCCCACGTGGGGGAAATGATTTGTTATAACTGATTTGTGTCCACGTGTCCTTATCCACACATATGCCAATAAGAGCTCGGCCATCTAATCTTGGTTACAACCTCGGCCTGGAAGAGTCCGAGGTTGGGAAGGTCTAGTTGTTTATTCAATTCGAGATGGGATAAAATGGTCTCGGTTTATGTGGAGCCGAGGTGAGGTAAGTGAAGGCAAAAGGTCAGCCTGGGGCGAGGTTAAACTGAAACATGTGAGAAACATCGGTTGATTCCCTGCTGAAGTTGGCCTTGATGGAGGCTAAGCTTTCGTAACCCCAATCCACTCCTAGCCGAGGCTGTCAGTCCCTGAATGATCTGATGAATAACTATCCCATGTGTCGTGGGGACTTCTCTTGATGAGTTCGGTAGTAACCTCGGCCATGGTCGACCTTGCCATGATCGAGTCTGTTGGTCATTGACCCATGGCCTTTCCAATATTATCCATGTCCTTGGCCGAGGTTGATGTCTCAGAGCCGAGGTGGTGCATTTGGGGTATATTAAATGGGATCAGTTTTTCCATCATAAATATTGAATCTTGGAATAAAGAACTTCTTGGGAGCTTCCTCTTCTTCTATTTCCCTCGAGAAAGGGATTTTATCTGGGTCTTGGGATCTCGTCTAGCAAGCTCCCTAGTTGATCTTGCGTCGCGATGTGTTGGGTACTGGTCCATCTCCCTTCGAACTAAATTTCGTATGTTCTCATTGCTGTGAGCTGGGCTCCTGTAACGGCGAGCCGGTTGTTGGTTCTTGAGTGAGTCGCTGCCTGACTCGTGCCTTTCACTCTTTTGGGATCCATGCCTAGGTCTCCTTCCTCGACTGCGAGACTTGCTCGCCTGAGCGCTAGGAGTGTGGTAAGGACGTCGCCTAGTGATGTGATGGAGCTCTCTCTCCATTCTTTCTGATTTCCTTTTGAAGCGAGTATTCTCAGCCTCCTGCTTACGAGAGGTCTCCCTTTGCTCTTGGAGCCTTGCCTCATAGGCATCGATTAGCTTGGAGATTTGCGTGGACCTCGCTGGTCCTCGGCTTTCCTCTGAGGCTGGCCTCTCTGGGCGAGCCCTCTGATCTGAACGCCGAACTTCAAACCTGATCCTGCGAGGAGCAGGTTGTTCTTAGATATCTCCTGCTTGAGGAGCGTTACTGCTGTGATCAGACATTTCGAACTTCTTTGTTGGTGTGGGCTTTCTCAGGGAAGACAAATATTCCCACAGACGGCGCCAATTGCGGTGACAATTATATTCAACACAAATAAGTGAGAGAAGCGCAATCACCAAGGAAAATAAAGAAGATAAAATACCAATCACACAACACAATATGTACGTGGTTTCGCAAGAATGCCTACGTCCACGGTGGTGCAGTCAGTATTATTTCTATATACTCCGGGGAGCATTTACAGAGAATACAGTGCGTGTCCTTTGCCCCAGACTTAGGGTTTATTATATACATGTCTGTCCTCGGGGAGTGGGGGAGTTGGACTCCCCCACGTTTACCATCTTCTCCTGTAACATCTCTATACGAGAACATAGGAGGAGACTAAGTCGTAATTTTATTTAGTTAAGGCGAGGGGTCCGAGTTTTGGGCCATTTTTATTAGGCTACTCGTCCGGGCCCATCATGTTAAATTCGGGTACCCATAGTCAACATTAATTCAACATTACTGCACGTCACCGCAAAATGTTCAACATCAGCTGATGTTGATGCTTTAGCCATACCCTTTTTTTCGCGACGTGATGCTCATACTTGCCCCTCCAGTTAAGAGGTAATCACATCGCCCTACCTCTTTAGGTGGTGACCAGTTATAATACAAAAGTTTTTGCCCGGACAGAGTTTTCTTGGGAACATGGGTTAAGAAGGGTGAATATTCATCAGACATGTACACATGGTTATGCATTATGAGGTTTATGATATAAGGAAGTATAACTCGATTTGTGGAGAAATACCCAACTGAAACTGTATATTTATAGGGAAATGATTGGAGGAATATACAATCGATTAGGGGTTAAGTAAGGACCAACCAATTTTGAAAGTGTCACCATAAATTTATTATCAATTAGTGTGCTATCGGTTAATGTGCTATCGTAATAAATTATTATGTGTGTGTGCCATCGGTTAGTGTGCCATCATAATAAATTATTATCGGTTAATGTGCCATCATAATAAATCATCATAAATTATTATCGGTTACACATTGTGAGTCAGTGGACTAGAAATTAACCATAAATTGAATACACATGGTGTGTCATCAATAAAATAGAAATCAATAATGAATTGAATACAATAAAATTTAATTGTCGAAGCAATTGAATTCATAATAATAAATTGAATACAATTAAATAATATGAATACAAAATAAAATAAAAAGAATAAAAAAAATATGCAATCAATGTGGCCCCTGCCCAAATTCAAAATCCTGACTCAAATCAACGTTCGACCCCAACATCGGATCGTCGCCCATATGGCTGCCCCTACTCTGTTGCGTTTGATATCCCCTGTATGGGTGAGATGGTCGAGGTATGTAAACATCGTCACGTGTGTAGCTCGGACCACTAACGGTAGGACCAGTGCCATCCATATTACAGGCGACAAGTTGTCGCTCAAGTTTCTCAATTCTATCCTCACGCTCTCGAGTCTCAGTAAGGAGTAAATGATGGAGACCACGAATATTATCTATAGCCTCGACGAATGTCTCACGCCATTCTGATTGTGACAATGCATGGGCTGGGGGAGCGTTCGTTGGGAACTCAGGTCGCGGCGCACTGCTTTCGTATGAAGCACCATGCGAAAGGCCGACGTCTACCGTCCAACTCTATCTAGGTGCATGTATTTGTGTAGGGCCAGCCGATGCAAATTGTGTATGATACTCAGACGGCTGAATGATTAGGGCTGATGGCCGTGGGATGCGAAATATTGATGATGCCACTATCCCAACCCCAATCAAATCAATGTTAATGTAGCGTGTCATCGCCGGAAGTAAGGTCCCCTGCGCGCGCTGCTTTCTAGTATGTATCATACTCTTCTTGGGTCACAATTGATGTATGGGCATTTGTAACAGGCCAATTCTGGTAAAGGGAGATTTGGTATTCAGAGTGAGGGACTGAGCTCAAATTTTGCGGAGGGTTGTCTTTTATACATATCTAGCCCATCAACTATCGAAACCCCCGGTCGCCCAAGTACCAAAATCCCTTAAATAAGGGATCCTAAAAAATCATATGCAATCCAGATAAATAATGTGCTTATGTGATGAAGTCGTTATGCCGGAATATAAATGTCTCGTACGTTTGCTAAATGATGGATTGAGGTGACCACATCTCAAGCTGATGTTGGCTGCCTGATGTATTAAACCGTTGCGCGCCCTTTGCCCGACTCCTGTTCGACTTTGACGAACGGAATATTAGGGGCCATATATCTACGGTCGGATCAACGATAATCGGACATGTGGTTGCCATGTACTCGTGATGTAAGTAGTGTAAAATATGTAAATATATTAAATTGATTAGAATACACGCACATTCATTGTTACTAAACATATAATGCATAAACATTTAAATAATAATATTATAAATTGTACATCTATTAATTGCCACATGCACTCGACACTAGTTAATGACTGTCGACTAACTTTGTCCATTGATGATATTATACGAGCATAAATTGCAGAACCCCAATCGTAGGTCCCAATCGCCGTAACGTCCTCCAAATAATGTAAATACCCAAGGTCGGCCGTGGAATTGGCATTTGGAAAGAATAAACTGCCAATTACATAAAACCAAAATGCTCGAGCTATGACTGACATCATGTAATCGTGCAGGTCCGATTGATTCACAAAATTGACAATGTACTTTTTGAGGTCGGCAACTGGTATTCTCGCACATGAAAATTGTTCTATATGGATTTGGGGGAAAAATCATTGATGGTATTTTGAAAATTTGTGTATTTTTCTATCGATAAATTTTAAATGGGTAACCCTTGCCCAATCGGGATACCTGTACAAAAATTAACAATACATGTCATATATGCAAATAATATGATAATTATTTTTACACCTTCATATTATTTAAATTTAATATAAATAAAATTAAGTAAGGGATTTAATACGAAATAAAAAATACTGGAAAGCATCGTGAAGTCCATAAGCGTGAAACACAATTTCAACAAATGACAGTTGAAAGGTATGGGTCGTGTCCCACCAACGTTTGATCATCGCCGTCACAATGCACTGATCGGAATTCGGCATCACCCTCGAAAATACATTGGACATTACATCGGCATCGTCGATAAATTCTTTTATCGACGGTTTATTCTCTCTGATCAATTTATATAATTTTATTAGGCCAGCCCAATTACCGCGAAATTCACATTTATTACCGTTTATACTCGGGCGTCTGCCTGTCGGACGCGTGTGTATCCCGATCGAAAATACTGGTGTAATGTTTGTACACGGGATCAACATGTTCACTCGATGGAGGTTGAGTAGGATTTGCCGTTGACATGGATCCGTGCTTCTTATTTTTTCTGATATTTAGATATTTTTTTCATCTTTTGCCGTCAATAATGTATAAATAAAAAATTGCATAATTGAAATTTGTTAATATGGAATTGAGGTACTGAAATTTGGGGTTAAAGAAATAATTTTTGGGATTATTACACTTGTAATATTGGATTAAGGAAGAAGAAGAGTAGTTTATGCAGTAGGTTTATAATTGGATTAAGGAAGTAGTTTATGTAGTAGGTTTACAATTGGATTAAGGAATAAGATGAAGAGTAGTTTATGCAGTAGGTTGAGAGAGTTTATACAGAGAAGAAGAAATCTATGTGTGTGTGTTAAAAGAGAGAAAGAGGGATATATGTATTAAACTTAGATAATCGTTTATAGCCGTTAGAGGAACGTTGGGACTTCCTACGAAGTTCGTAGAAACCTTCGCCACTGTTCCCAATCCCAGGCGAAAGGTAAGTCTCGAACTTGAGGAGGTTTACTATTATTTCTTTTGTGACACTCACATTTATGGATACTCTAAGGTCTCGTTTGATGCGCCGTATAAGTGGTTCGTATTGGATAAAATTATTCTATCCAATGTTTGGTGTAACTTAGGATGGGATATGCGATGAAATAAGTTATGCACAGTGAGATCCTTATTCCACAAGGAGTGGGATAAAAAAATTCCACCTCTAAGGTCGTATAAAATTATACGATGTCAAAATTTGATTAAAAATTACTACTTTACCTTTATTAAGTTGTAAATAAAACTCACGCAACTTGCACTATCTCAAGTATTTGATAGCAGTCAACGATCCATTTGATTCACATAACTCTCCATTCATATTTTTCATCACGGTAGATAACCTCATTTTTTTTTCTATTTTATTTATTTGTTGCTTTATCATGAACTACTATTTTAGTTTAAATCGATGCAAATATTATGTTAACTCACCTACTAGACAAGTTGAAAGTTATGTGTTAATTCGTCGCTAATATTTTGTTACACATATTTTTTTAATGTATTATTAACCTATATGCTAGACAAGTTGAAACTTGTGTACAATTTAATTTATTTGTTTTTGTATGTTTTCGACGACTATTTTGGGTAAAATCGATGTTATTCAGTTATGACTTCAAGCAATTTTCTGTAAGTGATTTGTTTTGAATCGGAAGAGAAGATAGTAAGCAACCAGTTTTACTATCTCATTATTTTTGCCGGTTATTTTGTGTACACATGATTTTTGTATGCGTGTAAGTGATTACTAGTGCTTGAGTGTGTACAAATTATAAATAGAAATACAAATACATATTTTCATCTCAAAATATTATTTTTTAACATCCCGCATGGAATTAAATATTATGTTATTGAGTTAAAATATGTGATAACAATATATTTTTATATTTTTTTATTATTAAATACAAAAGAAGGGTATTTTTGGAAAATTGAAGATAAATTAATTATATTTGGAGCATTTCAAATACATGACTGTATTATTATATCCCTTCTCGTCTTCCTATACGGAACTGTTCCAAACGCAGTATTAGAATAAGTCTTATACGGTCCATCCTTATCCTATCCAATCCGACTCTTATTCTATCCTATTCGGACTCTTTATACGGCGTATCAAACGAGGGTTAGGGTTAGGGTTAGGGTTAGGGTTAGGGTTAGGAATTCTAGTACAATCTTTACCGGCGAGAGCCGGTTCCGGCCATTGATTCCCCGGTGCCACTTTTTTTTGTCCTCTTGTGATGGCCACGTCAGTCTGTCAGTTGATACATTTTGGCGTGTTGGTTTTCTAGTTTTTCAACTAACCAGCTTGTCTGAGTCTCATCTGGCGTAACACCGGTAAGACAGAAAACAAGGGACATGAGTGGCGAGAAACACAAAGGCTATCCTGACTCCTATGTCCTCTTCCTTATTGTTTCCTATCTCTCTCTGCAATGCTTGACCTCTAGAGCCGAAGATGAATCGACAATAATATCAAGGTTCCAACAGTATCTCCAAATCAACACCGCCCACCCATCCCCCAAATACTACGAAGCCGCCGATTTCATCATCTCCCAGGCCAACTCCCTCTCCCTCCAATACCAAGCACTAGAATTCGTCGAGGGCAAACCCCTCATCCTCCTCAAATGGCCCGGAAAAAACCCAAACCTCCCTTCAATCCTTTTGAATTCCCACACAGATGTGGTCCCCGCCGAGCCACACAAGTGGTCTCACCCTCCCTTCTCCGCCCACCTCTCTCCCACCGACGGCAAAATATACGCCAGGGGATCACAAGACATGAAGTGCGTTGGCATGCAGTATCTGGAGGCCATTCGAAAATTGAAAGCCTCTGGATTTGAACCTGTCCGGACGGTTTATTTGTCGTTCGTGCCAGATGAGGAGATTGGGGGTCACGGTGGTGCTGAGAAATTTGCTGAATCGGAGGAGTTTGAGAAGATGAATGTTGGGGTTGTGCTTGATGAGGGTTTGGCCTCTCCCGGTGAGGACTACAGGCTGTTTTATGGGGAGAGGTGCCCTTGGTGGCTGGTCATTAAGGCTATCGGTGCTCCTGGACATGGGGCTAAGCTTTATGACAACACTGCTATGGAGAATCTGTTTAAGAGCATTGAGAGTGTGAGGAGGTTTAGGGCTGCTCAGTTTGATTTGGTCAAGGCTGGTTTCAAGGCTGAAGGTGAAGTTATTTCAGTTAATATGGCCTTCTTGAAAGCTGGAACCCCATCTCCCACTGTATGTTTTTTTCTTTCCTTTCTATTCTGGATATACATTGCCGGATTCTACATTTTAACTACCTCTCAACTTGATTCATTGGACCATTCGTGTGCCTAACACATGCAATTTCGACCTGTCATTAACACTCACAAGAGTTCTCAAGGCACACACTCACTCTAAAGCACTTGCATTCTCACAAATATTCAAAAGGAAAATGATAACATGTGCCCTTAGGTACATGTTTTGAGCCTCAATATAGTAAGTATTAAAGCTCCACACGAGTATCTGTACCCCATCAAATGTATGTCGAAACTCTGTCCCTACTATTTTTGGGTTCTTAATGTGTGCCCTTAGGGCACATGTTATCGGGACCCTATTCAGAAACTAGTGTAAAGTTGTTTCTTTTCAAGCTAACCAGCATTGCATGCATCTTTCACTTACTTTAACTTTCTAAATTATTGGCTTAGTGAATGAATTCACACTATTGACTTTATTTCAAAGCTTTAGATGTTTGTTTTTACCTCTCAAGTCTGAATCTGAACCATTTAGACTTAAGAGGTACCAAAAAAGTGTTTTTTTTTTTAAATGATTAAGACGCTAACGGCTATATTTGGCTCTTAATGATTAAGAGGTAGAGGTACATCTGAAGTCTGAATCAGTATAAATACATTCATTCACAGTTACATTCAGACATAAAAACAAACATATTTTTCAGATTTCAGATTCAGTCTTCAGATTTCAGATTCAGTCTTTAGTTACGAACTATTCAATACATTGATTTTGTTGCTCCTAGCCGACTAACCTGAGATACTTAGTTAATACAAAATTATAATACCAAGATATTACTCCCTCTTCTCCAAACTGATATTCCTTTATTTAAAACAGATGGTTTTGAAGAGCATTCCTAATGCACAGGGCAAATATATATATATATATATATATATATATATATATATATATATATATATATAGAGAGAGAGAGAGAGAGAGAGAGAGAGAGAGCGCTATTCTCTAAAGCGGACTTTTTAAAGGACGGATTAACGGACTTTTGTCCTTATTCCTTACGTGGTTTCCTCGTGGTCCCAAAGACATTTTTGTTATTTTTCCTTAATGGTCCCCTCTTGCCTTACAATTAAATCCTTTTCAAAACCATACATTTAATAGATTTATATTTTAGATCCAAAAATTTGTATCAGAGCTGTAGAAAGAGGAAACCTGACCGAATTCCGATCCAACCCAATTTGGTATCAGAGCTAAGACGCTCCTTTCAAACCTAAATAGTAAAAGACTTTAATGCTCTTGGGATTTATCCCATGCATTTATAATGATATTTTTGGAACCCATCCAGACTATCAACCCTTACTCATAACTAATTTAGACTCAAAAGGTTGTTTAATCTCACACATAGACGGTTGTTCACACACTGAACACATCCCAGCTAAACACGCAGACAGTAGACAAGTCATTGCCAGTGCTATCAATAGCATAATAGACCAAACTAAGTGTATCATACTTATTTGAAGACGATTATTTAAAGACATCCACACCCTAGATAGAAATAGAGATAAAAAAATATCTCTAAACAAATACAAGAAATAGATAGCCAAATTCCAATAGATTTTGTACAAGTATTACAAGATATAAGTACTAAGACTAATGATTAATCACATAGAAATCCTTAAAAAAGATATTCTAGAAATTAAAAATCTAACAAAGAATCTCGAAAGTGAGTTAGTTAAACTCACCAAAGAACAATCAAAACTTATTCTTAGATTAGACAAATACCTTCCTAATGGAAATAGTTAGCTCAGATTGGAATGAGGTACCTGAAAATCTCTCCATTCAAATTTTAGAAGACTTTTACCAAAGAATTCTAGAAAAGATAAATGATGAAAGTAACTATTATCAGATAAATGAAAATGAGATTGCTAATGCTGCTAAAGCATTAAGACTTATACTTGAAAGATTAAATTTAATCTCAACCTCAATAGCAGCCACTAGTAGACCTGGCAACGGGTCGGTTCGGGATGTGTTTGTGTCGAGTCTTAACGAATTCGTGTGGAATCTTGCTCAACCCGAACACGACCCATTAGCTTAATGGGTCTTGAATCCAATATACGTACACGATTCGTTTTCCCAACGGGTTACACGACACGCACCTGTTTAACCCGTTAAGGTAACAAATCATTTTCGGGTCTTAACGGGTTTAATTCGTTGTACCCGATATGAACCGATAGACACGTACCAATAAGACTCGTTAGCTTTGCATAATTACATATTTAGCCCTCTCAAACTAAAAATATTATTTTTATTTTTCCCTACATATCTTAACGGGTCATAATTACTAACGAGTCACATGATCCGGTATGACATGAACCATATTCGGGTTTTTAACGGATTGTTATCGGGTGAAGCAAATTTAACCAACCCGATTCGTTATATTTAACGGGTCTATCGTGTTAACCCCATAGTGACCCGTACCCGATAAGCCTTGACCCATTGACTGTTAATTTCGGGTCGGGTCGTGTCGTGTTATATTTTGCCAGGTCTAGCCACTAGTAGTGGCAAAATTATGTGTTGAGCCTAATGTGGGCGGGCCAATTATGGGTTGGGCCTAATGTGGGCGAGCCAAATATGGGCTGGGTCAACCCGTTTTTTTCGCCCCAAATAAGTATTACAATTCTAAATATATATATAAAAAAAACATAGTTTACTCTTAACTTTTAAAAATAGGTTTTGTATTTGACTCGTAGCTTTTGAAAATGGATTCCATATTTAATTCATAGCTTTCAAATATGATCCCTATATTTGACTAATTCTTAAATACGGGCCCCATATTTGACTCATAGGTTTTAAAAATGGCCCATATATTTAAATGACTGGACTAATATGGATTGTTTTATTCGCTGGGGCCCATTTGGCCACTACTAGCAGCCACACAAGACTACAATAGTAGCTTTGTTAAAGACTTACAATTAGATTTAAAAGCCAAGGCAGAAGGATTAACCACTTTCTATACAGAGATTCCAACAGAATTTAGCCAATTATCTTAACAATATGGAAAGCCATAACCTATCCAGAATGGATAGTATTGTTAATGAACTTAGATTGAATATAGCCTAAGCAAAAGAAAAATATGAAAAAATTATTAAGGGAATTAAATTTATATATAATAAACCTTCCCAAGCAGAATTAGACTCTCTATTTATTCCAACACGTTTAGATAAAATAGAAAAAACTGTAGAATCTATTGAAGCTAGAATGTCATAAGAATTTGTGCAACAACAAGAAAAAGATGATGAGGTAAAAGACTATTGCAAAAGTTGCCAATTCTCTTGTTAATTCTCTTGCCAAACATAATGAAGAAATTACTGAAAATACAAGAAAAGAGAATAAGATCTTTAAAGGGGAAATCCTTAATAAGATAAAAAGACAAAAAGATTATTCAGACAATTTAAAAAGCAGTGAAAAAAGATTTGAACAAAAACAGGTAACTACCTGCAAATTTAAAGAATCTCCTCCTATAAAAACTATGGAAGGAAAAACCATAGCTAGATGAATCATAAATGATGGATTGGATAAGACTAGTAAGATAGTTAGCCCTATCCCAAATATTGGACATAATAATTTTATGCTCCAAAGACTTAAAAGATTCATCCTCCTATGCTAGAACATGGTGAAAAGAAAGAAATTTCACCAATCCTCTTCAGTGGAAAGAATGGGGTGAAGTTGACAGAAAAATTGTAGAAGACTCCATACATAATGGACAACTTCCATCAGTTAGATACATAGACTTATTCAAAGAAGGAGCCACTCCCAAGACTTCTAATTATAACATGACTTATCATTGCAGAAATCATGTGTTAGATAAGTCCTATACTGAGCTTTAAGTTTTTAACTCAAAATGGTTAAGATCAAGAGGAGCTGATAGAAAGTTTCAGTTCTTAACCTTTGGACTCTTTCAAGCAAGAATCCAAGGATTACATAGACCTCAAATTAATATCAACATATTATGTTGTTTAATAGATAAAAAATGGAAAGCTTTTGAGAAAAGTCTTATTGGGATAGTCCAATTAGAAATGTCAGATAATATTGGATACTTCAATGTTATTCCAGCATTTACAGTAACCGTAGACACAGCCAAACATTTTAAGTTAATCTTATATGCTAGTGGTTATGAAGACTATATTATCCCAAATGCTAATATTAACATAGAATTCTAAAGCTATGTGAAATTCTCCCAATTCCCCTATGAAGGAATGCAATCGGGAATTTCTAGCGGTAGACTTAATGAAGAAATATTAGTTAGAACCAATAATTCAGACTACAATCATACTTATAGTATTATGAATACTGAACCTTTGAAAGAAAAAGCTAAGATTATTTGACAATTGCCAGAATTTCAAGAAACTAAGGTTTACCTTTGTTTATTAATCAAGACGATATCACTGGAAATGTTACTATCCAGTTTGGTCCTCCTAAGATTACTAGTAAAAATCTACATACTGAAGAAATTAGATTTAGAAATATGGGAGAAGCCATAATCAATGATCCTTCAGAAAGAGAATATAATAGCAAGGCTAGTTATAGCTTATTAAGACAAGCTCCAGTAAATAGGCCTAGAAGATCATTTGAACAAAAAGATTTAGCTAAAGAAAAGGCTAGAATCCAAAACTTTGGACATGAACCCTCAGAATTGGACATGAAGACATTTAAAGAACATCTTAATAGAATTCATTCTGTTAGGTTCCAAGATAAAGATAGATTTTATATGATATCCCATGACCATATATTAAAACTAAAAGAATCTAAGAATACTAAAGAACTTCTTAGAAACTTAAGACTAATGGAAGAAGGAGAAGAAAGATTAATGCCAGCTACACAGGTAGGCCCTAATAAACAAGAGATAGGAGCCAGTAGTAGGCTAAATGATGCTCCTAGACTCTTTAGTAAACTAATAGGAATAAATATTCATATTTATCCAGACACTTTGGTAAAGACCAAACATGATTATATAAAAGACTTTCCAACTAGTGACAAGAGTTTTACTCCTATTAAGATCATGGTAAGTCAGGCCATAAATCCAGTTGGGATATATCCAAGATAGGAAGAAAGCCTTAGATGAATGGCGTAATAAAATGAATATGTGTTTTGTATCTAATGAACAGTGGGATGCAATTTCATGTAAACAATACGCTGAGCAATTCATTAGAGGTATTGCATAAGATTATTTAGACAACCTAAGACAAGCTACAGATGCAGAATCCCTAGCTAAGATTGAGAAAATGAAAGAAAACCTAAAAGAAAGATCAATTGAAGAATATATTCAATTATTTACTTCAGAAATTAATTGGAGATGGACATTTAGCTCAAATCAATGAACAAGACTTAACAAAAACTAAATTAGCTCTTCTTAGTATCTGCAAACTAGACAAGATTAATGAATATAGCAATAATTATGAATAGCTGTATTACCTCAACTCAACTCAACAAAGCCTTTTTTCAATTATTTGGGGTCGGCTACATGAATCCCAAGGTTCTAAAAGGCGCGATGCGTGATCGATGCGCGGAGGTCAAGCATCAAGCATCAAGCATTAGGAACCTAGGTGAGCCTAGGCGAAGCCTATGCGTGAAAAGGCGTTTTGCCTTTTTTTAAATATTTTTTAATTATACCCAGGTTTCTAAAATAATAAAAGCAGAAATATAAGCATAACTTACATAAAAAAAACATAACCACAAACATACAACATTTATATACTTATATAATAGCAAGTTATATAACAACAAATTTGTATAACTATTAAAAAAAATTACAGTTGTATGCTTATATAATAGCAAGTTATATAAGTTGCTTATATAACTGTAATATACTTACAAGTTGTTATATAACTGTTAAAAAAAATTTGTATAACAGTTGTATGCTTATATAACAGCAAGTTATATCCTTATATAACTGTAATTTTTGGTAAAAAAATTCAGCCAAGACTATTGGTAAAAATTACAGCATTTATGCTGGACTTTTGATTGATAAACTAGAAAAAAAAATCAGCCAAGACTATTGGTAAAAAAAAAAATTCAGCCAAGACTATTGGTAAAAATTGCAGCAGATATACTCTCATCCACGCACTATTGGTGGAAACAAACAATTTTACAAGACTATTGGTAAAAATTACAGCATTTGAAATCTAAATATTAAATGTCCCCCCAAAATATGTCCCCAAAATATAAATGACAGCAAATTTGAAGGTAAAAGCAAGGACCAGTGGAGAGAGGGACATGAAGGCTTATCCTCAACAAATTTTTACCAAAATGAAAAAAAAACACTTACCGGTGGCTGTCAGCGTCAAAGAGAGGGACTGGAAGATCTGCCGGCGTCAAAGAGGGAGGGGATGGCCGGCGTTAGAAAGGGAGGGGATCTACCGGCGACAGGTGGAGTTAGGGTTCTTGTTGGGGCTTTTGCCTTTTGTTTTGTGTGATCGGGGGGTTTTAAAGTTATGTTAGGGTTAGAGCAAAGTTGTATACTTTTTTATATTAAACAAATAAGAAAGCAAATAAGAAACGACGTCATTTCACTTAAATATAAGGAAACAAAGGATTTCAGCAAAAAAAAAAAAGCGCACCTTATCCGCGCATTAGATGCCTATGCGCGCATCAAACCGTTGACCGCCTTAAAAAAGTGTTGACCACGCCTTTTTCCACGCATACCCCTTATGCGTTGCGTTTCTAAAAAGCATCACGCATAGGCGCGCATTGGCGCCGCCTATGCGCGCCTTTTAGAACACTGATGAATCCTATTTTTCCATTCCATTCTGTCCAGTGCAATATCTTCGGTTAAACCACATGACATTATGTCCTTTTTTATAATATCCCACCAAGTCAATTTAGGTCTACCTCTACCCCTTGTGTTACTATAAAGAATAACTGTATTACCAAATTAAAGAATTTGGTGAGACCTTAAAAGATGAATATTTTAGAAAAATACAAGCTATTGGACAAATCCTAATTAACGAATACAAGAATTGGACAGGATTTGCTGGAGTTAAGAATAACTCCCTTGGTGAAAGAATCAATTTTGCCAAAGACTATATCATATCTAAAAGACGAGATATAACTCGAGAAAAGTTAATTGAAGAAACTTTCAAACAGATCCCTCAAATTAAAGACGAAAGAGACATTGCTCCAATCCAATGGTGATGTAGTAGTGAATCCAAAGATAAGAAATTTAAAAAGAATAAGAACCCTAGAATTAATTAAACCCTTACAAAAAGAATGTAAGTGTCCAAACCAAAAGTTATAAGCAAATAACGCTTATACAACAAGAAATTTTAGATCATGCCTAACAAACCATTTTAAGGGTCCACGCTATATCCAAACAAAAGAAGATGGATATAAAAGTTGGAAAAAGAAAAAAATAAGCAATTAGCAGAGCCTATTTAGGAGAAAATCCCATTGCTAAGTGGGATAAAGACCAAAGTTTTTGTGAAATTATTCCTATCAACACAGATGCCACTATTAATGGTGGAACATATAAGAAAGGATATTCACAAGAAGATAGAGAAGAATTCAAAAAAGATATAGATGAGATGTTTAAGCTAGGCATTGTTAGAGAAATCAAGAGTAGAGATAATAACTTTGCCTTCTACGTTCAAAATGAGTCTGAATGAAAGAGAGGAAAAAAACGTATGGTCATAGACTATAGACACCTTAATAAGAATTGTGAATTTGATTATTATAAGATACCAGATAAGAATAATCTAATCAATTTGATTGAAGTGGAAATATATACAGCAAGTTTGATTGTAAATCAAGCTTCTGGCAAATTAAGATGCACCCAGATAGTATTACTTGGACGACTTTTAGTGTGCCCCAAGGGAAATATGAATGGTTGGTAATGTCATTCGGATACTTGAATGCCCCTCGAGTATTCCAAAGACGAATGGATAATATTTTAGACCTTACTCAGAATTTTATCTTGGTTGTATAGATGATATTCTTATAGCTAGCAAGACTGAAGTAGAACATATAGGCCACCTCAAAAAGATTATCGTAGAATTAGATAAACATGGAATTGTTATATTTAAAAAGAAAATACAATTATTTCAGACTGAAATAGACTTTGTGGGAATGCATATTAATAAAGGAAAGTTATCCTTAGTAGAACACATAACCAAAAAGATTCTTGATTTTCCAGACCAACTTAAAGATAGAAAACAATTACAATCATTTTTAGGATTGCTTAATTGTGCTGCAGACTTTATTAAAAACCTTGCTTAAAAAAGACAAAGCTTAACTTCCAAATTAAAAGGAACTGATAAAACTAATCCTTTTAAATGGACCAAAGACGATTTTGAAGTTATAAGACAAATCAAAGAAGTAGTCAAGAATATCCCTTTACTTGAACTGCCTAATGCTGAAGACCAGTTTATAGTAGAAACAGATAAACAATGAGAAGTGTACTTTGCCATTGATTATTAGAATAAAAAGAAAAAACTTTGTAGATATAGTTCTGGAACCTTTACTGACCCAAAAATAAGATATACAACCAATGAAAGGAAGTTTTAGCTACAGTAAGGGCTATAGAAAAATATATGTTTTTTCTTAGTCCTAAACATTTTACTGTTTATACTGACTCTTCTTATGTAGTAAAATTCAGAGACTTAGATTTATTGAAATCAAGAACTAATAGACTTATTAGATGGCAACAATTGCTTAATGGTTATGACTTTTCTGTTATACATATAAAGGGAAGCAAAAATACCATTCCAGACATCATATCTAGAGAACCTATTTTTGCTAATACTAATATTATCTCTTGTTTTATGTTGCAAACAGACTCTCGGAACAAATAGACTAAACAAAGAGACGTTGCAGACTATCTTAGATGCGTAAGATCAAATGCTGGTAGGGGTGTTCACGGGTCGGTCGGTTCGGTTTTGGCCGGGTTTTTTGAGCCGAACCGACCATGTCGGTTTTTGGAGGAGAAAAACCGAACCGAACCGAACCGAACTTAACAGAGTCGGTTTTTGACAGGGCCGGTTCGGTTTTTTCATTTATTTTAATAAAAAATATTTTTTTTTAATACCTAATATAAATATAAAATTAAAAAATATAATATAATATGCCAACAATAATATAAATATAATATAAAATATAAAATTAAAAAGTATAAAAATTAATTCGGTTCGGTTCGGTTCAAAATCGTTTTTTTTATGCCAAAACCGAAAACCGAACTGATCCTGTCGGTTTTATACCTGATCAAACCGAACCGACCCTTAAAAAAACCCGGCCCGAAAATTTTCGGTTCGGCTCGGTTTTGTCGGTTTTGTCGGTTTTTTTGCACACCCCTAAATGCTGGTAAAACGCAAAGATAGACTCAGACTCATATTCAAGACTCCCAAGAAAGACCAATACTGGAAAGCATTGATGACATTCTAGTTCCGCTTGAAAAATCTAGAAATGAAATCATTGCCCATAATAGACTTATTGGGAAAATGTATTTTTCCAATATAGACCGGATCAAAGATACCTAGACTTGATAAAATATATACGAGAATTTTCTGATGATGAAAATACTCTTATAGACGCCCAATGGTGGAATGTGAAGAACAAACTATGGGTAGAATTCAAACAAAATTTGGTAGAGCTGTTGCTAGATTCATGAGCACTCAAAGACTCGTAGTCACTTAACTTATTAGTAGTGCTACTCCTAGACCGCAGACTCAAACATATGCTCAGACTCTTGGAGAATCCTCCAAAACTAGATCAATTGATAATTTTTATTATGAGTAAAAGACTTTTAAGACTAAGATTGTTATATCATTTGGTAATAATCTTCCTTTTTCAGAAGACTGTCTAAAAGAGGGTGATAACATTATTGAACATTTCAATATGTTATTATCTGAAATTAATGGAGATGCCTTGATGATTAGGGGCTTCTTTAAAGATGTTTAAAAAATTTATCTTTTTGGAAAAGCAGAGATGGCACACATAACCCTTACAGACTATGGGTTCATTGGGCTCATTCAGATACAAACCATAGAAGATGCTATTGCTCTTGGAAAGATAGTCTATGAGTATGCCAAGAGGGTAAAAGAATTCTTTCCTTTGTTTGCCAGAATTTATCAAATTGCTCCAAGTTCCTGTGGAGGAATGAGAGTTGAAGGTTTTAGACTCATTAAATTTTTCACTTTTGCATTTGAAGATATCGAAATTCTAGCTGAAGACGAAACTAAAGACCTAACTGTGGACAAGACCAAACTCCATATTGTTTAAGCTATGGAGACAATAGAAATTATGGAGTTATTAACAAGTAAAGAAAGATGGTATACTGTGTACCAAAGGGAAGACCTGATCATCCAAGCAGATGAGCCATTCAATAGAAGGCTAAAAAAGGAATCCAAATAAATGGTAGAGATAGCTTTACCAGCCAGCATTAGAGTGGTGGGCCTCATTGATGAATACTTCAATAATAATGCTCTACCAGACAAAGACAACACAAAAGGACAACAAACAAGACAAAAATGGACCCGACGAAGACGCGTGAATCAGAGGACTCCATTATATAGACTCCCAATTATTTAGACCCCTTTTGAAAAGCAAAGATTCGTTCGCTAGACGACAAAGTTGCTTTAGATTCAGACAAAGACGCGGACAAAATAATTGAAAGACGTTAAAATTACTTTGTGTAAAGCAAATAGTTGTAAACTTTAATAATGTATGTTGCTTTCACCGGTTAGCTTTTGAGCCACCGGTTGCCAGTCAATTGTAGGTGCCTTTACAATTATAGAAGGGAGCGTCCAATGTGAAAATTTGATATCTGAAGTTTAGAGAGAGAGCTCAGAAAATAGAGAGAAAAAGAGTAATATATATATGAGTGAGTAAACCTCTCTTAGTTAGGGGAGAGGTGAGAGTTGTATTTACTTATGCTATGCAATAAAAGTATTTTCTTTTCCAGAAATCTCTTATGTTAAGTTGTTATTATTCTCCAAACGTTTTCAACTTTCTGTTCATAGAGGACTATTGTGTGAAACCTCTGGTATAGCACGTAGGTGTTATATTGTTGAACCGCCGTCAGGTGCCGATTTGCCGTTAGTCAGGTGGGCATTAAGCGTGGTGGCGTACTAGCAGGAAACGAGTTCAACGCCAAACTAGTGGATTGAAGTGCGACACATAAAGAGAAAGTTGCAGGAGGCACAAACCGGAGAAGAATGGTAACAAACTGAAGAGACGAAGGAAAGAAGATAAATGAATTGTAGACCAGTAGGAAGGTATAAAGTCGAACCAAACCCCTAGCTATTTCAAATATTACTGTTAAATTTCACACTTACATGAGCCTTCAGATAACTAAAGACTTTTTAGCGTTTGTTAATCAAACAAATCAAGATTTAACAAGAGAAGTCCACGAGTGGACTCTCACAGACCCCTCAGATAACTACTTATAAAAACTGCGTTGACATATGCACGTGGTACTTACAAATATATAGACCAAATTATTGAATGGTTGACACGAGAAGTATCTAGAATAGAAATAATTAGAACATGGATCCGTGAACTCTTCAAACAAGAATTAAGAACTGAAGATTTCGCAGAACTTTCAAGACCCTAGTAGTAGAATACTTGAAGATACTATAAACGTATTAAAATGTATTAGACGCAAAAGGTTAGCTGAAACAATGATTACCTTAATTAGATCAGGAGGAATCTGTCCTCTTCGTAAATACGTAGAGACAGTTGCCCCTAGAACGTATCGAAGATTTTTGTCATCCTATGGTGACAACGATTTAGACGAATTCATAGAAGACAACATAATTTATATTGTTAATCAAATATATAAAGAAACTAGACTTATAAAACCCCAATACCGCATAAGATATTTAAGACTAGAGTATTTCCCTCCAAAACCTCTTGAAATCTTTAAACACCCTGAAGAAAATATTTATATAGATAATCCTCACTATTTCGAATTACAGTACGATAGTGACGGAAGAAGCCAGAGATGTAGCTCTGAAACTTCTACACTTAGGCTTTCAGATTAATTAGCTTAAGATACTCTAGAAATTATTGGGGTAGAAATTTTTATTCCAAGAAACCTTAGAAAAAGACAATTGTATAAAAAGACGAATCGATCCCTAAAAAGACAAAAGTGGTCCTGAAACTATTATTGAAGCCCGCTAACTCAGTCCGTCGGAGAGCCGGCCCGTATATATATATATATATATATATATATATATATATATATATATATATATATATATATATGGGGGATGTTATAAGTGATCAAAATTTGTTCACTATTGTGTAGTTTGATTCGTTGATTACGTCTAGACGAGGAACGTGAACTCTTAATTTGAGAGTAGTATTAATAATATGAGACAGAGGAAGTATTGAAATAGTTACTATTTTATTTGAGTAGAGTAATTTGAATTTTGAACACCAAACCTATAATTTGGAGGCTATGTAAAATGTTCTTCAATGGCCTTAACTGGTGGTTACCCATTGTTTTGATAGAGAGTTGAATATTGTGTGCATTTGCAATAGAACCTGTAGCATATGAAAGTATAAGAAATTTAAGAGTAATCTAGAAATGATCATTTTTTGGAGAGTAGAGTTTTCTGGCAGCATGGATTGTGTGTCTGTGTTCTTGTACCTTTTCCCTGTTGAAAGATTATATAATGTAACACTGTCTCTCATTAAGGGTTTTGTCATGAATCTTCAACCATCTGAAGCACAAGCTGGATTTGATGTTCGAGTCCCACCAACTGCTGACCAGGCAGCATTAGAGAGACGAATTGCTGAGGAGTGGGCACCTGCTTCACGTAACATGACATTTGAGGTAAAAGAAATTTACACCACTACTGTCTCGGACCTATCTTAGTGAATGTGATACAAGAACAAATTTGATTGCATTATATATGGAGAGAGTCAGACTCTCCAACATACATAAAGAACATACGGATTTTTAAAAATACTAAAAAATTCAAGTTTTTGGCAGTTTCTTTTAAGCTTTTGTTCCTGGTCACTTCTACTGCAAGATGCCAAAAGAAAAGAAGATTGCTTCTTTTATTTGCTA
This sequence comes from Sambucus nigra, assembly GCA_949130495.1. Taxonomy (NCBI): domain Eukaryota; kingdom Viridiplantae; phylum Streptophyta; class Magnoliopsida; order Dipsacales; family Adoxaceae; genus Sambucus; species Sambucus nigra. The sequence goes on along the minus strand of OX422210.1, from coordinate 415,284,027 downwards.
GTTTTGGATTTGTTATTATCACGTTTCTTTTCCTATTTCCACTCTTTTTTTATTTTCTTTAATCATCTTTAAATTTTTTTTTCTTTCAGAAAATTACTTTTGGAAAGATGAAGTTACGAGTCTATACAAAGAAACTAATACATCCTACTTTTAAGCTCAGTCAATCCCATACTAAGTTGATAACTTACAATTTTCAGTCAACTAACTATAAAATGAACTTGTGCCATGCTAGATAAAACTTAAAGAGAATCTTTGCAATTTTGCACCTTATATGGAGATTAGAATATCCGAGGGACAATAATTTCATTACTTAGACGATGTGCTAACAGGTTTGAAATTACAGATTGTGCTTGAATCTTTGTAAACATGTCAAGGCACTCAAAATTGAATCTATGGTATTTCTTAGTTTTCAAAGAGAATTTGCAATTGCAAATGAGGAAATCATTTGTATGGCACAGAAAAATCCACATGTTTTGTTAGTAGGGTGTCCAACACGGGTATTGTTATTGTGTAACAAATGTACACACATGGATTTAATATTATTACTCTTGGATTTTGGAGTGCAATGGGTCCCCCCCTGCCAATTGTCCTAACTACTATTGTAACTTGGGCAGTTCAAGCAGAAGGTTTCTGTTTATGACGAGTTCGGAAAGCCAATCCTTACAGGCACTGACAGTTCCAATCCTTGGTGGGGCCTGTTAGAAGTGGCTATCAAAAAAGCTAAAGGAAAAACTGGGAAACCAGAGATCTTCCCTGCTTCGACAGATGCTCGCTACTTCCGGTTACGGGGATTGCCAGCGATTGGCTTTTCTCCTATGGCCAACACTCCAATTCTACTTCACGACCACAATGAGGTGAACATAGTAATCCTGTTTTGGTTGTTATTTTTTATTACTGTTATCATATATATATACATGTGCTTTTGTATTTCCTTTAACAAATTTTACTATTACTGTATGTTATGTTTGGACGTTTCAAAATATCTATTAGTTTATTGTGTTGATGCAATTATATGAAGTGTTCATACTAGATAGTTTAAGATTGGACACTGCCTGGTCCATAGGATTCTATGCTATGAAGGATGGACAATGACACGGGACATGGATATGATACAACAAGGACACGCCACCACAGAAATTTGTAGAAAAGTAGGATTCAGACCCCTTTGAGAACACGTCAATAATAAAAAAAACAATTATTGCTATAAGCAACATTTTTCTATGCCCAGTAAATCTAATATCGTATGGATAGTTAGATATATATTTATGTTAGTGTTTGGGTATGGAAATATTTTAAAATGTATATGTTCATTATATACATCTCATTATAATATTTTTTCAATTATGCACACCCATTCATCTAGAAAAATTATTAATTGTGTAACTTTTTAACAATTCTATATCTTTTGCATCATAGGAAAAAGAAAGTCATCTCTCAACATTCTGAATTTGTTGGTCATATTTTACTTTGCCCCCTTTACAAATTGCATATTTTGACATCACCCCCTAGAAGATCAATAATTAGAGATGCTCCCTAGGGTCTAACGGAGGCTAACACCATTAAATGGGATCTCTAATTGATAATCAGATATGATCCTTGTTTTTCTATAGACAATTTTGCCACTCTCTTCATAATAAGCATGAACCTTATTTTAAGAACCCCAATCAATGTATGAAATTAAAACTAGAATTAAAATCAAATTTAAAACGCCTCAGCCAACATTAAAATTGAACACAAATTGTCAATTAAAACAATCAAACAACCATCACCCTCAACCCAACAATCCATTGGAAATCGAAGGATCTATATACAGATCTATTGCAGAATAAACAAGGGTTTTCACATCGCAAAATGCATTTATTCTTTCCTCTTGTGATTTTATAGGCGGGTAAGATGGAGTTGGATCCAATGTTTTAACTTGCGGTCGCACGAGGCATTGCATTTTGGTTCCATAGCCGCGTCGCTTAAATAACCTCACTTGTCCCAAAAGCAATCTGTGGGCTATTTTAGGGAGTAACCCTGGATTCACCTCCCAGACCCAGGCGAATTGGCTTCAGTAATTTTATTTTAAACCCTCTCTCCCCTAACAAACTTCTTGGCTTTCACATTTTTGTAGATAATAATGTGAGAGATACAAAAATAGTTTGTTAATCTTCATTTTCACTGTACCTTTGTTTAGTTTCAATGCATGACATGCAATCTAACTGGAACATTTGCCGTTTTGGTGCAGTTTCTAAACAAGGATGAGTACTTAAAAGGGATTGATGTGTATGAATCCATTATCAAAATTTATGCATCTTTTGTGGATCGTACAAGAGATGAAGCGTCTAAAGACGAGTTGTGAGAAAGTGGCAGGTCCCTTTCCTCGTTTGCAAGAGCACTTGCTTGGCCATCAAAGGCTTCTACTTTAATTGTATCAGAATAAAAGAGAGAGTCAGAAATAGCATATTTTCCAGTAATGTATCAGAGAATTGATTTAGTAATATATTTTATTTGTCTTTGTCATTAATGTATTAGATTTTGCTTTTGTTGAAAACTATCACTTACATATTCAGGTACCATGTTTACATTTCAAATATCTGTAGGTGATTGAATAAGTAGAATGGGTAAAATGCTTGGTAAATATGAATTTAAAGGAAAGCAATGTGTTTTGGCATTGTAGCAAACTAATTTTCTTGCCTACGACACTGGAAAGTTTGATCTTGAAGCGCTACCTGACAAAAGCACTATTTGCATCACAACAGGAAACAAGTATCAAAAAGGTGCCGCCTGATTTATTACGAATGAAAAATATTTTACACGTAAATACAATTTTCTGTTCCAGTTACACAGTATTATCTCTAGTTCAATTTGTAATATTTGTCTGGAAGAGATTATGGGTACTTGTGTAGACTGTAGTTTGAGTGGGAATACCCACTACATGTATGTTGAAACTGCCTGCAGCAGAGACAAAGCATTCTTTCAGCTTCTACCAATAATCCCCGCAGGAACAAAACCCATCCTGAAAATGATGGTAACGAATGGGATCTCTGATGACAATATTTCTATCTTCCATCTTTGCCAATAGTTTTGTAAACACATGACAGTCTCCACAGATCCTGAGGTTTTTCTTGATCCTTATAGTCTTCCCCTCTGCAAGGCTCATCATCCCAAACACAATTGCCAGTTTCTCACTGTGGTACAGAAGTGAGTCCTCCTTCTGTTCTCCTTCAAGATCTTGCAAAACGAAATTTGTGTCTGGAACATAACCCACTCCCTTTAATCTCCCAATGAACCGATTCAACTGCCTAATGATTTCATCTATTTCTGGGTGAGAATTGTCTCCCAATATGAAAGCATGGATCTGTTTATTCACTTCAATCCAGCTACACCCTGGTTCCTTTCTAATTCCCTTCTCACTCATGATCCTTCTCAGTTCAGCAACATTGTCCCAATTTTGAGAATTTGCGTAAATATTGGAGAGAAGTATGTAGGTTCCTGCATCATTAGGGTCGAGGTTCAGGACCTGTTTGGCAGCATACGCAGCTAAATCCGTGTTCTTGTGAACCCTACAGGCCCCAAGCAAAGTTCTCCATGTCACAGAGTCTGGTTCGGATCTCATTTCATGGATTAATTTGATAGCTTCATCAAGCTTTCCTGCCCTTCCAAGAAGATCAACCATGCAACCGTAGTGCTCTCTTCCTGGATTAATGCCGAAAAGCTTGTGCATTGATTGAAAGTAATAAAGGCCATCGGCTACTAGTCCCGCGTGGCTGCAAGCGAACAGTACCCCTAGGATTGTGATGTAGTTTGGCTTGGTTCCTGATATCTTCATTCGCTCGAATAAGTGAAGCGCTTCGCGACTGAAACCGTTTTGAGCCAAACCTATGATCATGGTGCTCCAAGAGATCACGTCCTTCTCCGCCATCCTAGTAAAAACACAATTTGCATCATCCAAACTGCCACATTTGCAATACATGTCGAGAAGCGCATTGTTAAGGATTAGGTCTTGGCAGTCTTGCTTGAACTTGAGAACATGAACATGGACTTGTGTTCCCAATTCTAGCAGTGCTAAACCAGTGCAGGCTCTCAAAGCACTTGTTAAGGTAGCCTGATCCGCAGTGAATCCAGCTCTCTTCATGCTCTTGAAAAGATTCAACGCTTCATCGCCATCACTATTCTGGGCAAACCCACCAATGATGGAGTTCCAAACAACCAAATCACTCGTAACCATTTCATCGAAGACTCTCATAGCATTTGTCAATTCACCCCATTTAGAGTAAATATCAATCAGAGAGCTCCGGACAAAGACATCAGAGTCCAACCCAGTCTTAATTATGCTACAATGAAGCTGCCTGAGGTTTTGTAACCCATTGCAGGCTCTCAAAACAGAGGAGTAAGTGAACATGTTGGGACGCACCCCATCTCTTAGCATTAAAATCAACAACTCCAGGGCCTTGTCATTGAGTTTTGTATTAGTGAAAGCAGCTATCATTGTTGTCCAGGAAACAACGTTTCTGTCGGGCATTTGATCGAACAGTGCTTGTGCCTCGTCCAAAAGTTTAAACTTCACATACATGTTAAGAAGAATGTTGATCAAGAATGTCTTGGGCTCGTACCCAATAGAGAAGACGTGCTTGTGAACGAGTTTACCTTCTTTGACAGCGCCACGTGCCAAACAGCACTTGATGAGCTCTGAATAAGTGACAGAATCGGCCCATAGTTTGTGTTTTTGCATTAAATCCAATAAATGCATGGCTGTGGGAAGGTCTCTTTGGTAGCAACATCTAGTGAACTCGTCAATTAAAGTGGAATGATTCGGCGCGTTGCTTAAGTCGATAGCTTGGAGAGAGAATCTACGTGGACGTAGTAATTGTAGTGGAGGGATATATAGGGATGAGGCAATATATGAAGCATAGATGCATTTCAAACTGGAATTTGAAATGGGTTTCATGCCGTAACAAATGGAGTATTACTGAAATAGATTCCTTGTGAAATTATCCTTATGATATTCATTGATTTTGGAAGCATCAACTCCAAGTCCTAAGCATCACATAGAAGAAACCCACCTTGAAGGTGTCCACGACCACACCACATGCCAAATAAATCGCCATTCTATATTTTCTTACGCTATAGGTAATAGGTAAGCCCATGGGGTGATGGATGATTGTAAAGTTTCGGAGTGGAGCTGTAATTAGAGTTGTTTTTTTATTTTTGAAAAACAAATGTATTTTTAATACCTCATTTTAAAAATGCTGCACTTAGAAATTTGTTTTTCAAGATACGGACTTCGTGATTTCAGTGTCGATGATAACGATCATTAATGGAATCTTAATTTCACGGATATCAACGTTGATAGAAAAGCTCTTCTTTTTCTGCCAAATTCATTTTTGAAAACCCTAAACTCCATTAAAACTGCCTTTGGCGATCTATTGGGAGAATCTCAGCCAAATTCCCATTCAATCCGACAACTAATCCGACTAAACACTCATACAACTTAGTTTGCTAAGATTTTAGTTATAAAAAGGCATTATTTGTCATTTTCACGTGTTTGAACCCAATGCATGCATCTGGTCAATTTTTTGGTTTTGAAACCTAATCATAGATGGCGGCCCATGATTTTAGGTTTAAAGAATATGGTAAGGCCATCTCCAATGTTTAGTTTCTAAACTCATTTCCATCTAAGAATTAAAATCTCTTCCTAATCTAATTGCCATATGACCGTGAATAGAAGAACACCTACATCTCCAGTCGTCTTTTTCTATCCAACAGTTTCTATCAATTTCTAATTGTAAAAGAGGGACGTGAGTAGATTGTTAGCAATAGATTGATTCCATGTCACATTGTCTAACCGTCTCTACATGTCTACATGTGGAAAAGATCATAGAAAATTTTCATATGATTCATCACCCACGTAGGATTCACACCCATTTAGAAACTGTTGTTGGAGAAGTATTTTTCTTCTACCTATTTCTACCGTAAAAATCTTGTAAGATACAACTATCCATTGGCATTGGTCTAAATCTTGATTAGGTACCATGTACGTGTGAGTTTAGACCATTCCCAATGGTTATTTCCAACCACCCCATTTTCCATCTAAGAAAACGGAGGTTCAAAATAAACTCTCCAACCCACTATTTCTTAAAGAGGTCAATCTTACATGGCTGGTGAGTCAGATGGATTTTTTTTAGAAACATTTATACATGTAGAAATGTAGGGACACTTATTCCAAATGACATGGACACCCACGTTCCTTTTGACAATAGAAATTTTACCTATTTCCCTCCAAAATATACTTTAACTAAAGTACTTTACCACTTTTTCTCTTATTTTTGCAACAACTTTTTAAAATAATGGGGGAATACCTTAACTAAAGTTCATACCAATACCATACCAACTTTGAAATTATCAAACTAAAATTACCAGTTTTACTAGCCGTACACCAACCCATAAACCAAAATCAAACCATACGGTACATGTGGCTTCAATAGTCAAAGTTGGTATGGTAATTTTGGTTTGATAATTTCAAAGTTGGTATGAACTTCTACAAGAAGAGAATTAGTGGACCTAAGTGTTTAAAATTTGTCAAATTCCTTTAGTGTTTAAAATTTATTTGTGAGGGACATAAGAATACTTTTCCCTTTTTTATCCCATGAAAAATATCAGGCAATCGATTTTTTATTTTTCATTTTTTTCTTAATAGTTCAACTATTCAATTAAGGATTTTTGTTTTCTAAGATGATTGACAATTGAATATAGATTTTTTTTATTAAATTACAGGAAATATTTATGTGCATTTTTTTTAAAGTTAGACAAATTATTGATGTCCCCTTTTTTACTTTTGGTAAAAAAAATACAGATAATTACGCAATGTGTAAGGAAGAATGTTCCAACAAGAAGATGAAGGTCACTGAGAAAGCCCCACCCTTAAACGATATGCAAAACCAACTTTCAGAGTAGTCATTTGCATCCTTTGACCGAATTATAATTGGTCCAACTGGTTTAGTTATGGCTGATTTTCGATCAGTTTGGTCGGTAAATGGAGCATACCAATACCATACCAGCTTTGAAATTATCAAACCAAAATTACCAGCGGTACACCAACCCATAAACCAAAATCAAACCATATGGTACATCGATAAAATTATTTTTTTACGGTAAAATCGATTTTTTGAAAAATAGATTTCGGTAGATTTCTCTTTACAGTAAATTTGGTATTACTAGGTACATAATAATAACTTTTTGCACCACTTACCTAAACCTTTTTGTATGCCATATTAAAAAAAAACATAAAATAATTTACATAATTTTGTCGTCTCCATAACTATATACAAATATTAAACTCCAAATTAAACATCACAAATTATAATTCAATTTACACTATTATCCAAATAACTCGAATAAATATCAACCCGGGTCGTCATATTAAATAAGAAATCAAAATGAAAATGATTCTACACATTTGTGAGTGCTTACGTGGGATATTAGATATTAATTTAACTTTAGTGAGATAAAAGTATATGGTTTTGTTATGGCAATTAAATTTATAAAAATATAAATATTAACATTTCATCACAAAATATAAGAATTGACATTAACAGTAGTTCATTTGCCATTGAATGAGACGATACAGTGCTTCCTTCCATTGATATATATATAATTTTTGTTTTAGAGTACAACTCACTTCATTTTCCATATTCATTTTTTCATTTTCATTAGTTTAAATTTCTAATGGAGTATTCGCTGAAAAATCCAAAGTTAAAAAGTTTCAACTTCGATGTTAAAAAGGACTTGAATTGAATTTTTTTAACCATTAGAAAAATGATTTATGCCAAAAATATAACGCTCCATAAAGATTCAAATACTTCTAATATTAAATGTCATACCTATATTGTACCTGATCTGAACTATTTATACCAAAAATAATCAAAACACAATTAAACGGTCGAGGTGAAGTATTACCGAAAAAGTGAGGTGAGGATGAATCGACAGGATGATGGGTTAATAAAGTGAGAGCCGAGTTATTGGGTTATGTGAGCGAGGAGAGAGGAAATGGTGTTGTTTTGTGAGATGAGAGAGAGCCGTAAGTTGTGGTATTGAATATGAATAATTAACCTTAGTCTTGTTATAAGTTGTGTTATGAATGATGCAAGGGCTGTAAAATCTTATATTGATCCAAGGGTTACTGATGATACGAGAAATCGGCCACAAGGCGTTCTCATACCAGCAAGTCAAGAGTAGAGTGTGTGATGAACAAGTAAAGCAAGTAAATAGAGAGAAGACAAGATATAGAGTGGTTCAGCCTTTAAAATAGGCCTACATCCACTGTGTTGCTCCGTTCTCATTATATGCGTTGCATGGTACAGTATAATCGTGCCTAAAGTGGCATACAAATATAAGAATAATGGAGAGTACATGGCAGTACTGAGGATTCCGGGTGCTGGATAGGCGGCTGCGACGTGGACGCGTGGCCTCCAAGTTGTGTGTTGAGGTTGCGTAGTGAGGATATGTATTGTAGAGCCTACCTTGGGCGCATGTGGAATCGATCCCCCTTTTCCGGGTATGGTCCTCTATTTATAAGGAAGTGAGTTGAGTCATGTGCCCACAGCACGTGACATGTACCAAGTCTGCAGTCACTTGTGGATAAGGGTGTGCAGCCCGTAGAGTAAGCAACGCCAAGTAGTGAAGCGCCCTAAGGTGGGGTGCCGCGACCTCTGATGTAGGGGGCCGCACCCTACGAGAGATCTGGCCGCGCCCTGACCGTGGTAACTGCCGCGGCCCTGTGTGGTCTGACCATCGGCGGCTTCGGAAGAGTACTATCGCGGCAGGGTGCTATATATTGCATTATCAATAAGCCCCCAAGCCGTTGTGCCAAGGGAAGTATATTGGGACTGTGGCTTATAAGCCTAGTAACCGCGGTGCTTCCAAAGCGACGATTCGTCTTCCGCGCTCCCTTATATAAATTGTTTCTGGCCGTGGACTTCATTACGTTTCCAAAACTTGTGAGAGCAAATCGAGAGCGAAATTCTGCACAATCCTTCTTGCATTTTCCGACAGCCTTCCGAGGTGGTTTGAAGCTGCGTGTGGTGTTTCCAAGGTGGTGTGAGGCTGTTCTTCGCGGTTTTCTTCATTTCCAGGTGACTTTTCAACCACTACTCTCACTTTTCTTCGTTGTTTACGCCTTTCTTCGTCCGTTTGCCTGAAATCTAGGGTTTTACATGTTTGTTTTGCTTTTTTCCCACATATGCTGCATATGACATTCATACCACTGTCCTTGACATTCATAGCTGAAAACTCCACCTTTTGTGAATTTGATCTTAGGATATGTAAAATTTTGTTAATCAACTGTTTAGGATAAATGCCGCGGCACAATATGATTAGCAATTTTGCGCTAAAGTGCCAAATGGCCTCGGTCCCTTAAGTCCACATCCGCGGCATCTACATACACATTCCCCTTGGGACCAAGACATCCATGTAGAATAACTGTAGCTGCTACTAGAGCATTTAGGACTGTCTGAAAAATTAGGAATAGCCGCGGTCGGTGATGCCTTAAGGCAATTCTGATTCATTTCCGCGGCGGCTCAGGTTCCATAAAATGGAACTGTCCACGGACAGTTGGGGCCGTTTGGTCCCATAAGCAATAGGGTTCGCTTATTAATAACTGTATTAGGGACGTAATTCCAGCTTTCAAGACTTAAAACAAACAACCTTCTGCGGCTTCTTGAAGTCTTACAAGTCATACTGGCTGCGGCGCCTAACTGCGAATTCTGCTTTTCAGGTACTGCTGCAGCCATATGAGTTTTGACCCAGACGAGTTCCTTAGAGGCTTTTGGGCAAAGCATTTTGGGACCTCTCCCCCAGAACTTACTTCCGCGCCGCCTCTAAGATCAGTTGGGCCCTGCAAACTGAAGGATTGTCTGAACTGCGTGGTAATTGACTCAACCTCCGCGGATTCTGCATCTGGGAAGGGTTCCCCATCTCGTTCGATGGAGGAGGAAGCCAATTCAAGCACTCATCCCATGGGAGAAGGAGAGATTGCCGCGGCTTCTAGAAATAAACCTGGAAGTACATCTGGGAGGGCTGCAAAACCATTGGCCGCTCTCGACATCCGCGGCTCGATGACCCAAGAATGGGTTGAGCAGGTTGCTGAGGCTTTCGAGTTTCCAGAAAACTTGACATGTTCAGCCCCTGCCGCGAACCAGAGACCGTGCACGGCACTTTCTGACGATGGGATTTGCTTCCCTTTGCACGCGTTCATCTATGGGCTGCGGTTGCCTGTTCCCGTTCCCATCCGTCGCATTTTCCAGACGATGAAACTGGCTCCAGCTCAGTTAGACCCCAATGGTTGGAGAGCTGTTCTTGCTGCAGTTGTCCTTTGGCAGAAGTTGTTTAAAAAGGACATTACTCCCGCGGAGTTCTTCCACTTCTACCGCCCAAAGGAGAATTCAGTAAAGTTCGCGGGCTACTACTACTTTTCTAGCCGCGGCAGGGACGAGACCCTATACACTGGGAGACCGACCAGCGTAAAAAACTGGAAGGGGAAATATTTTTACATCTCCGGTGAAGGCTGGGAGATGCACCCAGAGGAGAACGAGAGAGAGAGATCATACAAAATGCCGCGGCAATGGGGTTCACCCTCCAAACTAGGTATAAGGTTCTAGGCGTCTTTTATTTTCTCTTGGCCACTACTAACTTGGAACTGTATCTTCTTTCTGCAGCTCTTGACAATCTGCACTTGAACTCGCGGCAGGAAAAAAGAGTTGCCGAGGCCGCGGAGTTTCCTGCTGAACACAAGAAGTTCTGCATACTTGTAACATCGGCCACTATATTTGGGGCGGGATTCTTCCCCAACAAATCAATTCCTCAACAGATGGGCGCAGAAGGTAATTAACTGTACCATTTCTCTCATTCCGCGGTCGTTTTATTCTCTTGGAATTTGTTGAACTCATGCCATTATTTTCCAGGTGAAGAGATTGATAGGGAACTGCTGGCCGCGCAGTTGGCAGAGATGGATGAGGATGCGGTCGTCCTAAATAACACCGCGAGAAGCAGGAAAAGGAAGCGGTCTAGGGCCAAGGTACAGGCCGCGACTTCTTTTATTGATAAACTCACAGATCCTGCCGCGGATCAAGTGGTTCACAATGAAGCCCCTGTGCATCATGAACACTTTGATGATGACATAGGGGAAAATCTGGCCGCGGCAGGACTGCTGCCAGCGGAAGTTCCCCGGCAACCATCGTCTTCTCCACCCCCACCCAATGTTGTGGCCGTCAACGCAAATTTGCCGCCTCCCCAATTCCGCGGAGAGACTGGGCCAGATGGTAGGCCAAGGCCTCAGCTAAGGCAGCCTGACCCAAATTCCTCCTGGGACACTACTGCCAAGGCTGCCCGGAGAATGAAGCGTGCATTGGATGCCGCGGACCTCGACAGACTTGTTGGGGAGGATCACGAAGACCTGGAGGATTGTGGCCTCCACAGCCTTCTCAGGGTACGTACCAATCATCATAATCTTTGTATCTCGTATTTTTTGCTTTTGCTAACGTCTCTTATTCCATATACAGGCCGCGGACGTGATTGTAGTCCAAAAAAGAAAGTACGAGGCTTTATACCGGCTGAAAGAGGCCGAGAAGAGTGCTCATGTCGCGGACCTGCAGCCGGCTCGGACATCTTCTTTTGAGGCCGGGAAAGCATCATCTGCCGCGGCCCTCCAGGCAGCCCACATGGACCTGGAGAAGGCCAATAAAGCCAGAGAGGAAGTGGAAGAGAATTTCAATCAGGCCGCGGAATCTCTGAAGTCGTCGCAAGCTCAAACAGCTGAAGCCGCCCGTGTTGCGAAGATTGCAACTTCCAAGCTTGCCCTCCTCCAGCAAAAATACCAAGAGCTTGAAGCCAAGTCTGCCCAGAAGGACGAAGCCCATGCCGCGGCTATCAAAAAGATGGAAGTTGATCATGGCGATGCCCTCCAGCTGACTATAAATCATGCCGTGGAGTCCTTCAAAGGCTCCAAGGATTTATTCCTTACAAATAACAGGGCCTACCTCCGCGGCTATCAGGAGTTGCGGAAGAGAATCATTAGAAATTTCCCTGATGCCAAGGATACGGTCCTCGTTTGGAAATTAAGTGATGCAGAACATCAGGAGTGCATTGCTGAGCTGAGGGCCGCGGCTGATGAGAGGGCAAGGCTGATAGCCCAAGCAAAGGCAGAGGTCGAGGAGACAGAGACCGCCGCGGGCGGTGATGAAGCTGATGACGATGACGACGCGGCTTCTTGAATTTTAAGTTGCACTTTATAATTTCGAACTTTGCTGTGGCTGCGGCCCCTATTTTTGTAATCCAAATTTATTAATACAAAGGCTGCGGCCATATTCTTATCTCTGCTTAATGTTTTCTTCTTTTTTACATTGCGTGTTATACTCTGCCATCTATAATGAATGGTTGTATGTTACTGCCTCTCATATTTGTAACCAGCTTTTTGTATTGAAAGAACTTGTAGAACTTGTAACCAAGCCCGCGGCAGCATAGCATAATTCCATGCACTTTCTTGTATATCATCCGCGGTTCCTTCGTCAACTTGGCCCTTTATTGCCTTACACTACCTTAGGCTGTCACCCCAGGCCGCGGGAGTAATCCAACCTTAGTAATGTCCTTTTTCTGTACATGCCACGGCGATTTGAACGAGATACGGCCGTTTTTTCCATTTAACTGGCAGGTTACCATCCATCACTAAGGTTGTGGTGGATGAAGATGCCGCGGCATCTATTTGACCGTTGACAAGATAATGGGGCTGTAGAACCTTGCCCCTGGGAAACTGAGGTCATCCTCCTGCGGGTTTGACACACCTCATGATCATGATGACCGAGCTTCCAATAGTTGATTCGATTGTCCTCCATGGCTTACCTTTAGTCGATCTCGGGACACTATGAAGCCTCTTCAGGCTGGGTTATATTATTAAGCCACCCATGGCTAATACGCGAGATACTATCAAACCTCTCCAGGCTGGGTTACGTTGTTAAGGCACCCACAACTAATATGTGAGACACTATCAAGCCTCTCCAGGCTGGGTTACGTTGTTAAGCCACCCACAGCTAATATGTGAGACACTATCAAGCCTCTCCAGGCTGGGTTACGTTGTTAAGCCACCCACAGCTAATATGTGAGACACTATCAAGCCTCTCCATAGGTGCATCCCAAAATAATAATAATCTTCCAAGATAATGTTTTATTCTTCCCTTGGATTCTGTTTAAGACAAAAGATCTTTTTGTGAGATGACAAATTTTGAAAACAAGAGAGGAATAAGATATGGCAAAATTTGCTAATTCATTATATTTATATATGTATGTTTCAGCTAATGGCTTTGCTAATAAAACATAAAATCTTGAGTATTCGGGCTCTAATGAGCTACATAAAGCATAGACAGAAATAGCGGAATTGAAAAAGGCTAAGGATGAGGTATGGCATGCAGCCTCTGTCAGGTCCGGCTGAGCCCTTTATGCATTCTTCAGGAATCGCTGCAGCATCCCCTGGCCAATTAGCCTTTCGACTTCATCTTTCAGAGCATAGCATTGCTCTGTCTCATGGCCATGGTCCTGATGGAATTTGCACCAGGCGGCTTTGTTCCTCTTGTGGGGTGGAGCTCTCAGCTTTTCTGGCCACCTCAAAAGCTTGTCCTCTTTGATACACTCAAAGATCTCTTCAATTGGGAAAATCAACGGCGTATAGACGCCCGACTTTTTCTCTGATTTCTCTGCTTCCCTTTTCTGCCTTTTGCCAGTTGGTCCTGCGGCTTCTTTGACTGCCGCGGCAGGTAAAGCTCTTCCCGGACCTGCGTTTGTATTTTGATTGGCTGCGGCCTCTAGCATCAGCACCCTCTGAGTGATGTAATTGACCTGGGTCTGAAGTGAAGCATGGCTGTCATAGAGGTGATTAAGGTGATTGTACAGTTGCACAATCTCATCCTTGACTTCCATGCTCTGGATGGATTCCCCCTCCATTTCTGCTTTTGTTAGTCTTTATAGAGTATATAGAATCTGAGACAAAACTAACAGAAGTGAGTAATAACAGGAGTATTGGGGGGGGGGGGGGGGAAGGGAATGAACTGCCCCATGATATGCTGAGGAGGCTGCGGAAAGTATGGCACACAAGTGCACTGCCGCAGCCTTTGAATGATATCACCAAGGTTGAGCTGAAGGCCACCCGAATGTTCCTTGATGTTTTGAAGCTTCTGCAACATACCTACCCCAGTAGAGGCCGCGACATGTTAGGTAGTTGAACTACCGCACCGCATCCCTACCTAGACAGGGAAAATCCTAAGATTGAAACCCAAAAACTGAGTTTTTCTCCCGAAACCCGTGGATAGCATACCTACTAGGGTCTATCCATGAGAGAATAACCTCTCATACACACAATGGCACAATTTTAATGATAAACCCTAGATCATAAGACAAGAACAAGAAGGGAGTAAATATAACTCTTCCCTAATCACCCACATTTATGGGGCTGAAGCCCATCAAGCCTTCCAGCTTTATCTAGGTGGGGTGATGTCACAGGGGTATGTAAAATAGATCTAAGGTCATAAAATGGAGACCCGAGAACAGATCTGAAGGTATGAAATACCCATTTAAGGGTGTAAGTATCAAATAGAGCTCAGTAACCAAAATTTACTCATGGGATGATGATCCAGAGGATCCCCGTGAATAGAATAAGGTGTTCAAGAACTCGAAACATAGAGAAACAAGATTGAGGTATCTCGGTTCCCACAGACGGCGCCAAACTGATGATACGAGAAATCGGTCACAAGGCGTTCTCATACCAGCAAGTCAAGAGTAGAGTGTGTGATGAACAAGTAAAGCAAGTAAATAGAGAGAAGACAAGATATAGAGTGGTTCAGCCTTTAAAATAGGCCTACATCCACTGTGTTGCTCCGTTCTCATTATATGCGTTGCATGGTACAGTATAATCGTGCCTAAAGTGGCATACAAATATAAGAATAATGGAGAGTACATGGCAGTACTGAGGATTCCGGGTGCTGGATAGGCGGCTGCGATGTGGACGCGTGGCCTCCAAGTTGTGTGTTGAGGTTGCGTAGTGAGGATCTGTATTGTAGAGCCTACCTTGGGCGCATGTGGAATCGATCCCCCTTTTCCGGGTATGGTCCTCTATTTATAAGGAAGTGAGTTGAGTCATGTGCCCACAGCACGTGACATGTACCAAGTCTGCAGTCACTTGTGGATAAGGGTGTGCAGCCCGTAGAGTAAGAAACGCCAAGTAGTGAAGCGCCCTAAGGTGGGGTGCCGCGGCCTCTGATGTAGGGGGCTACACCCTACGAGAGATCTGGCCGCGCCCTGACCGTGGTAACTGCCGCGGCCCTGTGTGGTCTGACCATCCGTGCTATATATTGCATTATCAGTTACTACAAGGTTGATCACTTAAAAAAAACAAAGAACTTATTTAATTGTATTTGGCTTTAGCCATTGGGTATTCTTGTGGTTGTGTTTGGCTTTAGCTAATTGATATTCTTGTTTAATTTAATTTGGTATTTTCAATTTAGTAAGTTCGATAATATCATTTTGGTATTTACTATACATTAATTTCGGTATTTCAGTTTAGTATGGTACAATTAGTAAGTTGGTTTTTAAAATGATAAATCCAAAACCAACCCCCCCAAAATTGATAATTTCAGTTTTGGTAGTTTCAGTTTCGGTAAGTATAAAATGTTTTTTACCATTAATTTTCGGTACAAAACGGTACGGTACAAGTTTTTACTGCACCGTGAGCTCCCCTAGGTTTAGTCCAAAAGCCCAGTGAGATAAGGTGATGGGAAAAGCCATCGATACCCCTCCCCCAACACAAGAATGACTAAAATCTCACATAGATTAGCCAGTCTAAGATGATGACTTTTTCAAGGACCCATGGACTACGGCACGTGATTGTGGGTACCTCTCACTAGGGCACACAATTCTGACTGAAATATGTAATCTGCCCTTGCCTAGCTGTATTGTTGCGTATGTAAGTAGTTGGTTAATTGCTTAGTTGTTATCTAATTAAATATTGTCTGTCACTATTAGATTTTTTAATAAAACTAACCAATATTTTTAACAGGTAGTCACAGTGATTAAGTCACTAAAACCTAATAAATTGTGAGAATTAACCATTGAGCTAAAGGATTATACGGTCATATACCATAAGATCCTTCTTAAAGGTGAATGCTACACAAAGAAAATGTGTGTTGGAGCGGTGTTAATCATGAGCAACATTTCCATTTTATGCCTAACTGGACTGCTTACTACATCAACATCACAAAAAATAATCTCATAAATGTCTTAGAGTTGACCAAGAGTGCAACTAGGGGACTCACCATCTGATGGTTTGATCAATGTATTGTTTGAATGTTATGTTTACGGACTTATGTTTGAATTAAATTTTGTGTCAATTAACTTATGTTTAGAAACTTGTTGTGCAATTATTAATCAATATTTAATAACTTATGTTTAATTATTATGGTTTTATTATTTTTTCTTGTAATCATTTAGGAACTTTCAATTTTATATGTAATATCACAGAGTAATTTGTGATGACCTAGGAAAGGCACCAACTCCAATTGGTCAGTTAACTGTATGTATTATATTTTGTACCCTAACGATGTGAACTACAGGCACGTGTAACACCCCGTATTTTTATTAATTAATTTGAATATTTGAGAGAAATCAATTTTTGGATTTAATGGTTTTTATTAGTTAAATATGCTGGTTGTGATTTTAGAAGAATATAACTTCAAGCGGAATTGAAATCGGATTTAAAACGCATTTTTAATGGTGTTTTTAATATTTGCCTTATGTAATTTTCGTGGGGAAACTGTCAGATTTTCTGTAGGGTCGATAGATTGACCCTTTTAGTCGATCGATCGACTATGTTCAGTTTTTGCGAGATTCAGTCACATTTTAGAGTTGAATTGGGATTAGAACTTTTAATTGTTATATAAGACTTATAAACCGTAGGGGGACTTCTCATAAATACTTTTTTCCAAGGTTTTTATTAGAAAGCTCTTCCAAAATATTTTCCTCTCCAACATAATCATCAACCTTCAACAAGATCAAGTTTTTGCACAAGTTTTGATACAAGATTTAAAGGTTTAATTTGGAGCTTAATCAAGATTGATTTAAGAACACTTGTTTGCTAATTTTTAGAGAGGAATCCAGATTTCTAATCAAATTTTCAACACGATCTTCACAGGCATGAATACTCTATTCCTTTCCTTTAGTATTATGCGTTTTAAGTGTTGCCTAAACTTTAATCTCATGTTTTTTCTTAAAATCAATTAGGAATCTAATTAGAGAAAGTGGACACATAAAACTTGGGGCTATTTTTATGAAATCTCTTAATATGAATAATATTCATAACCCTTGGGTGCGTAGGATTCATGAGTGAATTTTGGGTTTTGTTGGTATAGGTTGCATGTAGAAAAATCCTAGTCTTGAATTAATTGATTTGGGGGCGTATAACTCACGTAATTTGTGTTAAGATGATGAAATTGAAATTATGATGTGTTAATGATGTAATCTCGGTGTATTTAATTTAAAATAATTAAATGAGATTAATTGGATTTTTTGCCCATGTGATGTAACAACCCGCGTAAGTTTTAGGGTATTTTCATAATAAAGAGGAAAAATAAATTTTGAGATAAAATTATTTTTATTGCTTAAATATGTTGGTTATTATTTTTAAAGGCGAGAATTTCAAACGGTTTCGAAAACGGAGTTAAAACGAATTTTATATAGAATTTTTAATATTTTGCCTTATGGCATGTTTAAGGGAAACTGTCAGATTTTAGGCATGATCGATCGATCGATGATTTTCATAGATCGATCGATGGTCCTAAAAATCGTGCGCTGCAAGTTGTTTTTAATTAGAGTTTGGGTAGGATTAAAACTCCTAATCACTATATAACCTTGTTAATCCGTAAGGTGACTTCTCATAATCACTTTTTCTCAAGTTTTTCGCCAGAGAACACTTCCAAATATTTTTTCTCTCACTCATAATCGTCAACCTTCTTCATAATCAAGTTTTTTGTCATAAGTTTTGGGAGGCTTAATTGGGACTTAATCAAGATTGATTCAAGAACACTTCTTTGCTAAATTTTCGAGAGGAATCCAGATTTTTAATCAGATTTCCAACACAATATTCACATGCATGAGTACTCTATTATTTTCCTTTAGTATTATGCGTTTTAAGTGTCGCCTAAACACTTAGTTACATGTTTTGTTAAAAACAATTTGTAACTTAATTAGAAAAAGCAGACACTAATTATGGGACTGTTTTTATAAAATCCTTTAAGCTGAATAATATTCATAACCCTTTGGGTACGTAGGATTCGTGAGTGATTTTGGGTTTTATTGGTGTAGGCTGCATGTAGAAAAATCCTAGTTTTAAAATAAATGGATTTGGGGGGCGTATAACTCAGGTAATTTGTGTCGAAACAATGAAATTGGAATTATAATGTTTTAAATGATGAAATAGCGGTATATTTAATTTAAATAATTAAATTAAGATTAATTGGATGTAACTCAGATTAATTGGATGTTTATGACGAGGTGATGATTAAATTAAGATTTAATTGAATTGGAATATCACGCGTAGTTTTATACGTTGATTAATTATGCTTGTTTCTATGACTTGTTGGTATTATTATATTGCCTTTGTGACGACGAGTTATTGGGTAATTTTTGCTCTCCCTATATTTTAGGATGCCTTCTAGATATGGGACTAGGGGGTAGGCCTTTTGATGATTTACGCCTTCTAGGTATGAGACTAGTGAGGGTAGATTATCGCGTTTTTATTATCTTGGAAGTGTTATAGAATGGTATCAGAGCTTAGTTATACGACAACCTAATGGATTTTTTTTAATTTTAATTGTTGATTTTAGATGCTCTATACCTTGTTGTTTGTGGATTTGTTTAGTTTTTTATCGAGTAGCACTCCGTTCGCTCTCCCTGGGCGGGCGGGGTGTTACATGTGATAATTAAATTAAGATTTAATTGAATTGGGCTATCATGCGTAGTTTGGTACATTAATTAATTGTGCTTATTTATGTGACTTGTTGGTTTTATTAATTGCCTTTGTGACGACGGGTTATTGGGTATTTACGCTCTCCCTATATTTTAGGATGCCTTCTAGGTATGGGACTAATGGGTATACCTTTTGATAATTTACGCCTTCTAAGTATGGGACTAGTGAGGGTAGATTATCGCGTGTTTATCATTTTGGGGGTGGACTGATTTTCGATACTTATTCGTCGTTATGCTAGCCTAGACATGAGAATAGGTCGAGGCTTATGTTAGAATTTCATCCTATACATATGATAGGACGTATTGATAACTTGGAGACCCTTAGGTATGGGACTAAGGGGTATTTTGAGGATCTCACATCGATAAAAGTATGGGGTAATTTGAAATTGTGAATATGAGAAAATTGTGGATTAATACCTAAGATAATAAGACGGGTATTAAAATATATTGATGACATAATCAGCGAGGGCCGACAGTTTAAACGGGCCAGTCGACGTTTTATGTCGTGTCATGTGCGGAACCCTGTCAATCAGCGAGGGCCGACAGTTTAAACGGGCCACCCGACATTTTGATGAGGGGATGTGCATTTTGGTAGAGAAATCACCCGTGGCGGGAGGACCGCTATAATGAATTTTGGTGAATTATCATCCGAGGCAGGAGGATCGCCATACCTAATAATTATTGAAGTAAGAACATAAATAATTGAGAAATTTGGTAACTTTGGTTAATTAATAAAAGATTAACTCCGCGGGACTTGGGAATTTAAAATCATATTGGTGTGTTCTTTTTAAATGGGGATTCCTGCGGGTAGATGGTTTTATATTTATCGCGTTTAACTATATCGTTTAATTAAAATAATCTATTGTGATATTTATTGCATATAATGCTACTGTCTGGATTCAAGGATCCTATTTAAGGGAAGTAGTGTGTATTCATGCTCGGGGCTCTGGCATCGTGCGTTGACTAACTTTTCAGGATAAGATTTGGAGAAGCTGCATAGGATTATCGAAGTTATCATTTGAAGGTGCAACTGGAGTTATTCATTTTATTCCATAGTTTAGTTAGACTTTCCTTTTCAGTTGTATTTAATTATGAGACTTCGTTTGAGTTTTATTAGGCCATTCGGTTCCAAAGTTGTTTAGAGGATTTCTGTTGGATTATTCAGATCTTTATTATTCAGATTTATTTAATCATTATTGGAGATTGGATTTATTCGGAGTTAGCACGTGATGGATCTTTTATCGCTTAGTTGTTTATGATCATTTGGGATTAATTCAATTATTTACCTTGTGGATTGATTTACTTATGTCTCATATCCGTCTCATGCTAAGAATGGTATTTATTTAGTTCACGCCTGACATAGTTCGACGGCGGTGGCTGGCCACCCCGTTTATTGGATTTTGCAGGGTGTGACAACATGACCATAGAGAATCTATGCACATTAAAATAATGAACCATGTGGAGCTTTTTTATGGATTTGACTAGACAGTAATTTGTTTAATGTGGAATGTAAAAACATATGCTATAAGAATGGAAACTTGAAGACAAAATGCACTGTATTTCACAATAAAACGGTTAATGGCAACACCGCAAACTATCCTTGAATTGATTTTATCACTTTAAGTAGATATTATGGAATAAATAGTAGATAGAACCCTGACATCATTGTGAGAGCCCCACGGAGCTTCCTCCCCTTCTACGACCTGCGATGTGTTGCCGTCGCCTCGATCAGGGTGAGATCTCTTTCTTGAGCGAAACAGAATAAATGAAAATGGAGTCGCGAGTCTATTTTACACAAAACAGATAAAAGAGGGGGTAGGCGTCCGTAAAGACCTAGTGATTAGAATGTTAACTACAGAGTCATGGATCCGAGGACTGGATAATGGGTTGGGAAGGTGTTAGGCACCCTCTCCGTCCTTTCGATCTCAAATGTAGATATAAAATATTTATTTTAGCTTATTATGGTTTAAACAAATAATAAAGTGAAAATATTTAGTATGTACCAAGATTGTGCAATGCAGTATGGGATCTGTGTGTAGATTATATGGAAAAGAGATAAATATTTGCAGAGTTAGACTTGTTCACTCGAATGACCGTTTGAGTGATGCCCACATACTTGCACATAGCGATTCAAAGTCCACATAGTTTGTGAAGAAATAAGAGGGATTTTACCATATATAGAGACTCGATGCAAGATATTTAGTCTTTCTTTGATCTTTTGAGACGTTTTTAGAGGGAAACAAAACCAGATCTGAAAATATGTCTAATTTGAGTTCATAAATGAACCCGAACAAGGTTGATTCACCCATAAAATCACTCGATGATGAGAGAATGACCAAACTTCCAATAGTAAGAACAAAATAATAAATGAAATCCCTGGATGTAGTGATCCTCTAACTTATATGACAATATTCCATGATTTTGAAGCTTTTTCGTTTAGTTTTTGAGAATAAAAGTGAAAATGGAGGAATATGTACAAGATTTTACTTTAGTTTTGAAGACCGGGCTTCTCTAATATACCTACGTATCCACCGTAGGAGGAATCAAAGTTAACGTAGTTCGAACATGACCTTTAGAGAACTATCAATCCTAGTCGAACAAAGAAACACACAAAAAATAGATTGGGGGTCGTGTTGTAGCACAACACCATCATTTCTATATCAAGGCTTCAAACTAAAAGAGTGAGGGGTAGCGTACCTGCATAGTTACACATGCTCCTTTTTGTTTTGACAATGTTTTGACTTGGAATAAACCTTTGGGGGATGGATCTAAGGATACTTTAGAGAAAAAGTACCTTTAAAGGAAAGAAGTAAGAAAAATGTAGAAATGCTTTTTTGGTTTCTTTTGGGTTTGGATCAGAAAAAAGAATTTAGGGTTAGGATTTAGAACTCTATATCTAAACTTAAAAAGGGCTCTGATGACAAATGGAGAGAGTTTTGGGGCTATTGGGAGAGAAAACAGTTTCTCGACAAAATGCTCAGCAGTTAAGATGCCGAAGTTAATGCCTTGAGATGGTAGGTGAGGGTACCATTTTATTGGTAAAATTCTAGGGACAAAGACTGATTAGTCAAGAGTGTTGTACATCCAGGACCAATTTGTCAAACACATTTTAACTTGGGCTTTTTGGCCCATTTTGAGTTGGCTTGACTCATTTGGGTAGTTTGTTTGTGGGTTATTTAGGTTTTTCGCGCATTTATAAAGATGTTCTTGAAATTTGGATCGCATTTGCACTTTCAGAAGACCATGGTAGGTATTTCTACCTTTATGGAGTAGAATGGGATGTCTATAGAGCCCCTCAATAGCGAAGTTCATTTTTGGGTGAACGTTGTTGGAAAGAGAGACACCCGTCTCGTGTCTGTCAGAGAATTTATTTATTTTTGATGGGATGCTCTAGATTACTCTCTTGGAGAGTTGATCCTTTTGAAATTATCGTGAAGGATTACGATGCTTGCTCGATCGTATTCTTTATTTAAAGGGTAATGTCTACGATATACAATGATGCATTGCATCACGTCTTATCAATGTTTATTATTTGCAATGAGATGAGATAAAAACATTTATCAAGTGCCTGCGTGGAATACGATTTTTGTCGATACACTAAATCGTAAAGGAAGGTGTCCACACGGGGACAAGGTGTCTTCAATACATTGAATTGTTTTGGAAAGTGTTCGCCTAGGACAAGGTGTTTGTAGATACGCCAAATCATTTTGGAAAGTGTCTTCCTGGGACAATGTGTTTGTCGATACACCGAATCATTTGGAAAAGTGTTCGCATGGGGCATGGTGTTTGTGGATACACTGAATCATTTTGAAAAGTGTCCATTTGGGATAAGGTATTTGTCGATACACCGAATCGTTAGGTAAGCGTTCGCGTGGGACAAGGTGTTTGAAGAAACACCCGAATGATTGAAACCATTCGTATGAGATGGGGTCCAACGGAGTGGAGAGTTGGTTTTGGAAACAAGGAATTTTTTATTCAATCCCGGGTTTAATAAGAAATTTTGATTCTCGAGTTTCGTTGAGGAGGAAATTTGATTTTTTTTATTTTTTATAATGGTATGATGATTTTTTTTTTGATTTTTGACTTGGATGGATGTTGATCTTTATAAAAATAATGAATTTTGGATTTCTTAATTATGATGAATTTTGAATTTTTTGATTTTAATGATTTTTGAAATTTAAGAGAAGAATGAATTTTAGAATTTTAGAAATTTTTGAATTTTAAGAGAAGAATGAATTTAAATTTGATGAGTCTTGGATTTTAAATTTTTTGAACTTTTTTTATTAATGATTTTTGATTTTTTTTTAAAATTTTGATAAATTTTTTAATTAATGAATTTGAAATTTAAGAGAAGAATGAATTTTAGAACTTTTGAAAATTTTAAGGAAAAAAATGATTTTTTAATTGGTTCTGGGAAAGCGCTTGGCCCTCTTTATATAAGGATGATTTTTGGCTTATGGCTTCATTTTCACTTCTCATTTTTGGCTTATGGCTTCATTTTTTAATTGGTTCTGGGAAAGCGCCTGGCCCTTTTTATGATTGTTATGTTGTGGTCGAGAGAGATGCTGGGGTGTATTTGAGTTTTTCTTGGGTAATCTCTTAGATGCGAGGCCTATGCCTGAGGTCGACGAGCCCGATGACTGGGTGGGGATAGACCTTCAGGAAGAGCCATCGGCGAGAGACTTGGGCATGCGCCAACACGTGCCCCGATTTGGAGACTAGGCCGACTTGCTACGAGAGCCTGATACCCATCTCTCTGCCACTGTTCACAATGATCCGGTATGTACTTGTTCAATGATGCTTGTTTTACTTTTCTGCGACATTATTTTATTTATTTATGTTATGTCTTTGTTTATGTACTTACGAAGTATTATTGCGACGCATTATTCTGTTTATTATCTGTTGTTATTATTTTGCGCATTATTCAATAGCATCAAAAGGATATTTCCACCCTCTACTGGCATAAGGGTTTCCCTAGGAGGGTGGTGGCTCTTTGGGCCAGTGAGTACTTCCCTTCCATTTCCAGGGAGCGAGTACGGGGCTTAGGATTTAGTCCCTTTTTGGATTCATTAGGCACTACAGTGATTCAGGCATTAGCACAGATGTGGTGGGATACTGCTTCCACCTTCCACATGCTAGTGGGTGAGATGACACTCACCCCCTTAGATTTGCATGTCTTGATTGGCCTTCCACCTATCCAGTTCCCATTGATGATTCCCACCACCTTAGGATCTCGAATGATGCCATCAAGGAGGAGCTAGGGTTTCTTTTGGCCACCCGTTCAGGTTCTACGTTCATTCTCACCTCCCTGAGCGCCCACATGTAGAGGCATTAGAGGAGCTTCGGAGACAATGAGACGAGGATTCATTACTTACACGGTGCTTCCTGTTCTTTGCGCTCAACCACACCATAGATTCATCTCATGTCGATGCAATTCATGATGGTTTATTTTTTCCTTCTCCGTTATTTCAGTTGCATTCACCAGTATGATTGGTGCGGTACTGCCTCGGGGTTTCTCTATTCTAGCATGATCTCCCTTTCTAGATGGAGGGTTAAGAAGCATATTGGTTACATAGCATCTTGGGAGATATGCCTCTGCTATCTTAGCTTTTCCTTTTCCTTTGCATTGAAATTTCCTTTTATTGTGTCAATTATATTTTGCATCTTTATTTACCTAGCTATGTGCTCTCGAGATCTTCGGGGTTTACTAGGTCCCTTTGTGGTTACAAGGGGAGCATTGGCTCCGCCAGAAGATATGATAGAAGGACAACAGGGTAGAGATTTTTTGGTGTATACTCTAGGATAGATTCGCACATTATTGAGTGGACTGACCGTTGACAAGTTATATATTTCCTTATTTTCTGCATTTTCTTATTTTTTTCATGCTCTTATGTTATCTTATTATTTTCGCTTGATTCGCTAGTTGTCTTCTTCCCTTAAGCTATGTCCCGAGGTCACTGGATTATGAGCAAGGATGCAACAACTTCTTGGGTGCTCCTTTGTAGTGATGGAGTTGCATCCTTCTACTTAGGGGAGAGGATTGTTCTCCAGTGGCCTTTCCAGGCCCAGTTGACTACCCTAGTGGCGCCTCCCTTTGGGATGATGATGCCTTATTTTCTCGCCCCAGATGATTTGGAGGCCTTCACATGGGGAGTATCAGTGGGGGCTACCCACTCTGATTATACTATGCCTCTGTAGAATTTATTGCATAGAGGTTGATGTCGGTGGTCCTCCAGGTTGGAGAGAACTAGGGTTCAAAATGTTCCCCAACTGCTACTTCTATCCCTCCTTTTAAGGGACCTTCTATGGGAGCTGCCGCGGCTTCGAATAACTATCCATCTCCTCTATTAGTTGTTCGAATCCCAGGCCTATCTGTTCAATACACCAGGGTCGATGTGTACAGTAAGAGGAACTAGTTCCTCCTTCTCACCCATATTTCATTATTTTCGAAAGTGTCGAGGTACGTGATGGTTTTTATTTGATTCAACTATTTTTTTGTATTCTTTTATTTTGAGATTACATTG
The DNA here is from genome assembly GCA_949130495.1 of Sambucus nigra. NCBI lineage: Eukaryota > Viridiplantae > Streptophyta > Magnoliopsida > Dipsacales > Adoxaceae > Sambucus > Sambucus nigra. The sequence goes on along the minus strand of OX422210.1, from coordinate 415,258,462 downwards.
TGATGCGTTCATATTTTTTGTCAGACTTTTATTGTTCCTCGAGTGGTGCTGGAGCAGATGTCCCAAACTATAGGCGCTTATCTAGTTTATATTTGCAGGGCAATGAGGATTCTTGATAAGGGGTGCCCAGTGATCGAGTACGTATATGGAACCTTTCCTCGTGTTAGTTTGGGATTTTGTGCAACGAATTCCCGAGTCCTCCTGGTAGGTGCACCCCAGATATATGGGACCTACTCTTCCTCTACCTCCTTGTGGAGGTCCAATGAACCGAGAGAGTGCTACGACACAGGACACCGTGTTTGATTCGAATAATGGTGAGGACAATAGTAAATTCCCCTTCATTGGACCATGGGATTGATTTTAGCTTTTGTACTTTTTATATTTTTATATATTTATATTTAAGGTTTAAAGGGGGTTGTCCTTTATTCCTAACAGTATGTACAAAACATATTTTATTTATGAGAGACGCCTTTTATTTTTGGGTTATTTGAATGATTTTCATTATATTGATGATTAGAATAATGAAATAAATATGCAAATATTTGGTTAAAACCTAAAATGGCAAAGAATTATTTAGAGGGGGTTGTCCTTTATTCCTAAAGAATTATTTAACGGGTGTTGTCCTTTATTCCTAAAGAATTCTTTGCCATTTTAGTTTTTAGATTTGGAAGCTCACACCTTCTATACGATTCTCTTATAATCTAAACACTACAATATTCTTATAGCTTTGTCTTCGAGATAGAGCTTCCGAATTCTGACTACTAGGCTGTTCTGAACTATTAAATAGAAAATTCCGTTCATAGTTTCAATGATTGGTCTCTTTTGGGGCTGGACTATTATGGTTTGATCCATTTTCTATCTTGGAGGACTGTGTCCATCGTCTGGTCTTTTCTACAAGCGCTTGCTCATTTCTGGTACCCATAGGATCATTTATTCCTCTTTGCTTTGGAGGAAATTTATCCGACGTTTGAAGACTATTGCTTCTTGACAGGTTATAGTGTGGACAAGCCCATTGTCGAGCCGTATCTGAGTCGGGGATAAATCTCTTTTCTTATTACGCTGGTGGAGGTGGACTACCTCACTACTCGGGAATTCCTCATTGAAGAGGGAATTGATCTGATGGTGGTAGGTGCTTTATTTCTATACTACATCCTTGGAAGAGGGCACATTGGCGGCTGAAGAGTCACTTTGGCTTTAGCATTAGTATCCCAACATTTTCTAATTATTGGTACTACCTTTGTTGACATTTGTCTGGGGGATGTGTTCTGCCAATTACGGACGGCATGAGATCGATACCCTGATCTTGGGTGAGACCATCAATGGCCTTTCTTCTTTCATTATTATGAATGTACTTCTCTAAGGGAATCCCCTTGCTTCTGTAAAAATATATACATTTGAGGGAGTTTGGTTGTAAAAATTAAACGGGTTTGCACCACGAATCCTAGTGTTGAAACATCGCATCATGATGCTATTGTTTGTAGAATCGTCAAAATTTTGGATTTGTATGCATGTTTCTTGTTTAGTTCATTTAGCTCATTTTTAATTATCACATATGGCTAAAACAATGTTTGTTGACATTTTGCTATCAATCGTATCTTTTTGAACGTTTCGATGTGTTGAATTTATGATTCATTTGTTGTAGTACACAACCATTCACTCCATGCCCATGTTTGAGTATATTGGCATGAAACTCATATCGTTTTATTTTATTTTTTCCTGTTTTGAGTATGTTTTGGTACTGTTTTGTCTTTCCAATAGGCTTTTTTAGGAAAAAAAAATTCACTGGACAAAACTTAAACACATTTGGAGTTGGATTAGAGAATTTTATATGTCGTTCAAATGACATACTTGTTTTGTTCGAGCGACATTTCAATGTCGCGAGAAGTATCGTTCAAACGATGTTAGCTGTCATTCGAGCAACCTGTCAAACAAATTTAGGGTTTTGTTTATATCTCCCTTAGTCGACTTAACCATTTTCTATCCCTTCTTCTCTCACCGCGTTCCTCTCTAGCAACGAAAAATAAAATCCACTATTTTAAAGCTTTTGAAGCTTATTTTTGCTTTAGTTTGATTAGTGCCTTCACTCGAGTTATACCGTCCAGATTCTACCATTTATGAGCTGGTTTGGATATTGGACAAGTATTTTTTGGGCCTCTGAGTTCGCAATTTTTACCTTTGGTTCGGAGCTCTGTTTTGATGCCATTTCTCATTGTTTTCATCTCCAAATCGTCACCGAAATCGTGTTTATCGGCATAGAGGTATTTTTTTTACAGTTGCTGGTGTTTTTGTTGGGTTTGATGATGTTTTGATTCCACTTTTATTTAATAAGGAATGTACACTATTTTAATTCATTTTTACCCTTGTTATTGTGTATCATTCCTTATTATATCTGTTTGGGATAAAAAATCATTAGTTGAGCGGGGTTGTTTGATGGTTTTTTGAATTAAAATGCAAATCTAACCTACAATGTTAATTTTTTTTAAAAAATTGATGTGTAGGTGAGTTATGTTGTCGCCTGTATTTTTTTTTTTAAAAATTGATGTGTAGGTGAGTTAGGTGAATTAAAACACAAATCTAACTCAAGAGATTTCAGTTTGGTGCTACCTGTAATTTTATTTGTTTTTTTTGTGCTGCTGTGTGTATCTTAAAATTTATCCAAGAATTTTTTTTTTATGAAAAATTTCGTTAGTATATAATTTCTTTGGATTTTTTTGGGATATCCACGCTTGTGTATTTTTTCTTGGGAGTTGTATTTGTCTTAGCATTTCAGATTTGATGTTCTTATGCTGATTGGTTGGAGTTCCCGGTGTTAGGTTGGACTCATGTATGGAGATAGGTTTATAGAAGTTTGTGTTTCTGAGTCAATTGCACCCATCTTTTCTTACACACTATACGTTATTTTTCCCTATCCAATTAGCTATGCTTCCTAGACGTAGAGGTGCCCCTGCTGCCCTTCTCGATAAGCAGCCTACATCTTCTTGTGCCCAGTGAGCTCAGGTTAATCGACCTCCTTACTCAACCGTGAGATGGGTTACACGTGTTGAGTACGAGCACTACTGTATGCTCGGACTTCATATCCGATCGATAGTTAGGGAGAGAGTTTAGTCAGTTCGACATACCTCGTAGGCTGACAGGTAGGGGGTGGTATTCTTTATTTGATGCATATGGAGTCGTATATCCTGTTATAGTGCGAGTGTGTTATATCGTACTATCTATACTTCAGAGGGGCTTTAGACATCCATACGTGGCATTTGTATCATTTTCATCACTAATTTGATAGCTGAGATGCTACAAATGCCTCTCATCCCTGACGTCGTGTTCCCCATGATCACTGACGATGGTCCATCTTATGAGGTTATTCTCCACCATAGTTTCTGGGAGATTCCTTCGGAGGGCACCACTATGTTTCACCGTCATCTACACCCGGCCTTTCGAGTTCTTAATCAGTTTGTGTCATCATCTATCTATCCTAGGATAAATCGTACCCAGATAGGTTTTGACATATTTTACTTCATGTATGCTTTATCCCAGGGGTGGGATATTGACCTACTAACCATTATCTTCCAGGTGATGGCATTAATTACCATTCTTTGTCACACCCCTGTTCACCTTACTCTTCCTTATGGGATTCTCATTACATGGATCTGTGTATCTGCTAGGGTACCCATCTTAGAGGATGATCCGTTTCTCTCAAATTTCACTGTCATTGATCATGTTACGTTCACTCATTCAGAGAGTCATCTGCGTGCTGAGGCAAGAGTGAGAGCTCCACCCACTAAGGGAGCCTTTTTAGGAGCTGGATGATCTTCCCAGCTAGCTGGTCCCATTCCTGATGCGCCTTAGCCTTTCTCTTCTATGTCTGTACCCTTATGCCATATCGAGGAGGAATTTTATACCTTACGGGCACAGGTGGATGCTCAGGTCAAGATGTTTGATACCATTAAAGCCATGTTTGATGCTGATGCAGAGGTCCGAGCATTTAGAGATTCCCAGATGATGATGTACTTTGAGGATATGAGGAGTGAGAAGAGCGGAGGAGAAGGTTCTTCTAGTTTGTGACATGATGCAGCTACATTCACAAGTGATGCTGATGCCGCTGTTAATGATACACTTGCTGATGTTTAATACACTGTAGTTGAGACATTGTATTTGTGATGTATTGCATTTGAGATTGTACTTAATGATATATTTATTTATTTTCCTATGCGATGTACTCATATTCTCATGGATCTCCTATTTTATATCATCACATTGAGTATTGTTGACATGGATGTATATGTTTGATGGTACAGTCTTATTCCATTATTACTGGTGTTATATCCTATTTTACTGCTATCCTTATCTATCCATTGCCATGATTTGTTTTCCTTGCTAATACTGAGATTTGTTTATCTAGCCATGCTATTATTATTCATTTATTCTTGGTAGATATGGCCTGCCCCACTTTTTGTCTATTCCAGGCACAAAAGGGGAGAGATGTGTGATGTAAGCAGAGTTTATTCATGTTTTATTGATATATTTGTGTTCCTCTATACTTCACTTAGGTATTTGTTTATGTCTCTTGTGTGTAGGTATATTTATTCAAAGATTCAGATATCTATTCAGAGACAGATTCAGATTCAGATGCTTGCCGATTCTATAGTTTTGTTCATGTCCTCTATTTTTGTCATTTCGGGTTTATAGGATAAGACATATGTTTTATGGCTTATAACATTTTTTTTATTTCGTACCGGAATAGACAAAGGGGGAGATTTGTAGGAATAAATTTGTAATCAAGTCAATTTGATTGTAATTGGCTTAATTCCGGACAAAACAATTTGAGTCTAGGCTAGTTTTTATATTGAGATTAATTGAAGCCTACGACAGTAAACGTTGAAGAATTTACGATTAAAAGCTTTGAAGAAAATATCAAGCTAAGTTGCATTCTTCGTATTCAGTTTGTTCTAGATCACCGAGGTATGAATACTTAAGTGAATTTGTGTGATTTAAAATTTTGATTAAATGATGGATGATTTAAATGTTGGCAATTAAATTTAATATTTGCAAAAACGTATTTTAAATATTTTCGAGTTAAAATAATTTAAGAAAATTCGAGGATTTAATTTAAAAAGAAAATCATGTTTTTTCAATTGTTCAAACGACATATTAAGTCGTTCAAACGACATGCACATGTTGTTCAAACGACATGGGTATGTCATTCGAACGAGCTGCCGCCTTAGTTTTCTTGTTTTAGTTTCTTTGAACTCTTATTTACTCAGAAATAAATATACCCTTCTGCTAAGATGTTTTTAGAAGAATAGTTTATGAAAATTCCGACTAAATTCTTCATCATCCGAAATTTATTCAAGATCAAATTACTCAATTCCAAAGTTTGTGATCTTGAACACGTTTGCTGGAAATTAGTTCATCATCGATTACACATTTTCTGACTGTAGTCATTGGGGATGCTTATAGTTGTACCTTGCTGAAGACAAGAGCTGCAGTTTTGGCGGGTTCTTGTGGGAGTCCTTTTCTAAGTTAGACTGCGTGTCTATGTGGATTTGCTGCGGTAGATTTATTGCAGATTTTGCTTTGTTGTAAGTTGAAATTTACTGTTCATAGTGAAATAAAAAGGTTTTACCCAAAATGGCTTTTTTCCTGAAATTGTTTCTTTTACCTGCATGCTTTAATTATTTAATGGATTAAATAACTTAAATGCATGTTTAGGGTTTAAGATGTTAAAATTGGGATTAACTAAAATTGAAAAAGTTGCTTTTACTTAAAGCACAAACTAAAGGACCTTCTCAGTTTAGTTTTTGTTATGGATATTTGTATTTATTAGTGTTGGTTATTGAATATTGAATTTTGCTTGATATATATGTTGTTTAGACATTAAAATTTTCCATAACAGGTACGATTATACTGCTGGGCAATGACAGTGGCCATACCGCCCATCATTTTTTTTAAATCTGCCCATATTTATCACGGACTTTGATCGTGACAAGTTCGTGACAAAGAAACTTGTCACAAACTTATCACGGTTAAAGTCCGTGACAATTTTTTATTTGTCATGGACTTATCACGAACTTTGATTGTGACAAATTTAACCATTTGTCACGAACTTGTCACAGTCAAAGACCGTGATAGGTCCGTGACAAATCAAACAAACTTGTCACGGTCTTTGATTGTGACATGTTCATGACAAATGCCTTTGTCACTCGTAAACTTATCAGGGTCAAAGACCATGACAAGTTTGACTTGTCAAGGTTTTTTACCGTGACAAGTTGGCAAATTTGGTGTAATGATCTCTCTCGACGGCAGATGTAGTAAATTCATGAATCATTGGTGCTTTAAGCACCTTTGGATGTATTTTCTACAGTCATATTGAAGAATGCTCCAATAATACCCTAGGGGCAAATATTTTTTTTCTATCATGTGGATATTCATGTGAGGACCACATTCTCCATCTTGGATTTCTTCCATTAACTTTTCTTCTTCATCTTTACTAAGACACAACATATAGGTGTTGCCAGTATGTCTCTTGTACACATGTCCAACACATATGATGAATTGGATGACCCATTATCAGAGTGCCATATTGTCCTTCTTGATGGATCCATAGGGAAATTTTCCCTTTTGGAGAAGATCGTTTACATATTGGTACAAGGGCCCTTCGTTCATGGACTCAGCCATGCAAATTTTGTATATGAACCCAGGTTATCCTTGCTTATATACGTCTATTTGTACTTTATCCACATCTTTCGAAATGTCCATCATGGAGGATAGGGTAGCCAAGGCATCAATGAAGCTATTTTGATCCATTAGAAGATGGAAAGATTAAATATCATTGAATAGGGAAGCAATTTCCTCCAGGTACTCGTGATACGGTAAAATCTTTTCTTTCCTGTTATATTATTGTCCCAAGATTTGGCAGATGAAGGGGGTGGAGTCCTCGTACACGTCGATCCTTCAGATTCCTTTTTTATGATCTATTTTCATTCTTATAATACAAGCTTCATAAGAGGTCATATTTTCATTCGAATGAACTTTCTCAAAAAATATGCCTCCCCGAAAACATGTTTCTATATAAAGGGGTTCAGATGTTTGTTTTTAGAGAGACTTTTTGGGAAATTCATTTTTCTATACATATCCAAAAGCTCTAAAGCCCTAGTTTCACCCAAAGTGTTTAAGATCCAAGTTTCATCATTTTATAGGCTTTGAGATCTTATTTTGTGGGCACTAAGAAGTTCATTCTCTTCATATTGGTTGGGAATTATTACATGCAGGGAATTTCATATTCGGTTTGCTATTTACACGCGGTGGACTCCATGGTGTGGCATTGCAATGTAGAATCAATGCGTCTCTATTCCATATTGATAGATGGTTGCTGAGCCTGGAATGGTAGATACCGAGGCGTGTGTGGACTCACATGTTGTGGCAGCCTGCGTGAGTAAATTCACGTGTTGTCCCTGTGGAGGAAAGGTTTAAGATCGAAGACGTGTCAAGGATTGCGAGTGCGTCGAGTCAGAGTGTAAGTCATTTGTTGACTTTTTTAAAACCTTATCAGGCTGGGACCATTAGGGACGACATCTGCGCCACGTATGACACACACGACTTAGGCATGATTGATCCATATGGGCATACCATTATAACAAGATCTCCCCCTCACGCTGGGGAATATTTAGTCATTATACACTTGACATATGACATCATCTCAATAGATCAGTTACCTTATGCACATCTTTGGCATGCTTGGGTGGCGCATTGTTCACCCCTAAGACTATAAAAGGGAGCTCCATCTCCTTCCTCAAGTGATCAGAATAGAAAACCCTAACTAAACTCTGTCAAAACCACTATAGAGAGAGAAAAAGTTATTGAAAGTTGTAATTTTGGGCTATTAGAGCTTCAAAGTTAATATAAACACACCCAAAACACCATGCACATTGGAGTAGGCTATTAAGCTGAACCACTTATACCATTGCGTCTTCCTTTTTTCCTCATATCCTTCTCTTGCTTTCATACATTCATTCATATCTCCATTGTTATATAATTTTGAGATTGATCTTCTCACACAAATTTAAGTGGTGATTTCATAACATCATCATTTTTGCATCATATGTGGGAAGAGACAACATCTTTTTCCTCATTATTTTGGCATTAAAACCTACTGTTTGCCTTTGGTGGTGATCCAACTCCACCTCTATCGGTCTTGACTCACCGTTGAAGAGCTTGGGTAGCTTTTTCATGTTTTTCATCTCATCTCATTTGATTACTCCTTCTTACATGAGATAATTTCTTCAGATCTACCTCCAGGCGCTGGCCCTAGATCCAACTAGCCACCACCTCAATAGGAGATGTAGACGTGGTGGCGTCATTGCGAACACTCTTAACCAACCAACAAAAAATGCAAGGGTAGTTCCTCAACTTTAGCCAAAGCCTGATGGATAAGGCAACCCCCAATTCGATGGATATGATCACTCTGGTGGCCAGAGAAGTGGCAGATCCGGTGATAGGTGCACCCCCGTTAGCTCCAGAAAAGGATGACTAGTGCCACTAACCTTGAAGGGATATCGCTGATCCTAGGCGTCTTCACCTAGGAAAGCAAGTGCAGTACATTACATACCTTGCTAAAAATACGATCCTTATTTACCAACCATACATTGTCTAACCAACTCAAATTCTCTCTCAATAAGTTCCTCAAAAAATTCAATTCGGGCGAATTCTTCCCCAAACTAACGAAGAGATCTTGGCGGAATTGCCACATATGAAATTGAGCACAATTTTGCAAAAAAATAACCCACTTGTTTCTCTAGAAGATATAGGAAACATGCTCAATATCATTTGATTAAATAGTTAACCTATCCCCTTGTTGTTTGAAGAAACCCTCCACTTCAATTGTTTTTTTTTTCACGAAAAGCAGACATGACATCAAGCGACACAATTCACCCGAATCTAACCTATAAGGGAAAAGTGTTAGGCCGACACCACAGGGCCAAACAAGGACTTCAATCTAAGATAGACTTAACAAAGGATCAGCCTTTAACCGCCTCAGCCCAGTAGGAGACTTGCGTGATCGATTCTCCCTTTCTCACAGTAATGCAGACTCTAGAGAGAATGCCATACGTAGTGGGGATCATCCTAAGTAGAGTCGAGAAAGGGCACCAGAGGATCAGAGGGAGGTTAATGCCCGACAGAGGATAGTAGGCAGATATAAGATTCTAGCCCCTTGAAGTAAGGGGAGATAATGTCATCCCGATTGTGACCAAGGAAATGCCTGGGATAAATCCATCTAGAGGTTGGAAGATAAGATTTGTACCCTATTGAAAAGTCAAGATTCAGTCCACCGAGGTTACACAAAAGGGTCTCCATTCATCGCCAAGATAGTAAGCTTGCCTACCCCAACCAAATTCAAACCTCCCACTATGACCCCAAAGTATGGTGGAAGTGCAAATCCAGTGCACCACATAGATATGTATCAGTCATCGGTCGACATATATTCCACCCCAAACGAGAAGAAGTTTAGGTATTTATCTAGCACTCTCACAGGTGCAACCTTTATGTGGTACATGTCCTTGCCCAAGAACTCAATCAAAAACTTTAAGAAGCTGTTCACGAAGTTTATCCATAATTCCTGCTTCGGTATGAAACTGCCAAAGAAGGTGACTCACCTCCTGCACATGAAGTAAGGCAAGAACAAAACTCTGAGGGATTACATCTCTCAATTTGATAGAGAAAAGTTAATGGTAGAATACTGTAAGGAGGATAGATCCATTGCGACTCTCATCAGTGGTCTACAACCAGGAAAACTCCTGTCGAAACTCTCTAAGAATCCACCAAAAACCATGACAAAACTAATGTCTACGGTCGAGAGAGTCATGAATGCGAAGAAGTCCATGGTAGCCAAGAGAAGAGACACCAAGGAGGCCAGTGGTACCAAGCAGAAAGATAAGGAAGGTAAGAGAAGAACATTCGAGGACATGTTTGCCATATATACTCCCCTAACAGTCAACCCATATATGATCCTGAATGAAATAAAGGATGATAGGGTGATATATTGGTCGGAGAACCTTAAATCCCCTCCTCATAAGATGGACACATGAAAGTGGTGTGAGTTCCATCAAGATCAAAGGCATACGGAAAATAAACATTTTTCTCTTAAGGATGAGATTAAGAAGATATTAAAGTAAGGAAATCTACGAAATTATATGGACCGGAGTGGAACCAAGGATGACTCCAGAATAAAGCACATTGGGGTAAAAGATGAAAGGCCGAGATGACAGGCCCCGATCGATAAGAAAGATGATGAATCACACAATGAAGAAGACGATTCAGATCTTCTTCCAAAGATCCTAGAAGCCAAAGGTCGGATACGTTTGATATCCTTCGACGTCAAGATGATATGTGGCAGATTAGTCGGGGAGGCATAGAGTTATCCCATCGTAAAGATCATGTAATAGAATCAAAGTCGGCACCTAAGTGGTTATATATTAATTCAGCTGCGATAGAGCCGAAGCCGAGGAAGTTAAAGAAAGTGGACATGGACACCTTAGCAGTGGGGTTTTTGAGAATGGTTTTCAAAGAAATTATGGACCTTCATGAAGACCCTCTGGTCATCATCACTAGAGTCCATGGGTATGATGTGTCACACATACTAGTTGATGGAGGCAGCTCAACTGATGTTGTATTTTGGAACTGCTTTAAGGGTCTGAAACTCAGCAAGAAAAGGCTAGTCCCATATCATCAGTTGTTGAAAGGCTTTAATGGGGAGAAAGTCCATCCTCTTAGGGTATTTAAAATGGACATTTGCATGGGCGCTTTGCCGAGGTTCCTCCTCAGGAAAGTAAGCTTCTTTTTCATGGATGAAAATGTGTTTTCGACATATGATATCATTCTTGGAAGAGTGGCACTTAAAGAATTTGAGGTAGTCTCGTCCATAATACACCAAATGATAAAATTCCCGACTCCTTATGGGGTAGGGGAGGTTCAAGGGTACCAAATGAAAGCTTGAGAGTGTTACTTCAGTTCAGTCGAGTAGAAAGAAGCCTACAAGAAGTTAACCACTTCCTACAACATAGATACTCTTGACCTAAGGGACGGAAAGAAACTGAAGAAAGGCGAAGCCTATGAGGAGGTAGAATCCAGCGTCCTTAATGAGGAAGAGCTAAAAAATGGTCCAAATCAAAAGATCCTAAAAGAAGGAAGTGAAAGAAGAGTTGGTGAAACTACTGAGGCAAAAGCAGATATAAAGGTAGAGGCAAAGCATCTTTGCATGGAGTCATAAGGGCATGACGGGAATAGATCAAAAGGTCATCTTCCACAAACTGAATATTGATGAGAAGATTAAGCCTATTAAATAAATAAGAAAGACCTATGAAAAAGAGAAGTATGAGGTCATCCGAGAAGAGGTTAAAAGGTTGTAGATAATTGAGTTCATTTGGGAGGTACAGTACCCAGAATAGTTGTCAAACATCGTGATCGTCCTAAAGGCCAATGGAAAGTGGAGAATCACTACACCAAAAATAGCAATTTGACAAATCATGATATTAAAAATCTGGCACAGTTATAACTGTGCCAAATTCTGGCACGATTTAATGACAATCTGGCACACTTTAAAATAGTGCCAAAATTTGGTACTGTTTTAAAGTGTGCCAAAATTGAGCACAGTTGAATAAAATATAAAATACCCTAAAAAATACTAATCCTCTCCTCAATCATTCCCGCTCAAACCCAAATCCTCCTATCTCATTCGCAACTCATTCCCGGTCGCATAGTTTGGTGAAGATTAGTTATACTTCTTTGGCATGACTTTCGTACACCCAAATGAAATTTGAAATTTTCCTTCCATCGTTATCAAATCCATCCATGTATTGATTTCTTCTCAAACTCCATTGTTGTACCCGTCGTTGTCAAAATCGTGACCTAGGGTTTCCTATAATTTCTCAGACTAGCAGCCTAAGGTTTTTCAGAATCATGGGATTCACGATTTGGGTAAGTTTTTTTTTTATGAGCAGTGATAGCTTTATTCTCGAACACATTATATTTTGGATAAGTTACTAATTATTTTCTCCTTTAATCTTACGAGTAGTGATAGAGTTTTTATATTGTTTACCTCTTAATCTGATGCCTAATGTAGTGATAGTTTGTTTATGCTTTTTATGCATTTGGTGGAGTGATATATTTATTTAGAAATATATTTTATTTTGGATAAGTTTTTTATGCTATTTACCTTTTAATTTGATAATAGTTTTTAGCAGTGATAGACTCCATCGTCTTTTATGTGTTTTTTAATTTTCATGCATTTATCATACATGATTTTCGATTTCAGGGGAAGGAATTGATAGAAGTACCAACTCCTAATGGTTACCATTATTTCTCACTTGTTTTTTTATCTGTGTAAGGATATTTATTTATATTGGCTTAGAAAAATATCTATGCAGGACTAATGCAAAATTTTCTATATTTTTAATTTTTTTTATTGCTTTCTCCATTATTACTAATTCAATTTAGTTTGTGGGTCCAATGAACATTACCAGATTTGTGATCTATTTTATTTACTTAAGGTTGTTTGTATGATTTTAGACATGGCTATTGGGTATTGGTTTAACATTCTATTTGACAGGGTAGTGTAACACAAGGAAGTCTTAGTAAGAAAGATGGTGCCTACATATGTCTGGAGGCTCTTGAGGTTATCGCAAAAAGAGGACTGGTATTTTCTACTTGACACTTACTAAAAGTGAAATCCCTTTATCAACACATTATGTATTATTATAAATGAAAAAGAAAATGGTTAGATGATCTTAGTATTTTTTTTAAGTTGTGTATTATGGGGTAATTGGATGTCCTATTAACATGAAATTTTATTCATTCTCGACATTTCAAAGATTATATCAATCATACACTACACCAGATCTGTTGAATTGCCACGGTCATTGACTTTGACAAGTTGGACTTGTCAAGGTCAATGACCATAACAATTCTGGGGGTGACAACTTTTGTTGTCACGGTCATTGACCATGGCAAGTTCGTTAGACTTGTCACGGTCCTTGAAAAGTTTTGTCACGGTTAAGGACCGTGATAAACCCGTGACAATGTTTAAAAAATTGTCACGGTCAATGACCGTGATAATTCTGTGCAGAATTGAAAAAAAATCTACTGGGCAGTTTGACCACTGCCACTGCCCAGCAGTATATTTGTACCTGTTATAGCAACGTTGTACCCGTTCAAGCATCATATATCCAAATAAAATATAGATAATGCAAATATACATTCAAAATAAAGACAATATGCATCACGATATAAACCAAATATAATTCAAATGTACCAACTTAAAAACAATTCAATTCAAATAATGTCACTACATGTCTTTGGTAAGGTTAAATCTAAGGAGGTGAGTAGTCCACACGATATACGAATTGACACACCCACTGATATACATCGTGCCGCATTATTCGCGCAACCACAATGGAGAGTTCTCCTTCCTGGGTATCACATGCGTGACGAGCACCTTGGACTCGATGTCTTGAAGCTCACGTCCATGAACTAGTCCACCCTAAACGATATTCGGGTCCCTCAACCCCCGACCTATCCGCTGGCCATCAAATATGTCCAGTATAAATACGCTCGACCAACCAAGTGTCGACATCGATCGGTCGAAGGGAGCCAAATAGGGAAGTGGATCATCAAAGTCCGCACGTATCGACGATGAAGCAACGAGGTCCACATCCTCGTTATCCTGCACCTCGTCCTCCCGCACCTCCTCCTCCACCACCTTCTCTTTCCCTTTACCCTTGTGTTTTCCTCCCAATGAACGCTTTATGAATGAGAACATATCTTGGACCTTCAACTACAAACAGGATAGCTTCGCGTCATGCGAGTCCACCGTTCGAGCCAACCCGATGTCGCTCGTCTCCAATCTGATGATCCTAGATTTGGCCACCCGCGAGCTCACACCCCTTGTCCTCCCCTTGCAATAAGAGCCAACACTTGGCTGAGTGCGTCTGTGGACAAAGATGCCTTGTCGGCATCAGACTGCGACTCATGCACTTCCTTAAGTGTTGCCTGAAACGATAAAAAGCACATGATTAGTAAAATAAGTAAACTAAAAAATTATAACATAATTAAAAAAAAGTAAGCTGTCAGATTACTTACAAACGTGGATACGACGCTCGGGGACACCTCCTTGTCCTTCCCCTTCTTCATCCGAAGAGCCACATAAGTATCGAGCTTATGTGGCCTACTCCCAGGGTCACTCCATGTCCCCTGAAATAAAATAAAGTAAAATTAGTATAGACCCCGCAAAGTAAAATAATGCAGAATAATATAATTCTGTAGTTACAGAAAAATTAAATCTTACCATCATCCTATGCTCCACCTCGGCGTAAGACAAGGCTAGCCGATGAAAGGGTGCCAATTTACCCTTTTTGGTGTAGTGATTGTTGTTAAATGTGCACGCCTCATCTTGTGCCTAGGCTCTATGGAGACAATGGCGCATTGGGGCACCTTGTGCCTTCAATAACTATCATATCACTACCATAAGTGAACTGGAAATCAAAATTTTCATCACCTAAATGGTATATAAGAAATATTTTAATATGCTTTTACTTGTTTATTTTTTGATTTATCACTCAATTAATTGTAAGGAAGTAGAGTTTGCAAAGACTTTTGTTAAGCGAGATCATGATATAATTGTCCAACGGATCATATAAATATCGTTCAAAATCAGATTATAGAACAAACAAACAAAGTTTATAATACTTGGGTGTGTCCATCATCTCTGACAATAAAAAAAAATCTATATATGTATAGTTCCATTTTTTTATGAAGGCCCCTCATATATTAGGTGACAACTCATATTTTTTGAATTATATATTTCCACCTAACACATCACGATAACCACCACTTACAAATGATAGCTCTAGGATATCCAATTTCTCATGTGGTTTTAAATTATTTTTCTCTTTGTTATTATTAAGATCTCCATCTAAAGTGAATTGGACATTTACATGGTGACCACATGCTTGATGTGATGGAAGTTTTAAGGAGGAATGCACCTTTTGCTCTGCCTGTTAAATTAATTAGTTTGAAGAAAAAATAGGAGGAACGGGCAAGGTGTTATTCTGATTTTAATAAGGTTTGTGCAAAATCTATGCGAAGAACTATCACAAATACCTCGATCATTGTAGTTTCTATTTCAAGAAGCAAGACTCCAAGAACTTGAGTACTAAAGGTAATTTATTTCAAGGTGGAGGGCACCTCAACTAAGGAGGTGATGGATCTTATAATGATCACTCTGTATTTCAGCACAATCAAAGACCTCGGAAACTCATCTAAGAACACGAACGTCTTCATACCCCATGGTCCATGTCATGTCAGGGATATTAGCAGTCAAATATGTAATGGGATCTTGAGTTTTTTCCAAACTCTATTCTCATTATTCTCATTTTGATTTGTTAAGGTCTGGTGCGTTTATACATGAAAAATGCGGAAACAAGCCTAATCGATGAAAGTAGTGGTCAATCTAATCTAAAAGAGAAAGTGAAACAAAAAAGGAATCTAAAAGAGAAATTAAGACAGAAAAAGAATCCCAAAGAAAAAGCATTTTGCTGCATCCTCATGCTTGATTCACTTATTGAAATCCTCCAAGAGATTCTCCTGATGTTCTTTAAGAAGACATTGTCAATGGTTTTGCGTGTCTTTTCTTTTATGTGAGGTAATATCATTATTTTTTTGCTTGTTACGAAACTTCTGGTTTTGGACATCTTTTGTGGACGTCATGGATCATGGTATATCATGAAAATAATGTTGTCATTTTGAGGGACGGTGGGGAAGATTTCACGTGCGTTAATAAAGTGTATTAACACATACTTGTTAAAGGATGGACCAAATTTAGGTTGTTAATCTTTGGAAATATATGATGTTGTGCATCAATTTATGTTACGTTGTTGGATAATAACATATTATCGGGGTATAAAGGTTGTCTGGAAATGCATTATGCAGAACTTTTGGACAGGGTTTTATAGACTTGAAGTTATTATATAATTTTTTATATTTCTTTTGTAGGATGGACTTTTTTTATGCACGGTTACAACTAAATTTAACCAAAGGTTCTCATGATAGAGTGCTCTGTTAGAATAACTTCTGGATGTAATAGGCACGATCAAATAAATATTTCTAACATGAGTGACACCCGATTAGTTTTTTGTTTGTGTGATGCATTCTTTTATTATTTAGAATGGTACCATAGATGGTTACGCGAATATACCTTGTATTTCAGGAGTGACACTACTAGGGATGATCAAGTGCGGAACCTTGACAAACTCACAGCTTAGTTTGGTGAAGCTAGCAACCCTTGTTTCTCTTTAACCATTATTTTATTGGATTATTTTTTATGTGAATCTATTTATGGTGATTTTCGATTTGATAAATTTTATTAAAACCGATATTTCCCCTCCATTTTTTTGCTATATTTGAAGGGTGTGTGTTCTATTAATACATCAAAAGTGCCATCAACTAAAAAACGAGGTAGGTGAGAACATGCTGCTTATTATTTAAAAGAGAGGCCCATGAAAGGGAAATGATTGTGGTAAGTTTTAAACTGAAATTTGTCTTTATTTATATATCCAGTTTGTATTTAATTAATAAGTAAAATTATCTATAAATGCCATGACCTGACAAATTCATGTTAATAAGTATTTATATTACCTGACATAAATTCATGTTAATAACTAATTATATATCTAGTTTGTACTCTATGCCATAAACTGATATGAATTAACATAAATTACTTGTTTGTGTTAAATCACAACCCAATTAATAAGGTGGCATAAATTCTATTTCTTATAACTTATAAGAGATTTTCTAAGATTTTATATATAGACTGAAAGTCGAAAATAGTGAAAAGAACGGTAAACGTGCTAGTACTGTGGGAAGTTTACGCGATAAGGACTGTAGACCTTATCCTACACCATGGGATCATTTTGATTGTTTTTTCCTATTGTATGCAAAAATGTGACGACTCCATCTATTTCCATTACAACTCCATGTTGCCCGAGGCACTCAAACCATTAGCCGTGACCTTAGACCTTGTGTTAGGTTAGGATAACTGTGATGGAGGTACTCAAACCATTAGCCATTTACTATTGTACGTATGTCTTAACTATGCATTTCTACTTGCAGAAATAGGATCTCAATCCAAGCAAAACATATATCTTTTCTTGAAATTTTTCCAAATGACACCCAAATCCCTAGAGAAGAGAGAGCATTTCAATTTTGTTGTATTATTCCATTTGTGGGTTGAAATTTGAGATTTTAATGTCAAGTTACTATGACAATTTGGAAACACTATTTTAGAATTTCGTAACCGGCTGAAGCTAATTTTTAAAACTTTCCGAATATACATAACGATCTTTAATTTATATTTTGATCATTGATGATCCTTAATAGACACCTTGATTTTTATATATTGTTTTCATTCCTTACATCAAAATTTATGTTCCTGTGCAGGTGGTTGCTTTTAGAAAACCTTGGCAAGGTATTACCATGTATTGTTAATTGGAAGGCTACAAATAAGCCTCCAATTAAGTTGTTGTTCAGAAAGGTAGAAAATTGCAACCAGGTGGTCAAGATTGGGAAACAATTGAAATTTTCCCTGGTTAACATTGCTGGAAATGACATTGTACAGGGAAATAATAAATTAATTCTGGGTAAGCTTTCTATCATATTAGTTACATTCATCATGCATAAATGAGGACAAATTCCTGCTGAGTTGAAGTGATATTCATAATGTTTTCATCTATTTTTGTTAAGAAGATTTGCATAATATATATCTGAGTGGAATTGTTGGACTTCATTTTCAGCTTATTTGTGCCAATTGATGCGATACAACGTGCTTCAACTTTTCAAAAATTTGAGATTCCATTCACATGGGAAAGAAATCGATGATGCCGACATTTTAGAATGGGCTAACAGTTATATAACTGTTTATATACGACATCAACATATAATTTTTAATTTTACTTATCATGAGGTACACATATACGACATCAACATATTTATATAACAGTTATAAAACAGAGTAATTAGTCTATAGCATATATGTGTTCAGTAGTTACATTATATTCTTGGTCAGGTATATTAGTAGCACTGGGAGACAAATCACCTTCATCAAACTCAATCACTCGTGTCTACCTGATATCTTGATTTTGAATACTCTTAAAATTCTCTATGCTCTTAATCTTTCTTCTCCTCTTCATAACAGTTTGCCATTCATACTGATTTATTGATATCTCATTTAATTTTTTAATTTCACTTTCCTATTGATTCTGCCCCGCATATATAGTGATTGTGAAGAAGAATTGCACATTGACGAGAGCGATGTAAGAGTAAGAGTAATAGGTCTCCAGCTTGATGATAATTTTCAATTTCATAGTTGTCATGATGACCATTGCGATTAGTTTAGGGATCACAATGGTCATATGACTAGTCCCAAGCAAATGATAGTTGACACCTTCTGTGCTAATGTGAGGCTACAACATATGATTGAGAGAACCTGCTCCAACTCTCTAGTGTTGCTCTATTTCTTTTGGAATCATGAGTTTCTTCACTGCAAATGATAGGTGATAATTTTGTTGTCACAATGATGCCTTTAATTTTAGTAACTTGGGTTATATGGTTTATTTTATGTTTCCCATATCTGTCACCTTTGTACTTTGGTATATGCTATTGCATGCAACTTTGTTTCTCCTTTTCAAGGTTATGGTTTCTACACATATGCCACAGAGTTGTTTCTTATGATTATCAAGTCTTGGACCTTCCATTGTAGTGTTTAGTTTTATTTGGGCATTTAGACTTTGATCAGGCCAGAGTTGAAGACTATTGATAGACATGGATTTCCTCACATGATGTTATTCACTTGGGCTTATGCTTGCATCTATGCTTGTCTTACTAGAGTTTATGATTGTATTCATATGTTCAACATTTCAAAAACCCCACTTTTTTTTTTAAAGTTGGGAGTGTGACCAACCTAGTTGGAGCCACTTTTCACTTTTAAAGCTTGCATCTATGATTAGTGTCGAATCTAAACTCCTGCATTAGTTTGTTGCTATCATCTCTCTTGTGCTAATATGGTTATTCTGATCATGTTCTGCAGGCATTGTTTCCTTATCGCTATTTTTGGTAGGTTATTGTTGGCTATCTTCTTGAGGTTTAGATTATTGGATTTAGTGGTTTGAAATTCATTAGTGAAATGGTGCAAGTATGTTGTTTGAGTAATTAAAGATCAAACAATCCAAAATTTTGAATTCTAAAACTGTCAACTCGAATTCCATTTTTTTTGCTATTATCATATCGTATTAAAATCTTTTGACTTCGTCTGGAAGTGCTTACCCTCATAGCTACTTGCGTATCCATGTAATGATTGTAGGGCCATATTAACTTTCACCTTGAGTTTTTATGTATTATAACCCCTCTTTAGCTATGCTTTTGTGAGTGTATCTCAAATTATTATATAAGTGATGCTGTAATACGAAAGTTCAAATAACAGTGAGCATAGTTTTTTGATCTATGTTTTCCTTATTTTGATTGTATCGAAGATACGCAAGACGATGGAATCTGTAGGCATTGTTGGAATCGACACACTAGTTCTATAGGTTTGTAAATTTCTTTATGTTCATGTTCGATTGATTCATCTTGTGGTTATAGTTGTCTAATTAAAAGAGATAGAAAGATTCAAAACATACATGCTTAATAAAAAAAATATTTCCTTTTAAGCAAATAAAAATGCAAATAGGAATTGACGCGAACCTAAAATAGTCCCCAAATGGCCCCGTAAGAGGCATGAACACATCGCACAGGAAAAATGTGACTCATAGGAATTAACCGCGTAGTCATAGGTCTCTTGGTTTGAGAATATAGCGATAATTTAAAAATATTTAGATTATTCTTAAATACATGTCGTTTGAGGGTGAAAACTCAAATCGGTCCTTAAACGGCCCCGTAAGAGGCACTAACACCTCGCACGGGGCCAATGTAACTTGTAGGAATTGATCGCTTAGTCAAGGGACATATGGCTTGAGAATATGATGATAGTTTGAAAATATTTAGACTTTGGCTTAAAAACATGGCATTAGTGGGTGAAAACCTAAACTAGCCCCCAAATGGACACGTAAGTGGCACAAACACCTCACACGAGACCAATGTAACTTGTAGTAATTGAATTCATAGTCACGGATCTCCCGGTTTGTGAATATGATGATAATTTGAAAATATCTAGATTGAGCTTAAAAACAAGCTATTAAAGGGTTAAAAGTCAAACCAGCTCCTATACGGTCGTAAGAGGCACAAAAACCTTGCACGGGACCAATGTAACTTGTAAGAATTGACCGTGTAGTCACGGGTCTCCCGGTTTGAGAATATGAAGATAATTTACAAATATTTAACTTATTCTTGAAAACATGTCACTTGAGGATGAAAACTCAAACCAACCCCCATACGCCCCCCCCATAAAAGGCACTAACACCTCGCACGGGGCCAATGTAACTCGTAGGAACTGGCCGTGTAGTCACGGGACATATGGTTTGAAAATACGATGATGATTTGAAAATATACAGACTTTGGCTTAAAAACATGCCGTTAATGGGTGAAAACCTATACTAGACCCCAAATGGCCCCGTAAGAGGCACGTACACCTCGTACATGACCAATATAACTCATAAGAATTGATTGCGTAATCGCAGGTCTCTTGGTTTGAGAATATGATGATAATTTGAAAATATCTAGATTAGGCTTAAAAACAAAACGTTAAAGGGTGAAAACCTAAACCAACCCCAAACGGCCTCGTTAGAGGTACGAACGCCTCACACGTGACCAATGTAACTCGTAGGATTTGACCGCATAGTAACGGGTCTCTCGATTTGAGAATATAATGACAATTTGAAAATATCTAGATTAGGCTTAAAACAATACATTAAAGGGTGGATCCTCAAACCAGTCCTCAAATGGCCCCGTAAGAGGCACTAACACCTCGCATGGGACTAATGTAGCTCGTAGGAGCTGACCACGTAGTCACAAGAATTTTAATTTGAGAATACAATAATAATTTTAATTCGTATATACAAATTTTCAGCTTGAATAAGATTTTTTTTAAATTACTCGGTTGCTATTATCATCTCCTTTTTGTATCTTATTTTTTTGCAGGATAACATTTTGTTGTTAGCTTTTATCCACGTGGAATACATAAAGTCAATGGTTTACAACAAGGGGATTATTTACTTAGTGTCGTCAATATTCAGGATTCTTATTTTTTTGTGTTATGGCCATGTGGGCTATTGTAGTTTTATTGTTAGCTTTTATGGCTGTGCGGAATTTTGTAATTTTATTGTTATATTTTATGGCCGTGTGGACTTTACATTACGCAAGTATTATATTAGCAGGTTTTAGAATGTCCAGAAAATAGAGGAAACTCTGCCCAATTTTTTTGGTCTGTGAACTATTAATACTTGTAATATTTTGAATTTTGTATGCACATTAGTTTATCAACAACTATCGAGATTCGTAATTTGTGAATTTTATTATTTTCAAATAATTATTTTTTTTCTTTGATCCAAAAAACTTGGCACAGTTCAAAACCGTGCTAAAAGTGTATCAAATTTTGGCACAATTTTGAACTGTGCCAAAAGAGTACCAAAATGTACTAAATCTGGCACAGTTATAAAGTGTGCAAGAAGTGTGCCTATTTGTTCAAGTCTGTCACACTTTTAAACTATGCAGAAAAAATGGCCATTTTGGAACACCTGATTTTGGTACAGTTAAAAATCGTGCCAGATTTGATCTGGCACAGTTTTAAATTGTGCCAGATTGCTATTTTTGGTGTGGTGAATGTGCGATAATTTCACTGATCTAAACAAAGCTTGGCCTAAAGACATCTTTCCTTTGTCTCGTATAGATCATAAGGTAGACGACACGGCCGGGCATGAGTTGATGAGCTTTGTGGATGCTTACTGAGGGTATAACTAGGTCTTCATGGACAAGGCCGATGCCGAGAATACTTCCTTTATCACAGATAAAAGGAACCTACTGCTACAATATCATGACATTTGTCCTTAAAAACGAGGGGTGGGGTGGGTGGGGGGAAACCTATTAGAGGATGGTCAAAAAGATATTCAAAGACCAAATAGGTAAGACTATGGAGGTTTATGTCGACGATATGCTGACGACGATGAACCTCAAGGCCTAGGATCATGTGGCTTACCTTGTAAGAATGTTTGACACCATGGACCTTTACAAGATGAAGTTGAATCCCATAAAGTGTGCCTTCGGAGTCGGCACATGCAAGTTCCTCGGATTTATTGTCAACCAGAGGGGAATTAAATCCAATCCAACAAAGATCAATGCACTAATTGATATGCAAACACCCCAAACCACAAAGGATGTGCAGAGGCTAAGGAAGAGTAGAGGCTCTCAATCGTTTCGTCTCTAGAGCTACTGATAAGTGTCTGCCCTTTTTCAAGATCTTGAGAAAAGCATTTCTCTGGGATGAAGAGTGTGAGAGAGATTTTCAGGAACTTAAAGCTTATTTGGGATCTCCAATATTCTTATCTCAACCCATTCAAGGGGAGAAATTGTTCCTATACCTAACAATGTCTAAATAAGCAATAAGTGCCGCTATCGTCTGAGATGAGGAGGGAGTTCAAAAGCCCGTGTACTTCAACAACAAGGCTCTTTAAGGGTCCAAGATCAAATACCCAAAGATGGAAAATCTAGAATATGTTCTGATCCATCCCTCTAAAAAAATTAAGCCTTATTTTCAAGCTCATACTATGTTGGTACTCACTGACACTCCTTTGAGGCAAGTCATCCATAAACCTGAGAAATTGAGTAGGTTAATGGCTTGATTAATTGAGTTAAGAGAGTTTGACATCATTTATTATCCAAGGAACGCGATCAAAGGGCCGATTTTATGGAAGAATTTACTTGGGCTGAGGCTGATGTTAGAGATGATGAAACTATAGTATTGCTTGAAAAGGGAGTGGCATGTCTGGTGATATTTGATGAAGCGAGAGCCGATACTGCATAAAAATATTTTTTTATTAAAAAATGGAGCATTGTCTGAGGGCCCCTTCTCAGATAAAAGCCCAATTTGGAGATTTTTTGTAAATGGCTCCTCTTGCAAAGGTGGTAGTGGTGCAAGAATGATACTATTGGCCCTAAACGAAACTGATATTGAGTACGCTTTAAGATTCAACTTTAAAGCATCAAATAACGAGTATGAATACAAGGACTCCCTGGCCGGCCTCTCCCTGGCAAAAGTATTGAACGTTGGCCATATGAGTGTGCACCGTGACTCGCAGCTAGTGGTGAACCAAATCCTGGGAATCTATGAAGCTAAGGATGAGAAAATGGCCAAGTATTTGGCAAGAGTAAAAAAGGTAATGGTAAACTTCAAAAAATTTAATGTGAAAATAATCCCTCATCTTGAAAATTGACGATTCGATGCGTTAGCTAGATTAGCCTTGGCCACGAGAATAGAGATCAGGCGGACCGTTCCAGTGGAGATTCTACATAGGCCAATATTGAGAAGGATGACATCGGGGTGGAATTTTGCCTAAACTTGAATTTGGGAGACTCATGAATAGATTCTTTGATCAAATACATCAGAGATGGGGAACTCCTAGATAGTAAAGTCGAGAGAAAGAAACTCCGATACCGAGGGACAAAGTTTACTACTATAGGAGATGTTCTCTATAAAAAAGGTTTTTTGCTGCCCCTTATCAGGTGCATCCATCCTATAAAAGTTTATTATGTCCGACGTGACATCCATGAGGGGTGATTTACAAGCTACATCGAAGGAAGATCTCTTAGGAAGAGGATTGTGATGTAGGGATACTGGTGGCCGACCCTGGAAAAATATTCGCTCGACCATGTAAAAAATTGTGACAAGCGCCAAAGGTATGCAAGTATTCCCCACCAGCCAAAGGTATGTGAGTATTCCTGACCAGCCTCATCAGCCACTCTCGTCCATTACTTCCCCGTGAGTGTTCGCATTATGTGGAATTGACCTTGTTGGTCAACTTCCAAAGGGAGCTTGTGGATATCAGTATATGATTGTGGCTATTAATTACTTTTCCAAATGGCTGGAGATCGAGGCCATGATCTCTATCACTGAAGTGAAGACATTCAAGTTAATTTGGGGAAACATCATCTGTAGGTACGGCCTACCCATCACGCTCATCTCAGATAATGGGAAACAATTCAAAACAGATCCTTGGAAGCATATTATAAAAGAGTGGGTATAAAATAGTTATATTCCGCACCTGGCCAACCCCAAGACAATGACCAAAGTGAAGTCACATATACGATGATATTGGATGATATTAAAAAGAAGCTGGAGGATGCTAAGGTCTTGCAGACTAAAGAGCTGCATGGGATCCTATGGACTTATAGGAATATAGAGAGAATGCCGACATGCAAAATTCCATTTATGTTCACTTATGGGTAAGAAGCGGTTATTCCTACTGAACTTGGGTTCCCTAGCCACAGATTCTAAACATACGACCACGATTCCAATAATGATGAGAGGAAGCTTGACCCAGACTTAATTAAAGAAAGCCGAGAGGATGCTGAAATCTTACAGTCTGCCTACCCGCAAAGGGCCACCAGATTCTACAATAAGAGGGTAAAAGCGAGGCTGATAGTCATGGAAGACTTGGTATTGAGAAAGGTTTGGTATAAGACAAACAAATTGCATTTGAATTGGCATGGGTCCTATCGGGTTACAGAAAAAGTTGTCTTAGGAACCTATAAATTGGAGAATTTAGAGGGCGAACCTTTCTCCAACCCTTCGAACGCAGACCATTTGAAGAAATACTATCGGTAAATATGGATATTGTATTAGATATTATATGAGTGTCATCCTCTTTATCAACAAAAAATAGGTGTGTTTGTATGAAAGATAAATGAGAAATCCAAGTGTTTCTTCATATATGTTTTTTTCAATTATTGTTGCGAAGTTTAGAAGATGGTAAACTAAAGAACATCATTTTTTGGTTAATTAGTTATAGCTCACTCTCGGTGATACGAGAGTTCATGAAGAGGCTTGTCTCATCCATGAACTCTCAATAATGCCCAGAGGGGGGGGGGGGGGGATGAGTGTAATAACATCACCTAAGTGGCAGAAAACGCAAAACTTGAAAATAATTTATTATAGTTATTTATTAAACATCACTATGTGGTGAGCATAGGAGTCAAAACTCTCTCAGCGAGACGATAGTGTATGAAGAGACGAGACTCATCCATACACTCTAAAAATTAGGAGAGGGGACTTGTATCATAACATCATTAATTTGGTGGTCAATTTAAAAATAATTTTATTATGGCTATTTATTTAAACATCACTATGTGATGAGCCTAAGAGTCAAAACTCTCTTGGCGAGATGAGAGTGTATGAAGAGACGATACTCGTCCATAAACTCTAAAAAATGACGAGAGGGAACTTGTATCATGAAATCATTAATTTGGTGATCAAATTGAAAATCATTTTATTTACTTAATGTGTTTAAACATCACTATGTGGTGAGCCTAAGAGTCAAAACTCTCTCGATGAGACGAGAGTGTATGAAGAGACGAGACTCGTCCATACACTCTAAAAATCAATAAGAGAGGATTTGTATCATAACATCATTAATTTGGTGATCGAATTGAAAATCATTTTATTATGGTTATTTATTTAAACATTACTATATGGTGATCCAAGAGTTGAAATTATTGCAAATACATCAAGGCATAAAGGCCCAGACACTAAACTTTAGCGAATGATAGAAATGAAAATGAATTGCAATTAACAAATAGCATTAGCACAAAATCATTTTTACAAGTTAAGATGTTTAGAGACGAGAATACAATTCTTAAATTGTTTACAAGTGGGAAGGGGCATGTTAGCCCACAGGCGGACGCCCAACAAAAAGAATAAAACATTGAGAAATGGCTGCCTAAGTTTTCTTGTCAACCTTCTCCGAGATGATGTTGTCAATGGAGGGTTGAGTTTGAGCCTCACTCTTAATGTTAACGCCTTCCACCATATTGGCCTCCACCTACACCGATGTTTCAGTAGAAGTTACTTTAGGGACACCACCCTCAGCCTCGATCTCGTTTAGTGCGATTATTTCCACTAGGTCAGTGAAATCAAAAGCCAAAAAATCCTTTCCTTATAAGCAATTTTGGGACACTTTGTCGTCGCCCATCGGAGGGAAGTGCGGTCTCCCCTCTTCAAGTACTAAAATCCTTACCTAATAAACTCATCTCAGGCCTTGAAATCCTCCACGACCTTCTTCTTAGCAGCCTCAACTGTAGTCGAAACCTAATCCTTATACTTCTTTTGTAAGTTAGCAATAATGTAATTACGCTCTTTAATTTTAACATCAAGGTTGTCTCGGCCCTTTTACTCAAGAGCCTCCACCTGGGCCTTATGGTCATCTTCTTTCTATTTCAGAGCTTGCTTAGCTTCCCTCTCAACCTTGATAGCGTCACCGACCTTGTCAATCTTGGCATTATTGGCTTGGACCCACTCGACTAATTGGTGGAAAGAGAAGTGAGATTGCAGAGATAAACAGTTAAACGTTAGTATGATACATAGAGAGATAACACTTAATGAAAGTCTAAAAAGATATATATTTGAAGTTAGTTACATGGACAGACCTATGGAGGCCAAAGTTGAAAATATGGGACAGCTCCATTGACTCCAGGAGTCTATGGCTGGACTCAGGAAGCCATGGGCCAAAAATAGACCTTGCTATTTTTTGGTCCCCAATCACAGAATCAATACTGATTGAGAGCAGAGAAAGCATCTCGAACAAGACCGAGTCACATGATATGAGTATGGCCAAGGATGAAGTATCCCTTTGGGAATCAGACATCCAATTTTTCTTTTGAGGAGGAGGAAGGTTTGAAGTGCCATCGACCGACTCTTTTCTTTTCATGCTTGATCGGCCTAGTTGGGACCACTAACGATTGTCTTGTTTGGGGGTGTTAAGCCCCTTGGACATTTTACCAAGGAGATTCCCAGGTGAAGGGACTGCCATTTCCCAAAGTTGGTTTGAAATGCCTAAATGATGAACTACAGATAAGTGATGAGGTTATTATCAGAAGTAATAATAAAAGATGACACAATAGATATGGAAAATTCCACTTACACAGATTTGGAAAAGGGTCAACCCTTAAACCCATCTTTTTGAGGTACTTGGGAGTTATCAATCTCTCAAACTACACAAGATCGTTATCGTCCCACTTAGAATGAAGCTTATCAATTTTTCTCCTGTTAGCTATACCAAGACTGGGGTCAAGCCTGGCCGACATGGGAGCCTTCATCCATCTCGTGGGTACTCTTGGTGCAGAGGCCTTATTGAGGGTGTCAACGACAAACTCCTAAGCACCTGAGATTAAGAAGTACCAGGGTTTCCAATGATGGTTGGACGTTTGGTTAACGAGAAGAACCTTTTTGGTAGTATTCCTAGTCATGAGATAACTGTAGCCAAGTTGTTCCTTTGAGTATGAGATGTTATAGTAACCTATGAATATAAGAACGAGAAGGTCAGTCTTATGAATTATACGCAATAATTGGACGAAGTCTATGAAAATTCTCTAAGGTTAGGAGACATCTGAGCTAGGGCTAACCACAGACTGGAAAGAATGGCTCGTATGTTAGGGTTAATGATGAGTCTGAAGCCGACCATGAACATTTATTCATAAATGGAAGATTCTCCATCACGGCCGTCATAGGCCCTTTCGTCTCTCGTGGGCACTCTTATATGAACGTCAAATTTTATGCCATAATCCGATGTCAAGTGAATCCTCGTCATGTGCCTACATAATAATATTTCTAGGCATAACTGATGTCAAGTGGATCCTCATCCGAATCAGAAGAGAGATTCTCAACCTCAGTGGTCGTGGCTCCTTCTTGACACCTCCTGACGTACTCGACATCAGATATGGCCATAATCCGAACAACCATGGGTGGAGGTTAGCAAGAAACCTCCATTATTGTCTCATCAGAGTAAAAAAATCTCATGGACAAAATGGTCAGCATGGTTGGAGGACTTAGTGCGATTAGAAGACGAGGCGCGATAAGAGGTATCGGCTGCCTCAAACTCCTCAGGATGGGATGAAGGAACCCTTATTGCCTCTTGGAAAGAATCTTCACTCTCGAATTTAGCAGTAACAGTAGGATCGTGGTATGAAGAAGATGATGTAAATTTAGAATCCAAAGTTGATGAATCGGACATCGAATCACTGACCTTAGTAATAGGAGAGTATCATAGCCAAAGAGACTGGGTGAATAGAAAGTGTAGGGTTAGCTCCGGCCTTACGCTTAGCCTCAGCCTCGGCTCCACACTTATGTATCTCATTAAATATTCTCTCCCTAAGGTTTAGGTATTGGTCAGGTAACTCGTATAGAGTTCTTAACATTAAAAAAGTTCTACGTTTGATCTAGATTGACTCTTTGATCAAAAAGGGGGAACTCAAAGGTTTTCTGCCAAGAACACTAAAGAGTGGTTCACCAGACCGGTATTCGAAGGCTCTTCGGGAAAACTAATATATGATGTTTAAAGCTCTTAACACCTAGAAACTCGACCTAAACACCTTTAACCTCCTAAAACCACATTAGCACCACCTAACCACTAAACGACAACCCTAAAGCTACCCAAATGATTGTCGAAAAATATGCCAGTTCGCTAGAAAATGCAAACAAACAGAGAAAAAGGCAAAAAACATGATAGAAATAAAGAAGAAGAAGAAGAAGAATGAAGGCTAACCTGAGTTAGGATGAAGGCTTGAGAATGGAAGAAGCCTAAGAAGTAGCCTAGAGATTACACAAAAGAGAGAGAAAATAAAGAGTTGCATAAGCTTGGGAACGAAGGATTAGTTTGCGAAAGAAAGAGAAAGTGAATTATTTTTTAAGGTTTTTATACCCCCAAATCATTGCACGCAAATTCCCACAAAGACAATATTTGGAACTCAACCTAAGGCAAGCCTGTAGTTGCCCTTTCTTGGCTAACATGCCAAGCTACACAGTTGATGATTAGTGTTCAACTAAGGACACTTAAACGACGCTTCTGCTTGGGACACTAAAAATACACCCTCATCCTCAGCCAAACAGGTGCACGTCCTCTAAGAAATCTCAGACACCAAGGGGTCTCATCCATATAGGGTCAGCCAACTATACCCATCAACCTTCAACTCACATTGAAGATAAAGGGTTAGGGGTGATTTATATGCATAAGTGTGGCCTCGTCCTTGACAAACCTCGATTTAGCGTGGGGGTGATTTATATGCATAAGTGTGGCCTTATCCTCATCAGATATGGGTCTAGCCAAGCCGACTCCACTCATCCATATCCATTGTGAAAGCCACACTCAACCATCTCGACCTTGTGCCATGCTGGCAAGACGGGACTACATGATCAACTTTCTTATCTCTTTCGAACATCTCATCCTTGTGCCACCCTGGCAATTCGAGACTACACTTCTAACTCAGCTTCGTAAATGCTTATAAGGAAGGTACCTCTATATCGATCTCGATTAGGCCGAGACCATAAAGGGTGACATCTGCGCCATGTATGATATGCGGGAATTAAGAAAGATTGATCCACGTGGGTAGACCATTATAATAAGATCCTCCCATTCACGTGGGGGAATATTTAGTTGTCATACACTTGGCAAATATCATCATCTCAATGGAGCAGTTACCTCATGCACATCTTTAACATGCTTGGGGGCGCATTTTGAACCCCCAAGACTATAAAAGGGTTCTTCATTTCCTTCCTCAAGGGATCATAACAGAAAACCCTAACTAAACTCTATCAAAACCACTATATATAGATAAAGTTCTTAAGAGTTGTAATTCTAGGCCTATAGAGCTCCAAAGTTAATATAAAAACACATAAAACACCTTGCATAGTGGAGTAGGGTATCAAGCTGAACCACTTATACCATTGTGTATTCCTCTTAACCTTATCTCCTTATCTTATTTTCATACCTATATTCATATCTCCATTGTTATATCATTTTGAGCTTGAGCTGCACACACAAATTTAAGTGGTTATTTCATATCATCATCATTGTTGGTGCAATCATAGTTAAACTTGATGGTTGTAGGCTGATGTTTCCTATATGGAAAAATCAGTAACATCCCAATATCAAATTATTTATTATTTACGACTCCGTCAAAGTATATATGCCATTTATAATCTTATTAACATTCAATTAACAAAATGTCTTAATGTGGGAAATGGGTAATGATCTTGTCTTACTCATCCAAAAGGTATTCGACCAAGTAATCTGTAATGGTTTTCCTTTTAACTGCTTTCTGATGTACGTACTCAATGTAAAAATCTATAAATGCAAATGGCCACTTGACCAATCTTCTTATTAGCATAGGTTTTTTGAGTAGGTATTTTAAGGGATCCACGCGGTAGATCAACTTGATTTCAAAGGTGACCATATAATTCCATAGCTTCTGCGTTGCCATACCAAATACATGCAATATTTCTTCAGTATCATGGATCATTTTTCGTGGGTGTTGAACTTATAATTAACATGATATATTACTTTTCCTTTACATGTTTCTTCAAAGTTATGATCCAACACGGCTCCTGCTACGATGTCAGTGGTTGTGAGATACATAAAAAGTGGTTGCCCAGGACTTAGAGGGTCCAATAAAGGCGGGTTAGTAAGATACTTATTTATTCTTTCAAGGGCTTCTTGGCAAGCAGAGTTCCATAAGTTGATGGCGTCTTTACGGGGTAGTTTGAAAATTGGATCACATATAGAGGTCATCTCTCAGATAAACCTACTAATATACTATATCCTTCCCAGGAAGCGCTTGATTTCCTTCTCTATGCGTGGCGGTGGCATTTCCAAGATGGCCTTGACCTTGGACGGGTCTAGTTTTATTAATTTTTTGCTGATGAGGAATCCTAGTAACTTTCCCTTAGTGAGTTTGAAGATGCAATTTCGAGCATTTTAGTGCATTTGATACATCCTCAGTCTTTCAAGGAACTTCCTTATTATCGAAACATGTTCTTTTTATGTCTTGGACTTAGCAATGATGTCATCTATGTACACTTCAACCTCTTTGTGGATCATGTCATGTGTCTAGGTGGTAGCTACTCATCGATAAGTGACACCGACATCCTCGAGTCTGAGTGACATTATTGTGTAGCAAAAGGTCCCCTAGGGGTAGAAAAATACGTTTTCTCTTGGTCTTGTTGTTGTATTTTGATCTGATTATAATCGATTAAATCATTACCAAAGGACTTTAGGGTATGATCCATGGTGTTGTCGATGATTAGGTCGATTTTTGACCATGGCTAATAGTCTTATAGACTAGTTTTATTCAAATCTCAGTAATCGACACACATCCTCACCTTTCCTCCCATTTTGGGGACGGGTATGATGTTGGCTAGATATATGGGGTATTTGATTACGTACCCTTAGAAATCCTGCAATAAGTTATTTCATGACTTCTTTTTTTACCTCGAGGGACCGTTTTGGCATGGGATTTTTAAGCTTATATTTTACTGGTTTGGATTCTGGATATGAGGTTATGAAGTGAATAACAATCTTGGGGTAGATTCGCGGCATATAAGCATATTCTTCCAAGAATCGGATGAGTTTGGACTATTCAAAATCATTTAAAAAGGATCCTATTTTGATTTCCTTTATCTCGTTGGAAGACCCTAAGTTAACCGTTATTGATTCATCAATAGGTTGCATGCGATTGGGTTGTTTGTTGTTAAGCTCTTTTAGGTGGTCTTCTAATTCCTCAATGTAAATTAAGTTCCTTACTTTGATTTTCACATTTATCATCATCAATGTTTTACACACAATAATACTCAAAGTTATAGTTTATTTTATTGACATAATTAAGTACATCGAAATAATTCACCGCAATGGAATTATCCTCAAAAGGGAGGTTACACATAGTGGTTGGGGGTTCTTCTTGGAGCTCGTATGTGATCTCATCCACAAAAGGGTTTTCAATCTCGGGTAGGTGGAAAGAGGTTCAATTATTATACTCTTCCATCACTTCTAAAAAAATTTCAGTATTTTTGAATCCTCGAGAGGATCCCAGTTGATAGGGGGTGTATCTAGTTTTTCGATCATATTTGCTATCTAATATACTTATCCTTTTATCCACGAAGGAAGTTATTCTAAGAAAATCTCCCATCTAGTCAACTATCTTACTGAGTTTGCTTTTATCCAAAGTATTGGAAATCCGTATAAAGGTAAGTTATCCTCTTCCTTGAGATTGTGACCCGTAAGGCTAGAACGATTGGTTACGGTGGTAACCCCTGGTTTCTTAAACTCTTACTTCTTGACCTTCCATGATTTAGAGACAAGATCATCATCACTTTTGCACTTGTATCCTAGTCCCTAGGTGTTAGAATGTTGAGGTATTATCCCTGATTTCGTATTGATTTCTATCGAGTCCCATTCTTAGTAGGAATTTCATTCTTTTCATTATATGGGTTACATTGCCTCACCCATATTCAGAATGTGGTGGCTAGATATCTTTCTTCATATCAGTTGAGATGGTCTATACTAGTGGATCTAGATAAAACTCATTGATATATATGTCCTCACTTTTATATTAGATTTCGATAACTGGACTGTTGGGGCTTTGAGCTGGCTAGAATCTCCGAATATTGTGAAAATATTATATCTATAAAAGAACTTTAGTTTATGATGAAATCATGAAGCGACACCTTTGATTTCATTGAATCATGGCTTTCTAAGAAGGAGTTTGAAGGAGGTAGGTATATTAATCACTTGTAACTCGATGATGCTATCGAGCGAGTCGATTCCAAGTCTGAGCTTAATAAATCATATCAGTTCCTTGTGAGTGTTATCATAGGCCCTCACAACTTGAGTGGTAGGTTTGAGATCCTCATGTTTAATTCCCAGAACTATGTCAGTTTTTAATGGCAAACATTCAGAGAAGATCTGTTATATACAAGTACTATGGGAATTGTCTGCCTATAGATGTTTATAGTAATGTTCAGGGCCTTGTTATGACACGGTATTATCTTGGGTAACTCGATGTTGACAAATAAAATACTCTTTACGATGTTTAGACTCTCGGCTTTCTCTATAAATTCTTCATAACTGGCAGAGATTGGTACCACTTTTTAAGAAAATTAATTGAGGATGAAATCTTGATGGGTTTGGGAAGACCTGAGAAGTCTCCATATAGAAAAATTGGCATGTGTCTTTTTTATTTGGTCTAGGACATGGTTCTCCTCAATTTCCTCTGATGTGTCCTAGTTGAGTACCTCATTTCCTTTGTTCCTATCCTTTTTCTCCAGAAGGAATAGGGTTTAGGATAAGGCCATTGTAAAACCTCGTAGATGGAGTCACATGGTCAATATCCATAGTCTCCCAATATGGAGTGAGGAATTCAACCACTATCTTGTTGAATTTCAAAGTGAAAATATAATTCTCCTCTTCTCAAGGAGGGGATATGAGCAAATTATCGAAGTGGAAGATCAACTCTTCTTTAGCAGATATCTCACTTGTTGAATCGTCTGGAAATAACCATGCCCATGATTCCTAACTGCCTTGAGTTTTGTATTCTTCACCCAGCCAGTCGGGATTATTTCTTGATTCTCTAGTCCTCTGATATACCCTACCGCTTATTGTGCCTCATCGTATATCACTTCCCAATGATCATATAGGTTTTTGTGTCCATAGACTGTGTCTGATAGATAAAGTTATGAATTTTCCTAGAATACTAGGTACATCAACTAGTAAATTATTATTTTTGGGGATCCTGCCCATTGGACTACAAAGCTCTGAGTGTTTGATCCATAAGATCCATGTGAGTTTATGTATGAACTACATAATCTAAGTGTCTAGTGACGAGGCTCCCAAGACTCTGATATTCTACTGCTGTGGATGAGTTGACTGCATAGATGAAAAGGGGCAAGTCTCCAGATTTATCTTTCATAGTTATGGCATTCACCCATATGCCAAGGCTGGGTAGAGGATTACTATTGATGTTGGGTTTAGACTTAGTTGGTGTAGTGATCTTTCCATAGTCGATCAAATATCTGACGAAGAACCTCATAGCTCGACCCTCCTCCAGGTTCTATCTTGCCATCTGATATATTCACAATAGAGGTCATTCCTGAATCCTTCTGGAAAGGTATCAGGTAATGGTCTAGGTTCTCGGGACTTTAGAAGCCCCTTATTTTTTAGGGCTTTATAAATTGTACCTATAGGAGTATATAGGGGATGGAATGTGAATTGGACTCTCTTAACATTACATGGTTCATATGTTGGGGTTTGAATATCAATGGTAGCAGTTGTTCTTGGTTTTGATAGTCCTCCTATTTTTGAATGGAGGGACATTCCTTCAGTTGTCGGTATCGCTCTTGGGTGGTCGATTCATGAAATCATCGTCCAGTTGTGCTCCCACATCCATCAAGGCTTTAAAGTTGGGTAGATATTGAGTTTAAGTTTGTTAGTAGAGTTGAATTAAATTCTTCTTCATAATTCACCCTTGTTCCTCTTCTGACACTACACCAAAACTACCGGATTGTCACGGTCAATGACCGTGACAAGTCCAACTTGTCAAGTCAATGATCGTGACGAGTTTGGGGGTGACACATTTTATTACCATGGACTTATCATGGTCATTGACTGTGACAAGTTCGTTAGAATTGTCATGGCCAAATACCATGACAAAGTCGTGACAACCTTTAAAAAAATTTCACGGTCAATGAGCATGACAAGTTTTCTTTATCACAGACTTGTCACGGTCAATGACCATGATAAATCTGGGTAAAATTTTAAAAAAAAATTGCTGGGCTGTTTGGTCACTGCCACTGCCCAGTAGTATATTTGTACCTGTTATAGCAAAATTGTACTTGTTCAAACAACATATATCCAAATAAAATAGAAAGAATGCACTAATTAATTGCATATATATTTCCATATCCAAATAAAATAAAAATATAAACCATATCCAACCCAAAATGTAACAAATCAAAACAATTAAAATATAATCCAAGTGTTCGAATAAAATAGATACAAATAATGTCATGGCATAGTGTCTGGGGCAGGTTCGAGGAGGAAGGAAGGCCATATAATATAAGCATTGAGACATCCCTCAATATGCATCACACCGTATTATTCGCACAACCACAATGCGAAGTTATCCTTTTTGGGTATCACATGCGTGAGGAGAACCTTAAACTCGATGTTTTGAAGGTTATGTCGATGAACTGACATACGCTTGATGGTATTCGGGTCCCTCAACCCCCTAGCTATTCGTTGGCCTGCAAAGAAGTGCCTCGTCGCATAGGTGTACCAACACGTGAACACTTATGTCAAAGAATGATGGGGGAAAGTACTTCTCCAACACACAAATCACTTCGATCACCGCCAATTTTGGGGCCACTATGTGTTATCGATTGACTACCTTCTCACACAAAAGTGAGAAGCATATACTAATTTGCATAATAGCCCTCCGTAAATCCTTGTGCTCAGAGAAACAATGCTTCAAAAATAGAGGAACCAATTGCATGATCACATGCCAATCATGGGACTTACACTTATGTAAATCATGGGAAGCATATTCCACAATCCTTTGCAAGTTGGATGAAAAATTAGATGGAACCTTCAAATTATATATTGTGTCTAAAATCACCTTCCTTTCCCTACTCGTCAAAGTAAACGTACCAGGAGGGATTATTATCCTTCCCCTACTATCTTCTTTCAACCATAGTTGTGGTTTAAGTTTCAATAATTTAAGGTCTTTTCATACATTTTCTTCATCCTTCGAATGACTCCCCCCAAGGCATGTGCCCAAAATATGTGCAATGGTGTTCTTCTCTGCATGCATCACATCTAGTACATGGAGCATCAGGTTATTCTTCTAATAAAGTAAGTAAAATAAAATTGACCTTCTAGACCATGCCTTTCTTGTCTCAGTTTCATTTCGAGTTGGGGTCTTCTTTTGCTTGACATTCTTAAATTTAGGATATTTACCTGGCATATTAGGGCCACAATAAGAAGATTTACTTTCAATTTCTAGACCTAAAAATTTCCTCGACGTTAGCCTATGTTCAACCCCTCCCAATAAAAAATTAGAACCTTTCTCAAATCGGAAACTATGATTGGGGGGGTAAAAATCTCCTATGGAAATGGTATAAGTTTTTTGAGATAACGGGAATATGAAGAGATTCAGTCTCCTCTCCACAAATAGGACACCCTAAATAACCATGCACAACACAACCAAATAATGTCCCATAAGCAGGAAAATCATGAATTTTTCACATTAACATAGCTTTCAACGTAAACTCTTCTTTTCTAAAAGAGCCAAATGCTTGCACACCCTCTTCCCAAAACTCATTTAATTCTTATACCAAATGATCCAGGTAGATATCGAAGTCATCACTTGATGCCTTTTTGGGGATCAACAAAGACAACATCTAAAAATTAGGTCTCATACATTGTGAATGAGGGAGGTTGAGTGGGGCTAGGATTGTAAGGACTAAATTTCCAATTGAGTCTTAATGTAGTTTTGAATAATTCTCCAAACAAAACACGTTTGAGTCATAGGTAGATTTTTATTGTTCGATCACTACGAGACTATGACTTCTCAAAGATTTAATTGAAGATGTTGCGACAAAGCTACAAGGAATTAATCATACCGAAGTTTAATTGGTGAAAATTTATCATCTTCAAAGTTTAATTGCATTCCGAGATGACATAAATATGAATGAATAATGTTAATGAAACTCAAAATTTTATTTTAGTAAAAATAAGGATGTTACTTTTTAAAAGAAAAATGTTTTTAAATGTTTACACTTTGTTTTAATCAGATGAGGACTGATTAGAGTTGGATTTAAGTAAAACTCTGTTTTTAAAGTTGAATTACTTAAAAATCTAATCCATGTTTATAAATAGGCGTGTTTAGTTTTCTCGAAGAGCGTGCAGTGCAAAAAATAGTTTACTATACAGAAAGGTTTCTGCACAAAGTTTTCTAAGTGTTTTCACTATAAAGCATCCTTAGAGTTTCAAGATTCGAACTTTTCATTATCATATGTTCTTGTGATCTTGTTGGCACCAAGTTTGAGGTTCTATTGAAGATCCATTGCTTGTTTTACGGAGAATATTCAGCGGATACCGATTTTGACATTGTAGACGACATAAGGTCATATCGATGGATGCTGAGGCAATCGTGGAGGCGACTGCCGTGGACGAGTATCATGGAAGAAGGTTACTTTATGCGTGGGCGCTGTGAAGATTGGTATAATATCAGAGGAGCATCAAGTCTCGTGGGTGGATCGATTCGTTGTATAAGACTACTGTCTGACTTTGTAAAACCATTATCATAGTGATTATCTGGCCTGGGCCGTCCGAGGTTTTTTCCCGATTGTGTTTTTTCTCATACATTGACGTTGTTAGTATTTCTTTACTTTATTTTACTTGCTTTAATCACTATTTTCATGCTTAGGGTTAAACAAGATACAATCTGGTTAAGTTAACTTGTGTCACAACTTGGTTTGATAAAATTGAAAAAGGGTTTTTTAAAAAGACAAAGTTGGTTTGCATTCATCCTTAACTTAATTCCTCTCAAGCAAAAGTTTTTTGTTGAAAGTTATAATTTGGGGACCTACAAATTGGTATTACAGCTGGAAATACATTTTTGTTGTGTTTGATCCCTTTTTTCTTATAAGGATGACTTTTGGAAATTATGATAGTTTTCGCACTCCTGTTTTTGATGGCACTAATTATGCTTATTGGAAAATGCGAATGAAAAATGCTTTAAAATCCATTGATGAGCGTGTCTGGTTAACTTTTGATAAAAGTTGTTCACCATCTGTCACACGAGAGGGTGAGGTCACTAGTTTGAAACCCGTTGAGTCATGGACTGAGACTGAACATAGGCTTGAACTGTATAACTCTAAAGGTCTGCACATTATTTCCTCACATGTCACACCTGAAGAGTATAATCATATCATGACTTGTGAAACTTAGAAAGAATCTTTGGATACACTTGCACTCACTCACGAGGGCACGAGAACATTTAGGGTGTCTAAGTTGCAAAATCTCACTACATAGTTTGAGACGATTAAGATATTAGAGAGTGAGATGTTTGATGAGTTTTACACTAGGTTGTCCACTATTGTTAACACATCATTTGACTTTGGTGAGAAAATTCCCAATAACTAATTGATTAAGAAAATTTTGAGTTTGTTGCTGAGTAGGTTTGATGCTAAAGTGAACGTTATAAATTCTCTTGGTATTCTTAACTCGTCGAAATTGGAAGAGATCGTAGGTGACCTGCAAACATATGAGCTCGATATGTTTACCTCCAAGAAAGTGCAAAAGAAAGAAAAGGGCATTGCTTTGACATCCCTGAAAGAAGAAACTAAAGTTTTGAAGGGAGGTTCCGATTACGACTTTGAGGATGTCGTCTTGTTGTCAAGAAAGTTTAAGACGTTTCTTCAAATTCATAAGCAATCAAAAGATGCCAAAAAGTTTGAGAAATCCAAGAACAAGGGGGACTCCACCCCTAAGGAAAATAGTGAGAAATCTAAGAGAGATGAGCCTGATAGGTGTTTTGGGTGTGAGGGGTATGGTCACAAAGTAGCTGAGTGTCCCACTAGACTTAAGAAAGAGGGCAAGAAATCGATAGAATACAATGCCACCTTAAGTGACAGTGAACCGAAAGAGGGAGAGGATTCCCCTGTTGAGCGTAACTTTGTTGCGTTTATGGCATGTCATGTGAGCGACGAAGATATATCTTCCCCCGAGGATACTTATGTACATGACACTTCCGAGGATGTTAAGAGCGCTTCCCGAGAGGGTAAGAGTGATGAGAGAGAGGATGAGGAGATCTACATAAGAGAGTTGCAAGTTGCATTTCGAGAGTTGTTTGAGGAGATGGTAAAGGAGAAAAAGACTAACTCAAAATTATAAGCTAAGTTGAAAGAACGTGCTGTAGAAAATAATGATGCATTAATTGAGGACCTTAGGGCACGAGAAAATAAGCTTAGGGAGAATCTAGAGTACGCCGAGAAAGATAGAGACACCCTTAGAGGATTGATGGAGGCTTTGAAAAAGGAGGTGCTAGAGTTTGAGGAGTCTAGGAATCTACTTGAGTCTAAGATTAAGGAGTTAGATGAGAGTTTGAGAGACCCGTTTAGAGTTAAGTTTGACTTGGAGGCTAGAAGTGAGAAGTTGGATAGGATTTCAGGTACCGTCCAAAAATTAAAAGTGATTGGGGAGGTATTGGATTTGATGACCGTGTTGTTCCCATTCCCCCCGTACATGTGAGAGAGCCACATAGGAACACTAGAAAAGGTCCACATGTAGGTCACTTTCCATACCATAGCTACATTTGCACGTTTTGTGGTAGGAAAGGTAACCTTATAAAGTTTTTCTATGACCTAAGGA
This sequence comes from Sambucus nigra, assembly GCA_949130495.1. NCBI lineage: Eukaryota > Viridiplantae > Streptophyta > Magnoliopsida > Dipsacales > Adoxaceae > Sambucus > Sambucus nigra. The sequence goes on along the minus strand of OX422210.1, from coordinate 415,219,025 downwards.
ATGCTCCTCTAAAGTTTAGGAAGTTTAGGAATAAAGTTTCCCCAATTCCCCCCACCCTCATGCATCATTACACACCTATTTGGGTTAGAAAGTCGGATTTTGTAGCTTTAGGAATAAAACTTCATGGTTCTCATTTAGTTGCACTTGATTCTTCTCATGCTAAATCTAAAGGTTGAATGTGTTACCATGTTTATCATTTTGTATTATATTTATTGCATCTTATTTGAAAAATACAAAAAGATTTTTGGTCTTGAAATGTTTTAAGAAGAACATAAAAAGATTTTGCTTTTATTTGAGTCAAAAACTTTTGAAAAAGGCAAAAAGATTTTCGATTTTATTTTTGTGTCATGAGTTAACATGTTTGATGTGGCATAGTGGTGTGCTCGGATCCCCTTTTCTTCTATTATCCATGTGGCTAGGACATTTGGCCTAATATCGATGCTTATAATGATCTTAACCATTGTATTGTGGGTTTGTTTCGAAGTTGATATGCGTTTTGATTCGACTTTGTATATATGCCATCTTTGCACACATACACGAGTTTATATGGATGTTTGACTACTCTTGCATATTTGAGATTGGTGAGACGTTCTTATCTTAATTTTTTCATCTATGCATAAGTATACATAAGGAGGAGGTGTGCATGTAATAACCATTAACCCATAAGCATTTTAATCTACATTGAAAATATGATGAGTGTACGGGAAAGGGCTGCGAGAGTGTAAAATTGACTCGTCTTGAAAGCCATCATTTAAAAAAGCCTGAAAGAATCATAAGGCAATAAAAAGAATCATATGCCAAAAATGGGCCAAATTAGTTCAGTTCATTCAGAAGAAAATATGACATATTTGAGGGAGTTTAGATAGGTTAAAAATTTAAACGGGTTTGCACAAAGAATCCTAACGTTAAAAATTCGTGTCATGACGCTATTATTTATAGAATCGTCAAAATTCTGGATTCGTGTGCATGATGTTTGTTTAGTTCATTGAGCTCACTTTAATTATCACATATATGGCTATGATAAAGTTTGATGATTGATTGCTATCAATTAAAGCTTCTTGATCGTTTCGCTGTGATTGAATTGTGATTTATTTATTTTAAGTTCACACCCATACATTCCATGTTCATGTTTGAGAACATCGGTACTATGTTAGCATGTTACTCATATTTGTTTTTAAGTATTTTTTAGTTTAGCCACTGTTTTGCTACAGTTTCGTAGTTTTGAGCCCCTTCTAGTTAGAATTTTCACATAAATTTCCCATTGGGAAACACTGTTTAATTTTCTTAGGAGATTGTGGAAGTTTGATTATGTCGTTCTAACGACATCTGTCTTCATTCAAGCGATGTCTCTTCTTGTTTAAAAGACATCCCTGGCTCGTTCGTACGACAGTCTGTTTGACTAGTTTTGACTTTTTCTGGTTGTTTTTTTGTTTCAGTACCCTGATGAATATTGATTCATTTTTGGTACTGGGTCTCTGTTTATGCAGTTTACTTTGATCATTGACATATTTTGCTGCATTGGTTCATTTATCACACCTACTTAGACTGATATATTTTTGTGTGATTCATTGTCTGCTATCTACTGATTTGACATTACTTGATCATTTTTTAGCTGGTTATTGCATGTTTATCTAGCATAATATCAGTTAAGGTAATCAATTTGGTATATCTCATGCTAGATTTGCTTATCTTTTCATTGAATTGTCTATTTGAGACGAAAAGGGGGAGAGATGTCTGTGATGTAGGGGGAGTTTTGCGAGTTTTATGCTTGATGGTTCATATGTTGTGTTACACATACTGGTATCATGTTTATATCATGTTTACATATTGGTACCATATCTACTCACATAATAAAGGATTTAGATTCGAGATTTTATATTTTTTTATATAATTTGTTCCTCCATACTTCACTTGGTATTTGTCTCTTTCATGTGTGTAGGTATGCTTAAAGAGATTTGAGATTTCAAGTCCACGTCACATTCGACATTCAGAGACAAATTCTTGCTTGTTGGGCCATCATTTTAGAATCTTATCCTGTACTGATGATGTATTTTCCATTTTGGGTTTATGGGATGGGATTTAGGTGTCATACGGCTTGATGGACCGGCTTAGGCATTTCACTATTGGGTTTGTCCCGAAATAGTCAAAGGGGGAGATTTGTAAGGACTAATCTTCCAATTGAGTTTTAATGTAGTTTTAACTTATTCTCAGAATAAAACACGTTTGAGTCATAGGTAGATTTTATTGTCCGACCGCAACGAGACTATGACTTGTCGAAGATTTAATTGAAGATGTTGCGACAAAGATACAAGGAATTAATCATGTCGAAGTTTAATTGGTGCAAATTTATCGTCTTCAAAGTTTAATTGTATTTCGAGATCACATAGGTTTGAATGAATAATGTTAATGAAACTCGAAATATTATTTTAGCAAAAAATAAGGATGTTACTTTTTAAAAGAAATATGTTTTTAAAGTGTTTTTACACTTTGTTTTAATCAGATGAGGACGAATTAGAGTTAGATAAGAGTTGGTTTTTTAGTAAAACTCTATTTTCAAAGTTGGATTAATCAAAACTCTAATCTGGACGACGTCGTTCAAATGACAAACATTATCGTTCGAATGAGAGATGATATCGTTTGAATGACATAGTATCTCGCTTGAATGAGATCCTCCACTGCATTAAAATATTGATAAATGGGCGTGCTTAGTTTTCTTAAAGAGTGTGCAGTGCGAAAGATAGTTTACCATACAAAATGGTTTTTACACAAAGTTTTCAAAGTGTTTTCACTATAAAACATACTTAGAGTTTCAAGATCCAAGCTTTTCATTATCATATGTTCTTGTGATCTTGTTGGCACCAAGTTTGAGGTTCTATTGAAGATCCATTACTGGTTTTGCTGTGAAGATTCGGCGGACACTGGTTTCAATATCGTAGATGACATAAGGCCGTATTGGTGGATACCGAGGCATTCGTGGAGGCGACTACTGTGGACGAGCATCGTGGAAGAAGTTTACTTTTTTCATGGGCACTATGAAGATTGGTATAAGATCAGAGGAGCATCAAGTCTCATGGGTGGATCGAGTCGTTGTATAAGACTACCGTCTGACTTTGTAAAACCATTGTGATAGTGATTGTCTAGCCTGGGTCGTCTGAGATTTTTTCCTAATTGTGTTTTTCTCGTACATCGACGTTGTGAGTATTGTTTTACTTTATTTTATTTGATTTAATCACTAGTTGAATGCTTAGGGTTAAACAAGATAAAATATGGTTAAGTTAACTTGTGTCATAACTTGGTTTGATAAAATTGAAAAAGGGGTTTTCAAAAAGAGAAAGTTGGTTTGCATTCATCCTTAACTTAATTCCGCTCAAGCAAAAGGTTTTTATTGAAAGTTATAATTTGGGGACCTACAAGGATCACTGGTCATACACTCTGATTGGTGCTTAGATTTCCATATGGACTAAAACCATCTGTTGATATAGCCAAACGAATGTTACACTGTTCCCGAGAAAAATCCGGATACTCATAACTCATTCTCATCCAAGCTGTAGAATCAATAGGATGACCTATGAGATTATCCCCTACTTCTTCCCTAGCATGCCAAGTCATTGCCTACGCTATCAATGGTACTGTGAAAAACCACTTTAATCTAGGCCTAACGAGAAAATATTTTAACTCTTTTTGAGGCACTTTTGAGCTTATGCCTTCCTTTCCAGTAGATTGGACATATCTAGGTTCATCGCATACCGGATATCGATCGAGATTTTCATACTCCTTTTGTTATAGTATGCAGTCATTCACACAAACATGAATCGATTTATACTTCATTCCCAAACCTTTCAAACTATTCTTTATAACATGATAGCTATTTTGAAGCGTATTCTTCTTGGGTAGCAAGCCCTTCACCCAATTCAGAATTCCTATCACGCTATTGCTAGACAAATCGTATTGGGTCTTCAAACTATGCAAACCAACCATGGCATGTAAATTTGTTTGCTCTTTCTCATATCCAGAGTATAATAGTTGGGTAACCTTAAATATTAAACTTTGGCAGATATCGTCATGGTGTACCCTGATATCTTCATGAGCACCTGAACCTTGTACATCATCAGTGACCTCATTCTCTTCCACTTCATGAATGCCGTACACGTCATCAACTAAATCCTTTAACATATTATGATCTACGTCTATCCTACTTGTCGAAGGTTGTTAGTAAGGTTTCTCGGGGACAAAAGGAACTTTCAATTCCCTGTGAAAATTCCAACATCGATAATTATCTTGCATACCCCATCTTAACAAATGCAGTTCAACTGTTTTCCACTCAAACACCTTACCATTCTCACACCTAGTACACGGACACATAAACTTTTTATCATTATGATATCTCTTTGGGTATTTCACAAATTCATTAGCACCTCTGCGAAACACATCCCCCATTCTATTTGTCCCACCCATCCACTCTTTGTATTTAGAATATCCCATCACAGCTACTACAAACAATCACCTATTAAAGGTAAGAAGCGTATGTTCGTGGATTAGTATAAACAAAACTTAGATTTATAGTATGTTTCATTTAATTATGTCTTATTTATATTCGATTTTCAAATTCAAATTCAATTTATAATATTAATTCCTATGTCCTCCATCTCCTCTAAAGGGTGAGTGGTCCTATCCCATTCAAGATCGCATAAATATACTTAATAGCTCATTCACATTGTTACGATTTGGGAAAAATTTGGCAGCATATCCCCATAGTTCTCCAAGTACACGACGTAGATTCACAAGTGTGAGTGTTATTTAAATTTATCAATTGAAATAACACTCACACTTGCCAATCTAGTATGTACCCAGAGAACATTAGGATACGACTGCAGAACTTCCTCCATAAGTAACAAGTTTAAGCCACTAAGAATATTATTGTACAGAAATTAAGCAGTCCCAAACTGTCCAAACGGGACAATTCGAGAGATCTCATTACATGGGTAATGACTCTTGAACGTGTCTTAGGGCTATTGAATGCGTACGCCTAAGAACTAGAAGGCTAGTATCTAGGCGCACTATATGTATTTTCAAGTATATTTCATTTAATTATCATAAATGAAACATACTATATATATGAATTAATAATATATTGTTCGTGACACAAATTAATTTTAGAAAAAAGTTGAAAACTCCCTCCCCCCCCCCCCCATTTGGACAATAATCCAGTGGTCATGCCACTTCCAAATTAACCAACCCAACATCGGTCCACTATAATCTAACAGCAGCAGCAACAATAAACCAACAAATGTGTATCCCGTACTCCTTCTAATTCATCTACTCAATTAATTCATTTCATCACATCTTATAAATATATCATCATTAAAGCTATACAATTAAAGTTACAATTAAAGCTATATTTTACTAATCAATTTTTCCGTTTCAATTCAAACTAAAAATGTACAATTACTAAAAACAACAACAACAACAACAACATGGGGAGAATTATCTAACACGCAAAATTACTAAAAATCCTAAACATCAATTCAAGCTAACTACTTACTAATTCAAAACCAACAATTAATAAGAGGAATCTAAAGGATCCTAACTCATTTATATCCAATTAAAGTCATAATTAAATTAACAATAATAATTATAAGTCCCAATTCCAATTCCATTTATGACTATTCTGTGAGAAAATTCTCACATTGAACTTTAAGCCTCTTAAACACGGGGAGAATCATCATTTACACATTTACGTATGTAACCAACAATGGGGAGAAGCTAAAGGGTTAATTACTTATCATTACGTATTAGCTAAAAATATTTGGGTATTTACACTTAAGAGTACAACATATATTTGGATCCCCCACCCCCACCCCCTGCCCCACCACTCCCCCTTCCCCCGCCCACCACACACACACACACACACACACACACACACACACACACACGCACTCACCCTCCTGTACACACACACTGACACACCCCAACCCAGTTACTTATAATTAAGTCGTAAAGTCAAAGTGAGTCAAACCATGATTAATCTAACCAAACCATAAACACGAGTTTTAATTTCAGAGTCATCGTTGTAGATCCATATAACTGAAAGCCTTTTTACAACATCAGAGTAGTCATGTCCATCAAAACTTTTTTGAAGGATAATTTAACTTAATTACATCATTAAAATTTACACAAAATCATTGTTTCTCCCATTCCTGGCTAACCCAACCCGACCTCCTGGATTTGGCAGTGACATCGCGTTACCTAAAAAATGTGAACATAGGAACCATGAGCAAAAATAACCCAGTGAATGCATCAATACTATACTAGTGCATGAATTTAAATGCAATAAATCATGTCCATATAATTATGTATTAACTTATCGAGCTCATTCATAATGAATGACCAAATTTTTCGAATCATAATTCATATATCCTGTCTAAATAGATAATTCTCCCCCATTCCTGGTCGAGAAGTAACCCCTTGTCATTAATAGACAAATCTCCCCCATTTCGGGTCGAGGAGTAACCTCCCATTTCGGTAAACCGAAATGAATAATTTTATATTCATAACATTATGATCATATTCGTAACATTGTGCAAATACATCATTCCAGTGAGTACACTCACCTTGGGTTGTCAACTATGTATTTATCTTTCCTTCGGGTGGAGCTGAACTGGGTTGATTTGACCTTACACCTGTCAATCCAACTAAATCAGTGCTGAATATCAATCATAAATATTATCCTAACATAATTAGGTAACTTTCCATGACTATATAATAACAATATAATTCCACTTCAGTCACATTCCATGAAACATGAGTAAAGACAACACAATGGTACACATGTTGATAAAGTTATGAACATTCAACCGTAGGAAATGCCTCATAGGGGATTTATAATTAAACCCAAGTAAATATGAAAACATACTTCTCAATGTATATACATATGAAACATGTACTTAAAATACTCTTTATAAAGAGGAGATAACAATATTCTTTCATGGAGTATTCAGTATGGCTTCAAATTATTGTCTTCTATACTCAACCCTTCTGTATTCCCAAATTGTATAAATACATGTGTTCAACCTTATCAATATGAAAACATATATAAATATACTTTCAAGTACAAGTGATAGTGTAATTTTTCAAGCTTCCTAGAGCAAGTTATGACCATTTCTTTACAACACAAGAAATCTGCCCTACAAGCTCCTCTATTGTTCCTTTGACTTCCAAGAATTTTCATAATTTTTATCCAGCGTAACTTTCCATTATTTTTAACTCATTTTTAGTACACATACCGAATAGTATATAATTAAAGTTTCATAAATTTTTGACTTCATTTGCTATGTCAAAATCTTGACAAAATGCAAGGCATACCGAAATGAAATATACAAACAACAACTATATACCAACTTGCAACCATCACTACGGCCTAACCACAAGGAGTTAAATCCTAATTCTCGGATATGATATGAATATATGAGTCTAATTTCATCTACAATTATAATTTCTCAGTTACATCAATCACACGAAGAGATATACAAGTTTGAATACATGGGGTTTCAATACAAAGCAATTTTAAGGGTTTGTACATTCAATTTAACTTAAACTTTCATCTAACCATACATATATATCAATACCTGAAACTTTAGTAAATAAATGATGATTTATATCATATAAATTAGTAATATAATAAAAATAACACGAATTTCAATTAGGATTACCTTCGGGACTTTTACGTAATTTCTACGGATTTTTCTACAATTTTTCTTGTCACTTTTTCTTCCTAAACTTCTACTTTCTCTTTACTCAAGCTAACAACACTTGAAACTGAACCTAGGGCTTAATTTGATGAAGAAATAGGTTAGAGGGATATTTTTAAGTCGTCCAAGTCTGCCTCCGAAGCCAACCAATCAAATTAAACCATTTGGTTTAATAAAAGACAATTTACCACTTAAGGGGAATTGACATGTTTACCCTTTGTTCGTAAATTTGGCCTAACTTCTTACTCGTACATCCATTTGATGCATTGTTTGTAGTGTTACAACCCTAACTAATATGTATACAATTATAGAGTTTTCACCTCAAGTCAATTGTTAAGTTATAAAGGCCAAAACTAGTCTTAAACAGGGACATTTCTATCGAAAATAATAAAATTTTGTGTTTGTAAATAATTCGACATTTCGTGATTTATGAAAGTAGGATTATACTAAACATAATCACTTAACATTAGATATACTAATAACACATTCTTCTTATCTCATAAGGTAAGCATGATTTAAATATAATTTATCATAATTATATTCGGGTTGTCACACACCCCACCCCCATTCCCCCTGCCCCTCCCCCACTACACACACGAACACACACACACACACACACAGACACACATACTTGTACACACATATATACACACACATATATACAAATGAAATATAAAGAGAGTAAAAAACTAACCCGAAAATCGCTTAGAGAGAGAGAGCAGTCGCTTAGAGGGAAAAAAGAGGGAAGTGAAAACGGTGGGAAAAAAAAGAGGGAAGTTTTTTTTTTACTGACTAAGTTGTCACAGACCTGTCACGGTATTTGACCATTACAACTTTATAAGGTTGTCATGGTCATTGACCGTGACAAGTCCGTGACAACTATACTTATCACGAACTTATCACGGTCAATAACCATGACAAACCGTTGTCATGAACTTATTACAGTCATTGACCACGATTAAAATGCATGTTTTTTTATCACGATCAATGATCGTGACAAGGGTGGTCGGCTGAAAGGTGACAATTTTTCCTTTTTGGTGTAGTGTGGGGGTTGATTCACCATCTAGGCAATTTATTTTCTCCACCACACAATGAAAATTCCCAGCTATTCATTGGTTTCTTGCCTTTTCCTTTCTGTGTCTTGATGAACAATCTCCAACTCATCGTTGTAGTTGTAATTCCGTACAAATTATTAATAAATATCACTCCATGTAGGGGTCCTCCCATCATAAATGGACAAGAACCATATTTAGACGTTCCTGACAATAAGGTGTGCCCAAACATTTATGCCATGACCTCCTCCGAAGCCCCTAAGTCTTGCATGGATAGGATAATATTTGAGGTGGAGTGTCAATGGACCCATTACTGTGAACTTTTCGATGTTCATAATCTTGAACTTGTCTTTTAGCCTAGCATTAGAGTAAAGGGACAAACATTGGATGTTTTCAAGATCATCAACAAGTCGAAGCTGCCGAAAGTTCTATTGGAGTGTTTGTAACTCCATTATGAGGTGTTCAAGACCTGTTGGAACCTCTGGTGAATTGGGCACAACTGTGCCTTAGATAATTATAGTTGAAGGGTTGTTGGTAGCTTTTATCATAGACGGTGGGGGTATAATGTTGGCAGGGTGCGTATTTTCTCATTGTCTCTTGGTATTCTTTAATAGTTTTTTTAGGGAGGTTTGCTTCTGGTATAGAGTTGATATTTTACCCCTCAGAGCATTTAGGATAGCCAGAATATTGGATAGTGACATGGATTATTCATTATGGATGTTGTCAGGGTTATGAGATATTGGAGTTCAAAGATTCGGCTTTGGTCCCTTGTCTAAGACGATGACTGCAAAGTTATACGAAAGTATGGAATTAGGATTCTTGCGTTAGGGTTATTCAAAGAGGAACAATAATGACTTTTAGCAAGCATATCTTTTTTTTAGTTAAGTTCGGGTGATGATCCATTTCCTACGGTACTCCTCACTTATCTCCTAGTCCTTAATTTAGAGTTGTGAAAAGTGAGTGGATTCTTCAAATCCCAGAGTCTCATCTATATTAGGAAAAATTTTTAGGGGATAGAAAACCCTTTTTAGGAGATGACACCATTTGGTGAATCTCTTAGCTTATTTATTTGTCCATGTCCTATAATTCCATTCCATGAGGTTATAAAAGGTTTTTCATGAGGCTAAATGCTACCTTCTTTGGCTATGATCCCTCCGGTATACCTCTGGGCTATGGGTGAGAGGGTTATTTTGATATCCCCAAATGTACATGAATCGAGCCTCCCAATATACTGGAGGTACGCGAATGTTGTTCATCGAGGCGATACCACTTTCTATATGTCGAGGGTATGAGGCCAATAAGAGTGGAAACTGTCACTAGGATCCCATGTTGGTTAGACCTAAGCCATAGCTAGGTTTTCCATGGTAATGGGGTTTGAAGTGATATGAAAATGTTATGCGGTGAAGTAAAATGCATATTTTGGAAGTATTTTTAATTTGTTCTTTCTCTAGAGACATTTTCACTTGAGATTATTATGAATCTTGGCATACATATCCTAAACAAGGTTCAAGGGATGCCTAGGGAATAACCTTATCCCTACGGGAGTATGAAATACCAGTGCTTATCTACCTAGTTAGGTATCTAAAAAGAATAAGAATGAATATTAATGAACAGAATATACAGGAATGTACAATAATAACATGGTAAAATAAATAAAAATGTACATTAAATCGAGTTCAACCTTCTTTATAAAAGTCCCCAATGGATTCGCTATTGTGAGATCCCCGCGGTGCTTCCTCCACTTTCACAGCCCGTGATGCGTCGTCTCAACCTCAATCAGGGAAATCTCTCTTTCTTAAGGGAAACGAGATAAATGAAAATGAAGTCGCTAGTCTATTTTACACAACAAAAAAAATAGGGTGTAGGCCTCCATAGAGACGTAGTGAAGGCTAGTGATCTACGTGTTAACCAGAGAGTTATAGCTTCGGGGACTGAGTTATGAATTGGAAATGTGTTAGGCACCCACTCCACCATTTTGGCCTTACATATAGATATACAAAAATTATTTTAGCATGTTATGGTGTAAACGAAATAATAAAACGAAAATACTTATTATGTACCTAGACTGTGCACTGTAGCATGGGATGTTTGTGTAGATTAAATGGACAAGGGATAAATATATACAAAGTTAGACTTGTTCACTCGAATGACAGTCTAAGTGATCCTATATACTCACACAGAGCGATGCAAAGTCCACGTAGTTCATGGACAAATAAGAGAGATTTCACCTCATATAGAGTCTCAATACCACATATCTAGTCTTTCTTTGATATGCCAAGATGTTTTTAGAGTGAAACATAACCATATCTGAAAATATGTATGATTTGAGTTCATGAAAAAACTTGAACATGGTTGATTCACGCATAAAATTACTTGATGGTGATAAAATGACCAAACCTCACGCATTAAGAACAAAATAGTAGATGAAATCCCCAGATATTGTGATCCTCTAACTCATATATAAATATTCCATGATTTTAAAGACTTTTTGTTTAGTTTTTGAGAATAAAAGTGAAAATAGAGGAATATGTACACGATTTGACTTGAGTTATAGAGCTCGGGCTTCTTTAATATGCCTTCGTATATATCATAGGCAGAATCAAAGTCAACGTAGTTCAGATATGACCATTTGAGATAGATCAAGCCTCGTAAAACAAAGAAACATAGAAAAAGTAGCTTGGGTAGTGTTGCAGCACACCACCCTTTTTATATCAAGGTTTTAAAATAAAAGAGTGAGAGACAATGTCTTTGAAAAGTTACACATGCTCCTTTTCATTTCGACAACGTTCCGTCTTGGAATCATCCTTTTTAGGATGCATTAAGGATACTTTGAAGAAAAAATTTCTTAAAAGGAAAGAAGTAAGAAAAATGGGGAAATGGGGTTTTTGGTTTCTTTTTGGTTTGGATGAGAAAAAAGAAGTTAGGGTAGGAGTTAGAACTTTAGATATAAACTTAAAAAGGGATTTGATGACAAAAGGAGAGAGTTTAGGGGATATTTGGAGAGAAAATAACTTATGTACAGAATGTTCAACATTTAAGAAGCCGTAGTTAATGCCTTGAGATGGTAGGTGAGGGTACTCTTTTATAGGCAAAATTTTGAGGACAGGGAATGATCAGTCAGGGTGTTGTACACTGAGGACCGATCGTGTTCCAACTTGGGCTTTTGGCCCCTTTTGGGTTGGCTGAATCAATTGGGTAGTATGTTTGTGGGATGTTTAGGCTTTTTGGGCTTTTATGAAAATACTGTTGAGTTTTTCATTGCATTTGGGATTTTGGTAGACCATGGTAGGTATTGCTACCTTTATGGAGTAGAATGGGGTGTATACAATAACGATCCCTGTCGAGAATTTTCTTGTTTGACCAATGGTGGAGATGCTACCCAACACATGGTAGCTGCCTACATGGGTTGCAAATCCATCTTCCTTTAGCATACTCATACGTAGTTCCATGTTGAAAATAGATGGAGTTAGGTCTTCTTAATATATTTGTGGTACATTTTCAGCACATACTACATGCCAATGATATTTACTCTACGAAAATACCATATGTGGCGGTGGGATATGTTTGATTACATGGTACTAAATAAATTTTAAATTTAAGTCTTTGGGGAGTATTGATACAATGATTTTATTTGTTAAGTTAAACCATAATTATATAATTTGGGTTAGTAATGTGCATAGAACATGATACATTAAGTGAGTTAAAAATGAGGATGGTTGTTTACATTCCCATCTTCATAATGCCTTCTCATACAACTGCAATATAAAATATATAATATGGAGGGAAGGGATGTTTAGCACTAGGGAAGAGTAAAATTCAAATGGAATTTCAAGCACACCTAACGCTCTTGACACTAACTTCTCCCCAAGTGCAAACCAACCATCAACTAATGATGAGAGGGTGTTTACGATTAACAAATGTTTTATGTAGTCTACTAAATTTTATAACTGGATTATCAAATTTTAGGCCCCGTTTTTTCTATGTCAAACAAACTTTCTTTTTATGAAAATACACACCAAGTTGTGAACCAATTTTAACTTAACAAAATTTTATCTTGATTAATCCTAAACATACATCTAGTGATTAAAGCAAGTAAAATAAGGTAAATAATGCTCACAACATCGGAAGTAAGAGGAAACCACTAAGGAAAAAAACCTCGGACGGACCAAGCGAAATAATCACTATGATGTGGAATTACAAGAAACAGACACAAGTCTTACTCTATAACTTGATCCCCACAAGACTTGACGCTCTTAGGATCTTCAACCACTCCTCCACAGTGCCCACACAGAAAGTCCTTCTTCCACGATGCTCGTCCATAACACACGCATCCATGTATATCTCGGTGTCCACCAATAAGGTTTATAACGTCTACGATGTTGAACACGGATCTTATGCTTATTCAACGCAAACCCAACAAAGTTTTATGTAGAACAAACTCCAATGGTGTCGACAAAGATCACTATAGCATATAATAATGAAAACTCGAATTGTTGAAACTCAAAGGAGGTTTTAGACTTAGAAAACTTGAGAAAACTTTGTGCAGAAAACGTACTGGTTCGTAAACTGTTTTTCAGACTGCACACTTGATGAAATTATGAGGAAACACGCCTTAAATAATTTTTAAGTCGGGATCTCTCTCAAACGACATAAGCATGTCGCTCGAACAACATCCCTATGTCGCTCGAACGACTGGCACGTGTGTTTGATTTTAACACAACTTTAAACCATCTTTATCTCAGAAAAAATGAAGTGTAAACCTTTTCAAACTCTTTTAAAAATATATAATTTTTTTTAATAAAATAACATCCTTAAATATTTTAAAATTAATTCCGAGTCCCATTAAAATTATGCATTCATACCTGAGTGATCGTAGAATGCAATTAAACTTGAAGACGAAATTTGCAACATAAAATTGGCATGTTAAATCTTTGAAGCTTTGTCATAATGTATTCAATAAACTTCAATACATCATATTTTGTGTGGAATCATGATCATAAAAATACGCTATGACTCAAACGTGTTTTGTTTCGACAATAAGTTAGAATAAAAATACAACGAACTCAATTGGAAATTTGGTCCTTACAAATCTCTCCCTTTGACTATTTCGGGACAAAACCAATAGTGAAATGCCTAAGCCGGGCCATCAAGCTGTATGACACCTAAATCCCATCCCATAAAACTCAAAATTAAGAATTACAGGACAAGACTAGTAAATGATGGTCCGACAAGCATGAACTGTCTGAATGTGAAGTAGAGTTGGAATCGAATCTCTTAAGCATACCTACACATATGAAATAGCCAAATACCCAGTGAAGTATGGAGGAACAAATGATATAAACCAATATGTAAAATCAAATCCAAATCAGTTGTTATGTGATAAAATCTTGATATCAATTTGTAAACAACATCTAAATCAGGATACCCATTTGTATCGATGCAAAAACATTATGATACCAATTTGTGTAAACTAATCAATATAAACAATACGATCACAAATATGATACCAATTAGAAATGCAATAACAAATGTATCTTCTCATCAAACAAACTCTCCCCTTACATCACATACATATCTCCCCCTTTTTGTCTCTAATAGACAATCCGGTGAAAAGATAAACAATATATCAAATATCTAGCATGAGATAATCAATGAAGTGCATCTAGATATCAAGGAAACAACCAGTTAATAATGACCAACAATATCAAATTCGTAGATAGGAAACAATAATCACACAACATGAATCAATAATCTAATTAGGTGTGACTAAATGATCACAACGCTGTAATAGATGTAATCAATATGAATCTGCATATAAACTGTCTAGAAGCAACCCAACAGTAAAAAAAATATGACAATATAAACCAGGGTACTGAAATAGTAGAAATTAGAGAAAAAATTCTCCACGATGTCATTTGAACGAGACAACCTTGTCGTTCGAACGATATAGGCTTCTCGCGAGATGGCTTCGCTCGACATCTATTTCTCGCTCGAACGAGAAAATCAAACTCTCACATCTATTTCTAAAAATTAAACAGTATTACCCAACGAAAAAATTTCATGAAAAAACTAACTGGAAGTTGCAGAAAACTGCAAAATAGTAGAAACAATATGAGTTACATGCTAATATAGTACCGATGTGCTAAAACATAAACATGGAATGTATGGGCGTGAGCTACAACAAATGAACCACAATTCCAACACATTGAAACGATCTAGAAGCTCTAATGGATAGTTATAAATCATTAAACTTTATTTTAGCTATATATGACATTTAAAGTGTGAGTAAATGAACTAAACAATCGAACATGCACGCAAATCCGGAATATTTACTATTCCATAAATAATAGCGTCATGACACGATTTTTAAATGTTAGGGTTCATGGTGCAAACCCGATTAAATTATCCATCTAAAATCCCTCAAATATATCATTTTTATTTTTGAATGAACATAAACTAATTGGCCTATATTTTGGCATATGGTAATTTTTATTTCTTTGATTTTCATTCGGAATCTTTTAAACGGTGGCTTTCATGACGAGTCAATTTTACACTCTCACATCCCTTTCCCGTGAACACTCATCATTTTTTCAATTACTATCCTCACGGTAAATGGTTCTTACATGCACACCTCCTCCTAAGTCTACTTATGGATAGATGACAAAATTGAGATAAGAACGTCTCACCAAACTCAAATATGCATGAGATGTCAAACATCCATATAAACTCGTGCATTTGTGCAAAGATGACATATATACAAAGTCGAATCAAAATGCATATCAACTTCAAAACAACCCCATAATACAATGGTTAAGATCATTCTAAGCATCAACAATTATGACCAAATATCCTAGCCAAATGGATAATGAAAGGATGGGGGGTCCAAGCACACCAATATGCCACATTAAACATGTGTACCCACGACACGAAAATAAAACAATAAAAACACACCATTTTCAGTTTGTGTTAAAAAATCTTTTTGTGTTTTTCTAATAATATTTTTGCCTCTCAAAAATATTTAAGCCAAATATATTTTGTATTTTTCAAATAAGACTCAATAAATGAAAAATATAATTCAAAATGATACACATGTCATAACTCTCGTAAGATATAAATCATGATGCAAAAACTAGCGTATGACAAACATGGTAACACAATCATCCATTAGATATAGCATGGGAAGAATCAAGTGCAACCAAATAAGAATCGTGAAGTTTTATTCCTAAAACCTATAAGTCCGATTTTCTAACCCAAGTAGGTGTGACATGCGCATGGGGGGTTTTGGCAATCGAAACAACTTTATTCCTAAATTTACTAGGACCATTCCTAAGGTCATAGCAAAAACGTCTAAGTGACCTTTCCTACTGCATTGTGTGCAAGTGTAAAGAGGACGTGAATGATTACCAAAATATCAACCTCTCCTCACGTTCCTAGTGGAATCTCTGACACGGTTGGTATTGTCTTTGGTAATGGGAACAACTCTATCATTGTAACCTATACCGAACCTATCAACTTTGACTTGGACGGTGCCTAACATCCTATCTAACTTCTTCGACCTAGATTCCCAGTCAAACTTAACCTTACTAGAGTGATTGCGCGAGTGAAATGCGTGCTCGTTTAAGGGCACAGTCGTTGTTTTCATTTCACCACGGTAATGCGAAAACCTAAGTTACGACTACACTCAACTGGTGAGTATATCGGTAAGTCGAGTATCAAAAGATCCACTGAGACGAGTTGCTAGAATTCAATTGATTTAATATTCCTCAATAAAAGTGTAAAAGTTGATTACAAACTAAAAAGTAAAAAGATGCATAAAAGAAAAATATTTATCTAGGCGAGGGAAAATGAATCTAGATTAAGAAAGCGAGTAAAACTATAGGTTGCGTCTAATATCCCTCACCCGAATTAATTTGTATAAAATGGTTACATGGGTCGACGAGTTATTACGAATGCATCTCGTTTTGACAGTTAATTGAATCAAGGGTTCTCACGCCCCTAAATCCGCATAAAAGCCTAATAAGATTTTGGCGTCAACAAATATCCCGGAAATTATGCGCGAAAGGTCGTAAGCACGGGACATACATGATATGCCCCATCAAATCTCCTAGGCGTAATATCTAGGATAACGAACCCGAAATAGACCCGTAAACACTATCACCAAGCAAAGCAACGCGTTAACCCGAGTGAGTTCCATTCAAACACTAATGGATGATTGTGGAAATTACCTAGAAAGCATGTTAAAAATGCGATAAATGGAAAGCGGTAAATAAACGTGATTAATATACCTAGAAAGCAAGTAAATCAAAGCATGTAAACCTAATTATGAAAGCATGTAAACCTAATTATCAAAGAAAGAAAGAATGAAATACAAGTTAAATTAATGGAGAGGGTAATGAATAGTCAACTTACATACCAAAAAGGGTGTCAATCGAAAGAGAAATGAAGAAGAACTAACCAAAAACCCAAATCCTAGGCTAAACTAAACTACCTAAAATCGTTCATATATGATTAATACAACAAAAAATGCTTTATATAGTATGTGGGAAAGGAATAGAAAAGAAACGGGAAACGAAAAGAAAAGGCCAAAATATCTCCTGAAAACAGGGGATAGATCGATCGACCAAAATTGTCGATCGATCGATCAAGAACAATATATCCCACTGTAGAGAAGGATTGATCGATATACCCCTTTGGTCGATCGATCGATCAAGCAGGTAACAACAGACTGCATTGTTGTTTTGGTTGTTTGCCTTTTCCGTCTGCTGAAATTGCCGTAACTTCTTCCTTATGAATCGGAATCACGCACTGTTTGTGGCCACGCGAAGCTTGCGAGGAGGGTTACAAATTTCATGAGATTTTGGGCCAGGTGCCCAAGCTATGAAAAGACTAAAATGCCCTTGAACGTGCGATCGCATACGAAAATCAAGCGGTATGCGTCCAAACTTCACACTTAGCATCCAAATACCTATAAGAGCTCAATTAATCCCTACAAAACATGTTAACGTAGAAATACAAGGTTGTCTGGTTAACGAGCATAAATATAGGGAATAAGATGCCCGAGGGGGCTAAAATGCGTAGGTTCGGAGGGCGAAATACGCAATATTTGTGTATCATCACACCCCCTAACTTACACATTGCTAGCCCCTAGCAATAAAATGGGATGCAACAAGAACTACAAGAAAACCAAAATAGGAGATAGGTACAAAAGTATGGTATAAAATCAAAAAGCCACTTTCGCGAGCAATTCGATTGCATTTAGTATATGCAATAAGCCGTTAAACCCCTAGGTCACCTTAGTGGACGAGTGCCGTCTCGTGAGGGTTTTCAGTGATGATACCCACAAATATCACGTGGTCTCCTCAAAATATGCCCAAACCAACTTGCGACAAGCCCAACAACAATGGAAAGGATTTCATACACATTATTAGCATATTAAATGAATTCAAACAAAAGTTCAAATCATTATCATTATAGAATGAACCTCATAGAATTGAAACCTTAAATGTGGGAGGGGGAGCGAGCACATGCAAAGTGTATGATTTGGCAAAAACTTATATAAACCGAATAAACATCAAAGCAAGCATACATTCAATCCTCATGGGCATTACACTCATCAAGAGAATTCACTCGAAATAGGGAGGCAACATACGGAACATGTGGGCATAAAGAGTAAATGTAAATTCAAACAAAAGTCCAAATTATTGACATTATATAATGAACCTCATAGAATTGAAACCTTAAATGTGGGAGGGGGAGCGAGCACATGCAAAGTGTATGATTTGGCAAAAACTTATATAAACCGAATAAACATCAAAACAAGCATACATTCAATCCTCACGGGCATTAAACTCATCAAGAGAATTCACTCGAAACAGGGAGGCAACACACGGAACATGCGGGCATAAAGAGTAAATGTAAATGGAAACTAGGACGCAAACATGTCACAAATGAAGAACGCTATATATAAACTGAAAAACTATAATCTCAATGAAAGGATACCGCACACTAAAAGAGGCGAAATGCATTTTCCCAGATTATTAAAACTATTATGACTTTTAAATTACATCAACCTAAGATCACATAGGACTTGTAATAGGGTTCTAATGTAGGTTAGGCTAGGGTACAAAATGAAGGAATGTATGTACGGATTCAAAGTGTTCGGAATGAAAACACGGGATAATGGGAAAATACGGGCAATATCAAAATTGGAAAATAAGTTCCAAACAAGAATTAAATATATCAATGGGAAGAGTAATCAAAGCTTATTGAACTATATAAAACATTTACAACTTTCTCTTTCTTTTCTTCTCTTTCTCATTTTTCTTTTGTTTTCTTTTGCTTTTTGCTTTCTCTTTTTCATCTCTTTTTCACTTTTTCTTTACTTTACTTTTCATACTCTCATATGCCTAAATTGCAACCGAGATCACAACAACAACATTCAATCCCAAGTAACATTTCAAACAAAGGTATGGAAAGTGTATGTATGGTATAAAACTCCAATTCGGAGTTGGTTATGGGATTTTAGGTTATGAAACGAAAGGCTAATATTTAGGCTCAAAGGGGTTAACGAGGGTAAACATATAAGGGTGAGGTCAAGGCTAATATGGGTGATATAACAAAGATGGCATATGATCATTTCCAAAAGTTTAAGCAATTTTCGAATCAAAAAAATATATGAAAATTATGCTCAAGTAATACATTTCAAGTATGAACTCAATTGATGAACGATCAAATGAAAGAATAGTGAGATTACCAACGAATTCAATGTTTTTAATGAGAAAAGAATAGTGTATACACTCACAGATGACGAAAGGTACAAAGCTTACTCGGTGTAAGTATATACAATACAACAAAAGATTACCGAGTTATAAAAATCTTAAACCAAATCAATAGAACAATAAAAGTGCATGTGCTCATGGGATTAAAATTTAATTCATGAAGTTATTCATAATATCAATAATTGAGACTAAAGTATAATAACTTCTAAAATCGAGAACATGCATCATTGGGATGTCTATTGGATTGGGCAATTATTGAAATTTATCATCGGAAACAAAGGCAAAACGCCCTAAAAAGGAGAAAAAAGAAAGAAAATCTTTTTGAAAATTTTAATTTTTCTAAGAAAAGCATACTAAGTAACTAACATGTGAGCAAAAACATTGACTAAATAAAGAAATGGATAGAATAGCCCACACCCCTAACTAAAAACTTGACATTTTCCTCAATATGAATTAAGAACCAAGTTAAAGAGAGGAAAATAGCGATATTACCCAAAGGTGGAGCGATCCCCATAAGAACAAGTCCAAAGAATCTACAAAACAAGTTAGTACCGAGCGTAGCAAAAACAAATAACAAAAAGTTAACTAATTACACTAGACTAAATTAAAAAGAAAGAAAGAATAAAAAGCTAACTATATACAACCTGCTATTTAGGCTTCACACTAACTGTACACTAGAAGTCTAAATAGCTGAGGGTTCACCGCAAAAATGATTTGACTTAGGAGGATAACCGGTGTACCCTCACATACAAGCATGCCTTCCGAAAAATATGGATTCCATTTTAACAATGGAAGGCATGTGTAAGGCGTAAGAAAGGAACCATCACCAATTAAAAGTTTTGGAGGGACGATGGGGGGTTTAAATTGAACAGGTGACAAAAATATGTGGGGACCGAGAAAAGCCAAATATCCTCCCAATGATTTTGAAATTGGAATTGGAGGCGGCGCACACAAAGGCAAAGATACGACCGTGGAAGGCGACTTGAGCAAGTACTCCTCATAGGCGAAAAGGTTTAAAACATTAAAGTTTGAAATCGAATCATTGGGTACTTGTGATGGTGTGATAATAGAGAAGGAAAATGGGGATGACAGAAATTCAAACTCATGAGATGAATCATCATCGCATGAAGATTGAATTTTGAATGAAATAATATCATTTTCAATGAAATGTTCTTCTTTGGGGGCCAAAGAAGAAATCATTTCATTGCAAATGGATATTACGTCATTTTCATCCTCGCTTTCAATATCTATTACGCAATGGGAAGAGTCTAGAATGGTTTGTTCCAAAGTAGGCACAAAGTCCTCTTTTGGTTCAAAACATTCGTCGACTTCGAAAGTCTCGGAAGCAAAATCGTCGTCGGACTGAAATAATAAATCCAAGTCATGTTCCCACGAGCGGTTTTCTTCCCGATAACGATTTTCAATTTTCTCATTTTCATACATACGCAAGCCCTCACCAAAAGTCATGGGTCGAGGTGCGGATGCATGAAAATGGAAACTTTGAAAATTACCATCGGACTTAAACGAAAACTCATTATTATAGGAATTTTGAAAACTATTGCAATTCGTTTCAAAATTCCTCTTACAAGGAGGTAAAGGCCCAAAATCATTATCATCATCATCATCAAAATTCCAATAACCCAAGTTTTGACTTTCGTTATACTCGCCCAAAGTCACATTTGAATTTGTTAAACTTTATGATTCTAAGTATTCACCGAAAGTCAAAGGTTTGCGAGAATTTTGAGAATTATAACAATGATTACCGAAAGAATTGGAATAAGACATGATTACCCCAAAAATTACTCAAGTGGCAGATTCCACAAAGTAGGTGCGCGCGGGAAAAATTCGAGCAATTCTAAGTGCTCAAATGTGAAAGTCCTGCAAAAAGGTTAGCAAATAATACAAATAGAAAGAAAATACTATGAAATACTAAATCAAATAAAGTCTAAAACAAACAATTCCCCGACAACGATGCCATTTTGATTGCACGCGTGAAATGCGTGCTCGGGCAAGGGCACGGTCATTATTTTTGTTTCACCGCGGTAATAAAAAAACCTAAGTTACGACTACACTCAACTGGTGAGTATAGCGTTAAGTCGGGTATCGAAAGATCCACTGAGACGAGTTGCTAGAATTCAATTGATTTAATATTCCTCAATAAAAGTGTAAAAGATGATTACAAACTAAAAAGTAAAAAGATGCATAAAAGGAAAATATTTATCTAGGCGAGGTAAAATGAATCTAGATTAAGAAAGCTAGTAAAACTATAGGTTACGTAGAATATCCCTCACCCGAGTTAATTTGTATAAAATGGTTACATGGAACGACAAGTTATTATGAATGCGTCTCGTTTCGACAGTTAACTGAATCAAGGGTTGTCACGCCCCTAAATCTGCATAAAATCTTAATAAGATTTTGGCGTCAACAAATATCCCGGAAATTACGCGCGAAAGGTCGTAAGCATGGGACATACATGATATGCCTCGTCAAATCTCCTAGGTGTAATAACTAGGACAACACACTCGAAATAGACCAGTAAACACTATCACCAAGCAAAGCAACGCGTTAACCTGAGTGAGTTCCATTCAAACACAACCTAATTTAAATTACCAAGAAAAGATGTTAAAAACGTGATAAATGGAAAGCGTTAAATAAACGCGATAAATCTACCTAGAAAGCAAGTAAATCAAACCATGTAAACCTAATTATGAAAGCATGTAAACCTGATTATCAAAGCAAGAAAGAGTGAAATACAAGTTACATTAATGGAGAGGGTAATGAATAGCCAACTTAATATCCCTCACCCGGGTTAATTTGTATAAAATGGTTACATGGGTCGACGAGTTATTACAAATGTGTCTCGTTTTGACAGTTAATTAAATGAAGGGTTGTCACGCCCCTAAATTCTTATTAAAGCCTAATAAGATTTTGGCGTCAACAAATATTTCAGGAATTACGCGCGAAAGGTCGTAAGCACGGGACATACATGATAGGCCCCGTTAAATATCCTAGGCGTAATAACTAGGACAACGAACCCGAAATAGACCTGTAAACACTATCACCAAAGCAAAGCAACGCGTTAACCCGAGTGAGTTCCATTCAAACACAACCTAATCTAAATTAGCTAGAAAGCATATTAAAAATGAGATATAGAAATCGATAAATAAATGCGGTAAATTTGCACTAGAAAGCAAGGAAATGAAGCATGTAAACCTAATTTAGAAAGCTTGTAAATTACACTACGAAGAAAGAAATAATGAAAAAAAACTATATTAATGGAGAGGAAGATGAATAGTGCAACTTACAACCCAATTGGGTGTCAAACCAAGAAGAATCAAAGAAGGACTCTTCAAATCCCCTAAACCCTAAGCTATTCTAAGCTAAAATCTATCCTAAAACGTTCATATATGATTATTACAACAAAAAATGCTTTATATAGTAAGTGGGAAAAGAATAGAAAAGAAAAGGGAAAAGAAAAGAAAAGGCCAAAATATCTCCTGAAAACAGGGGATCGATCGATCGACCAAAATCGTCGATCGATCGATTTATAACAAAATATCCCACTGTAGAGAAGGATTGATCGATCGATCAAGCAGGTAACAGCACACTGCATTGCTGTTTTGGTTGTTTGCCTTTTCCGACCGCTGAAATCGCCGTAACTTCTTCGTTATGAATCGAAATCGCGCACCGTTCACAGCCACGCGAAGCTTACGAGGAGGGATACAACTTCTGTGTTGATGTTGGTCCAGGTGCCCAAGCTTTGAAAAGACTAAAATTCCCTTGAACGTGCAATCATGTATGAAAATCGAGCGGAATGCGTCCGAACTTCACACTTAGCATCCAAATACCTATAAAAGATCAATTAACCCCTGTAAAACATGCTAACGTAGAAATCCGAGGTTGTCTGGTTAATGAGCATAAATATAGGGAATAAGATACTAAAGGGGGATAAAATGCGTAGGTTTGGAGGATGAAATACGCAATATCTACGTATCATCATCGATTCTTTCAACTTCTCTTCTAACTCACTAATCCTAGACTTAAGCACACGCCTAGACTCCTCAAACTCTAGAATATCCTTTTTCAATGCCTCCATCAAACCACGAAGACTCTCTATTTATTTCTCCATATATTCGAGCTTCTCCCTAAACATCTTCTCCCGTGCTCTAAGATCCTCAATCAAAACATCATTATTTTCTATGACACACTCATTCAACCTAGCTTTAAATTTAGAGTTTGAATTTTTCACCTTTAACGCCGCGACATACAACTTATTAAAGGCAACTTGAAAATCTTTCATATCAAACTCCTCTTACTCACTAACTTCTCCCTCACTCACTTGGGATTCAACGGCCTTGGAAGTGTCATGCACATGAGAATCCTGATGGGAAGATTTATCATCGTCGGTGACATGACATGCCAAGAAAGCAACAAACTTTCTCTCATTGGGGGAACTCTATCCCTCTTCCGAATCACTATCACTTAAGGAGTCACTATAGGCTATCTATTTCTTGCCCACTTTCTTAAGTCTAGTGGAACACTCGACCACTTTGTGACCATACCCCTCGCACCCAAAACACCTATCCGACTCAACCCTATTAAATTTATCACTATTATCCTTAAGAGTGGAATCTACCTTGTTATTCTTGAATTTATCAGACTTTTTGGCATCTTTCGATTGCTTTTTAAATTTAAGAAACTTTTTGAACTTCTTTGCTAACAAGACGACATCCTCAAAATCAGAATCGGAATCCGAAACTTTAGTCTCCTCCTTTTGGGCTGTTAAAGCAATGCCCTTTTATTTCTTTGGCACTTTTTTGGAGGTAAACATATAGAGTTCATAGGTTTTTAGGTCACCTACAATCTCTTCAAGTTTCGTTAAATCAAGCATACCTAAGGAGTTTAAAACGGTCAGTTTTGCATCAAATCTACTCGACAAAGATCTCAATTTTATTTTATCACATGGTTGTTGGGAATCTTTTCTCCTAAGTTAAATGATGAGTTGACAATAATAGACGACCTAACGTAAAACTCATCAAATGAATCACTCTTTAACATTTTAATCGTCTCAAACTGTGTAGTGAGGTTTTGTAAGTTAGACGCCCTAGTCGTGCTAGTGCCCTCGTGAGTAAGTGAAAGTGTATCCGAAGCCGCTTTTGAAGTTTCACAAGTCATAATTGTATTATACTCTTCTGGTGTGACATGAGAGGAAATAATGTACAGACCTTTAGAGTTATAAAGTGCAAGCCTATGTTCAGCCTTAGTCCATAACTCAACGGGTTTCAAACTAGTGACCTCACCCTCTCGTGTGACTGGTGATGACCAAACCTTTCAACTACTAACTATACTCACTCATTAGTTGATTTTAAAGAACTTCACATTTGTGTTTTCCAATAATCATAATTAGTGCCATAAAAAATAAGAGCACGAACCTTTTAAAACTACCAAAATTCATCCTTAAAAACACAAGGGATCAACACAATAAAAATATATTTCTAGATGTGATACCAATTTGTGGACGCCTTTTTCTACGCGAAAAGTGTTTTAAGGATGTCAAAAAAACTTTATTTATATGAAAACCCTTTTTTGAATTTTTAATTTGAACCAAGTTGTGAAACAATTTTAACCTAACCAAGTTTTATCTTGATTAATCCTACAAATACATCTGGTGATTAAAGCAAGTAAAATAAAGTAAAGAATGGTCACAATGCCGGAAGAACGAGAAAACCACTAAGGGAAAAAACCTCAGACGGCGCAAGAAAGACAATCACTATGATGCGGAATTACAAGGAACATACACAAGTCTTTACTCAATGACTCGATCCCCATGAGACTTGACGCTCTTCTAATCTTCAACAAATCTTCCATATTGCCCACGCAAAAAGTCCTTCTTCCACGATGCTCGTTCATAACACATGCGTCCACGTATTTCTCGGTGTCCATTGATATGGCTTGTAACGTCTATGATGTTGATGTAATAACCCTTAATTTTGAGTAACTGGTTTTATATTAAACTTTCCATGAGAGGTAATTATATAAAATATTGGATAATAGGATAAATATTGTTTTAAGCGAATTAAAAGATAATATTTACTAAATTTTGCATACTTACTGTTATGTGAATGTAAATAACATTCTGTTACGATTTATGGTGTCGTTGTGTTTAAACGACATTTATGGTTTAAATAAAGTTGGAACTTGAAATGATTTATATTATTCCGAATGCTAATTTAGAGGGCGCGGTTAGTCCCAAAATAGTCGAGATAGTCAAAATAAGTGCCATATTGTATTTTTGGGTTCCGGGCACTTTCAACAGGTTATGACTTAATTATGTAGTTACGAGTCATTTTAATGGTGTATTAACATTTAAGGTTAGAAATAAGTGTTAGGTGCACGATTTAAGTCTTCTAACCGTTTTATTTCTCTTATATGTTCCTAGACCTAGAAAGAAAGAGAGAGAAAGAGAATTTAGGGAAAAGAAGAGAAAGAAGAAGAAAAGAAGAAATTGGGTTTGATCTTGCTTCTACCGGAAAGGAATCCGAGATTTCAGCTTAAGGCCAGTTTCTTACTTGCTAGTATATGATTTAAGGCGAATAATTTGTTGTGATAGTTGTGTAATTGGAGAATTAGAACAAATAGTAGGTTTTGATAAATATTGATGTTTAACCCTTGGATCTTCTTGTTTGTATGATTTAAGTTGGTCATGTGAGTTTGTTGTGCTGTAGAGATGTTGTGGTGTTCTTGTTAGTTAATGAGAATGAAGGAATTGCAAGAATAAAGGGTTTAGGTTTCGGATTTAGCATTGTAGAAGAAGAGATAATCGTGGGTCTGATAGGCGCGATCGACCGCGGTCCCAGGACCAGTCGATCGGGCCTTAAGGGGGAGGCATGCTTCTTTCTTCGATAAGTATAAATTCTGAGCGTGGTCGACCGCGGTCCTAGGATAGATTGACCGGGCCTTCCAAAATGAACTTACTTCTTTCCTTTCTAGGCAAAACCAAAGAGGCGCGGACGACCGCGATCCCATAACCGGTCGACCGGTCCCCTATTTTTCACCCTTAAATTCTTAGTTTCCTCTAGCTTCTTTCTTTTAATATAGGGTCTTAGGAGCCTTCTTGAATGAAGTAAAACTAGATTATTAGAGTCTAGTAGTAAGGTATCTAAGAACCTAAGTTAGAAATGGGAGTTGGTGCTTAGATTTGGAATTAATTTAGTTAATTAAATCAGACGTAGATAAAGGATTCTTTTATAAAATAAGTTAGACTAGGTCTAAAGGGAAACAAAGTGATTTAATGTGGACTTCTAGAATTGGGTTGAAGTAATATCATACATTATGGTTTGAGGAATGAATGTTAATTCATGGAGATTTGTATTGGAGATAGTTAAACATTGAGATTTATAATGATGGCATTAAACGTTTATGGCTCCGGATAAAACGTAATGTATGTTTTAAAATGAGATCAAATTGTGAATGATAATTTGTATATACACACCTCTCTAAATGATATCATAGGGGAAGTTATACGCACGAGGTAAAGTCCCCTGGCTAGTGAATGCAGGGTGAATATAGTCCTCGGCCATATGACCGGTTATTATTTATATTGTGTGATTATAGTTCGAAGTGAGGTAATTTCGGGTGTGGTTATGACTTACTGTCGAAGGTATATGGCCGCTTCCTGATGTCACGCGATGTAGGATGCCCAGATTGTCTTGGTGATAGTCCCTGGAAGATGATAGCTATTTAGGGTGCGTCCAGTGGGGAAACTTGGAAGGACGGTCTTAGAATCATTATATGTGGTGTAATATAACAATTCTTATTAAAGTGGAATCTTATTGATTATATGTCACTTTATGAAATAAATTGCTTTGAATACGTTTCCTAATGAGAAAAGGAATGGTGAAATAAAATTGGGTAAAAAGGAAATGGAATCTCTTTAAGTAGTATATTATCAATATTCTCCGGCATATTTGAACTGTGATCATTGTTATTGATATTACGTTAGGTTATGCTTTTAGATTGAGAAATTAGAAACCGTATCATTAGTTATGGTGAACAAAACAAGATTATTCTTGATGATTTAACTATTTATAATTATCATGCATGTTATCCACATGGTGATCATATCAAACCGGGCCCTGACCCATTTATATCTCTTTGTTTTGCATGAATCTTATATTCGACCAGGTGGGATGCCTGTATTGACTTTTCTATTCCAGTGTCTCGGAACTGTAACACTTTGCGAATGTTATGGGATATTGGATTTAGACGCATACATCTTTTGTATTCTAGTTATGATCGGTTACACATTCGGGCATGTTACCCCAGTTTTGTACTTGTACTATATAATGTGATATTGCATTCTAATACTCGGTGTAACCTAATTGTTTATGTCTGTTAACCGACAGCTTATTTGGTTATTTTGCTGTATATAGTTGCTGATTTATTATTTACCTCTATCCACCTTCTTCTCAATTGGATTGTATAAATGTTTTTCTTTAACTTACAAATAAATTTTTTGAGAATCCACTTTCTAAAATAGTTAGTGGTTATCTCGTATACTACTTATGATGTGTTGATGCTAACAATGGACCATCGATGATTCCTGTAATTATTGAGGTATAGGGTTGGCCACCTCTTATTTTAATAAGCGGGGTGTCACAGATGGTATCAGAGTATCAGGTTCTAGAGTCTTTAGGATCTATGCGAACTTATCACGTTCTATAGTAGCGTTCTTTGATATAGAGCCTAAATGTTAGGACTATTTTAATTGTCTATGTTTGCGATCTTCTGCTAAGATAAATCATTCTAAATAGTATTCTAATTCTATTATTTCTTTTATTTGATGCCGCCTAAGAGGGGTCACCCTGCGAGAATAAATATATTTGTAGAAGATGATGTAGATCCTCCACCTCCACCGTAAGGAACTATTAATGCCGCTGAAGTATCCAATATTATGGCCCAGGCGGTCAATGCTGCGATGACTGTCGTGGTTCAATAATTTCCCCAAGCCCAACAACAACGAGCTCAGGAGGTGCAAGTCCCTGAGGGATGTTCTCCATTGGAAAGAGTCAGGGAATCCTTTTTAAAGGGTCATCCCCCAGAATTTTAGGGTGGTTCCGATGTAATTGTATCTAACAAATGAAAAAAGGAATTCACTCATTTGGCTAGTTTTATATCGGATGAGGTAACTCCAGAGGAGAGGAGAATATCAAAGTTCATTGGAGTCTTACATTGGAGGATACGACAACACTTGCTGGGCAATCCAGCTTTACAAACATTCGGGGATGTGATGAATGCCGCATTACTTCATTGTCAAGATCATCGATTTCATGTTCAAGGTAGTAAGATAGTTTCAGTTGTGGGGCAAGCGAGTAAGACAGGAGGCAATGGTGCGATAGGGGAGCACTACCCTCGTCCCAATCATCAGGAGGTAAAAAAAAGGAAAAGGACACCTGACAAGGGGATTTATCCAAAAGACAGTGTTTCAGAGGATTTAATTTTAGTGGCAGTAATTTTAGGCATGGGCAACGTGCCCAGCAACAGCAGTAGGCTGGTCAGGAAGGTCGGGGTAACAATGGGGGTCGAGGTCATCCAGGCCAAGGCTTTGGGCAGTTCAAAAATAATAGGGGCCGTAATCAGGAAAATATGGTGGGTCGTTACTTTCAATGTGGGGAGACGGGTCATTATAGGAATACATGTCCGCTGTTGATTGGGGGACAGTTTCCTAGAATTCCACAGCATCAGCAGACACAGTTACCACCACCAAGGCTCAATCCAGTCGCCCCTCCTCAATAGGGACAGTTACAGTATGGTCGCGTCTACTATATACATGATGATATGCTTCCTCCAGCCCCGCCAGTGCTGCCAGCTATCGAGGGTACGTTTTCCATTTAGGGGCATATGGGTAGTGTATTGTTTGATACGGGTTTGACACACTAGTTTATTTCTAGAAATTTTTCTCAGTCTATGGAGTTAATTAAATCTGCAGAAAGTACTTTCACTAGTGTCGAATCTTCTATGGGTGACGGTTCGCTCATTTTCTTTGTTTGTAAATGAGTAGAAATAAATCTTGGTAATTGGTGTTTTGAGGATGATTTGCTCGTCCTTGATATGGTCGGGTATGATGTAATCCTGGGTATGGATTGGCTAGTGAAGTATCGCGATAGTAAATTTCTATGGGAAAAGTATAGTTTTTTCCATTCCGGGGCAAGAGATGTTTTTAATGGCTATGCCTCGTTCTGAGGGAGGTTCTAGCACTTACTTGTATTTTATTGTAGAGGAGACTTCTCGGGATGTAGTCATTTCCTTAAATTCAATTCCGGTTGTTAGGGAATTCGAATATGTTTTTTGGTAAATACCGGGTTTACTTCTAAGTAGGGAGATTGAGTTCGTGATTGATTTAGCACCGGGAGCGGAACCGATTGCTAGAGCTCCATACCATACGGCTCCTGTTGAGATGAGGGAGTTAAGAGATCAGATTCGGAAGCTCTTCGAACAGGGGTTTACTAGGCGTAGTACGTCGCCGTGGGGAGCTCCTATATTGTTTGTGAAGAAAAGAGATGGTTCTCTACGGTTGTGCGTAGATTATAGGTAGTTGAATAAAGTTACCATTAGGAGTAAATACCCGCTACCTCGGATTGATGATTTATTCGATCAACTTAGGGGAGCGTCGTACTTATCTAAAATAGATTTGAGGATTGGGTATCACCATCTGCGGATACGAGAACATGATGTGTCCAAAACTGCGTTCCTGACTAGATATGGGTCCTATGAATTTTTGGTTATGCCTTTCGGGCTAACCAATGCTCCTGTAGTGTTTATGGACCTTATGAATAGAGTGTTTCGAGACTTCTTGGTCCAATTTGTTATCGTGTTTATTAATGACATCCTAGTGTATTCTCAAACGGAGGCCGATCATGCTACGCACTTACTGTTAGTCCTGTAGACATTGAGGGATCATCAATTGTATGCTAAGTTTAATAAGTGTGGTTTTTGGCTACAGTAAGTACAATTTTTGGGCCACATTGTTACCGTTGAGGGTATTTCGATAGACCCGAGTAAAGTTGTTGCGGTGAGAGAATGGGGTCAACCCACGATACCTACAGAGATTCACAGTTTTCTGGGTTTGGCTGGCTATTACCGCAAATTTATCAAAGGCTTTTCTAAGATTGCTATCCCTTTGATAAATTTAACTCGGAAGGGGGTGTGGTTTGTTTAGGATGATTCTTGTCAACTAGATTTTGATGAGATGAAAGATATGTTGACTTCTGCTCTAGTACTTGCGTAACCAAGGCCGGGGTTATAATATTTGGTCTTTACAGACGCATCTCTGCAAGGGTTGGGAGGTGTGCTACAACAAGAGCATCAGGCTATTTCTTATTCTTCTCACAAACTAAAGCCCCATAAGAAGAATTATCCGGTTCATGATTTGGAACTTGCTGCAGCTGGGGGAGAAATTTAGTCTTTTCACGGACCACAAATCATTGTAATATTTATTTTCACAAAAGGATTTGATATGCGACAACATCAATGGTTAGAGTTTGTGAAAGACTACCAATTTAATATTCATTATCACCCCGGTAAGGCGAAAGTAGTGGCAGATGCGTTGAGTCGGAAACCCGAAGGGGAGTTAGCCACGGTGTGGAAGGCTAAATGAAAGGAGCTCAGCTAAGAGGATGTTGTTGCTAGGGAATTTATGTCAGTGTTGACCGTTACGCTTACTATAGTGGCAAGGGTTGTGGAAGCTCAAGGAAAGGACAAAAGTTTTCAGGACCGTATACACCAATTGTTAACTGAGGGAGAAAAATCCCACTCTATAAGTTCTGAGGGTGGGTTAAAATTTCACCGGAGACTTGTTGTCCCGAACGAAGGGGATTTAAGACGGGCCGTAATGACAGAATCTCATGTGTCCAAATTTGCAGTACATCCTGGTGGAGACAAAATGTACCAAGACATGCGCCGTCAATATTGGTGGGCGGGTATGAAACGGGACATTTCTGAATTTGTTTCCCAATTCACTACTTATCAACTGGTGAAGGTAGATCATCAACAACCGACGGGATTGTTACAACCCTTGGAAATACCGGTATGTAAGTGGGAAAGAATCTCAATGGATTTCATCATGGGATTGCCAACGTCATAAAGCGATCATGATTCCATTTGGGTTATCATTGATCGCTTAACTAAGTTGGCACATTCCTTACTTGTATGTACATACTACAGTACTGATCGTTATGCTCTGCTATTTATTGTGGAGCTTGTTAAGCTCCACGGGGTGCCCATTAATATAGTCTCTGATCGAGACAAAATTTTTGTTTCCCATTTTTGGCAAAGTTTCCAAGAAGCTATGGGAATCGAATTGAAGTTGAGTACCTCCTATCACCCTCAAATAGATGAGAAGACGGAAATAGTCAACCAAATGTTGGAGGATATGCTCCGAATGTGTGTGCTTGATTTCAAAGGAGGTTGGGAACAATAGCTTCCCTTGGTCGCGTTTGCTTATAATAATTCGTACCAATTCACTATCGGGATGGCACCCTATGAAGCATTATATGGTTGACCGTGTAGATCACCTACTTATTGGTTAGAAGTAGGGGACAATAAATTGTTTGGACCTGAAATGATCCAAGATACTTCTTCGAAGATTGGACTTATTCGCAGTCGCATCCGAATAGCTCAAGATCGTCAAAAGATTTATGCTGATGCGAATAGAAGGCATGCCAGATTGGAGGTTGGAAATCAAGTTTTGGTGCGAGTATCGACAATGAAGGGTATAAAGCGATTTGGGAAGAAAGGAAAACTTGAGCCGCGTTACATAGGCCCTTTTCCCATTATTACTAAGGTAGGCCCTGTAGCTTATCAACTTGCCTTACCGGAACAGTTACAACAGATTCATGACGTGTTTCAAGTTTCATCCTTGAAAAATTACAAGAGGTGTGAAGGAGCTCACTGGCACATTCCTTTGAATGATATTGACTTGAAACCCGATATTTCATACGAGGAACAACCAGTTGCAATCTTAGATCACGGGGAGCGTAGGCTAAGATCTCGAGTGGTGCCTTTGGTTCGGGTCCAATGGGGGCATCACAATGCGAGAAAAGTACCCACATCTCTTTTTGCAAGGTACGCCTAATTTTGAGGGTAAAATTCCCTTATAGGGGGGGGGGGGAGTATGTAATAAACCTTACTTTTGAGTAATTGATTTTATATTAAACTTGCCATGAGAGGTAATTATATAAAATATTGGATAATGGGGTAAATATTGTTTTAAGTGAATTAAAAGATGATATTTACTAAATTTTGCATATTTACTATTATGTGAATGTAAATAGCATTATGTTACGATTCATGGTGTCGTTGTGCTTTAAACAACATTTTGGTTTAAATGAAGTTCGAACTTGAAATGATTTATATTATCCAGGATGCCAATTTAGATGGCGCGATTAGTCCCGAAATAGTCGAGATAGTAAAAATAAGTGCCATATTGTATTTTTGGGTTCCGGGCACTTTTAACAGGTTATGACTTAATTATGTAGTTACGAGTTAATATACCCATATATACCCTCCAACCAGACAACCCCTCAAGGGGCCGACCCTTCATCAGGCTCCGGACGACCCCTCAGAGGGCCGACCCTTCATCAGGCTCCGGATGACCCCTCAGGGGACCGAACCTTCATCAGGATTCGGACGACCCCTCAGAGGGCCGACCCTTCATCAGGCTCCAAATGACCCCTCAGGGGGCTAACCCTTCATCAGGCTCCAGAAGACCCCTCAAGGGGCCAACCCTTCATCAGGCTCCAGACGACCCCTCAAGGGGCCGACCCTTCATCAGGCTCCAGACGACCCTTCGAGGGTACGACAGTACGAGGCCAGAATTAGGCCAGACTCATTACGGGAAGGCCAGAATTAGGCCAGGCCAGAATTAGGCCAGCTCAAACAGTACGACACACTCACAGTGGATGTAGGCCAAATTGGCTGAACCACTATACATCATTGTCTTATTTCCTCTTATACTCACCCCCTTTTACATACTTATACACTTATACATCTCTATGGCTGCCATGGTTACTACTGTTTGAGATCATTATCACTTATCCGATGATGCTAAATCTCACTGGCGCCGTCTGTGGGAAACGAGAAGACATCTCTTCCTTTGTACAGCTTGACCTCACTGGGCACTCTGGTGGTGAGCCAGCTCTCCTCCTGAGAGGAGATGTTTCACCATTAAAAGAGACCCACTAAGGTTCTCAAGCTCACCAGTCTTTTCATCAGTTCATCTTTTCATATCTCAAACACATGGCACCTGAAATGCCACTGCCACCGCTTCCCCCGCCGGATGATGGGGGAAGACCCAGTTCCAGTCAGCCGCCACCTCAGTCTGAGATGGCTGATAAGGCAGAAGCCTTAAAGTCTCTGGCAGCAAGCCAGCGGATGATGCAGGAGCAGTTCACAGCTCTAAGCCAAAACATTCTAAGACCACCAGGGGTTTCACCTGAGATGATTACTCCGGCAGCAGCTCCAGGACAGCATGAGGCCAGGGGACCACCTCAGGCACCACGCAAAGACCTGCCACCCCCTCAGCGGCGTAGGGATGTTGCTGACCCCCGGCGTCTACGCCTGGGGAGGCAAGAAAACTCTTGCCCTGAGGACAGTTATGATGATCTAGAGGGAGAGGAGGCCCCTATAGAATGCTGGGAACCATATGAGGTCTCCAACAATACTGTACGACCTCTCCGGGACTGTGGAGGAAAGTGCGGGAGACCAAATCCTGATGATCGCTCGAGAGGTTCTGCTTTTGATCGCTTGAGCAGGGGGTCAGCCTTTGAGAGGCTGAGCCCAGTAAATGACCTGCGGGAAAAATTATCTAGGTCAAGGAGTGCTGCGAGGTCCAGGAAGGAGGCAGCAGATGGCCGACCCCAAGTATGGGATGACGCTCAAAGGGAAATAAACAGCCGACACAGGCCTGTCGCAGCAGAACCCTCCGTCCACCTTAAAGAGGCGACAAGGGATAACATCGGCCATGCCAACCCTGCGAGGCCCTGGAATGACTCGATCCAACGACTAGAGGATAAGATCGGTGATATACTGAAGATCCGGAACCCTCTTTAAAAGGGATACACCATAGGCTCACCCTTTGTGGCGAAGATAGTCAACTTCCCTTCGCCGTCAAGGTTCAAGCCACATGTGGTCACCCCAAGATACGACGGGAGCACCAACCCTGTCCACCATGTTGAGATGTATCAATCAGCAGCAGACATATACTCTATCTCAGATGAGATGAGGTGTCGTGCCTTTTCTGCTACCCTGGCAGGGGTTGCACATGTCTGGTACACGTCTCTTCCAAAAAATTCCATTGAAAACTTTAAGCAGTTGGCAGACCGGTTCATCCACAACTTTTTCTTTGGGGTGAGGCCACAGAAAAAGACCACCCACCTGCTCTATGTTAAGCGGGGGAATAATGAGAGTCTGAGGGACTACATAGCCAGATTCAATAAAGAAAAGCTAGAGGTGGAAGACTATGAGGAGAGCATAGCTATGACAACCCTGATTGGAGGACTCCAAAAGGGGAAGCTGTTATGGAAGCTTGCTGAAGACCCCCCTAGGACGATGGCTGAATTGCTGTCAATAGCAGGGAAGGTGATGAACGCCGAAGAGCCGATGGCCGAAAAATACGAAGACGAAAAAGGAGGCGCTAGTGGGGGTAAATACCCTAAGAAGAACAAAGAGGGGAAGAAGAGGTCCACGGAAGACAAGTTCGCTGGTTACACCCCTCTGACGGTCAGCTGTGAGCAGATACTCCATGAGATAAAGAGTGATCGGTCCCTGAAGTGGCCTGAGAAATTGAGGGAAGCCCCCAACAAGAGGAATAAGAACCTGTGGTGTGAATTTCACCAAGATCACGACCACGTAACAGATAAATGCTTTGCTTTGAAAGATGAGATTGAGAAGATGCTGAAAGAAGGGAAGATCAGAAAGTACATCGACAAAGGTGCCTTCAAGAGAGGCCAAGGGGACAACCCCAGAAAGAAGCGAGGCGATGCATGTAGAGAAGGACCTCAAAAAAGAGGGGACGACCCTTCTGATGATGAGGACGACCCTGACCTCTCGCCGAGAGACGACCAAGGTCCTGTCAAGAGGCTTAATATGATATCGCTCGGAGTGGGAATGATCTCCGGGGGTCTAGCAGGAGGAGGGTCTGAGGTCGCTGACAGGAAGGCCCATGTGGCTGAGGCCAAGGCAGTAACGAAGACGGTACACTCAACCTACCTGGAGGCCAAGTCAAAAAAGAGGAAGAAGGTTGATATGGACACCCTGATAGCGGGATTCTTGATAATGGACTTTAAAGGACTCCTAGCCCCACACGACGACCCACTCGTCATCACAACTAAGGTGCATGGGTGTGAGGTGCCGAGGATATTGGTCGACGGGGGCAGTTCTGCAGATGTAATGTTTTGGTCGTGTTTTAAAGCCTTAGGTCTCAGCCGTGCTAGACTCGTCCCATACCATCATCCATTGATTGGATTCAGTGGGGAAAAGGTTCATCCACTGGGAGTGTATGAGGCCGATGTTAGGATGGGGGATGAGTGGCCGAGATGGCTTACTAAGAAGGTCAGTTTCTTTGTGATGGATGAACATGTGTTTTCAGCCTACAACGTCATACTGGGGCGTGTGGCCCTCAAGGGGTTTGAAGCTGTGCCGTCTACGGTCCATCAGATGATTAAATTTCCTACCCCTTATGGTGTGGGGGAAGTTCAGGGAGACCAGACGATAGCGCGAGAATGTTACTACAACTCCGCTGAAGAAAGAGATGCACACAAGAGGGCTACAACCACTTACAATATTGATACCCTAGACCCCAGGGATGAGACAGAGCTAAAGAAAGGAGAGGCCGCGAAAGAGGTAGAATCCATCATCCTCGATGAGGATGACCCGAAAAAAATCGTCCAAGTCAGCAAGTCTCTGAAGCCTAACATCAAGGAAGACCTCATTAAACTATTGAGGAGAAGACGAAGTGTCTTCGCGTGGAGTCATGTAGATATTCTAGGGATTGACCCTGAAATCATGTGCCACAAGCTCAATGTGGTAGAAGGAGTGAGACCGGTAAAGCAGAAGAGGAGAATTTACTCTAGAGAAAAGTATGAGGTCATTAGGGATGAGGTCAAGAAATTAGAAGACGCTGAGTTTATCAGAGAGGTCATCTACCCTGAATGGCTGTCCAATGCAGTCATTGTCCCAAAGGCCAACGGGAAGTGGAGAATGTGTGTGGACTTCACCGACCTCAACAAGAACTATCCCAAAGACAGCTTCCCTCTCCCCCGTATTGACCAGATGGTAGACGCTACCGCAGGCCATGAGCTCATGAGCTTCATGGATGCCTATTCAGGGTATAACCAGATCTTTATGAACCCTGAAGAATCGGAGAATACATCCTTCATCACTGACAAGGGGACATACTGTTATAGGGTCATGCCCTTTGGCCTAAAAAATGCGGGGGCAACGTACCAGCGCCTCGTAAATAAAATGTTCGAAGACCAAATTGGGAAGTCTATGAAGGTCTATCTAGATGACATGCTGACTAAGAGTTTGAAGGCAGAGGATCATGTGGCAGACCTGGAGATGACCTTTAATATGATGGACAAATACCAGATGAAGCTTAATTCGGCCAAGTGTGTCTTCGGGGTCAGAGCAGGGAAGTTCTTGGGGTTAATTGTCAACCAAAGAGGCATCGAGGCCAATCCTGAAAAGATAAAGGCCCTTGTTGAGATGAAGACCCCCAAGTCCATTAAAGACGTTCAGAGGCTCACAGGAAGAGTTGCTTCCTTGAACAAGTTCGTATCTAGGGCCACAGACAGGTGTCTACCATTCTTCAAAATTCTCAGAAAAGCCTTCGAATGGAGTGAAGAATGCGATGAGGCCTTCAAGGTGTTAAAATCATACCTGGGGTCTCCCTTGCTATTGTCACGACCCGTGCAGGGTGAATAACTTTATGTGTAACTCGTCGTCTCAGAGTCAGCCATCAGTGCAACCATTGTGAGAGACGAAGATGGAATACAGAAACCTGTGTATTTTAATAGCAAGGCACTCCAGGGGGCAGAGCAAAGATATCCAAGGATGGAGAAGTTGCCCTATGCCTTGATCCATGCATCAAGAAAAATGAAGCCATACTTCCAGTCCCATACGATGGTCATCCTCACTGACTCTCACCTTAGGCAGGTTTTGCACAAGCCTGAAAAATCAGGGAGGTTAATGGCCTGGGCTATAGAACTGGGGGAGTTTGACATAGTGTATCAGCCTAGGATGACCATTAAGGGGCAAGCATTGGCAGACTTCGTGGATGAGTTTACTTGGGAAGGTGATGAGGCCGAGGATGAGAGCCTCGGGAAGATAGATACCCGACAGGGTGAGCTCACCGACACGCCTACAGATAAGGCTGAGATGAGAACCGCTAGAAGGAAAGTGGTTGAAAATGAAGAGGGAAGATATCTCTTTAGACAGGGGTCACTCACCGATGGAGGTTTCTCAGAAGAACACACCGTGTGGAGTCTCTTCGTCGACGGGTCCTCTTGCGAAAGCGGGAGCGGAGCTGGGTTAATAGTATCAGCACCCGATGGCACAGACATTGAGTACGCCCTGAGGTTCAACTTTAAGGCCTCCAACAATGAGGCCGAGTATGAGGCCTTGATAACAGGCCTCTCCTTGGACAAATCACTTAGTATCGGCCAAATTTTGGTTCATAGTGATTCGAGGCTAGTAGTGAATCAGATACCAGGAGCCTACGAGGCTAAGTACGAGAGGATGGATAGGTACCTTGAGAAGGTGAGGTCATTACTGAAAGGCTTCAGAGAAGTGAAATTAAAGAGGATACCTAGGATCTACAATGGTCGTGCTGATGCCCTTGCGAGGTTGGCCTCGGCAACTAGGACAGACATCAGGAGGATGGTCCCAGTAGAAATTTTGCTTCGGCCAACTATTGAAGACGCTGAGGTAACACTTAGATTTTGCTTAAATGTTTCTCAAGAAGCTTCATGGATGGACCCTCTGGTTAGGTACATTAAAGAGGGGGAGATGCCAGAAGCAAGGCAAGAAAGGAAGAAGTTGAGATACAGGGCTGCAAAGTTCACTGTCATTGGGGACACCTTGTATAAAAAGGGATTTTTACTCCCCTTACTTAGGTGTGTGCACCCATCTGAGGTCTCATCCCTTTTGCAAGATGTGCAGGAAGGATCGTGCTCAAGCCACATTGGGGGAAGATCCTTAGCGAAGAGGGTGATCACCCAAGGGTACTGGTGGCCGACCTTGGGGAAAGAAGCCGCGACATATGTAAAAAAATGCGATAAATGCCAGAGATTTGCCACTATCCCTCATCATCCCCATCAGCCTCTTACCTCCATTACATCCCCATGGCCATTTGCAGTGTGGGGGATCGACCTCGTAGGACCCTTACCAAGAGCAGTCAATAACTATCGGTTCCTCATCGTAGCTATTGACTATTTCTCAAAATGGGTGGAGGCCGAACCGATGGTCACGATAACAGAGCAGAAGACCTTCCAGTTCATTTGGAAAAATGTTATATGCAGATATGGTCTCCCCAACACCCTCATCTCGAATAACGGGACTCAGTTCAAGAATACCTCTCTACAGAGGTACTATGAAAGGGTGAGTATCAAATAATTTTTCTCCACCCCAGGCCGAGCTCAGGCCAATGGGTAAATAGAAGTCACAAACAGGACAATCCTAGATGGAATCAAGAAGAGGCTTGAGGAGGCAAAAGGAAGATGGGTCGATGAGTTATATGCCGTGCTGTGGGCATACAGGACGACAGTGAGGACCTCTACCAGAGAGACCCCATTCATGCTAGCTTATGGTTCAGAAGCTGTCATCCCCACCGAGATTGAGTTTCCTACTCATAGGGTCCAAATGTATGACCCCCAGATAAATACAGAAGAGAGGAGACTCAACTTAGACCTGATTGAGGAAAAGAGGGAGGGCGCCGAGATAAGGCAGGCCGCCTATCAGCAGAGGACCGCAAGATTTTACAATCAGAGGGTGAAACAGAGGCCAATCGCAGTGGGGGACTTGGTCCTTAAAAAGACTTGGCAAAATCCCAAAAAGCTCCACCCTAATTGGCATGGCCCATATAGGGTCATCGATGAAGTCGTCCTTGGGACCTGTAGACTAGAAAACCTTGAGGGGGAACCCTTTCCCAACCTCTGGAATACATATCATTTGAAAAGATACTATCAGTAGTGTTGTAAGGTCTTAATAGACCATAGTTGTAATAGGAGTTGCTCCAACAGAATACTTGGAGAATATAATGAGAAATATCAGTGTTTCCCCTCATCCTGTGTTTATCAGTTCTAGTACGCATGAAAACATTTTCAGAGAACGACCCTCGACTATAATGAGGGTCAATGGAGGGGACGACCCCACCATTGCCCTCAAGAAAGACGAGGGAAGACTTTATTAAAAACCATTAGTTTGGTTATTGGAACCCTCGGCTATAATGAGGGTCAATGGAGGGGACAACCCCACCATTGCCCTCAAGAAAGACGAGGGAAAACTTTGTTCAAAACCATTAATTTGGTAATTATAACCACCAGCTATAATGAGGTCCCATGGAGGGGACGATCCCACCATGGTCCTCAAGAAAGACGAGGGAAAACTTTGTTCTAAACCATTAATTTGGTAATTATAACCCTCGGCTATAATGAGGTCCCATGGAGGGGACGACCCCACCATGGTCCTCAAGAAAGATGAGGGAAAACATTGTTCAAAACCATTAATTTGGTAATTATAACCCTCGTCTATATTGAGGTCCCATGGAGGGGATGACCCCACCATGGTCCTCAAGAAAGACGAGGGAAAACTTTGTTCAAAACCATAAATTTGGTAATTATAACCCTCGGCTATAATGAGGTCCCATGGGGGGGACGACCCCACCATGGTCCTCAAGAAAGACGAGGAAAAACTTTATTTAAAACCATTAATTTGGTGATTATCACCCTCGGCTATAATGAGGTCCCATGGAGGGGACGACCCCACTATGGTCCTAAAAAAAGACAAGGGAAAACTTTGTTCAAAACCATTAATTTGGTGATTATAACCCTCGACTATAATGAGGAACCATGGAGGGGACGACCCCACCATGGTCCTCAAGAAAGACGAGGGAAAACTTTGTTTAAAACCATTAATTTGGTGATTATCACCCTCGACTATAATGAGGTCCCATGGAGGGGACGACCCCACCATGGTCCTCAAGAAAGACGAGGGGAAACTTTGTTGAAAATCATTAATTTGGTGATTATCACCCTCGGCTATAATGAGGTCCCATGGAGGGGACGACCCCACCATGGTCCTCAAGAAAGACGAGGGAAACTTTTGTTGAAAACCATTAATTTGGTGATTATCACCCTCGGCTATAATGAGGTCCCATGGAGGTGACGACCCCACCACGGTCCTCAAGAAAGACGAGGGAATACTTTGTTTAAAACCATTAATTTGGTGATTAACCCTCAGCTATAATGAGGGCCAGTGGAGGGGACGACCCCACCACTGTCCTCAAGAAAGACGAGGGAATACTTTGTTTAAAAACATTAATTTGGTGATTAACCCTCGGCTATAATGAGGGCCAGTGGAGGGGACAACCCCACCACTGTCCTCAAGAAAGATGAGAGAATACTGTGTTTTAAACCATTAATTTGGTGATTAACCCTCGGCTATATTGAGGGCCAATGGGGGGGACAACCCCACCACTGTCCTCAAGAAAGACGAGGGAATACTGTGTTCAAAACCATTAATTTGGTAATTATAACCCTCGGCTATAATGAGGTCCCATGGAGGGGACGACCCCACCATGGTCCTCAAGAAAGACGAGGGAATACTGTGTTCAAAACCATTAATTTGGTAATTATAACCCTGGGCTATAATGAGGTCCCACGGAGGGGACGACCCCACCATGGTCCTCAAGAAAGACGAGGGAAAACTTTGTTCAAAACCATTAATTTGGTAATTATAACCCTCGGCTATAATGAGGTCCCACGGAGGGGACGACCCCACCATGGTCCTCAAGAAAGACGAGGGAAAACTTTGTTCAAAACCATAAATTTGGTAATTATAACCCTCGTCTATAATAAGGTCCCATGGAGGGGACGACCCCACCATGGTCCTCAAGAAAGACGAGGGAAAACTTTGTTCAAAACCATTAATTTGGTAATTATAACCCTCGGCTATAATGAGGTCCCATGGAGGGGACGACCCCACCATGGTCCTCAAGAAAGACGAGGGAAAATTTTGTTTAAAACCATTAATTTGGTGATTATCACCCTCGGCTATAATGAGGTCCCATGGAGGGGACGACCCCACCATGGTCCTCAAAAAAGACGAGGGAAAACTTTGTTCAAAACCATTAATTTGGTGATTATAACCCTCGGCTATAATGAGGTCCCATGGAGGGGACGACCCCACCACGGTCCTCAAGAAAGACGAGGGAAAACTTTGTTGAAAACCATTAATTTGGTGATTATCACCCTCGGCTATAATGAGGTCCCATGGAGGGGACGACCCCACCATGGTCCTCAAGAAAGAAAAATGAGGGAAAACTTTGTTGAAAACCATTAATTTGGTGATTATCACCCTCGGCTATATTGAGGTCCCATGGAGGGGACGACCCCACCATGGTCCTCAAGAAAGACGAGGGAAAACTTTGTTGAAAACCATTAATTTGGTGATTATCACCCTCGGCTATAATGAGGTCCCATGGAGGGGACGATCCCACCATGGTCCTCAAGAAAGACGAGGGAAAAATTTGTTCTAAACCATTAATTTGGTAATTATAACCCTCGGCTATAATGAGGTCCCATGGAGGGGATGACCCCACCATGGTCCTCAAGAAAGACGAGGGAAAACATTGTTCAAAACCATTAATTTGGTAATTATAACCCTCGTCTATAATAAGGTCTCATGGAGGGGACGACCCCACCATGGTCCTCAAGAAAGACGAGGGAAAACTTTGTTCAAAACCATTAATTTGGTGATTAACCCTCGGCTATGATGAGGGCCAGTGGGGGGGACGACCCCACCGCTGTCCTCAAGAAAGACGAGAGAATACTGTGTTTTAAACCATTAATTTAGTGATTAATCCTCGGCTATAATGAGGGCCAACCCAGGGGACGACCCCTCGATTCACCCTCAAGAGAGACGAGGGAGGGGTTAGTGTCATTAACAAAGAGACAACACAAATAATACAAGAGGCAAATATGGAAGACAGCAAAGGAAATGATAGTATAAATGAAATATCAAGTGTTCTACAAGATGGAGTACAAAAATGTCAATTACATCAAGAGGGTATGGGCTACAGACAACCACCCTATGGAATAATATCAGAGGGCACGACCTCAACATCCACAAGAGGGTTTTCCTCAATGACCACAACTGGCTGATCTTCAGACGTGCCGACCCCCTCGACTTGCACTTGGGATTCCACCTGGGTTAGAGCCTCAGCAATCAGGGGGTCGTCCAGTTGAACGACCTCCAGAGATGGACGGACGAAAGAGACGACGTCGCTGAACTTGAGGATGACCCACC
This sequence comes from Sambucus nigra, assembly GCA_949130495.1. Lineage (NCBI taxonomy): Eukaryota > Viridiplantae > Streptophyta > Magnoliopsida > Dipsacales > Adoxaceae > Sambucus > Sambucus nigra. The sequence goes on along the minus strand of OX422210.1, from coordinate 415,175,864 downwards.
GACAAGCCATCCTTATCCCTCTCTCCAAGTACTCAAGGCCGAAGCCTTGGAACTCATCGGAGAGTTTATAGGCTTCCACAGCATGTGCCTCGACTTTATTCATAGCCTCAGATAGCTCAATCGTAAACTGGGCCTCCCGATGGGTCATGGCTTCATCCTTCTCCTTCAGAAGCAAGTCTTTGGCCTTCAGGTCCTCATCATGCTGTCTCGTCAGCTCGTCCATAATTCGTGCATGTTCAGTTCTGGCACTCTCTAGCTCAGCCTTTGCAGTATCTAAGTCAGCCTGTAGGTCGGCCTCATGCTGGATGGCCCTCTCGGCCTCATGAAATTTCTCCTGATTCTCAGCCATCCATTTAGTTACCGAGGTAAAGGCGCATACAGACTGCACAGAAAAATAAACAGATGTCAAGAGGCTGAGGAAACAGTTGGTGAAAGAATGCAATTAAAGAAATGAATTAAGACCAAAACTTGTGCTAGAGCGTGCAGACCATAGTCATACACTTTGGCTGTAGGCATCTTTGACATAAAGTCATAATCAGCAGCCGAGGGAGCAGAAAACATTGATGCCTTGGTTGCCCTCAAATTAGCGATGAGCGATGATGGCTCGGCCCTCAGATGTGCTAAGTTATGGGACCAAAAGGCCCCCATACTGGATGAAGAAGCAGTCCCTTCAGATGCTTCGACCCTGGCCCTCGTTCGAGAATCTGGTCGAGGGTCAACAGGAATCTCAGGCTCTTTTCTTTTGTGGCTATCGACTGTCGGCTCAACAACCGTCGGCCCCACGGCCTTCATCTTCCTCGAATCCTACTGAGGCTCCTTAACCTTCTCCTTTGCCAAGCCTGATAGTAAACTGGGAGCAGTCATTTCTGAGAGATAGTCTGATACACCAGCAGGACGACCTGAAAAGGGTACGTCACGTGAGAAAAATGCAGAGATAAAAAGGAAACACTTGAAAAAAGTAAAGAAAAGTACAACTCACATAGTTCTGTAAGGGGGCCGACCTTCAGACCAGCTTTCTTGAGGAACCGAGGGGTCATTATATCTTCAAACTTTGGAAGTTCACCCCCTCTCCCTCGTCCTCTCAGATATTCAACAATATCTTTCTCTTCCAGGCTAAGTCCGGGGTCTGACCTGGCCTTCATTGACGGGTTAGACCATCTTCGGGGGACCCTCGGACCATCGGCTACAGGAGATGCCTCGACGGAGAACTCCCACTCCCCAGAGACGAAGAAGAATCTCTTCTTCCAATCGTGGTTGAAGGTTTGTGCCACGTGGAGAAGTTTTTTCTCAGACCTCCTCGCCCCTAGATGATAGTACCCAGGCTGTTTGGACGAAGAGGTGATATTATAGCAGGCCAAGAATATGTCAGCCGAGGGCTCATCAGTGAAAGCATTCTTCCACAGGGAGATGTAACCTAGTATCGTCCTCCAGGAGTTGGGAGGAAGCTGAGAGGGGGCAATACCGAGGGCTGATAGGATATCTACAATAGTAGGATGTAGAGGGAACCTGACGCCAACCTTGAACATTTGTTCATACACTGCAACCTCACCCTCTTCACCCTCAAAAACCCTCTCAGACTCAGAGGGAACCCTCATGATTATGCCGGGGGGCACTCCATAGGCATGTCTCCACTATAAGAGGTCGCGATCCCTAATGGAGGAGATATAGGATGAGGCATGGGAGGTATCAACCTGGTCATCTGAATCATCACCCTCGTCCTCAGTCCCCTCTCCCTCGGCCTCATCATCTGCCAGAGGACCATAGGGAAAGGCCATTTGGAAGGCATGTGGAGATAGGGTTATCATAGGGACAGCCTCGGAGGGAACCATACCCTCGGCTTGTCGGCCCGGGCTTAGGTCAAATGTCTCTATTCTACCAGAAGGTCCAGCGCCAGTTGGCGAGGATGCTCTCTCATCCATCTCACTTGAATGACACTCGGCTGGACGATGGGACGACCCACAAGACTCAAATAGCTCAAATGGTTTTATTATGGATAAAGAAATAGGAAATATGGGTCGTACCCAATTAGAGTCGGCCCCTCGTCTCCTCTCCTCCTCTTCCTCTATTCATCTGATCTCAACAAATAATTCCTCTCTCAGGGAAGGGAACTCCTCAGCTAAGCTATAAAGCCTCCTAAGCATCAAGGGGGAGACCCTACACTTGGAGGAATTTGGGGAACTTAACTACAAACAATTTTGCAGTTTACCAAATTAGACTTTTGGATTAAAACAAAAGAAATCAAGGGTTTTACTCAAGAAAGCTCAAGAACACTCAAAAACCAGTCGCCGGAGAAGATGCTGGAAATAATATAAAACAGCCTAAGTTCGACCATACAAGCCTAAAGTAAAGAAAGAAATGAAAGTAAAAGAGGACACTGGGGTAGAGGGATTACCTGAGGAAGGAGAAAGAGGGTGCCAAACTCAAAATGTCGAAATGCGTAGGTCTGTCTGTTGGAAATCTAGAGAGAGAGAGCTTGGGCGGGAAGAAGAAGAGAATGAATGGTTTCAAAAATTACTTATATACCTTAGTAATGAGTGGGCCCATTACCCAAGCCAAAGCACAACCCACGAGGAGGACATCATTAGGGCACAAAGCCCCAAGCAGTATGCAGCCGCCGCGCCTTAAAAACTGGAACAACATTGGATAAAAATTTGACAGCTGTCACATCAGCTTGACATGTGTCACTCATCAAACAGACTATACACTTAGTCTCAAAAGCAAAACTATCCCTCAGCCATCTCAGCATCATCTATGGCTGAGGGCTGGGGGGTGATTGATATACCCATATATACCCTCCAACCAGACGACCCCTCAGGGGGTCGACCCTTCATCAGGCTCCAGACGACCCCTCAGAGGGCCGACCCTTTATCAGGCTCCGGATGACCCCTCAGGGGGCCGACCCTTCATCAGGCTCCGGACGACCCCTCAGAGGGCCGACCCTTCATCAGGCTCCAGACGACCCCTCAAGGGGCCGACCCTTCATCAGGCTCCGGACGACCCTTCGAGGGTACGACAGTAAGAGGCAAAAATTAGGCCAGACTCATTAGCAGAAGGAACTTTGCCCTCGACCTCATATCATAGGCCGAGGGTGACATCATCACATCGCGTGGTTTGGGAGACGCGTGGAACAGTGCGCGTGAGGCTCACATGGCACATGGGAGACCGTTATAATAAAATCACACCCTCACGTGAGGGAATATTATGTCATCATTTGGCATCTACAGGTGTCAATAGGGGATTGGCTAGATCATCAATCACATGCACCATGCATACTTGGGGGGTACACTACACCCCCCAAGACCTATATATACTTGTCACCTACAACCATACAAGGGGATCGATCAATTTATTGTAACCCTAGATAAAACTCTGCTTGTACACACAGTAGAGAGAGAAAGTGAGCTTATGTGCATTGTATCCAAGGCCATTAGTGCCCATACTTAGTGGATCACACACTCACAGTGGATGTAGGCCAAATTGGCTGAACCACTATACATCATTGTCTTATTTCCTCTTATACTCATCCCCTTCTACATACTTATACACTTATACATCTCTATGGCTGCCATGGTTACTACTGTTTGAGCTCATTATCACTTATCCGGTGGTGCTAAATCTCAGCATCATCAAGAGTCATTTTAATTGTGTATTAACATTTAAGGTTAGAAATAAGTGTTAGGTGCAGGATTTAAGTCTTCCAACACTTTTATTTCTCTTATATGTTCCTAATCCTAGAAAGAAAGAGAGAGAGAGAATTTGGGGAAAAGAAGAGAAAGAAGAAAAGAAGAAATTAGGTTTGATCTTGCTTTTACCGGAAAGGAATTCGAGATTTCAGCTTAAGGCAAGTTTCTTACTTGCTAGTATATGATTTAATGTGAATAATTTGTTGTGACAGTTGTGTAATTGGAGAATTAGAATTAATAGTAGGTTTTGATAAATATTGATGTTTAACCCTTGGATCTTGTTATTTGTATGATTTAAGTTTGTCATGTAAGTTTGTTGTGGTGTAGAGATGTTGTGGTTATATTGTTGGTTGATGAGAATGAAGGAAGTGTAAGAATAAAGTGTTTAGGTTTCGGATTTAGCATTGTAGAAAAAGAGATAATCGTAGGTCTGATAGGCGCGGTTGACCGCGGTCCCAGGACCGGTCGATCGGGCCTTAAGGGGGAGGCATAATTCCTTCTTCGATAAGTATAAATTTTGAGCGCGGTCGACCGCGATCCCAGGACCGGTAGACTGGGCCTTCCAAAATGAACTTACTTCTTTCCTTTCTAGGCAAAACCAAAGAGGCGCGGTCGATCATGGTCCCATGACCGGTCGACCGGTTCCCTGTTTTTCACCCTTAAATGCTTAGTTTCCTCTAGCTTCTTTCTTATAAGATAGGGTCTTAAGAACCTTCTTGAATGAAGTAAAACTAAAGTATTAGAGTCTAGTAGTAAGGTATCAAAGAATATATGTTAGAAATGAGAGTTGGGGCTTAGATTTGGAATTAATTTAGTTAATTAAATTAGACGTAGATAAAAGATTCTTTTATAAAATGAGTTAGACGAGGTCTAAAGAAAAATAGAGTGATTTAATGTGGACTTCTAGAATTGGTTTGAAGTAATATCATACATTATGGTTTGAGGAATGAATCTTAATTCATGGAGATTTGTATTGTAGATAATTAAACATTGAGATTTATAATGATGGCATTAAACACTTATGGCTCTGGATAAAACGTAATGTATGTTTTAAAATGAGATCAAATTGTGAATGATAATTTGTATATACACACCTCTCTAAACTCTATCATAGGGGAAGTTACGCTCATGAGGTGAAGTCCCCTGGCTAGTGAATGCAGGGTGAATATAGTCCTCAGCCATAGGAACAGTTATTATTTATATTGTGTGATTATAGTTCGAAGTGAAGTAATTCCGGGTGTGGTTATGACTCACTTTCGACGGTATTTCGTGATAGGCCCTGGAAGATGATAGCTATTTAGGGGCGCGTCCAGTGGGGAAACTCGGAAGGACGATCTTAGAATATTTATATGTGGTGTAATATAACTATTCTTATTAAAGTGGAATCTTATTTATTATACGACACTTTATGAAATAAATTGCTTTGAATACGTTTCCTAATGAGAAAAGGAACGGTGAAATGAAATTGGGTAAAAAGGAAATGGAATCTCTTTAAGTAGTATATTATCAATATTCTCCGACATATTTGAAGTGTGATCATTATTATTGATATTGCGTTAGGTTATGCTTTTATATTGAGAAATTAGAAACCGTATCATTACTTATGGTGAACAAAACAAGCTTATTCTTGATGATTTAACTATTTATAACTGTCATGCATGTTATTCACATGGTGATCATATCAAATCGGGCCCTGACCCATTTATATCTCTTTGTTTTGCATGAATCTTATATTCGACCAGGTGTTCCACCGCAAGGATGCCCGTATTGACTTTTCTATTCCAGTGTCTCGGAACTGTAGCACTTTGCGGATGCTATGGGGTATTGGATTTAGACGCATACATCTTTTGTATTCTAGTTATGATCGGTTACACATTCGGGCGTGTTACCCCAGTTTTGTACTTGTACTATATAATGTGATATTGCATTCTAATACTCGGTGTAACCTAATTGTTTATGTCTGTTAACCGACAGCTTATTCGATTATTTTGCTGTATATAGTTGCTGATTTATTATTTATCGCTATCCACCTTCTTCTCAATTGGATTGTATAAACTCCAATGGTGCCGACAGAGATCACTATAGCATGTAATAATTAAAGCTCGGATCTTTGAAACTCTAAGGATGTTTTAGACTTAGAAAACCTTTGAAAACTCTATGCAGGGAACGTATTGGTTCGTAAAATATTTTTTAAACTCCACACTTGACAAAATTTTGAGGAAACACGCCTTAAATAATTTTTTTAAGTTGGTGTCTTGCTTTAACAACATAGGCATGTCGCTTGAAAGAAATCCCTATGTCGCTCGAACGACTGCTATGGTCATTTGAACGACTAAGACGTGTGTTTGATTTTAACACAACTCTAAACCATATTTATCTTAGAATAAACGAAGTGTAAACATTTTCAAACTCTTTTAATAATATTTTAATTTTTTTAATAAAATAAGATCCTTAAACATTTTAAAATAAATTTCGAGTCCCATTAAAATTATGCATTCATACCTGAGTGATCTCAAAATGCAATTAAACTTGAAGGTGAAATTTGCACCATAAAACTGGCATGATAAATCTTTGAAGCTTTGCCGCAATGATTTTAATAAACTTCAATACGTCATAGTCTGTGTGGGATCGTGATAATAAAAATACACTATGACTCAAACGTATTTTATTCCGGGAATAAGTCAAATAAAAATACAACAGACTCAGTTGGAAATTTTGTCCTTACACAAATTTCAAAGCTACCTAAAAATACAGCGAATGTGTGTTCATCCCAATAATTAGGGACACAACTACACTATGGTTGTGTGAGGTATTAATGTTTTACAACACATTTCCTCTTCATAATCTCGGAAATGAGTACACTATGATGGTTACAAGTCTTTATTTTTTACACCACTTTTTCAGCACATCATCAAAGATAAGAATTTAGTCCCGAAAGATAACTACTAAAGAGATATATAATGAGTATTTACAAAGTTAATGGAAAATTAAAACGATTCTCTTAGCTTTCATGAAATAAATAATGTTAAGTGAACGTAAATAACTTAAGCAATTAAGAATGTGGATATGAGATAAAGAGTTAAGAGACTTCGTATTTACGTGGTGAGGCTTTTCCTACATCCATGCCGAGATAATACTTGGGAACTTTGTTAAAATCCACTCACTATGGTAGATCAATCACCTTTCAAGAATACAAAGCACCTTGTAACCTCAACTAACAAGACGTCCTTCTCTTATCCAAGCAGATAGGACTAAAGCATCCTTCCTTGACTCCTCCTCTAAAGTAACTAGTAGCCTTGAGATACATAAATTGTAAAGAAAAAGTGAAAAGTGGTACATTTTTTCACTAAGGAAATATTTTTGATAAATTATAACGTTTATCACAAAAAAGTGTAAAGATTTTTTTAATATTAAGTTGATTATGCAGAACATAAAAGTATAGTTGATAATAGCCGTATATGGGATCTCTATAGAAAACTCTTATGAATGTGGGGTAGTAATCCTAGAAGATAAAAACGAAACGTAACCATCCTAGTGACCAAAAGAGATGTTAGATGTTAGAAGATTGTACCTAAGTAATGTTGATGTAGTTATACGACCTGATTCCACAATGTGGGTAAAAAGGTCGCTTTGGAACTTTTGAAGATATTCACGTTGTCGGATGAAGTTTCCATAACACCCCATATTTTTATGCCTTTAATTGATTGTGAAATTATCTATTATGATTGCACGGCATCTGATGCCACTAGTTCAAGTTTATATGTTTTATATAAATACATATGAAATTTGGACTTAATACATGGTAATACATTAGTTAAATATTTAATGTGACTATGCATTTTGGGTGACTATGGTATGATCAAGGATTTGGTGTTGAGGGTTTTATTATTTGGATTATCCCTTCGATATCGAGTTCCAACGATTATGAAGCAGTTGCATATAAGGCCATATTGCACCAAAGTAACAAATAATTAAATAATTGATTATGTTTTTTTAATTGGCTTATTTAATGAAAGTGTTTAATTAAATTTATAATAATTTATATCATGAGTTAAGTAGGTTTGGAATATTTAAAACGTTAGTTTTTAACTCAAAACTATGAACACTAGGACTATTGGGTTAGTATAGGGCCTAAGTGTAGTTTTAAGTCATTTGGAGTTAATTTTGAACTCTTTTAGTTGAGGCCCACTTTGGGTCCAAGTCCAATTTCAGGATTAAAGGGTTTTAATGAACCATTAGGGATCTCATTAAACACACATCATATTTTGAAAAGAATCTAAAGTCTACGGAGAAGAAACTTAAATAGAGTTAGAAGCATTGCCCTAGTTTTCTACACTAAATTGAAATAGGCAAGTTTATTTAGAATGAAAGTATGACTGTTTCTTGTTTAGATTATGTCTATTCATGTGAGTCTAAATAAAATTATGATTATAAATCTTAGTTTCAGGCATTAATTGACTAATTTCCTAATTAATCCATTTAAGTTAGCAATTAGTATCAATTTCTTATTATGATTTCTCCCTAAATCTAATTAGATATTGTTAGATCATGATTATAAATTATTTATTAGTATGAATCAATTAAAAACCCAATGAGTATATGCCTTAAATTATCAAGATATTAATGTAATTGAAAGAATTAGAAATTCTAAGATTCTTGAGTGAGAAAGTGGATTTTCATTTGATCTTATAGCAGAATTGATAATTTGATGTTAGATCTATGATTTAATTATGTATTATATATGGATTTAATGTTGGGATGAATTATGGATCTCAAATTAAGGTTTTTGAATCATCGTTGGAGGTTTTTTATGATAATTGGAAAATTGGAGAAGATGAAACCCGAAATGGTGAAACCTTAGTCGACCTGCAGCGATCAATCGATTGACGCTACGAATTTTTTGGTTTTTTATGGTTTGTTTAATTGGACTTTAGGTTTTAGGGTTAATTTAGGGTTGACCTTTAGAATAAATTCACGCTTGTGAATATGTTAATGGCGTGATTGGTGGTGTTATAATTTAGGATAAATAATTAAAAGCCCAAACCTTATAAGTAATAAATTGAATAATTCACATTTAAGAAGAGATTTTCGTGATTTCGTAGGATTTCTTCTCTTATGTTATGTGTGAAATGCATACCATGTGTGAGTGCCTGTGGAAAATGTACTAGGAGGGGATTCAATTTTCCATGGTTATTTTTATCCCTGGATCCTACATCTAGATATTCGTGTACAAGGTAATTTCACGAAGATAGTTCATCGTATGATCTTAGGTATAGTAGGCTATATGTATGTCGTGTAGACATAGCAATATATCCCTTGATCATGATGAGGTCTTAGGTTTGGGTATATTAGGTGGCGTAAGACTATACCTAATGCGCATAATAGATCCCCGAAGGCAATAAGGATAGGCCTTCGTTATTTTACAGGGTTTTATATCCAACATCGTGGGAGGAGGCACCCTAATGTATTTCTTAAAGAAGCTTTCCTTGTATTTCCAGGTATTCCAATACATAACGTTGCAACAAGTATCTGTAAAAGCATAAAAAAGTTTCACAGTTAGAGGACCATGACCATTATGAATAAAATACAAGGTAACTACTAAGAAGTTTCAAGGACCACGACCTTCTAAAATAAAAGGTCGGGGTAACTAACACAGGTATAGATCCTAAAGCAAAGTCAAAATGGTACAAATTTAGGCCAAAGACACGGACAACCCCTTAAAATGCCGCAGTAATACTCACAGACATCTAAGGCCACGAACTTCCGTGTTTTATAGGTCGTGAACTAGCCAAAAATTCACATCTCTAAAGTCACAGGATGCAGATTAATTGAAACTTTGCGGCAAATACGACAATAGAGTATGCTAAGCTTGGAAAGACCATGACCTAACTTACAAGACCGCAACCATATTAAAATATCTAAAGTAATTCTAAATGAAAATACAAGTGTGAAAAAACAAGGTAATGAGAAAACGTTTGCAACAATATACACCAAAATAAGATTTTAAGCCAAGGCCACGGTCGGATAAGACAAACTCGTGGCCAAATCCAACACAAATGAGTATGAAACCTAAGGAAGCTAAAGAGAATGAAGGCCATGGACATTAGTAAAAGGCTACAGACAAAATAAATAAAAATCTAAGTTCATTTGGCTGACAGGGGGACAGATTAAACCTCAAAACGCTAGGTTTTCTGACCAGGAATAAACGACGAACAACAGCTTGTGCTCTCGGCCCAAAATCGACCTTAAAAACCCTAAATCCAACTCAAACTTCCAATTTCAATCCAAAATACAACCCAAAAGCCTAATCTAACCCTAATAGCCCCCCGTCTACAACAAACCTACAGTAAATCGACACCAAATATCCTCAAAACCTGTCAAACCCAAAAAATATTTAAAAACAACTAAGGTTTCATATTAAGGCGTAACGAATTCAAATTAACTCAAGGGATTAAATGTATTCAAACCCAAGTAATATTTATTACAATATATTTTGGATTCAAATTAGGGGGTTACAAAAAGCTCAAACCCAGAAAATCCCTAGTTATGCTCTTTATGATTTTGATTTGAATTCTTGCGATTGATGGCAAATTATTACATGGAAATGGAAGGAAACACACATTCAAGCAAGATAATGGAAGAAATTTCTAGAAAAGTGAAGAAAAACCAACCTAAAATATAAGAACAAAGGTCGACAAAAAGTGGGTCGAAGGTCTGCCAAAAATTGCAAGTTATTACCAAAAATCGCTTTGCCTTTTTGCTCTCAATGTTTAGAAATGGTAGCTAACAATATGTGATATCTATTATTTATGGGATTTGAATATTTCCAATTAAAACTTATTTAATTAGAGTAAATCTTCAATCCAAATTAATTAAAAGCTAATCATGCATCTGTGTGGATAAATCAAACATGCAATCTCAAATCAAGGGACAAACACATTTAAGGAAAAAAACCCTTTAGTGTAACATTTTCATTTCACTATTTAAATATAAATCATAACTTACAATTACATAGAGAAATCTAAAATGAATTTCCCATAGAAAAAATCCACATAGATCGTATCTTAGCACCAACAAAGATTCCCTTAAGAACCTGAAGAATCAAAATTCCTCCTTCAACAGTGAATACCCACGAGTATCCCCAATGACCGCAATCGTCAGCAAATAGCTATCGCAAGAACTATTATTCTAGCAGTAGAGAAATCTTCTCTACAAAAGAAACTTCAACAAAGATGTTCTTAGGGTTCTAAAACGATTTACAAATGTATATGGGATAAAAACATAAATTTTCCTCTAAAAGTAAAGACTAAAATTCTACATATTTTCTGTTTTCGTTTAGCAAAAATCTCAATAAAAAGTCTTCCATAACATGTATTTATAGGCAAGTAAAAATCTTTGAGGCGTCATCATCGTTCGAACGATATTACCCTATCGTTTGAACGGCATTAGATGTCGTTTGAACGACTCATCGAATGACCCGTTAAAAACCAAAAAAATATAGGGCCATCTGACGCAACAAAGGAACGACTTATCTCACGACCTATCGAACAACATGAGATGTCATTAAAAAGGGTCGTTTGAACGATAATGCTATGTCGTTTGAACAGATGAAGGGAAAATTTAATATTTTATTAAGCTCGCCTACGGTCTTCTAATTTTTTTTGACTTTTCGATACAAAAAAAGTTTCGAAAAATATCCCAATACTATCGTAAAATGTTTTCAGAACTTAAACGCATTCCTTACCAATATCAATCTCGTAGATGTATGTTGTTGAAGATGCTTGATATTCGGATCCGTCATCCTGAACAAATGATCGTGAGCTTCCTTTGATGGTTGTAACGGTATACGACATACTCAATGTAAAATCAGGATGATGGAAAACAGGTCCTTACAAATCTCCCTCTATGTCTATGCTGGTACAAAATAAAAATAATTTGAATTATCAATACAAAAATATTATACAAATCTAATACCTTCACATGAACCCAAAAGTGGAGAGATATTAAAAATGTAAGTATTAAAAAATTATTCAACTTTTAAATCTCTTTGTTTTCCTTGCTCTACTTTTGCGTGCTTTCCAAATGATCATTAAAGACATACACACAATAAACAAAACAAAAACCTTCGTGACGTATCGAGTTTGAAATGAGATAAACAAAAATCAAATCAAATCAAGTAAATCAATCAATGTTCATTTCTCAAATCTCCCCTATAATTAAAACTCTCACTCCCTCATAATTCATAATTCATTCTCCCCCTTTTTATTTGTCCAAAATAGACAGGGAAAAGAATAAACAAAATAAATACGGAGTGTTACGGCAAGCATAACAAATATACCAATCACACGCATGCAAGGATATACTCAAAAGCCTTTCACAAACTCTTTTTGATTTTTTAAAATTTTACAGCAAAGATAATTTTCAAAAACAACACACCCCATAAATTCACACTAAGATAACCAAATCGTGGAAATGGAACGAATGGGTGTGAACGAATTCGATAGGAAAATAAACTCAAACATTCATAACATATGTGAACGATGAATATGGAAACTCATAGCGAATGAATTCAAATTCGTCCTTAGGTGTAAAAATATTAAATTCAAATGATATCGACTCAATCCAATCAACAAATTAACGTCTAAAATGATTTCCTCACCAATAATGTCTAAAACTATGTTATGCTTTTTGAAGACTTTGTCAGGACGTGCAAACCCGTTGATTTCCAACAAAAATCCCTCATCTTCCTGTCAAAGTTCACTCCACTTCGCTTTCCACACCTCCGCTACGTCTCCATTAGGTCGTCGTCTCAACGCATCTGCGATCATGTTAGCCTTACCGGGATGATACTGTATATCAAATTGGTAGTCCGTCACGAATTCAAGCCACCGACTCTACCTCACATTCAGATTCTTTTGTGTGAATAAATACTAAAGTGACTTATGATCCATGAACAATGTAAACTGCTAACCTAATAGATAATGTCTGCATATCCTCAATGTAAAAAAGATCACTACCAACTTGAGGTTGTGGGTGGGGTAATTATTCTCGTGGGTTTTTAGCTTCTGAGATGCATAAGATATAGCCCTCTCCTCCTGCTGTAACACCCCCCAAGTTCCTGCAAGGATGCGTCAGTATAGTCCCGATACTCTAATCCTCCTTTGGGCAAAGCGAGTACTGGTGCCGAGGTCAATCGGTCCTTTAACTCGTCGAAGGCCAATTGGCAATGGTCGCTCCACACAAATGGTACTCCTTTATGATTCAAGTTCGTTGAAGGCCCAAAAATCTTTGATAACCCCTTGATGAAGTGATCGTAATATTCGGCTAACCTCAAGAAGCTACAAACCTCGATCGATGTCGTGGGCTGTCCCCACTCCCACACTGCCAATACCTTACTCGGATTAACAACCATGCCCCTACCGAACACAATGTGGCCAAGAAAATGTACCTCCCGAAGACAAAATCCACACTTACTAAATTTGGCGTACAACTGATGGTCCCGTAACATTTTCAAAACCATACGTAAGTAATCAACATGCTCCTCCTCTATACACGAGTAAACGAGCATATCATCAATGAATACAATCACAAACTGATCCAGAAACTCCCGAAATACTCTATTCATGAGGTCCATGAATACTGCGGGCATATTGGTGAGCCCAAATGGCATCACTCTAAACTCGTAGGATCCATACTGCAACAGAAAAGCGGTCTTAGGAACATCCTCGTCCTGAATGTGCAATTGGTGATAGCCTGACCTCAAATCGATCTTGGAGAAGTATGCAACCCCTCTCAACTGATCAAATAAATTATCAATCCTAGGCAAGGTTCTAAAAAACGCGGGGCGTGATTGAGGCGTGGAGGCCAAGCCTTAAGCCTTAGAAGCCTAGGCGGGCCTAGGCATGAAAAGGCGTAAAAAGGAGTTTAGGCCTTATTAATATATTTTAATATTTTTTAACCATAATAAGGCTATTAAAATACAAAAATTGCAAATATCATAAACATATGTCTGAATATATGCAAATTAAAATACTATTTGATTATTTTGGATGAGATAATGCTCCGATTTGTAAACAAATTCTTTAAAAGGCGACATCGTTTCACTAAAGCATTGTTGTTTTTAGAAAAAAGTGTGCCTTAAGGCTTTTACCAAGAATAAGGCGTGAAAAGCGTAAGGTGGGGTTTTTTTTAAAACAGTGATACTAGGCAACAGATACTTGTTCCGTATCGTCACCTTGTTCGCTCCCTGTAATCCACATACAGACGAAGAGAACCATCCCTCTTCTTCACAAACAACACTGGAGCACCCCACGATGATGTACTCTACCGAATGAAACCCTGACCCAAGAGCTGATGAATCTTCTCTCTCAGCTCCTGCATTTTTGAAGGATCCATGCGATACAGTGCTCTGGCAATCGGTCTCATCCCCAGTGCTAAGTTTATAACAAACTCTATTTCTCGGCTTGATGGTAATTTTAGTATCTCCTGAAACACATCCTCAAACTCCCTACCCACTAGAATTGAGTCTAAAGGTACTACTATCTCCTATAAGGTCTCCTCCTCGATATAGTATATGTGAGTGCATGTTCCTCCCTCAGGCAAAGGCATCGCCACTATGAACATCTCCTACCCTAGGATGGAGAACACTATAGTCCTCTCATAGCAATCTACCATAGCTCGATAACTTGCCAACCAATCCATGCCTAGAATCATGATGTACCCCTCCATGACTAATACTAGGAGGTATTCTGCTAGACTCAGTCTACCAATCAAAATATTGACTCCTCTATAGATCGAATGTATTAGCAAACCACTACCCATCAATGACTCGACACACATAAGAAGACTGTCAGTTGTCTCTAATAAATCAACGGCTCGTGCAAAACAATTCTTAATAAAGGAATGTGATACCCTAGTATCAAATATAATCCTACCGTCAAGACCATGAATAGGAAATGTACCTTTTACTGCAGGCGGCGCCTGAGATTCTGGAGGCATCGGTATATCCCGGACGCTGTATACATGCCCATAGTGCATATGACCCTACTGCTGTTGTAGGGATGATGCTTATGCTAGGACTAGGGCTAAAGGAGTCTCCTGCCCCTTTTGGGAATCCTATCGCTGAGGCCTATCTTATTGTGGGTGAGCCCTACTTTTATGACCCTACTTGCCACATGTGAAGCACTGACACTGGGACTGTCTCTGCCCCTAGACTTACTGGCCCTGACGTTGGCCTTGTTGGCCTCCCCCGAGTTACCTTGAACCTGATAGGCCTGAGGAACCCGCTACTGCTAGGGACCCTGCTGGCCTTATCTGTCTAATCTATGCCCACCAAATCTAAATTTCTTGGTAGAATTATCCTATAGGGAGTTCTGCCTCTGCTGGCCCGTTGCCTGCTACTGCTGGGGTGGTGTCCCACTACAACTACTCCCCCTGAATTGCCCTGATGGCTAGTCTCTTCTCCTCTCTTTCTTCCCTTCATATGGAAGCTATAATCCTGACAGTGTACATGTGCGGCATTGATAACATTAGTGTAATTCATCAACGCAAGATTACCAATCAAATATTGCCTGATCCTCTAGGCCAACCCATCTATGAACTTAGTCTTCTTCCTCTCCTTATTGCCTACCTCGTCTAGAATAATGTTAGCCAGGCGGGTGAACTCCTCATCGTAGTCAGCTAATGAAGGGTCAGCCTTACATACCTCCCTGAATTTCCTCCTCATCTCCCACTCAACTGCAGGTGAAATCCAGAACTCTAAAATAGTCATCGAGTCTCTATCCTCAGCGGTGGTTACTGACTCCCAGCACTGAAGGTCTTCCCCTGCTAATCTGAAGGTGACCAACATCTGCCTCTAAACCTCACTGCAATCTAACATGTGTAGATGGCACCAAATGTTCTTCTTCCATTGGTATGCCGCTACTATATCCGCACCTCTCTGAAACTCTGGCGGGTGGTAATTCTGGAAGGTCTTTCTGATGCTATGCCAAGTGGGCTTCCCTTCCTGGGCCTAAATAGTTGGTGCTGCGGGCTGCTATGTCTGAGGCTGAGGAAAGTTAGCTTCCATGGCCCTCATAGCTGTCTCAACGGCCTGTGCCACTATCACTACCACCTAAGTAGAAGAAATTATCTCTGGTGGTGGTGGTGGTACCTGTTGGTCTTGAGGGTCCTCTCTAACCTCGTCTCAGGCTGCTTACCTCTCGGCTTTGGCGGCATACTCAAATAGAATTAAATTGTATAAGTACACAGTTTATACAAAAATCTAATAGAAGAAGCACGATATCTTAAGTTCACAAGGATAAAACAACAATATCCTAGTATTAGGGCTCTATATCAAAATAACGATATGTTGAAGTCGTAGTAAGTCATACATATCCTATGGATACTAGAACCTGATGCTCTGATACCATATGTGACACCCCTTCTAATTAAACATCAGTTGATTAGGAATTTATAAAATTAAAATAGGTTTCTCATATGGTCCATTCTTAGCATCATTGTCGAAAACGTTTTAATTACTAACCTTCTAAGTGAAATTAGACCGGTGCCAAATTCTATCTTTCTTTAACACGAAAAAAAGAACAATGCAAAAAACTAAATTAAACATTCACAATATACTAGAGACCAAGCATCACAATATATAAATGAATAAGGGTTTTCTGAATAAACCATTGGGCTAAAATCCAAAACAAAATACTCCATAATAATAAAAGAACAAATGACTCAAAACTGTAAATTGGAACATGAAAATGAGATCCTACACTAGATCTGAATGGAAGAATCGTCAATCAAATCCTGTCAGCATCCATAACACTATAACATTTAGTCTATGGAATGAAGTCACGCCTAGCGTCCTTGTGGCTGGACACCTAAAATGTTTTGAAAATATTTTATAGTAAGTGTTAGTACACAAAATATTTTGAAAATATTTATCAAGCGTTTATTACAATAAAATTCGGTTATTGATTACACATGTTCACGTACACTCTCTCTTGAGTTTTCCTCACCTCTCCTCTATAGTGCAAGCTTGATGTTCTACAATTAAACCACCTAGCTATGCTACCCAAGCTAAATACACTAAGGTATTCAACCAAACTTATCTACCTCCAAGTTCCCGTACCGCCCATACAATACATTAATTTTAACATCTTTCATGTGTTAATTATCAACATAGGTAACATTCCTCACATGTTATCTTTTAATTCACTACATTGAGTTAATTCGATTAATTTATCATACCGAGATACACAATCTTAACTGACATTCACATATGTTATTATTTGAATTATATAATCAAGTTTCTCAACTTAATTCATTCTTTTTAGATATACTCTATCTAACTGTCTACTAGTCACATATACGTAGATAAATCACACGGTATATATTTCACACACAATATATATTATAATTATATCTCACTATACTATCCTCGTATCACACATTAAGGATTTATTAGTTCGGATGTTCCTTCGACCCCAATTTATCATGTCATTCACATTGGTCTGGATAGCCATCGACCCCAATGTAAGTGTTATATATATATATAGTTAGGCTTTCAAACATATCTCATTAAACATACCAATTTTTTAAAAATAGTAAATTTTTTTTGAGTTAATATGTTTTACACGGGTTCGTGATATTTTAATGCGCCCCTGTAAAAATATTCAGATCAAAATAATGTGTTTTGATATTTTTAAAAAATAGGTAAAAAAAAATGGCAATTTTAAAGGCTAAAAGCTGGCAGTTTTTTTAACCTATTTTTTAAAAATAACAAAGCCATTATTTTCAATTCATTTTTTTATAGGGGCACATTGAAATATCATGAACCCATATAAAAAATATCATTTCAAAATTAATTTTTTTACTATTTTAAAAAACGGGTATGTTGTTAGGTATGTTGCTAGGCGGTATGTTGGAGAGCCTGACTATCTCTCTCTCTCTCTCTCTATATATATATATATATATATATATATATATATATATATATATATATTAGTCCTGATGTTCCATCGACCCTTATATTATTTATGTTCGATGTTGGTCCGGATAGGCCTCGACCCCAAATTAAACTTTCATGTATTAGTCTGGATATTCCTTCGACCCCAATACATCTAATGTACTTTAGGTATTCACACAACCTAAGCATTCGTATGATAGGTATTCACACAACCTAGGTATTCGCACTTATACTTAGTATATCTCTCTCATATACTAATCGTACTAAATTTCTTTACGAAATATCCCACTTATCGTATTCATAAGTATTCAAAAAACTCTAAGGGTCCTAGTTACCCCTTTATAAATTTCATTAGTTAAGCCTAACTCACCCTACTGGTCTACTTCATCAATTCAATTCCCATTCTCCCCGTAATTTATTATATTTCTCTCGAATAATTTACGGTACAAAAATTAACCCAAATTCATTATCGTCATAATCCTCTCAATAAGACCAAACCATACCCCCATCATGAGCCTAATGTAATATTTTAAATCTAATATTACTCAAAGTCCTCAAAAATCTCATAAGAAAGATTCAGGAATTTAAGGTAAAAAGGAAAATTTTCAATTTTTCTGCGTAACCGAATTGATTCATAGGAGGCCGAATCGATTCGTTTTTCTGCAGAATTGTCTTCTCTAACACGCAAATATATTTTTTACCATTTACATACATAAAACTCTCATGCTTATTAACCAAACTCAAAACTAGGTTTTCCTAACCATTAAAACATGCATTAGGATCAATTCCAATGTTATTTTTACACCAAATCATATCATATCTAATCAAGAACGAATTAAACCCTTCTAACATCAAAAGCCCTTGGTTTCCATGTTTATCCTCTATTATTCATCAAAACCCAGATTTAATTCATGGATAATAACACATAATCACTAATTTATCATCCTCTACTGATATCAAATCGTTCTACATGAAAATTCTACCCAAACATGTATTTAAATCAATCTTTTCTTCCAAGAATCATCAACAAATCAATATAATTGGAACCCTAGACACATGGGTTCTGATTTCATGGTGTTGATGATGAGTTTATGTTTCTCTCCTCATTTCCTCACTCCTTAGATGCTTAGAATGCAAGATTAGGATCCAATCCTTCAAGAACAACTCCTAAGCCTTGAAAATTTGTTTATCTCTTCTCTCTAATGGCTTCCTTTGGATTTAACTATCTCTAACCCTAGCCTCAAGTATTAAACATCAGATATAACACTTAAAATTTCGTTGGTCCCTCAACCTCTATTTGGCAAATGACCAAAACGCCCTCAATAGGTGACGATTTTGTCTAAAATTGGCCAGTAACCCAAATAGTACTATCGGGTACACTTTTCCGACTATTTTGACCCATTCGGGTTCATCCGTGACCCCTAAATTATCATCTGAGTCACTAAAAATATATTTCCTTTCTCAACCTCAAGTTATCCTACACACGACTCCCGATTGAGATAAAATAAAATACGCAAATATCACTCACTATGCCGCATCACACTAATTATCACTTATTTACTATTCAGAATTGGTAATTATTATAACATAATATTAATCAATATCTTTCTATAGATTAATATATAATAATCACATTAAATTACTTCAATCACGTAATTAAAATAAAACGTATTTTCTCAATTAATACCCGAATTAATTAAACTTTAAGTACGCAAAAATAATGGGTATTATATACTTCCCCCTTACAAAGGAATTTTTTCCCTGAAATTTGGACATACATACGGTGAATAACTCTGGATACTACTATCGTGTGTCATCCTCCAGCTCCCATGTCGACTCATCAGTATTTTGGTTTCCCCACTGAACTCGTACTAGTGGTACCACCTTGGAACGCAACTTATGCTCAATACGATCTAGAATAGCCACATTCCTCTCCTCATATTAGATGCCTGGCTACAAATTAATCTCCTCAAATGGAACATGCCAGAAATCTCTCCCTTTCCTCCTGAACTTATTCAGTGATGACACTTGGAGCACATCGTGTATCCACTGAAGATGTTCTGGAAGACCCAGTCTGTACGCAACCGGTCCCACCCTCTCTATAATAGGAAACGGTCCCACATATCTCGATTCTAACTTTCCTCTCTTGCCAAATCTTATAATCCCCTTCATAGGAGACACTCGAACCAACACCTGGTCGCCAACCTCTAACTCCACATGTCTCCTGTCAGCATGGGCATAACTCTTCTGCCTATCCTGAGCTATCCAAATACGTCCTCGAATCAACTCTATCTTCGCAGTAGTCTTTAGAATCATCTCGAGCCACAACAACTTGTTGTCCCCCACTTCTAACCAGCAAGCGGGCGAATGATAAGGACTCCTATATAATGCCTCGAACGGTGCCATACTGATAGTAAATTGGTAAGAGTTGTTATACGCAAACTCTAAAAATGGGAGGTATCTCTCCCACTCTCCCCCGAAATCTAGGATGCGCATCCTCATCATGTCCTTAAGCATCAGATTCACCCTCTCGGTCTGCCCGTCTATCTCCGGGTGGTAGAGGGATTGCACTTATGGACCAGTCTAAAAAAAGTGAGGAAGTGTCTAAGAAAAAATGGAAGAATAAGAAAGACAGAGTTTGTGAGTCCGAGTCAGAGGGAGAGTTTGATTTTGATGATGTGTCCTTGTTTACTAAATTTTTTAAAAAGTTTCTCAAATTTTCAAAGAAAATTCTTCCAATAAAAATATTTTTGAGAAAAATAAAAATAAAGAGGAGGCCAAAGAGATCGGTGAGAAAGAGGAAGATGCGAGATGTTTTGAATGGACACAAAGCATTTGAAGGTCCTACTATGCTAAAGAAAAATGGCAATAAAATTACCATATTGGCCACTCTTAGCGATAGTCCGGGGATGAATCATCATATGGTATGTGTGTTGCCTTTTTGGCTAGTCACATGAGCACATCTAGTTTGTCTCATAACGAAGAGAATGCTTGTATATGTGAGAGCCCTGATAATTATTTGAGTGTTTCAAGTGAGAGTGAGAGTGAGAATGAAAGTGAAGGTGAAAATGATCTCCAAAAACCGTTTAGAGATTTCTATGTCGATACCTTAAAGACAAAAAAGTTGAATAAAGAGTTAGGTCCTAATGTGTTAGATTTGGAGAGAGAGAGAGAGAGAGAGAAGTTTTGAGGGAGTATGAGGCGTAGGCGAGTTAACTAGAGAAGGTAAGAGTTTTTTTATGTGAGCAGTTGATCGTCTAGGCCGGGAAAAGAGTGAACTTGAAGTCCATGTATCCCACCTCGAGAGAGATATCGAACATGATCGAGAGGTCAAGGTCATTTTAGAGGAAACATCTAAGAAGGTTAGAAAGATGCTCCTCGCTACCACTTTGGGTAATGTTGAGATTAGGAGTGGGTTACAACAGTGCGTCTTCTTCCCATGTTGCACTAGATCCGGTTCCCGAGTTTGTGATAGATCCATATCGCTGTCGACCTAACCCACCTAGGAGTCTGTTTCCACCTAAGAGAGCGCGTCCTAATAGTTTTGAGAGAGGTATTCCTAGACCCATTTGTATTTATTCCCATTATAAGAAGAGGGGACACCTTAGGAAATTTTACTTTAAGTTGGGTAGTGTGTCTCATAGGTTTTTACCTTAGTTTAATACTATACTTGTTCCCACACGCACACTCAAACATGATACTTTGCATGCTCATGCACATCACATGAAAGATTTTGAGCATTTTAAAGAGCAAGTTGAGTATTTAATCAAGACTTCACATGATTTGATGGATATTTTTCATAGGATGTTACCACCTTTGGAAAACTCCTTCGGACCTAATGGTTGAGGTTTAGACTTGTTTGCTAGCACTTGATGTTTTGCATGATGATATTTTGTTCCTATTGCTAGTGTGTACCATTTTTTTTATATATTTTTACATTTTGATATATTTTTCGAAAAACCCAAAAAGATTTTTGTTTTAGAAAATTTTTGGAAAAATACAAAAAGATTTTATATTTTTTTGCAAAAAATTGAAAAAGCCGAAAAGATTTTATTTTGATAAATTTTTTGAAAATGGACAAAAATATTTTTATAGTTTGTTTTACACCGCTTATGCATGGATATTTTGGATGACCCAGTAACAACATCATTCCATATCCATGTGACTATTTGATAGTATTTTAAGACAATACATCATTTCATCCACGTGCTTTATAATGTTTGGAGTCATTGAGATATTTTTAGCGATTTTGACTCTTAGTCTCCTTTAATGCACATTTGCGAGGATTTATTTGATTATTGTGCTTTTCTATCACATGTTGGTCAAAGTGTTTTCATCTCAATCCTATCTTTAAAACGAACCAAAAATGAGATAAAACTTGACAATGAAAGTAGTGCATATAAGAAATGTTTCCCATGAGGAATTTGTTTAATATAAAAAAAAATGATGAGTGTACACAGGAAAGGGCTATGAAAGGAACAAATAACCTTTGTATGAAAGACACCGTTTAAACGAACCTAAAAAGTGTGCCATTGTAAAAAGTAGCCAAGGCCAAAATAGTTTGGTTTGACATGATCATTCAAAAGAATAGAATAGAATAGAAAAATATGATCATTGTAGGATGGTAGTGAGACCGGGGTCTATGAATAACTAGAAAGGGTGAGGCATGACCCACTCCAATGGACGCTGACTGCAAGGTTCTCAAGATCTTCTGAAGCAGCTTCTGGTAAAACCTTATCCTTTTGGTAAAAAGGGACCTCAAGCTGGAACTCCCTCCCTGCAAGAAGATGAACTTCCATAACAATAATAGTAATTTTCTAAAGAGGTACTCCCGAGAATAATGGTTGTCAGTGGGGAGTGAAAGAACAAGGCACTTAGCACTTAGAGAGAGAGCAGGGAGAGAATACTAGAGAGGTTCTGGTGTGATTTTGATTGCGTAACAATGTTGTTGAGTTTTTCTATCATTTTTCTTGACCTTGCCCAAGGGTCCTATTTATACTTGGCCACTGGGGCTGATTTGGAACTTTTGGCGCCAAAAATTTAGAGGGTTGGTGAGGGACAAGGTATGGAGTGTACCATTTGTCCCTACCTGTGTGCAACAGCCTATCGCCTCAGACAGGTGTCGCCTGGTGCAAACTAAATTCAAAATGAAAATATGTCTCCTAATGGAGACAAAATATGTGATTTGGTAAATATCTTTTGAAATGGTAACTTTTGGTACCAACTTTGTAAACTTGAGGGGGGTCTCAAGGACTACCTCCTCTAAAATCTTCGTAAGCTTGAGGGGGGTCTTGAGTACCCCCTTCTAAAATTATTTTTCTTGAGAGGGGCCTGGAGGACCCTATCCTTTAAAATTATTTTATAAGAAATTCGTTTCTTGTGAGTAACCCTTTGGCTGCTCACCCTGGTTGTGTCTGACTATAAGGTGTATGAGGGCTGGGAGACCCTAGGGTCTTTTTACTAGTATTTTCTCAATACTAAAGTTCTAAGTGGTTGATCTTGATCAACATATCTTGTCCCTCAGCCGCCAAGCCAAAACTCCTAAGAGATCCCAACTAGCCTATTTGATCCCTGCTTGCTCAACTAGGCAACATGTAAAAAAAATACGTATTAACACTTCTGTTCTTTTAAAGAATTACTTTTCATGATGAGGGGTTACTTATGGTAGCAACCCCCCATCCTAACGTGGTTTTCTGGAAGCTGAGGGGGGAGGACCTTGAGGGTCCCTCCTCCAATATGAATTTATGTAGTTGAGGAACCCTGGGGGGGGGGGGGGGGGTTCCTTATCCAATATCATTTTTTTTGCTATTGAGGAACCCTTGAAGGGTTCTTTCTCAAATGTCATTTTTTTTGCTATTGAGGAACCCTATGGGCGGGGCTCCTCCTTAATGTGAATTTCTGGTGAGGGACCTTAGGGGATCCTTCTCAATGTCAACTTCTACTTTTGAGGAACCCTAAGGAGCTTTTTTCTGAATGTCACTTTCTTGTGAGGGACCTTAGGGGGTTCCTTCTCAGTGTTAAGTTCTGTAAGGACTGGGGGGGAAGTCCCTCTCAACATGGGCTTCTGTCGCCACCTAGGTGAGGTTTCTTCTCGACTTGACTTTCAGTAGGGACCCTGGGGGGTCCCTCTCAATATGGGCCTCTGCCTCCACCTAAGTGAGGTTCCTTCTCAACTTGAGTTTCTGCAGGGCCTATAGGGGGCCCTCTTAACATGGGTTTCTGTTGCCACCTAGGTGAGGTTACTTCTTGACTTGAGTTTCTGCAGGGACCTTGGGGGTCCCTATCAATATGGGGATTTGCCTCCACCTAGGTGAGGTTCCTTCTCAACTTGCAGGGATCCTGGGGGTACCTCTCAACATGGGCTTCTGCCACCGCCTAGGTGAGGTTCCTTCTCGACTTGGGTTTTTGCAGGGACCCTGGGGGGTCCCTCTTAACATGGGCTTCTGCCGCCACCTAGGTGAGGTCCCTTCTCAACTTGAATTTTTGCAGGGACCCTGGGGAGGTTCCTTTCAACATGGGCTTCTGTTGCCACCTAGGTGAGTTTACTTCTTGACTCGAGTTTCTGCAAAGATCCTGGGGTCCCTCTCAATATGGGATTGTGCCGCCACCTAAGTGAAATCCCTTCTCGACTTGATTTTCTGCCGAGACCCTTGGTGGGGTTCCTTTTCAATATAAGTTTCTACCGGGACCCTGGGGGGGTTCCACGTCCCAAATGTTTTCTTGATGTTTAGGGGGAGGACTTTGAATGCTCCTAGCTCTAATATTTTCTTAAAGCTAAGGGGTAGGAACTTAACTGCTCCTCGCCCCCACATTTTTTAGAAGCTGGGGGGGTCATGAGGGACCCTCACCCCAAAATATAGTGGGCAGGCGTGAAACACCATTCTGCATTAACCCCTCGTGCAAAGTCTTTTGTGTTGGGTAGAACCAAAAGTCTTTGTATTCTATAAATTCAATTTACAATTTTGAGGGAGCCTAGGGTTCCTTCATCATTCCCCCTAGGGTCATTAAATACTTTGTCACCTCATCCCGAGTTTTGTAGATGAGGCTACTTATGGTGAACCTCCTTATCTGGGTATCAACTTGGGCAGAGGGGTTGCTCGCGGTAAGCCCCTCATCTTTGGCCTTTTTCTGTGGACTTCTGTCTCCATTAGAGGGTTTACTCATAGTGAGAACCTTATCCTTAGATGTCTTCGGTGGCCTTCTATCCTATTTAGAGGGGTTGCTCGTGGTGGCCCCCTTATCCTTGTCCTTCTTTTGTGGACTTCTATCTTGGGTAGAGGGGTTGCTCACGGTGATCCCCTCGTCCTTGTCCTTCTCATGTGTACTTCTATCTTGGGTATAGGGGTTTCTCGCGGTGAGCCCCTAGCCCTTGGCCTTCTTCTGTGGCCTTCTATACTGGGTAAAAGGGGTTGCTCACGGTGAGGCCCTTTCCCTTGGGCTTCTTCTATGGCTTTCTATCTTTGGTAGAGGGGTTGGTCAAAGTGAGTCCCCTCATCCTTGGCCTTTGTATGTGACCTTCTATCTTGGGTAGAGGGGTTTCTCACGGTGAGTCCCTTACCCTTGGCATTCTTTTGTGGCCTTCTATCTTAGGTAGAGAGGTTTCTCGCGGTGAGACCCTCACCCTTGGCCTTCTTTTGTGGCCTTATATCTTGGGTAGAGGGGTTACTTATTGTGAGACCCCTCATCCAGGTTTTACGCCTCGTCATAGGTACACTCAAGGTGGACCCCCTTGATCTAAATATTTTCTTGCTAACTTGGGCAGTAGGAGCCCCTCTAGGCGGGTTCACTCACCCTTGGCTATTATAGAATAACTGCTGGACACCCCTCTACATTAGTCCCCTCGTACAAAAATCTTTGTGTTGGGTAGACCAAAGGGTTTTGTATGAAACAATCACTTCATCTTGGAACACAAAAGTTTCATACCTTTACATCATTACACTGTCCAACTTGGAGTGATTGAGGGGTCCCTCGTAGTGGACTTCCTCATCCTTAGTCATTCTCTTTTCTGCATCGATTTTTTTGGGCCGAGGGGCCACTCTTGGCGAGTCCCCTCACTCTAACCCATTTTACCTTGTTTTCAATTTATACAGTAAGGGGGGGGGGGGGGGGGCATTAGTGTAGACCCTCTCATTTTTATGTCTATGCTTGGCAGATGGGTCACTTATCTTGGAATCCCTCGCCTTGGATTTTCCTCTTTGTGTATGACTTTGGCAAAGGGGGTCACTCAAAGTGAACTCCATCACCGTGAACTATTCGTGCCTTTGATTGTGGATGATGGGACACTCGTGGTGGACCCCTCACCACCAACTATTTTATAGCATTGATCTTGGTCGAGGAGAAAGTCGTGGTGGACTCCATCGACATAAACTATTGCTTATTGTAATCTTGACTGAAGGGCCATTTGTGGTGGACTCCCTCATCCTCGAACTGTTACTTGTGTTGGTCTTGGTAGAGGGGACACTCAAAGTGTACCCCCTTACCATAAGCTATTTCTTGTATTGATCTTGGAAGAGGGTACCACTCATGGTGGACCCCTAGCCATGAGTCCTTTTCTGTAGCATCAAGTTTGGTAAGATGGGTCACTCGAGGTGGATCCCCTCACCCTAGGCTACTTTCTATCAAACTTGCAATCTTGGGCTGGTGGAGCCGCTCTAATTGGATCCCTACCCTCCAGGCTATTTCACTATTTGTTCACTGGCTTGAGGACTTCTCAATATTAGCCCCCTCGTGCATAAGTTTCTTGTAGTGTCAAGAGACTTGTGCACGAAAATGCAGTACCTATTATTTATGGGCGCTCCAATGCCCTTGGAGCCCCAAGTACTAAACTGTCGTATCTTTTATTTATACTTGATAGTTTCTGAAGACTGTGAGCGCTTCGGGGACCTTGGATCCTTAGGTACTAAACTATCGTACCTTATATTTATACTTGGCAGTTGCTCAATATGATGAGCATTCCGTTGCCCTTGGAGCCTGAGGTACTAAAATGTCATACCTTATATTTTCACTTGGTACTTGCTCAAGACTGTGAGCGCTCCGGTGCCCTTGGAGCCTTAGGTACTAAACTATCGTACTTATATGTATACTTGTCACTTGCTCAATACTCTGAGTGCTCCAGTTTCCTTGGAGCCTTAGGTACAAAACTGTCGTACCTTAAATTTATACTTGGCACTTGCTCAAGACTGTGAGCACTCCGACGCCCTTGGAGTCTTAGGTACTAAACTGTCGTACTTTTATGTATATTTTGCACTTTCTCAGTACTGTGAGCGCTCCAGTGCCCTTGGAGCCTTAGGTACAAAACTGTCATACCTTATATTTATACTTGGGCACTCGCTCAAGACTGTGAGCGCTCCTATGCCCTTGGAGCCTAAAGTACTATGAGTCGCTCTACTTTCTATGAGAACTTTGATATTGAACTGCCTCGTAGTCCATAGGGTATTTGCCTATGATCTGAGCAAATTATCATTCTAGAGTTTCCCCCCCAACTTTGGGGGTACTTGAATATAAGATGAGAAATTTATCATTTCATAGGTGTCCCTTCTAACTGCGAGGTACCGACATGAGGTATGAGCAAGTTATCTTTTTTGAAGATGCCCCTCTAACTACGGGGTACTTGCATATAGCTGAGCAAGTTTAAAATTTTGAAGTTTCCCCTCTAACTGCGGGGTACTTGTATAACTGAGCAAGTTAAAATTTGGGAAGCTAGCCCTCTAGATGTGGGGTACTTGCATATAACTGAGCTAGTTAAAATTTTGAAGCTGCCCCTCTAAACTACGGGGTACTTGCGTACAACTGAGAAAGTTAAAATTTTCAAGCTACCCCTCTAATTGCGGGGTACTTGCATATGAGCTGAGCAAGTTAAAATTTGGAGGCTACCCCTCTAGTTGTGGGGTACTTGCATATAACTGAGTTAAAACTTTAAAGCTGCCCCTCTAACTGCGGGGTACTTGCATATAATTGAGCAAGTTAAAATTTGAAAGCTACCCCTCTAGCTGTGGGGTACTTGCATATAACTGAGCAAGTTAAAAATTTTGAAGCTGCCCCTCTAGCTGTGAGGACTTACATACAACTAAGAAAGTTAAAATTTTGAAGTGGCCCCTCTAACTGTGGGGTACTTGCATATAACTGAGCAAGTTAAAATTTTGAAGTTAACCCTCTAACTGCGGGGTACTTGCATATGAGCTGAGCAAGTTCAAATTTATAATTTGCCCCTCTAGCTACGGGGTACTTGCATATAACTGGGCAAGTTATAATTTTGAAGCTGCCCCTCTTACTACGGGGTACTTGCATGTAACTGAGCAAGTAAAAATTATATATTTTTTATTATATATATATATTTTAATGCATTTTCGTGTGACTGTGGGGTACTTTTTAGTGTAACCCCGTGTAGCTTTGGGGTATTTTCTTTAAAGCAACCCCATGTGACTGTGGGGTATTTTGTTATGCACATTCATTTTTCCTAAGGAGTAACTAGGATATGGGGTTAGCTCTTCTCCTTCCCATAAACTTTGAATAAAATTTCACATATACCATAAATAAAGAAATAATTATTTCTTTATACTGAAAATTTCCCTTGGTCTGCAGGGTCCTTGTTCCAAACTTTTCTTAGGAACATTTTTGTATTATAAAAAATAACATGTATAGAGAGGGGGTAGACCCGTTCCTCCCTATTTTCTGGAAACTGGTCAAGTAAATTTTTTCTTGAGAACCGAGGTTAGGACTTGTTCTCTAGACTATAAATATGTATGGAATAATAATAAAAAAATGTAGTGAACTTTTTTTAATTATTATTATTACTAGGAGGATAACCCCCTGCAGGTCTGGTGTAAAAAATTTATCTGTCGTGTCTGTAAGGACTTTGCTCAATGTACTTTTCCCTTAGGATGGGTATTCCTCCAATTATAATGGGGAAAGACCTTCAAGTCATCAACCCTGTTCTAATCTAGTAGAGGTTCTACTGTTCTATTACAAAAAAGAAAACATTAGTCCGATATACCTTTTGTTGAGCGATTTTAGGCCTTTCTGTCTCTATTTCGGTCGCTTCTACTTTTTTTTTTGAGTTTAAATGCCTCTGGGGGTTCCTCATCAGAGGCATCACAAGACTTGGCTTCCTCGCTCATAGCAGCTGCTGGTGTGGACTCCTTGTGAAAAACATTTGGGGCAGGGGGGTTCTTTGCTGATGAGGGTTCCTCGCTTGGAGTCCTCAAGCCCCATCTTCACTGGGTTCCTCGTTGGAACATAAGGCTATTAGTGGTTCCTCACGCAAGGTGATGCCCATGGTGGGGTTCTTCACTTGGATATGATGTCCATGGGTTCCTCATCTGAGGAATAAAATATGGCGAAGGGGTTCTCTTACAGAAGCCCCTCGTCACGATCTGATTTCATCGAAGATTCCTCATTGGAAGTGCTATCAGCTTTGGGTTCCTTGATCGCGATCTTGAATGTGAGGAATTCTTCACCGTTGCTTGAGATGGGGGATGGGTCCTCGTATAGAGGTCTTTCATCGCAATCTGATTTGATAAGACAATCCACATTGGGTTCCTCGTTAGGAGTCCCAACCATTTGTCTCATCATTTGTATAAAGGCTTTCATCTTCTTCAAAATACTCACAGAGAGTTTCAAGATTTTTAGTGAGAGAGAGAGAAAAAAATCAAATACACCATAGCCCCTATTTTTTTTAAATATCTTTTTAAATACATCACTAATGGCTTCAACACCATTAAACATTTCTTTAAATATTAACACCACCCAAGTTCCTGTCGTTTTTGGTTCAATACTTTCTTCTCTTATCATTTCTATGCCTCTCACCGCCGTAATGGCCACCGTTCAAGACGGGTTCACCCTTCATTGTCTGCTGGTGACAAAATTAATTTCAAGGTTACTGTAGATGGCGTATTGGTTTATGAGGCTAAGGGTTCCTCGTTAGCCCCCGTTAGTGATAAGAGTTTGTCTCCATCTGCTGCCTCGCACGTTGATTCCATGACCTCAGGTTCCTCATCAGAAATTAGTTTGAACCCTCATCTGTTGGGTTCCTCGACATTTCCTTTTAGTACATGTGACGGTTCTTCATTAGAAATTAGTAGGAACCCTCATCGTGTAAGTGGTTCCTCGTCGATATCATTTTTATTGAACAATTTTAGGTCTAGCAACAACAAGGATTCCTCGCCAACCGTTGTTCCTTTAGGGGCGTACTGCCAACTGGGGCGGCTGCCATGACTTCTTTATTGACGATGAGGGACACCCAGGGTTCCTCATGAGCTGGCATTTCTAGAGGGGTTACCGCCGCTACTTTTTTGTTGACGACGAGGGACACCCATGGTTCCTCATCCATGGGTTTCTCGTGAGTTAATCTTAAACCCCAAACTTTTGTTGCTAGAGATTTGGCATCACAGGGTTCCTCACTTTACAAAAATTCATCACTAGACTCCGTGAGTTCCTCATCGGAAGTTTTACAGAAACCTCATCTCGCTTTTGATTTCTCGTCGACAGCATCACAGGTTGCTGGGATGATTTTTTTTGTTAGAGAGAGCTCCTTGCGTGTTGGATTTTCATCTCCAGGTTCCTCGCATGTTGTTTTTCTACCCAAAGGTGTCTCGCGCGTGAGTTCTATACATGGGGGTTCTATACATGGGGGTTCCTCATCACTTCCAATAGTGGGTTCCAACCCATTTACGTAAGTGGGTTCCTCACGTGTTAATGATTAGGGATGGGTTTCCCTCGCCAATAGCTGTTGCTGCTATGGGTTTCTCATTGGAATTTGGAAATTCTTTGCAATTTGGTTCGTTACTCGAGACTAATATGGTTGGGGGTTTTCCTCCATTTCCATTTTCCACGGTAGCTTCCACGCTAAACATTTTTTAAGATATGAGGAATTCCTTGCAATTTGCGATAGTGGGTTCCTCCTCAAGGTTTACTACCACAAATCATGTGTTGATTGATGAGGGTTCCTCGACGATGACTGGTATTTCCGTGGGTTCCTCGCCAACCATGGCTGCCATAGGGAGCGCATTATCGAGGGAGGGTATCTCGCGACCCACTACATTAGTGGGTAGTGGGTTTACAGTCTTTGGGTTCCTCGCGACCCACCTTGTTAGTGGGTTCCTCACCCACTATGGATTCCTCACACATTTTTTCTATCGAGGATTCCACACACCCCATTTGCCTCACTTGGATTTTCTGTTGGAAGTTCCTCGCACCCATTTGATTTTCTGTTGGAGTTCCTCACACCTCATTTCTGCTGGGGGTTCATCATCTATCACAGTGATGACCTTTAGTTCCTCAACTAACATTCATATCACTAAGGGTTCCTCGCAAGGGTTCCTGCCAATGGGGGTTTCCTTACCAACCATAACTTCTGCCAATGTTAGAGTATTGATCATGAGAGGTTCCTCATCTGGGACTTCTGCCGCCATACATTCCTCGTCTGACAACTTCCCCACACTCCTTATTTGGGGGAACCGTCGGGGGAACCTCCACCTCACTCTCCATCACCTTCTTGACCACCTTTTCACCCTGGTGCCAGGTATACTCAAACTCATGTTTCAGTAATAGCAGTTATTGGGAATTATTTCCCGTATCCCCCACCATTCTCGAAGGTTGGTGCCAAGGTTAAAATGTCACCTGTACCAAATTAAAATCAATCATCGATATCTAATCAAAAATAAAAATACAAAAAAATAAAAAAATCCAAAAATAGAATAAAACCTAACTAGTCACTTGTAAGGGCCTTCAACAAAACCCTCACATCCTTAAGGAGCAAGAACTTATTTGGCACTTTATTTGCCTTCCTTCACCGAAGCATCCTTGTCCACTCCTCCTCCTCTCTCTCCAGCAAATACATCAACCCCATTTTGTGCCCAATCAACTCATAACCACACTTGAAAGATCAACACAATATTTAATAAAAATCTTCAAAAAAGAACACAAGAGGAAACAGTAATAAAAATGCAATATTAAGGTTACCTCTATAAGGTATGTGGCCCTTGTGAATGTCGACTGATAGAAACGACTGAAGACGTCAAAGAAAACATAGAGAGAGACCAACATATGGCTCCCCTAGTCATATTTATCAACCTCGGAGAAGATACTAAGGAATGACATGAACCATACGTGGAAAATGTCTCCACTCCTTGCTGCAAAGATGCCCTTAAAAGTAACAAGATGAACATCCGAGTCAACTAACACAACTGCTAGCCAGCTATAATGTCGTTCCTCTTCATCGATAAAGTGTTACTTAGAATAGAAAACTTCACCGACTCCACAGAACCACCCAGCCCAAAGTCTCCCAATACCTCCCGGATCGCCGCCTTAGTTAGACGAAGAGTTTGTCCACCTCTATCTTCTCCCCGTTGCAGTCTAGCCCCCATAATCTGCTGCACATATATCTGCATGACTGTTATCTCACCCACACCCATGTGGAATGTGTGGGTGGTTTCCCACCACTTCTCTCCCTGATCAGACAACACCACCGTCGACCACGGTGTGTCATCCAGAGACCTCGTGAATAAGACGAACCCGAAAATATCCACCATGATCTGTACTCCTCAGCGAGCTTCTCCCATACCTTCTTTATCACTGTCATGCCTTAAGAGAAAACATTTGACAAAGCAATGTCCGTTTACAAAATTAAAATAAAAAGAAACAATCCCCAATAGAAAAATAAAATAAAAAAGAATTGGAAAATAAAAATACATATTCGTAAATAGATAAACAAAACATTAAAATACTTAAAAAGCCCTCTGAGTCCCTCACCCTTGCAGAGTGGTGATCTCGGGCTCCCGAAGTAAAATCCTCCCATATTCCACCGCCTTGACGTGTAGGTATGAATTTTAAACCTCAACCAGTATCTCTTTAATGGATTACCACTCAGTGTTGGCCCAATCGTCAATCTCCACATTGTTGTTGTTGGACATTCACTACACCAAAAGTAGGAATCTGGCACGGTTTAAAACTGTGCCAGATCAAATCTGGCACGGTTTTGAACTGTGCCAGAATCAGGTGTTCCAAAATGGCCATTTTTTTCTGGCATGGTTTAAAAGTGTGCCAGATTTGACCAAACAGGAACACTTCTAGCACATTTTTAAGCCGTGCCAGAATTTGATATTTTTGGCACAGTTTTGACACAGTTTTGAACTGTGCCAGATTGAGCACATTATGATAAAATTTTGGCACAGTTCAAAACCGTGCCAAAATTTGATACACTTTTGGCACGGTTTTGAACTGTGCCAAATTTTTGAATCAAAGAAAAAAAATTAATTATAAATAATATTACCCAAAAAAAATCAACAACATTTTCAATAATAATATAAAACCAACATGACAAAAGTAGTACAACAACAATAAAAATAGTCCGCAACAAAACTAATACACATACAAGCCCACTAAAAATTAATTGCTCAAATTCCATTAATATAAAATTCATGTCAATACATATGAAATTCATCTCAATACATGCACAACCATATAACTTCCAATGAGTTCCAACCTATAAAACAAACAAACAAACAAACAAAAAAGTGATTCTTGCTTGCCAACATCTTGCTCGTGGAAACTCCATTGCTTTCGTTGATGAATTGATCGTAGTCGATCAAAGCAACACAGTAAATGAAAAGGTCAACATCTTCAAACATTTCTAACCACTTGCAATAATCTCCAAGTCTACTTGAGTGAATTCTAATGAGTTGGTACCTGTAGATGCAAAGCAAGAAGTGGTATTAGCACTTCAATTGTGTGTATAGTAACAAATTCACAATGACTTGACCCTAAAAAAGACTACAATATGCATAAAATATTGGTGAAATAAAGAAAGTAGCCGGTAAGCGTTTTACAGAACTAATTCCAAAGTTTCATGTTAAAATAGATGTGAATTGCATACACTTTGTAAACAGATTACAAAATTTGGGCAGAGTTCCCTTTGTAAACAGGACTATCCACCATGTTTAAGAACTAAAAACTACCCAAACCACAACAATAGTAATATTATTTACTGAACTTCATATAAATAATCAGTGTGTAGATATGCAACAATCATGCCCATTAGTATATATTACACTGAGCTGATGATTTCTCGGTAGACATACATTAGTGTCCATTAGTCACACGCCTTGATGATTCCTCGAAAAAAATAAAATGAACCTTGATTTTTCATTTGGAGATGAGGGCGGTGCCTTTCGTTTATATATATATATATATATATATATATATATATATATATATATATATATATATATATATATATATATATATATATATATATATATATGCTGTTATAGCAGCTATATATATATGTGTTGTTATAGCAGTTATGCTGTTATATATATATAGCACCTGTTATAGCAGCTATATATATATAACAGCATAACTGCTATAACATCACATATATATATATATATATATATATATATATATATATATATATATATATATATATATTTCCAACCATGTGTAGTAATAGTGTGGTTCTCTACATTCCCACTAGCATTATCCGCATCCATACACTTCAGATTGCGATGTTGGAGCTTCTTCAATGTTGGACTACATTCAACCATGTGTATGTTCAATGATTCCGTAAACTTCTTGAACTTGGATGCACTCTACAAGTGAAAACCCACATATCACCAATTAAAATTTTGAAATAGCATATACTAAAACATAGTAATAAAATGGAAGAGATATACATGGCAAGATAATGGTATCATACACGTAGCAGATCCGCCATAAGAGTTCCTCTTCCTAGACTAAGCTCAACTAGATTCACTCTACTTGGTTGTCCTACTTGTTCCCACAAACACATTGCCCAAACACCAACCATCTAAATTACAATCAGCAGGTCAAAATAAAAATAAGATTATTTTTCAATATAAGTAAATCCTGAATTAATGAGAAGCTATTCAACATAGATTACTTTGAGGGTGTTGTTCCTGCCAAAATCCAAGTGGGAGAACTGAATTATGGGATGCCATTTATCAGAGTGATGTTATTAGTCATAATGTTCCTCTTATTGTTATGGGAGATTTCAGCATAGTGAGAAATTCATTGGAAAGAGCTAGAGGTAATGAAATATACCCGAGAGGGGCTTCTGATTTTAATGATTGTATAGTCAGTTCCTCCCTTCAAGAAATGAGATTTGTGGGTTCAAAGTTTACTTGGGTGAAACAAGATATGTATGACAATGGTGATCTAACTGGTCAAATGGCCAAATGGTTAGAGACATGATATGTATGACAATGGTGAAATATTAGATAAGAATTTTAATAAATATGGGCTACCATTTGGAAAATTGTCTACAATGGCACTAATTCAAGTATAATGAAAGAAAAACTATAAGCATCGAGATGACACACTTATAGGAGTTTGTAGAGAATAATGGAAGAAGTAAAGCATACCAGAGGATTATTTAATGAAGACCAGAAATGAATACCAAACATGGCATAAGAATATGTGGGCTAATGGCCTATAATTCTCTACAAATTATAGGGTTGTGAAAGTTGGAAAAATGGAGTTCATGGGTATTTATGCAACAAGTAAAACACCCATTCAAATTAGGTAGTTGAGATTATTTTGTTCCAACGAGTTTTGGCATTTAGTAGTACCTACACATGAGAAAATCACATGAGGAGGCAAACTGTGCCCACAGGCACATTAGGAAAATGCGATTTGTCTCATGCATTACCATTTCAACACACGACTCAAGCGCTACAACAAGGCAGGAATGAGGTGAATGATTGAGCTCCCTTTGACTACGAATGAGCCTATTTAGTTCCTTATCATGAACACAAAGAGTCTAAGGGCAGTTGATGAGGGAAATTCTGGTCGAAAGATATGAATGTTCGTTGGCATTTAGATTCCAGTGAAGACCCCTCACCTCAATTTGGTTACGAAAGGAAGGGAATCTGAGTACAATATAAATATTATAGTTGTTAACAGCATAGACCTTTCGAGTAACAACTTGTCTGGGCCAATCCCTGATGAGATATCAAGTCTTGCTAAGGTGCGATTTTTAAACATGTCTCGTAATCACTTGACGGGAGTAAACAGGGAGGTGAACCAGTAATCATAGAAATACCAGGAGGGAACAATACAATTATGGATTAATAATAAGAAAGATGAATCCTAAAATCATAAAATGTAACTACCCATCATTAGAAGATACATGTCCAGGTCCAAAACCTATAACCATATACTGAAATACTCTGTTTCATTACTAATTGCAGTCATCAAATCATTGATTTCTAAAAAATGCTCCTAAAAACTCAATGATTAAAAGACTACAATTGGTAGCAACAACAACGTCCGTTTTAGAAATTGATAGCCTGTCAAGCCAATAGTTGTTCATTTTAAGAGCTAGATTGGGCCTGGAAATCTTTTGATGCTATATGCACATTTAAAAGCTGTACTTATCCAGTGTAGAAGGGTCATAATTTTAATAAGCATAAAACTCAAACTTACCGAGATAAAATCAAATGCTCTAGTGTCTTCTTTCTTCGAACTGTCCATCATCCTCAAATGGCATCATTCTCAGGGTGATGTTCGAAGATTAAATTCAAAACAGTATGATCTGCCTCTCGCAACGTGTTGGGGTGATGCTCACTCCACATACCCCTCATATGGACATCCGTAGCATCCATATCTATGGCATCAAAACTGGTGTCCATGGAGCTAGCGTCATAGTGGGGAGAAGACTCCTCACTGGACTGATCACCCTCAGCCTATCAGAATGGGTGGAATCCGAGGACTTCTCGTTTCCATCAATAACCTCATCGTCATCGCTTGTTTCCTCATATAAAACAAGAAAGAGTAAATGAATAAGTTAAGTAATATTTTCAGGGGAATAGAAAGAGTAATAGTAAAGATACTTACTCGCATGCCCATATGTGTTAGCTTGCTACCGAAAATCCCACGTTGCTCCCTTCATCCAATCACAAGCTCCATAGTCACAGGAGCGCTCGTGATAATAACTTGAAAACAAAGCAATATGAAGTTGTCATTCGAGCACTTTCACAGTAAAAGCAAGAAAAAGAATAAACCAGGGTATAAGAGATTAATACCTGAGGCTTCGTAGTTACAGGAGCACTCTTAGCACTAAACTGAAAATAAAGAAATATGAAAGTGTTATTTGAGCACTTTCACAGTAAAAGCAAGTTATAAAAGAGCCAGCTATAATAGAATAATACTTGGGGAGAACTCATAACTATACTCATAAATGTTCAACAGTTAATGGGATGCTTATATCATTAACCTGAAAATAAGGAAACACGAAAGTGTTATTTGAGTATTTGCACAGTAAAAGAATGTTATAAAAGAGTCAGGTATGACAGAATAATACCTGAAGAGAACTCGCGGCTATGCTTAGAGGAGGTTCCATGGTTAAAGGAATGCTCGTAGTGCTAACGTGAAGACAGGTGATGAAGTAGTCACAAGAAATAAATCAATGAATGTTAAGTTAGTACTTGAGGTGTCATAATTAATGAAGTACTAGAACAACACTTGTTGGAGACACAACAACCAATGGAGCACTAACAATGCTCGGCTAAAATGAAGTACAATGATCAAGTGAGTAATTATTCAAACACATGTAAAGCAAAATGTTAAGCTGTAGTTCAAGTACCTGAACTCCAACAAGAGGGGAAACACTCAAGTCTATCATAGGTGATGGAGGGATACTCGAACAATACAATTGATGTTCAAAATATAACCCATACACCCTCACACACACAATCCTATCACCTCCACACTATTCATCATCCCCTACCTTCCACTCACTCTCTCTCCTCAATCCTCCATAACCACACATACCCAACAACAAACCCAATTCCATTTTCCACCATTAAACCCCAACATTAACCACCCCGACCAACCATTACCCGAAACCCACTAACCCGTCAGTCCGAACAACCCGATTCCAAAATCTCGGAGCTAAACCCGGAGTAACCCGCCGACAACCTCAACCCAAAATCGCGACCCCAAACCCACTCGACCCAACCACGCCTGAACCCATCCCACCTCACCATTCCATGTCGGCGTGACCCACCTCGTCACCATTAACCCGCTACCGAACTCGGTTTGACCCTTATGCGACCACAACCCGAAACTACCTGTGACCCCTAGCTCCGGCGGCATCATCCCACTGCTGTAAACCCGAGTCCAACCCTATTTCGGCATTCAACCTCTACCCGTTTTTTCCAACCCGACCTCCATTTCAAATCAAATTACATGCAACATTTAGTATATATACAATGATTTGAAACATTAATAAAAACATACCACAAAAACAGAAAATGATGATACCTAACTTAGGTTAAAAAAAATACCTGATTGGGATCAGAGCGGAGAGAGAGAACGGAGAGAGATAGAGCTGAGAGGAGATAGCACAACGCCCTGACCGAAGTGTGAGAGAGAGCAGTGGCCGAGCGTGGGAATGAGGAGAGAGAGAGAGAGAGGGCAAGAAGAGCGGGAAAGAAATGTGGGTTCTCTAATATTCTTTTTTTGGTATTATATATTTTAGTAAGTGTACTCAATTTTGGCACACTTTAAAACAGTGTCAAAATTTGGCACTGTTTTAAAGTGTGCCAAATTTCTATTAAACCGTGAGAAAATTTGGCACTGTTTTAAACTGTGCCAGATTTTTAATATCAAGGTGTGCCAAATTGCTGTTTTTGGTGTAGTGATTTCTTTGTAGTTTTTTTTTAAAAATCACTTGAATTGTTTCTAGAGAGAGAGAGATAGAGATATGTCATTTGGAGATGTGAAGAATGAACTTCCCCGGCTGCCTTGGATATGACCCTCGGGAAGCCCCAACACCCCTGGAAATTTTATGCCCTGCCTATAGGTACCCTTAAGCCAGTGCCTATCAGCACCCCCCCTCAAATTTTGTTACAAAAATTCCAAATATAAAAAAAAGGCAAAAAACCCCAAAAATCCCCACCCCTAAAAATTCAAAAACTCATAGTCTCAAAATCACATTTTTTACATAAAAAATCATCCAATTTTAAACTTCCAACATGAATTCAAAAATTCCAGTAAATCCTCAAATAATCCGTAGAATTCAAAAAAAATTCCAAAAATCATAAAAATTCAAAATTTGCCAAAATTAAAGATTTTTCAAACACCGTTTCCAAAACCCTTTAGGTGCATAGAATTGACCTCTTCATGCTTTAGGTTCGCAAAATTGATCTCTTCACCCTTTATGTTCACAGAATGGATCTTTTTATCCTTTAAGTTTATATAATTGACCTCTTCATCCTTTATGTTCACAGAATTAACCTTTTCACTCTTTAGGACCTCAGAATTGACCTAGGCCTTTAGAATTAACTTCAACCCTCTGAATTGGTCGCATACTCTCTTTAGGTCCTTAAAATTGACCTAGGCCCCCAAAATTGCCCTCGACCCTCTGAATTGATAACATACACTCTTTAGATCCTCAGAATTTACCTAGGCCCTCACAATTGGCATCGAATCTCTGAATTAGTTGCATACATTATTTAGGTCCTCATAATTAATATAAGCCATCAAAATTGGCCTCAAACTGGTCGCATATACTCTTTAGGTTCTCAGAATTGACTTAGGCCTTCAGAATTGGCTTCAACCATCTCAATTGGTCACATACATCCCTTTAGGTTTATAAAATTGACCAAGGCCCTTTTATTTGGACTCAAATATCTAAATCAGGTCCGTATACTCTTTTGGCCCTCAAAATTCACCTTGAGCCTCTGAATTGATTGATTACATTCCTTAGGCCCTCGGAATCAGGCATTTATCCACATCATTTTCAAAATATGCTCATCCTTACCAGAGTACCCACTTATGGGAACCCAACACTCACAAATTTCATTAGGGTGTTTATCTTTTAACAACCTTCACTTATCCTAAGCTCTCCTATCGAGGGGATCTGTATACACCCCATTCTACTACCATTATATACATCAGCAGGGTCCAAACAAAGTCCTTTTAACCCTCAGACCCGTGGTCCTTCCAAATAACCTAACCGAAGGTCACTAGATTCCTATCGAGCTTTATTTGACTTTTATCAACTCCCAAAATTGAGAGTAACTCAATAAAATTTTGTATAGGTTTGAATCCTCTTTTCATGGGTTTTGGGGGTGCGCAAATCGGACTTACGATTTATATTTAATATTTTTTTTACCAGAAAGGTCACCACATGCTTCGTAATATCTATTTGACTTAGTCATATCTTGGACTCGAGAGTATCTGAACTAGCTTTTATAGATTTATGAATTCCCTTTCCAACGGTCCCGGCCATACATGACATGGACTTACGGTTTGTATTTTATGACCATTTTTCCAGAAAATCATTTTTTGGACTATCAATAGGCGCCCCTCCCCCTATCTACAGGCAGTGGATACTTTACTTGGCTTCTAAGTCTGGAAGACTTGCCTTTCGATAGGCCAAGGGACATGCTGACTGGCACCCCCCGAAGCCTAGTATTTTATCATCTTAGGGTCTCCTATTTAAGAAAACCCTAACCTCATTATTCATGATCTTTTGCCTCGAAGTGTGACAACCAAGCCTAGTATATTATTATCTTTAGGGTTTCCTATTTAAGAAAACCCTGACTTCATTATTCATGATTTTTTGCCTCGAAATCAGTGCGATAACTTTCCATTACATCACTTTCCAAATGTTCTCTCAACATTCCCTTACATCACCCACACCTCACTTTTTTCCACGAGTGTCACCATTCGACTACCATCAAAATCATCTTACATCACCCCAAAATCATCATTTAAGCTCTTTGGAAGGTTTAAATCCCATCCATTCAAACTTATTAAATTAGTGTCATTTACTACACATTACTACATTTAGTGTATTTCGTAAATCAATTCTCATTATTAATCACCCTTTTATTATTTATATACGCATAAATCTTTTATCATAAACTTAAAAACCCAAAAAGGGTTTAACTCATAAATCCCAAATTATAATTTTCTCCTACTTATTTAATATTTTCACCCCTTGCGCATGCTTTTATTTTCACAAACCATAATATAAAAATCTAGTTTTGGATTTCTGGTTAGACCCCACCTTTGATTTTTTTCAAGCTATGTGGACTTTGAGGTCTGTTCTAGCTATGTAGGCATCCCAGGTTTACCTTGGGATTCGAGTCCTCTTTTTCCTCATTTTCGTTATTTTACTTTTATCGCTTCATTTTTCACTAGTATTATATATATACATATATTATTTATTTTCATTTTTCAGTGAACCCGTTAGACAAGCGTACTCACTTATTCATGGCGAGCCATGATCACGTATCTCACTCATAATTTATTTGTTATTACATAATATATCACCTTTTTAGTGACTCCATCAGACACGCATACTCACTTGTGTATGTGTGTGTGTGTGTGTGTGTGTGTCTCTCTCTCTCTCTCTCTCTCTCTCTCTCTCTCCTCTCTCTCTCTCTCTCTCTCTCTCTATATATATATATATATATATATATATATATATATATATATATATATATATATATATATATATCTATTTTCATTTTTTAGTGAACCCGTTAGACAAGCATACTCACTTGTTCATGGTAAGTCACGATCGGGCACGTTGCTCATAATTTATCTTCTATTACATATTATATCATCTTTTTTAGCAATTCCATTAGACACGCATACTCATTTGTTCATAATGAGACATGATCCAGTGTGTCACTAATATTCAAGTTATCAATATATTCTTACCTTTCTTTTAGTATTACTACATCGAATGATTTGTTCCCGTCTTTTCCATGATGCGAACATGATAATTTCTCTTCTCACTCACTTTTCACATTTACGAAAATTCTTTCACCCACACATATTATACACATAGTTACATATTTAGGGTAAGGAGAACATTTTTATGTCCCATGAGAGATAAAAAGGGCAAAGTGGGTGCTTAACACCTTCCTACTGCGTAACTTAGTCCTCGAGTTCGTGATCTATTTTCTTTAGTATGCAATAGTGGTCTTTTATGTTGTCTCCTCAGAGAAGGCTACATCCTTTGATTGTTTTGTGTAAAATAGGCAAAATAATCCAATCTTAACACTTTCACTCACCCTTAACGATAACCACCTTTATGTAATTTGGGAGTCCACGAGTGTTGCGCGAGTGGCGGAATGGGGATTTTCTTCCTAGACCCCATTTTCACACAATTTTTTTGGTGTGAACTCGTCAGGATGGATACAATAACCATGAGACAATGACTCGGGAATAATATTATAAAATATAATATAGACATACATGCTAAACTGTGACTCGAG
This sequence comes from Sambucus nigra, assembly GCA_949130495.1. Lineage (NCBI taxonomy): Eukaryota > Viridiplantae > Streptophyta > Magnoliopsida > Dipsacales > Adoxaceae > Sambucus > Sambucus nigra. The sequence continues at coordinate 415,133,967 of OX422210.1, read as the reverse complement.
AATGTTAAAGATTGTTACACCAGAGATATATATTTAGATACATAATTTGAGATCATTAATGTAAGAGAATAATGTTTAGTAAGTGATATACTATTAATGTAAGCGAATATCATAGAGTAAGAAATTTTTAATTCTATGGATGAAAATAAGATCATTAAAGTAAAGAATACTTAGTTAAAAGATGAAATTATATCACATGTGCCTTATACAATTTGGGATTAGAACTACCTGATTATTTAGGTTTTTTGGGTTGGGCTAACTTAAATAACTTAAAATAAACTTAATATGCGAGGAAGATGTGTTATTATTGTAGAGGTGGCTTGAAGGTAATCTTGAGAATAGGGATAATTCCCCTATTTACAACAGTATCTGGGGTTAAGGCAGCGTGGCAACTCAGCAAGGCAGCTTAGCATGGTAACTCAGCGTGGCATTTCAGCGAGGCAACTTAGCGTGGCAACTCATATTTTAGCTTGTTGTGTTACTTAGACATATTTTACCTTTTTTTTGTACTGACTATGGGCTATAACGATTGTAATGATGTAACGAGACTAATAATTATGTGTCAGGTAAAACGGTACTCGCGAGAGACCAGGATTTGTAGGGCCTGGGAGAGCTCTCATGCTCTATCGAACGCCCTCGCCGTGGGAAATTTGTAGGGACTTGGTTTGGAGGATTGAGAAGTGAGGCACCGTTGGAGCTTATCCTGACCATCTTAGATACACATGGTAAAACATTGAAGGACCCTAACCGTGGAACCTCGGGGGGAGCAGCCTTGAGTTCCATCGGGCGTTAAGTTGTGAGCCAAATAACCCTCTACTTAATGTCACATTCACTTTATCTGATGTCACTAACCAGCTAGGAAATGTTAGACCTACACTTGAGTAAACCACCGTGGTATTTGGGGCTGTCAGACAGTTGGTGAGCCACCTCTGTGACAACAGCCCCTAACACACAGTGGTTAGGCAAAAGACATATCTTGGCATTTAATGTTTATGACGTGGAGACAACTAGTGCATCAGGTATTTAATGTTGTGATATAAAGTATGAGGGATGTCTTTCATAAACATTAATAGCGGAGTTGCCTCGGGGATGGTGTGGGAGGCTATTTAAGGACCCCAACCACCTCTGAGGAAAGGATGATCTTTTTGAGAGTTCATAAGTTATTGCTAGAGATAATATACATTAGAGAGAGTTATTACAAACTAGAGAGTTTTTTACTCACCCACCATTGTCATTTATTAGGAAGCTTTAATACTTGACAACAATTTCTTGAGGGAGGTTGATGTGTTTGGTTGCATGCCAAGTTGTATCTAGGGTGCTTACTCCTCTCTCCCTCTAGCTAAGTTACTTCAAAGTTCATTATTACCTTCTGAGTTATACATGAGATATTTGTGAGCTCAAACTGAGTCTATCTTCACTGAGTCTATTTAACTTATCATTACTGTACTCAAAAAGGGGTTACGCCTCCATCTTATCGAAACTACCCTCTTACATTTGGCGACTCTGCTGGGGAGGCATTCTTCTAAGAAAGGAGTATGTCACAAGATAACGTTAATCAAAGGCTCAACTTTGATGATATTCAACACAATGAAGAACAGGCGACGAGAGAACTGGAGGCTCTAAGGGATGGGGCCCCTCGAATAGAGGTACCTCCAGTTCAGGTGACGACAGGCGTTCCAGGGGTGACACAAGCTTCCACGAGTGCTGCGTTACACTGAACCAAAAATACTAATCTGGGACGCTGAGGCAAGGAGATTCTTGCACGGTTTAAAATCGTGCCAGAATCTGGCGCGATTTTATCATAATCTGGCACGGTTTAAAATAGTGCCAAAATCTGGCACGGTTTTAAACCGTGCCAAATATTAGTACGTTTCATTAAAAAATAACACCCCAAAATTTAAAGCAGTGACCAAAATTTCAAGAGGACCATATCATTATAACCTAACTCTCTCTCTCTCTCTCTCTCTCTCTCTCTCTCTCTCTCTCTCTCTCTCTCTCCACGCTACCGACTTCATTCCACTACCCGCGCTCATCACCATCGCTTATCATCATCATCGCGCCTCCCACACTATCCAAGAAATCGAACAAAGTAGGTATGACTGCATATTTCATCCATTTTTGAATGTTAAACGACCCATTTTTGTTTCGTCCATTTCTTCAACACTCAACAGCTCTGTTTTCCAATAACTAAAATACCTATTTTGTAAAAAAATTCAAGAATTTAATTTTTTGTTTATGGGCCAACCCCTAATCTCACGTTACCAGGTAACATTCTCATTATATTAATCTATTAGACTATTTTCCCATTTTCAATACATGTGATTAGGTTTAGGCAGATTCCTTTAAATTGGTTTTTGATTTGGATTTTGTTCTTGAAATTTAATCTATAATAGATTTTGCTACATTTCTTGAGATAAAATTGAAAGATTAATGCAGTTCTCATGTTTATTGGTGAAATTATGAGTAATTATGCAGTTCTCATTTTTATTTGAATATGATAAGATGCTTTATGAGTAATAATGCATAGACTGGTCAGATGTTGTACTGGATATTTTAATGTATATTTTGATGTTTAATCTTGACTTGATATCAAAACATATTAAAATTTTCTTAGATTCATGTCACAACACTGTTTTTTTATATCAAGTCTAATTCATATTAAACATTGCTTAGATTTGAACATATATTTTGATGTTTAATCTTGACTGATCAAATACTACCATGTTTGCTCTGCATTTTCTCCTTGCAACTTTTCGTCAGATTTACTTTTCAAGGCATTTATCGTGTTTGAGGAAATTCCCCAATGGTTTCGAACAAGAAACTGTCATTGTGTGTTATTGTTGATAGTTTTATGTTGGGACTCTTTCAAAATGTCTGCATTTTATGAGGTACAGAACACTATGTTACATTGATTCTATATGTTTCTTTCATATTAGGCATTATGATTATTTTTGCATTATGTTTTTTTTTGAATTATTAGTTATGTTTTAAGGTTATGTTTGGTTTTTGCATTGTAGTTTTAATTTCAATGGTAAGGGTTACATACTTGATTAAAATGAAGGTGGGCACATGATCGCAATTCATTAAGTCTATAATCTACTTTGTGAGATATACATGTAAAATAAAAGGAAATCGACCATTAATGTTGATATTTGATTGAAATTCATATTTGTGTTTTTATTCTTTGGAGATATTTGAAAATATGTTCTTAGAATGAAAATGGTACCACGTGAATTCATGTCTAAGAACTGTTATCGTATATGTTTATTTTTTCCAAACAATATTTCCACTTCAAGATTTGCTTTTCATCGTAATCTAAACTTTTTTTTTGGTTGTGTGAAGAGGCATACTGTCAGAGTTGTTTGATGTACGTTGTTCGGGACATGTTGTAAAATATATTATTCAAGAAGCTACGAACTAATGTTGGAGTCACTTAGAATGAGTTTTTTTAAAGTATTTTTAGAAAGAGGACCAATGTCAGTTTTCCTCTCAATCTCACTATTCTTTTTTTAATGAAGAATTTATTTTAATAGTTTCTAATGGTCACTGACGGTGGTATGGGTTAGGGTGCTTTTGGGATTTGCATTTGTTTACAAACATGGAGGTATTTTCCTTATATCTATTTGTTCTAAAACTATGTAACACATCTGTGAATAAATGTATGTGAATAATTATTCATTTAAATGTGTATTAAGTAAAAAATTTGGTCGGGGTTTAGAATTTCTTTCCCTTTTCTCTCTTGAATAGCAATGTATTTGATCCAAGTGGTGGTCACATATTTGGATGCCAGGAGAAGATTAAAGAGCCGAAGTTAGTGAAGAACAAGCTCCGTGATGAATAACAAAGGCTAAATGCTGAGAAAGAGAAGTTAGATTCTAGCTTTTGTTGCATATGCTGCTCAAGGCCAAGCTGCATATGCTGCTGCATATCTTGTCTGCCCCATATGCAATCCACGTTGCTTCAATTAGGTTGTTGACACTTTCTTCTATAATTTCACACATACGCGACATATTCAGTAGATTGTGCTAGCAACTGTAGCTGGCATTCTTTTGCTATTTTTCCTTGCCCCCACCCTCCCTCTCTCTCTTACAAAAAAGGCCAAAGAGCTTTATGTTTTTATTTCTTGGATATCTTTATTATTGTTCCTTATATATATATTTCTTTATTATTTTCCTACCTATTCTAATGTTGTATAATTCATGTAGGTATTTTGTGTGGGGCTTTGGTGTTTAGATGAATATTGTTAATACAGTCTGTTCACCATGTTCATGTTGTTTATGTTCGAGTCAATAATGGCGAAAAGCCGCTTAAAAAATCTATATGAGCTTCGACGTGTAAGAGTTGATAGACAAATTCTGACGGTGTATCTTTGTAGAAAGTGCGTTATCAAGGAATTGATTAGCATTCTTTTTTTATTTTTTATTTTCATCATGTTTTTATAGTGTAGTTGTTTGCAGATTCTTTGTGCTGACTGTTGAAAATTGGCCACTCTAGGTGGGTGAAACTATCTAGAACAGAACTTCTTGGGGATATTGTGTCTATTGGGAGATATACTGATCAGAATGGAGACGACAAGTCTGTACCAACAGACATGCTTATTTTAGCTGGAAATTGTATTGCCAATGAAACGATTCTCACCGGCGAGTCTACACCCCAATGGAAGGTGCTTCTCCTTTCCTGTTGACTTTGTTTATTTTCAACATCTAGCATTTGTGGATCTGATACAATATGTCTGCATGTTGTCAAAAAATATTTGATCATCAACTGCTATCAGAATATGTAATTGAGGGTGTGCTCAGAAGTGGAAAGAGCATTACTAGTTATAGCATTATGTTTGGACCTTCTAAGGCTTTTAATTACAATTCACTGAATTATAATATCTTCAAAATATATTACTATATCAAATTTCAAATCAAATAGAGAACATATAAAAGAAATAGAAAGGTAAGGATATTAACATGTATAAACATAAATATTGAACAATAAAATACAACTGTGATGTAAAACTAACCTTATGACATTACTTATTTATTTTTTGATTACTAAATGTATAATCCAATATGCATTGTTTATCATTCAAAATTTTGAGCCCTTTCTACATGCTGACGGTGGAGTCGGGAGAGCGGTAAGTAGAGGTTTTGTGAAAGAGCTGTTGGCAGTTAAGGCCACACTACAGAATCAACTCAAACCCCTGATACCATTTTTATCTATTTCTTGGATTTTAAAGGAGCCTCTTTTGGGAGTAATTTTCATTATCGTTCAGCTACATTTGTATGGTTCTTCTCTTCTAATTTTTTCCAATATAGATTTGATCACACGTGGATCTTTTTCTACTTTTCAAAAAACTGGCTTAGCTATTAAAAAATAAATAAAACTGACTGCAAAACTTTGGTAGTTATACTTTTTGATTGGGTGATTTTTAGTATCAGATTTGAATTTGTGCACGAGTTTGTTGATATGATAGAAAAATAGATGATGGTGAAAGGATTAGGATCAATTGAATAACCAATAGATTGCCACTAGTTGTAAAAGTAAGTGGAGTATGTGTGTGTGTTTCTTTTTTTTTTTTTTGGGGGGGGGGTGAGGGGTAATGTTTTTTAGGATTCTGTATAAGCGACTTTGAGACTAAAATTGGGTACTTATTGTGTTTTGTTATTTGTTATTACCTATGTATAACATATCCAGTTACTTTGGGGACTAATGTATCTTTTATTACTTTATTATAATTCTTTACTTCAACCGATTTGTTTTGGAGTTCAAGATTGTCAGATAGTTAAAAATGGTAATGATGTTGTTTGTTAACTGAAATTAGTATAATTACTTCAACTTTGAAAACCTATGCCTTGCCCGTCCATATAATTTCCTATTTTTACTTTTATACAATCTTTGATCTGATGAACATCCTTTGTGGTGACCACAAAGGAGGATGCAAAAGCTATAATGGGAAGTACTCTCAGGGATTACAGACACCTATAAATTTCCCATCGTAAAAGTCTCAACCTTGAAGCCTTCTTTCGCTACCCCTCTTTTCTGACGTTAATTCTCCTCTCTCTCCCTCTCGCAAGGTAACAAATATTTATCTATTTTATTTTCATATTCATGTGAACTGGACATACTTCTTTTAATGAAGTGTTTATTTTTATTTTGGGTTACTATGATTAACATATTTTCGTCTAGTTAAGTAACGAAGGAGGATCATTTATAAACTTATAATAGAGCAAGACTAATAAGGCTTCTTTTGCATCCATTGCCGAAAATAATGATATCATCAACAAAATGGATTTGTCCAAGTGAATCTAGATTGAATTTGACGTCAGTGGATTTCTGACTCTTAAGTGGATTTCTGTCTCTTTAGTTCTAACATTTAACTGCTGTAATATGCATATTGTAGTGCATATTACAACTGTAATATGCATATTATAGTGACTGTAATATGCATATTACAGTTATAATATGCACTATAATATCTTATCTATGTTTCCACCCAAGAAATGCCCTACACATGTACCAAATCCACTTATTTACCTTGTATATTTGTCAATATAGAATTTGGTAATCATTAGTTGGAATCATATTTGATGGAATGAATTCAAATATTCCACTGACCAATGTGATATTATCTATAATTCTCAGTAGCGTCTTTGCATCTGTTAACATTGTGTGGAATCAATGATCGTTTGAGATTGTTCAAAGATGATATGCATGAAGACGGGAGCTTTGACGAGGCTGTAAAAGGTGTGTTTCATATTGCTACATCAATTGAGCTTTGACGAGGATATATATATGTATATATATATATATATATATATATATATATATATATATATATATATATATATATATATGTATGTATGTATGTATAACATGATTTCTAGTTGCCTTGAATGAAATGCTAATAGGGTATAAACACACTGATTAAACTCTCTTTCAATTTCAGCTTTACTAATTAATATTCATCCATTAATATTTGTGTGTATGAATATATCTTTATGATTAACATTGGTGATGTGTATTTTGTCTTTGTTTTCAACATATATGCTGCTGCGTGCATATATGCAACTGTATGCATATATGTTGCATATATGCTGCTACGTACATATATGCAAAAATCAACACTTAAACTTAAAAACAAGCTGTTAGAGGGTGAAACCCAAACCAGCCACCAAACGACCCCGTAGGAGGCACGGACACCTCGCACGGAACTAATATAACTTGTAGGAACTGACCGCGTAGTCTCGGGTCTCTCGGTTTATGAATATGACGATAATTTACAAAAATCAACACTCTTAAAAACAAGCCGTTAAAGGGTGAAAAACTAAACTAGCCCCCAAACGGACTCGTAAGATGCACGAACACCTCGCACAGGACCAATGTAAATTGTACGAACTGACCGCATAGTCACGGGTCTCCCGGTTTGAGAATACGATGATAATCTGCAAAAATCAAAACTTAGACTTAAAAGCAAGCCATTGAAGGGTGAAAACCCAAACCAGCCCCCAAACGGCACCGTAAGAGGCACGAACACCTCGCACGGGTCTCTCGGTTTGAGAATATGATGATAATTTGCAAAAATCACATTGACTTAAAAACAAGCCGTTAAAAGGGTGAAAACCCAAACCAGCCCCCAAACGACCCCGTAAGAGGCACGAACACCACGCACGGGACCAATGTAACTTGTAGGAACTGACCGCGTAGTCCCTGGTCTCCCGGTTTCAGAATATGACGATAATTTACAAAAATCAACACTTAAACTTAAAAACAAGCCGTTAAAGGGTGAAAATCTAAACCAACCCCCAAACGACCCCGTAGGAGGCACGAAAACCTCGCGCGAGACAAATATAACTTGTAGGAACTGATCGCGTAGTCTTGGGTCTTTCGGTTTGCGAATAAAAATCAACACTTAAACTTAAAAACAAGCCGTTTGAGGGTGAAAACCCTAACCAACCCCCAAACGATCCGGTAGGAGGCACGAACACCTCGCACGGGACCAATGTAACTTCTAGGAACTGACCGCGAAGTCCCGGGTCTCTCGGTTTGAGAATATGACAATAATTTGCAAAAATCACACTTAGACTTAAAAACATGCCGTTAAAGGGTGAAAACCCAAACCAACCCCCAAACGACCCCGTAAGAGGCACGAACACCTCGCACGGGACTAATGTAACTTGTAGGAACTCACCGCGTAGTCTCGGGTCTCCCAGTTTGAGAATATGACGATAATTTGCAAAAATTAACACTTAAACTTAAAAACAAGCCGTTAAAGGGTGAAAACCCAAACCAGCCCCCGAACGACCCCATAGGAGGCACGAACACCTCGCGCAGGACAAATATAACTTGTAGGAACTGATCACGTAGTCTCAGGTCTTCCGATTTGTGAATACGACGATAATTTGCAAAAATAACACTTAGACTTAAAAACAGGCCGTTAAAGGGTGAAAACCTAAACTAGCCACCAAACGCCCCCGTAGTAGGCACGAACACCTCACACGGGACCAATGTAACTTGTAGGAACTGACCGCGTAGTCTCGGGTCTCCCGATTTGAGAATACAACGATAATTTGTAAAAATAATACTTAGGCTTAAAAGCAAGCCGTTAGAGGATGGAAACCCAAACCAACCCCCAAAAGACCCCGTAAGAGGCACGGACACCTCGTACCGGACCAATGTAACTTGTAGGAACTGACTGCGTAGTCCTAGGTCTCTCGGTTTGAGAATACGACGATAATTTACAAAAATCATACTTAGACTTAAAAACAGGCCGTTAAAGGGTGAAAACCTAAACCAGCCACCAAACACCCCCGGAGGAGGCAAGAACACCTCAAACAGGACCAATGTAACTTGTAGGAACTGACCGCGTCGTCCCGGGTCTCCCCGTTTGAGAATATGACAATAATTTGCGAAAATCAACACTTAAACTTAACAACAGGCCGTTAAAGGGTGAAAACCTAAACCAACCCCCAAACGGACTCGTAAGAGGCACGAACACCTCGCACGGGACCAGTGTAACTTTTAGGAACTGATCGTATAGTCCCGGGTCTCTCGGTTTGAGAATAAAAATCAACACTTAAACTTAAAAACAAGCCGTTAGAGGGTGAAAACCTAAACCAGCCCCCCCCCCCCCCCGTAGGAGGCACGAACACCTCGCACGGGACCAATGTAACTTGTCGAAACTAACCGCATAGTCTCGGGTCTTCCGATTTGCAAATACGACGATAATTAGCAAAAATAACACTTAGACTTAAAAAAAGGCCGTTAAAGGTTGAAAACCTAAACCAGTCACCAAACGACCCCGTAGGAGGCACGAACACCTCACACGAGACTAATATAACTTGTAAGAACTGACCGCATAATCCCGGGTCTCCCCGTTTGAGAATATGATGATAGTTTGCAAAAATCAACAATTAAACTTAAAAAAGGCCGTTAAAGGGTGAAAACCTAAACCATCCCCCAAACGGACTCGTAAGAGGCACGAACACCTCATACGGAACTAATGTAACTTGTAGGAACTGACCGGGTAGTCCCAGGTCTCCCAGTTTGAGAATAAAGATCAACACTTAAACTTAAAAATAAGTCGTTAGAGGGTGAAAACCCAAACCATCCCCCAAACGACCCCGTAGGAGACACGAACACCTCGCACGAGACCAATGTAACTTGTAGGAACTGATCGCGTAGTCTCGGATCTCCCGATTTGAGAATATGACGATAATTTGCAAAAATCACACTTAGACTTAAAAACAAGTCGTTAAAGGGTGAAAATCCAAACCAGCCTCCAAACGACCCCGTAAGAGGCACAAACACCTCGCACGAGACCAGTGTAACTTGTAGGAACTGACCGCATAGTCCTGGGTCTCCCGGTTTGAGAATATGATGATAATTTTCAAAAATCAACACTTATACTTAAAAACAAGTTGTTAAAGGGTGAAAACCCAAACCAGCCCCCAAACGACCCCGTAAGAGGCACGAACACCTCGCAAGGGACCAATGTAACTTACAGGAACTGAACGCATAGTCTCGGGTCTCTCGGTTTGAGAATATAATGATAATTTTAAAAAATTAACACTAAAACTTAAAAATAAGTCGTTAAAGGGTGAAAACCCAAACCGCCCCCCAAACGACCCCGTAGGAGGCACGAACACCTTACACGGGACCAATGTAACTTGTAGGAACTGACCGCGTAGTCCCGAGTCTCCCAGTTTCAGAATAAAAATCAACACTTAAACTTAAAAACATGGCGTTAAAGGGTGAAAACCCAAACCAGCCCCCAAACGACCCCGTATGAGGCACGGACACCTCGCACGGGACCAATGTAACTTGTAGGAACTGATCGCGTAGTCCCGGGTCTCCCAGTTTGAGAGTTTGACGATAATTTGCAAAAATCACACTTAGACTTAAAAACAAGCCGTTAAAGGGTGAAAACCCAAACTAGCCCCCAAACGGACCCGTTAGAGGCACGAACACCTCGCACGGGACCAATGTAACTTGTACGAACTGACCGCGTAGTCCCGGATCTCCCGGTTTGGGAATATGACAATAATTTTCAAAAATCAACACTTAAACTTAAAAACAGGTCGTTAAAGGGTGAAAACTGAAACCAACCCTCAAGCAGGCCGTTGAGAATATAATAATAATTGTGACTCGTATATGCAATTTATCTGCTTGAATAGGATTTTTTTAAAAATGACTTGGTTACTAATATTGTATCTTTTTTGTGCCTTATTTTTTTTGTAGGATGATATTGGATCTCTAGCTTTTATCCACTTGGAACGCACTAAGAAGTCAATGCTTTACAACAAGGGGATTATTTATTTAGTGTCGTTAATATTCAGGATTCTTTTTTTTGTGTTATGGCCGAGAAGGCTTTAGTAGTTTTATTGTGTACTTTTATGGTCGTACTGGCTATAGTAGTTTTATTGTCGACTTTTATGGCCGTGCGGGCTTTATATGGGCAGATTTTATGTTATCAGGTTTTGGAATGCTAAAAAAATAGAGGAAACTCTGCCAATTTTTTTTTGATCTGGAAACTATTAGCTCTTGTAATTTTTTGAAGTTTGTATGCACATTAGTTTATCATTAACATGCGATATTCATAATTTGTGAATTTTCTTGATTTTTTTTTGCAAATAATAAATATTTATCCTATCAAATTTGGAATTTACAAATTTTCCAGATTTGTTTCCTATTATTATTTTTTTTATTAATTGAAAAATCTGGCACGGTTTTAAACCGTGCCAAAATCGTGCCAAATTATAAAAATGAGAATGCTTATAAAACAAGCTGGCACGCTTTATAACCGTGCCAAAAGCGTGCCAGAAAATAGACAATTTGGCACGGTTTCGGCATGTGCCAAAAGCGTGCCAGATTTAACATCTGGCACGGTTTAAAAGCGTGCCAGTTTGGGGAATCTGACACGGTTTTAAACCGAGCCAGAAAATCTGGCACGGTTTTGAACCGTGCCAGATTGCGTCTGGCACTGTTTTAAACCGTGTCTGTATCCTGTTTTTGGTGTAGTGGTTAGGACCAAGTCAAGTGGCACTCGTTATGAATAAGTTTTACGAGTTCTTGCAAACTCCGGTAGCTTCAACGGTGTTGGGAGGATTTGAATCCAACTCTTTCATGACACCAGGGGTATCCCCAATGGGCCCACTAAGTGGAAGCGCAACGGGAACGGTCCCAGCAAGTATGCCCTCTGTTGTGAATCCAGTAGTGGGAACCTCGAGAGTATCAACGGCCCCAACTGTGACGTTTTCTCTAGCTACAACGGGCACTCAGTCTATGGTCCCATTGGTTGTTGCTCTCGTGGAATCACCCATGGAGGTAATGAGGAAGGAGATGCAGAAAGAGATGCTGAAGTTCATGCAAGCCTCCTCGCAATATCCTGGCAAGGTAGCTTCGGTTTATGATGACTTTCGAACACCTTACCCACAGGAATTCAACGATGAGCCCCATCCAAAAGATTATATTCCTCCTATTTTTGAAAAATACACGGGGAAAGGTGAAAACCCGAAGGAGAACATTAAGCGCTTCGTTGAACACTTGGGGGCGCATTATAATAATAAGAAGCTCAGGTTAAGGGAGTTTTCTAAATCCTTAATCGATAAAGCATATACCTGGTATTCTCATTTCACTACACCAAAAATATCAAATTGGCATACCCTGATATAAAAAATCTAGCACAGTTTAAAACTGTGCCAGATTCTGGCAAGGTTTAATAACAATTTGGAACACTTTAAAACTGTGCCAAAATTTGGCACTATTTAAAAGTCTGCCAAAATTGAGCACACTTCGATAAAATATAAATAGCCTACAAAAATAATACTCCCATTAACTTTTTTTTCTCTCCCGCTCACTTTCCTCTCTAATTCGGGTCTCTCGCTTTCTCTCTTGTGCGCTCTCTCTTACATCTAACCCTCTGTACAAACCTTCACTCCTCCGGGTTGATTGAGAACGGGTTAAAAATGGGATGTTAATGGTGGATCGAACATGGGGATTCAATGAGTATCCGGGTTCGCGGGTCACTAGATCGGAGGTATGGATCGGGTTAGCTTCGAGTTTTTAAGGTGGGTTTACAAGTCTGGGCGGACAGAGAGGTCAGGTAATGGCCGGAGGGTTGTTGATGGCTTCGATTTTCGACGAATATGGAGTAATTTTTGGGATGGTCAGGTTCAAGACTTTGTTTGCATTTTCCTGTCTAAAATCATACATAGAATTTGGAATTTAGTTTGTTCATCCATTCAGTTATTTATGTGTGCATAAATCCATTCAGTTATTTATGTGTGCATAAATGCGTTCTTGATGTAGAATATATATGCGTTCTTGATGTATATGGACTTAAATTTGAGATGTATTGAGGTCCATTACAAGTAAAACTCTACATCTGTAAACTCGTTTTTAATTTACCAAATTTTGAGTAAATGTAATTTAGTTGTTTGTTGGATTGTATGATTATAGAGGATGAGTTTTTCAAGCAGGATTGAAGGAGTAGAGTGAAGATCAAGATATGCCAGTTTATTTTCATGAAATGGATTTTGTGTTTCTTTGTTGGACTTACTATTAGTGGTGTTGCCTTTTGCAATAATCTCGTTGTTGAGAATATTGCAGGGATTAAATTTGTGGTTACTTCAAATTTGATGATTGCTCACAAGTTAGAATCTTATCATATTTTACCTTTATTCAAAATCAACACTTTACTAATTTTTCGCTTTTAGACTTTAGAATATTTTTTATTAATCAATAGTCATGTTGCTTTTTGCAATCGAATTCTATGATTGCTTAAAAGTTTGAATCTTTTCCAACTTTAGCTTTATTGAAAAATAATTTTGTTAATAGATTACGCACTTTTATGACTTAAAATAATATTGATTATGGATATAGGGTAACAAACATTTCGTTTCCATTTTTAGTCCCTATTTTCAAATTAGCATTTGACGTGATATGCCGTGATTGTTTAACGTTTTATGGATATGGGTCCGCCCTAACGACTTTATTAAAAAATAGGGACTATAATAATAATAAAATGTTTGTTGTCCTATTTCCAGAATAGATAGTACAATAGGTCCTAAATTTACAAAGCCCCTTTTTGTTAATGACTTATTCATAGGGTCTTATTAAGTTTTTTTTTCTTTTATCAAGGTTTACGAGTTGGTAGGACTATCCGAACTCTACTACGCTGGAAGCCATGGTATGGACATCATGTTCCCAGCTGCGGAGACAGTTTCCACTAAACATTTAACTGGTATAAAGTCTACTAACCAGCAGGTATGGGATTAAATAAAGTCTTTTACATTTTCAACTCAGATAACCCTTACTTTATATGGATATCACCATATTGCATTATAGACTAATCATTATTATGCAATCAACTATGGCGATAATTTGCAAAAATCAACACTTAAACTTAAAAACAAGCCGTTAAAGGATGAAAAACCCAAACAAGCCCCAAAACGACCCCGTAGGAGGTACGAACACCTCGCAAGGGACCAATGTAACTTCTAGGAACTGACCGCGTAGTCCCGGGTCTCCCGGTTTGAGAGTATGACGTTAATTTACAAAAATCACACTTAGACTTAAAAACATGCCGTTAAAGGGTGAAAACCCAAACGACCCCGTAGGAGGTACGAACACCTCGCACGGGACCAATGTGACTTGTAGGAACTCACCGCGTAGTCCCGGGTCTCCCGATTTGAGAGTATGACGATAATTTGCAAAAATCACACTTAGACTTAAAACATGCCGTTAAAGGGTAAAAACCCAAAGCAACCCCCAAACGACCCGTAGGAGGCACGAACACCTCGCACGGGACCAATGTAACTTGTAGGAACTGACCGCGTAGTCCCGGGTCTGCCGGTTTGAGAGTATGATGATAATTTGTAAAAATCACACTTAGACTTAAAAACATGTCGTTAAAGGGTGAAAACCAAAATCAACCCCCAAATGACCCCGTAGGAGGCATGAACACCTCGCACGGGACCAATGTAACTTGTAGGAACTAACCGCGTAGTCCCGGGTCTCCCTGTTTAAGAGTATGACGATAATTTGCAAAAATCACACTTAGAGTTAAAAACATGGCCATAAAGGGAAAAAACCCAAACCAGCCCCCAAACGACCCCGTAGGAGGCACAAACACCTCACACAGGACCAATGTAACTTGTAGGAACTGACCGCATAGTTTTGGGCCTCTCGATTTGAGAATATAACGATCGTTTGCAAAAATCAACACTTAGACTAAAAAACAAGTCGTTAAAAGGTGAAAACCCAAACCAGCATTCAAATGACCCCGTAGGAGGCACGAACACCTCGCACTGGATCAATGTAACTTGTTGGAACTGACCATGTAGTCCCGGGTCTCCCGATTTGAGAGTATGATGATAATTTATAAATATCACACTTAGAGTTAAAAACATGGTGTTAAAGGGTGAAAACCCAAACCAGCCCCCAAACGACTCCGCAGGAAGCACGAACACCTCGCACGGGACCAATGTAACTTGTAAGAACTGACCACGTAGTCCCGGGTCTCTCGGTTTGAGATTTTGACGATAATTTGCAAAAATCGCACTTAGAGTTAAAAACATGGCGTTAAAGGGTGAAAACCCAAACTAGCCCCCAAACGATCCCGTAGGAGGCACGAACACCTCGCACGGGACCAATGTAACTTATAGGAACTGACCGCGTAGTCTCGGGTCTCCGAATTTGTGAGTATGACGATAATTTACAAAATTCACACTTAGACTTAAAAATATGCCGTTAAAGAGTGAGAACTAAAACCAGCCACCAAACGACCCCGTAGGAGGCACGGACACCTCCCACGGGACCAATGTAACTTGTAGAAACTGACCGCGTAGTCCCGAGTCTCTCAGTTTGAGAGTATGACGATAATTTACAAAAATCACATTTAGACTTAAAAACATGCAGTTAAAGGGTGAAAACCCAAACCAGCCCCTAAACGACCCCGTAAGAGGCACGGACACCTCACACGGGACCAATGCAACTTGTAGGAACTGACCGCGTAGTCCCAGGTCTCCCGATTTGAAGACGATAATTTGCAAAAATTAACACTTAAGACTTAAAAACAAGCCGTTAAAGGGTGAAAACCCAAACAAGCCCCCAAACGACCCCGTAGGAAGCACGAACACCTCGCACGGGACCAATGTAACTTGTTGGAACTGACCGCGTAGTCCCGGGTCTCCCGGTTTGAGAATATGACGATAGTTTGCAAAAATTATACTTAGACTTGAAAACAAGCCGTTAAAGGGTGAAAACCCAAACCATCCCCCAAACGACCCCGTAGTTTGCACGAACACCTCGCATGGAACCAATGTAACTTGTAGGAACTGATTACGTAGTCCCGGGTCTCCCGATTTGACAATATGATGATAGTTTACAAAAATCAACACGTAGACTTAAAAACAAGCCGTTAAAGGGTGAAAACCAAAACCATCCCCCAAACGACCTCGTAGGAGGCCCAAACACCTCGCACGGGACCAATGTAACTTGTTGAAAACTGACCGCGTAATCCCGAGTCTCCCGGTTTGAGAATATGATGGTAGTTTGCAAAAACCAACACTTAGACTTAAAAACAAGCCGTTAAAGGGTGAAAACCCAAACAAGACCCCAAACGACCCCGTAGAAGGCACGAACAACTCGCACAGGACCAATGTAACTTGTAAGAACTGACCGAATAGTGTCGGGTCTCTCGATTTTAGACTATGACAATAGTTTGCAAAAATCAACACTTAGACTTAAAAGCAAGCCGTGAAAGGGTGAAAACCCAAACCAGCCCCCAAACGATCCCTTAGGAGGCACGAACACCTCGCACGGGACCACAGTAACTTGTAGGAACTGACCGCGTAGTCTCGGGTCTCCCAGTTTGAGAATATGACGATAGTTTGCAAAAATCAACGCTTAAGACTTAAAAATAAGCCGTTAAAGGGTGAAAACCCAAACAAGCCCCCAAACGACCACGTAGGAAGCACGAACACCTCGCACGAGACCAATGTAGCTTGTTGGAACTGACCGCGTAGTCCCGGGTCTTTCGATTTGAAAATATGACGATAGTTTGCGAAAATCACACTTAGACTTAAAAACAAGCCGTTAAAGGGTGAAAACCCAAACCATCCCCCAAACGACCCCGTAGTTTGCACGAACACCTCGCACGAGACCAATGTAACTTGTAGGAACTGATTGCATAGTCCCGGGTCTCCTGATTTGACAATATGACAATAGTTTACAAAAATCAACACGTAGACTTACAAATATGCCGTTAAAGGGTGAAACTCAAACCATCCCTCAAACGACCCCGTAGGAGGCTCGAACACCTCGCACGGGACCAATGTAACTTGTTGGAACTGACCGCATAGTCCCGGGCCTCCCGGTTTGAGAATATGACGATAGTTTGCAAAAATCACACTTAGAGTTGAAAACAAGCCGTTAAAGGGTGAAAACCCTAACCATCCCCCAAACGACCCCGAAGGTGGCACGAACACCTCACTCGGGACCAATGTAACTTGTAGGAACTGACCGCATAGTCCCGGATCTCCCGATTTGAGAATATGAAGATAGTTTTCAAAAATGAACACTTAGACTTAAAAATAATCCGTTCAAGGGTGAAAACTTCTACAAGCCCCCAAACGACCCCGTAGGAAGCACAAACACCTGGCACGGGACCAATGTAACTTATTGGAACTGATTGCGTAGTCCCGGGTCTCCCGATTTGAGAATATGACAATAGTTTGCAAATATCACACTTAGACTTGAAAACAAGCCGTTAAAGGGTGAAAACCCAAACTTGGCCCCAAACGAGCCCGTAGGAGGCACGAACATCTCGCACGGGACCAATGTAACTTGTTGGAAATGACCTCGTAGTCCCAGGTCTCCCGGTTTGAGAATATCATGATAGTTTGCAAAACTCTACACTTAGACTTAAAAACAACCCGTTAAAGGGTGAAAACCCAAACAAGCCCCCAAACGACCCCGTAGGAGGCACGAACACCTCGCACGGGACCAATGTAACTTGTTGGAACTGACCGTGTAGTCCTGGGTCTCCTGATTTGAGAATATGATGATAGTTTCCAAAAATTAACACTTAGACTTAAAAATAAGCCGTTAATGGGTGAAAACCCAAACCATCCCCAAATGACCCAGTAGGAGACACGAACACCTCGCACGGGTCCAATGTAACTTGTAGGAACTAACTGCGTAGTCCAGAGTCTCCCGACTTGAGAGTATGACGATAATTTGTAAAAATCACACTTAGACTTGAAAATAAGCCGTTAAAGTGTGAAAACCCAAACCATCCCCCAAACGACCGTGTAGGTGGAACGAACACCTCGCACGGGACCAATGTAACTTGTAGGAACTGACCGCGTAGTCCCGGGTCTCTCGATTTGGGGCTATGACGATATTTTACAAAAATCAACACTTAGACTTGTGACTAATGTAACTTTTAGGAATTGACCGCGTAGTCCTGGGTCTCCCGATTTGAGACTATGACGATAGTTAGCAAAAATCAACACTTAGACTTAAAAGCAAGCCGTTAAAGGGTGAAAACCCAAACATGCCCCCAAACATCCCCGTAGAAGGCACGAACACCTCGTACGGGACCAAAGTAACTTATTGGAAACTGACAACGTAATCCCGGGTCTCCCAATTTGAGAATATGACGATAGTTTGCAAAAATCAACACTTAGATTTAAAAACAAGCCGTTAAAGGGTGAAAACCCAAACTTGCCCCCAAACGAGCCCGTAGGAGGCACGAACATCTCGCACGGGACCAATGTAACTTGTTGGAAATGACCTCGTAGTCCCAGGTCTCCTGGTTTGAGAATATAATGATAGTTTGCAAAACTCTACACTTAGACTTAAAAATAACCCGTTAAAGGGTGAAACCCAAACAAGCCCCCAAACGACCCCGTAGGAGGCACGAACACCTCGCACGGGACCAATGTAACTTGTTGGAACTGACCGTGTAGTCCCGGGTCTCCCGGTTTGAGAATATGATGATAGTTTCCAAAAATTAACACTTAGACTTAAAAATAAGCCTTTAATGGGTGAAAACCCAAACCATCCCCCAAATGACCCAGTAGGAGACACGAACACCTCGCACGGGTCCAATGTAACTTGTAGGAACTAACTGCGTAGTCCAGAGTCTCCCGACTTGAGAGTATGACGATAATTTGTAAAAATCACACTTAGACTTAAAAACAAGCCGTTAAAGGGTGAAAACCCAAACCAGCCCCCAATCGACCCCGTAGGAGGCACGAACACCTCACACCGGATCAATGTAACTTGTAGGAACAGATCACGTAGTCTCGGGTCTCCCGGTTTGAGAGTATTACGATAATTTGCAAAAATACACTTAGAGTTAAAAACATGCCGTTAAAGGGTGAAAACCCAAACCAGTCCCCAAACGACCCCGTAGGAGGCACGAACACCTCGCACGGGACCAATGTAACTCGTAGGAACTGACCGCGTAGTCTCGGGTCTCCCGATTTGAGAGTATGACGATAATTTGAAAAAATCACACTTAGAGTTAAAAACATGTCGTTAAAGGGTGAAAACCTAAACCAGCCACCAAACAACCCTGTAGGAGGCACGAACACCTCGCACGGGACAAATGTAACTTGTAGGAACTGACCCGTAGTCCCGGGTCTCTCGGTTTGAGAGTATGACGATAATTTGTAAAAATCACACTTAAGTTAAAAACAAGTCGTTAAAGGGTGAAAACCCAAACCAGCCCCCAAACGATCCCGTAGGAGGCACGATCACCTCGTACGGGACCAATGTAACTTGTAGGAACTGACCGTGTAGTCCCGGGTCTCCCGGTTTGAGAGTATGACGATAATTTGTAAAAATCACAATTAGCGTTAAAAACATGCCGTTAAAGGGTGAAAACCCAAACCAACCCCCAAACGATACCGTAGGAGGCACGAACACCTCGCACAGGACCAATGTAACTTGTAGGAATTGACCGTGTAGTGTCGGGTCTCCCGATTTGAGAGTATGACAACAATTTGCAAAAATAACACTTAGAGTTAAAAACATGTCGTTAAGGGGTGAAAACTATAACTAGCCCCCAAACGACCCCGTAGGAGGCACGAACACCTCGCACGGAACCAATGTAACTTTTAGGAACTGACCGCGTAGTCCCGAGTCTCCCGGTTTTAGAGTATGGCGATAATTTGCAAAAATCACACTTAAGTTAAAAATAAGTCGTTAAAGGGTGAAAACCCAAACCAGCCCCCAAACGATCCCGTAGGAGGCACGAACACGTCAACGGGACCAATGTAAATTGTAGGAACTGACCACATAGTCCCGGGTCTCCCGGTTTGAGAGTATGACGATAATTTGCAAAAATCACACTTAGAATTAAAAATAAACCGTTAAAGGGTGAAAACCCAAACCACCCCCAATCGACCCCGTAGGAGGCACAGACACCTCGCACTGGATCAATGAAACTTATAGGAACTGACCGCGTAGTCCCGGGTCTCCCAGTTTGAGAGTATGACGATAATTTGCAAAAATCACACTTAGAGTTAAAAACATGTCGTTAAAGGGTGAAAACCCAAACCAGCCCCCAAACGACCCCGTAGGAGGCCCGAACACCTCGTACGGGACCAATGTAGCTTGTAGGAACTGACCGCGTAGTCCCGGGTCTGCCGGTTTGAGAGTATGACGATAATTTGCAAAAATCACACTTAGAGTTAAAAAACATGCCGTTAAAGGGTGAAAACCCAAACCAGCTCCCAAACGACCCCGTAGGAGGCATGAACACCTCGCACGGGACCAATGTAACTTATAGGAACTGACCGCGTAGTCCCGGGTCTCCCGGTTTGAGAGTATGACAATAATTTCCACTCATATATGTAATTTTTTAGTTTTGAGTAATTTTTTTTTGTAAATTATTGGGTTACTAATAACGTATATTTTTTGTATCCTATTTTTTTTTGCAGGATAACAGTTTATCGTTGGCTTTTATTCACGTGGAACACACAAAGAACTCAATGGTTTACAACAAAGGGTTTATTAATGATTCAAATTTTTTTTGTCATGGTTGAACGGTCTTTTGTTGTTTTATTGTTGACTTTTATGGTCGTGCGGGCTTTTGTAAGTTAATTGTCATATTTTGTGGCCGTGCGGGCTTTATGTTAGGCAGGTTCTGTATTAACAGGTTTTGAAATATTCAGAAAATAGAGGAAACTCTGCCCAATTTTTTTTGGGCCTGTGAGCTGTTAAAGACTTGTAATATTTTGAAGTTTGTATGTATATTAGATTATTAACAACGCGCAACATTATTAATTTGTGAATTTTGTGCTTTCAAATAATCAATTTTTTTTTAATAAAAAATTTGGCACAGTTCAAAACCGTGGCAAAAGTGTATCATATTTTGGCACGGTTTTGAACCGTGCCAAATTTTTTTAAACTGTGCTGAATCTGACACAGTTAAAATTGTGCCGAAAGTGTGCCAGAAATATCAAATTCTAGCACAGTTTAAAAGGGTGCCAGATGTGTTCCTATTTTGCTAAATCTGGCACAGTTAAAAACTATGCCAAAAGTGTGCCAGAAATATCAAATTCTGGCACGGTTTAAAAGTGTGCCAGAAGTGTTCCTGTTTGGCTGAATCTGGCACACTTTTGAGCCGTGCCAGAAAAAAATTACCATTTTGGAACACCTGATTCTAGCACACTTCAAAATCGTGCCATATTTGATCTGGCACAGTTTTAAACCGTGTCAGATTCCTATTTTTGGTGTAGTGTTTATCTCCCAAGAGCGTTTCTACATGGGAGGATATGCACATTTTGTTCGTCCAGAAGTTCTTTCTGGCAGAAGATGAGTTTACTTTGACCCAACTGGGGAGGGGGAATCAACGACCCGGGGAATAAGTGGTGGCGTACGTTCGAAGTTCAGGGAAAGGTCCCTCAATATGAGGGAGGAGGCCAAAGAATTAAAGTTATTGAAGATCTGTGCGGAGGGGCTGCTTCCCGAGTACATCTGTCATCTCATTAATGAGATGCTCGAGGGGAATTTTTTGGCGTTCTTAAAAGCAATAAGAAATATCTCCTTAGTGGTGCGACCAAACCCAGTGGTGATGCCCATGATGTTTAGACAGCCGATACAACCTGTGGGGGGGAGGTCTCAGCCCCCATGAGTAGGGTACACCGAGGGAGCAAATGAGGGTAAGGCGCCGAAGAAGGATAATAAGAGGAAGTTTGGAAGAGACAAGGAAGACCCACCACCATTGCCTTGTACCGTGGAGGAGGCTGTCAGCTGTTACAACACAATGGTCCAATGAGGAACGGTATATGAACCAAAGGGCATTTCCGTTGGGGAACCCGATGCGGTAACAAGAGCAGATCCTAAATATTACCAAATTCATCGAAAGATCTAGCATTCGACGGAGAGTTATTTCACGTTAAGGAGAATCATCGATAAGTATGTGAAGGCAGGGACATTACAAATCCCTCCGCAGAACGTCAACAACAACCCACTTGTAGTACATGTGGAAAATTTGGTGGTGGCCTATGATGAGGAAGCAGAGAGATAAGAAAGAAATCCAACTACGAAGCAGGGAGAGTTTGAAGAAGCTATGGAATATTGTACTAAGGGAATGACTAATGTAGTATTAGCCTACGATGAGGCAAGCACCAAAGACGTGGAGGATGTATACAGTGTTGAAGGGGAAGAAGCATACCCAACAATAGAATAATGTGCAATTTCAAAAGCCCCAAAGTTCTCCTGGTTCTTCGACCAAGTAGGGATACCGAGGGAGAGTAGGTTGGAAATAACCCAGATAATACTTGACATTACGAGGAAGAATGCGGTCCCCTCGCTGAGATGGAGGGGACCCACGGCCAGGTTGGTGAGGAAGTTTCTGTCAGAAGTAACTTTCAACGACGCAGATAGGGCCGTGAGATTCTCTCATAACAGGTCATTGTATATGATTTCCAGCGTCAACGGAGTTAGTTTTGCAAGGACTCTTATGGATGGGGGATCTTCCATCAATATCATGTTAATCAGCACTTTCCACATAGTTAATATTCCAAAAGAAAGATTGGTCCCCATGACTTTGGTGATTCTGGGTATGATAACCAATCTTCCAAGTCCATTGGGTATGTGAATGTTGGGAATGCAATGGAAATCTGAGTTCCCATATCAAGTTCCACGTAATAGAGAGTGCAACTTCCTACCATATGCTGATAGGAAGAGTGTGTATGCACAACCAAGGGCTAGTTCCTTCAACGTACCACCAATGCGTGAACATCAAGGGAACATAGGTGACCATTAGTCCTTTCGCTTTCGAGGAAGTTCACTTGGTAGACGCAATATTTTATACAGAGTTAGAGGAGGATGTTCGGGTCCTAATGAAAAGAATAGAGGAGATCATGGGTTACCTCGATCAGAGAAAGGATGGGGCCCTTGAACGAGCAGAATAAAGAGGTTGCAAGCAGCACATGAGTTATGATCGAAGAAGCTCACCAGATGGCCCCTCGGCCCCAAAACGTCTCAAATCATCTCAAAAATAGGATGAGGCCCAGAGTGGATCCAATGGAACATGAGGTCCAACGACAAAGCGTGCTGAGCCGGTTCTCAGGAAAAAGAGTGGTCGGGGCTTCTAGAGAGAAGAAGAGGAAGGCAGTCACCACTACCAGTAGGCAGTGTAAGAAAGTTATTACCGAAGAAGGAAATGTAATATATCGATTATAATGGTGTAAACGGGCAGCTGAAGAAGCTGAAAATGAGGCTGACCCAATATATGAGTGCTTTTTGGTGGATCAACAGGGGAAATGTATGGTGATAGACAACTCCAACATACAAGAATTCGTGGAAGATGTTACCGAAGAACCAGATTACATGGTAGATCAATCGAAGCCACGGGTATAAGAATTGAAGCAGTTGAACCTAACAAAAAAAGGGGAGGATCCAAGGCCTATTTTTGTCTCGAAAGATCTCAATAAGAAGAAACAAGAGGCTTTAGTTGAGTTGATTCGGGAGTTCATAAACGTTTTCGAGTGGAAATACACAGATATGGAAGGGCTGGATGAGGGAGTCAGCTGCCCAAGTTGAACGTGATGCCTTCAGCCATTTTGATGAAACAAGTAATAAGATCGTACAAGACTGAGCTAGATTTAAAGATAAAGGAAGAGGTCCAACACTTATTAGAGGTTAGGTTCATCAAACCGATACAACACCCGCTTTGGATATCTAGCATTGTCCCGGTGGGAAAGAAAGATAAACACTAAATAAGGATCTGTATGGACTTCAGATATTTGAATAGAGCTTGCCCCAAGGATGAGTTTCCTCTGTCCTCCATTGACAACTTGATTGATGCAACGGCTAGTCATAAGATGTATATCTTCATGGATGGGTACGTAGGGTACAACCAGATCAAGATGGACCCTGCGGATGCAGAGAAAATGGAATTTAGAACCCCGTTGGGAAATTTCATGTATAAAGTAATGTCGTTTGGGCTCAAGAACGCTGGGGATACTTACCAAATTTATGGCCATTTTTCATGATTTCTTTCACAAATTTATGGAATTCTACATGGATGATTTGGTCATCAAATCGAGGAGAGAGGAGTCCCATTCGAGTGATATAAGAAAGGTGTTTTCCCGATACAGGAAGTATAAATTAAATATGAACCCCCTTAAGTGCATCTTCAGAGTAACAAGTGGAAAATTTCTAGGCTTCGTGGTTGATCGGTAAGGGGTACAGATGGGCCAGGATAAGCAGCGAGCGATCTTGGAGATGCCAAGTCCAAGAACGACGAAGGAACTGAAGAGTTTCCTCGATAAATTCTCATATCTTAGGAGATTTGTGCCTGGATTAGCCGAGATAACACATCCATTGATGAAGCTGTTACGAAGGAACACGAAATTCAAGTGGGAGTAGGTTCACCAGGATTCACTCGCTGGGCTGAAGAAGCTGCTCATTTCATTACAAATTATGGTTCCCCCATAGGAAGGAATACCATTGTAGCTATACCTCACATCTACCATGAGGTACATGGGATCTTTGGTGGCACAGGAGATTGATGGGGAAGAACGGTCGGTCTACTACCTCAGGATAATCATACATGGGCCAGAGGTCAGATATAGTAGTTTAGAAAGGCATTATTTAGCCTTAGTCTTTGTAGCACAAAAACTTAGACATTATATGTTGTCTTTTACAATTCATATTGTAACTAGATATGATCCTATTAAGTATTTGCTGGCAAGAGCTATATTGATTGGAAGGGAAGCTAGGTGGTTCCTTATCCTCTCTGAATACGACTTGAAGTGTGTGGTTCTTCGCGCAATCAAAATCCAACCGTACGCCGATTTATTGGTAATCTTCCCCTCGGGAACGTTTGAGACACATAAAGAAAGTATTCCGGGAGACGATTTACAAGACAATCACCTAGGCGCAACGAATGAGGAATGGACAATGCAGTTCGATGGATTTTTGGCTGAAAAAAGGAGGAGCAGGGGTTATTCTTTCAAAAGGAATGAAAGGGATTAACCTTTCCTACAAATTAAATTTCCCTTATTCCAACAACGAGGCAGAATATGAAGCATTGGTGCTAGGGTTGCTAGAGGCTCTTCGAAGGGGGATTCGTTCACTTTGCATCAATGGTGATTCGAATATGGTTATTCAGTAAGTGAATGGAGAGTATGCATTGAAACACATGAGTCTGGCACCATATAAAACCATCATTCAGAGGCTCCTCTTCCAATTCCATCGGAAAAAGATTAAGAGACATCCCAGAATGATAAACCGCCACCCAGACGCCTTTACCACCATTGCCCAGAAAATGGTCATAAGGAATGATACAACTACCATCGTGATCCAACGAAGAACAACTCCTTCGATAGTACAATCAATTCTACCGATGGAGGAGGATGCAGACTGTAGGGGAGTGATTAGAAAATAACTGGAATTTGGGGAAGGAATGATGGAGCTAAGGGAATTATCCCAATACTTCACAAATTAGGGAAACCTTTACTTCAGGAATATAGGAGGATGATTGTCAAGGTGCATCGGCCCAGAAAAGGCAGAGTGAAGATTGAAGAAAACACATGAAGAGCACTATGAGATAATAGAGATACCTCTTTATCGAAGAATCCAAAGAGAGTTTTTTTTTGCCCAGAATGAAACAAGACGCGATGGATCTACAACGAAAGTGCGACAAATGCCAGTTATTCTTCGAAGCAGCTGAATGTCATTTCATGGGAGATCAATCTGACTGAAGGCAACCCTAAATTGACTTCATTAAAGATGGAGTTGTCCTAATAAAAAAATCGACATGATGGGACTCAAGCGAAGGGACCCGAGGTTCTTAAACAGGACACTGCATTGTATCACAAAAAAAGAGGCAACCGAGGTCCTTAAACAGGCGCACGATCCAACTCACATAGGAGGGGCCAAGTTGTGTGACCAATTAATGACGTTGGGATATTATTGGCCAATAATGAAGAAAGACTCTGCTGAGTTCGTTCGATAATGCAAAGCTTGTCAACTTCATGGAAATATGATTTATTCCCCATCCGTAGATTTATATTCCCTGGCAACGCTTTATCCTTTTCACACTTGGGCGTTCGACCTGGTAGGGGTAATATATCCTTCTTCGAGGGAGAAGATATGGATACTTGTAGCAACGGAGTGCTTCACAAAGTGGGCTGAAGCGATACCACTGAGAAGGGCAACAACGGAGGTGGTGAGCAACTTCATCTGAGAACAAATCATTTGTCATTTTGGGATTCCAAAGGTTATTCTCTCAGATAACGGAACCCCTTTCATCAATTCAGAGGTAACAATGCTCGCATATAAGTACTCCATCGTTCATCATACTTCAATGGTGGCATACGCGAAGGGAAACGGTCAAGCCGAAGCAACTAACAAAACTTTGGTTAATATCTTGGTTAAAATGATGGAAAATTTCCCATGATTGTGGGATGATAAGATACCAACTCTATTATGGGCCTATCGAACAACTAAGAGAAAGCCCACAGGGTATACTCCATTCTCCCTTATCTACGGGGCCGAGGCGATTCTCCCACTGGAGTTAGAAGTTCCCTCTGCTCGATATGCCTTGTGAAGTTGCATGCTCCCTCAGAATAGACATGTGAAGTTGGAAGCGTTGGATGAACACATAGATAATGCGATGAAACACTTTCAAATGTATATGAAACAGCTCTCCAGGGCATATGATAACTTAGTGAGACCAAGGAAGTTCGTAGAGGGAGACCTCGTATTGAAAGCAGCAGTGAAGCACATCAAGGGCTTCCCCTACCTAAATTTGTAGCAAATTGGGAGGGACCTTTTATTGTAAAAGAAGCTCATAACTCGGGTTATTTTTTAATTTCTAAGATGAAAGAAGACAAGCCATTCAAGATTAATAATAAATGGTTGAAAGTCTATTATGTGTAAGCAATTATGTATGGGCCATCGATGTATCTAGCTATTATGAATATAAAAGTTCTTTCTATGACAAATATGCAAGTTCTTTTTAGTATAACTCGAGTGGAGGTGAAATAATTATAGAACTTCATAATGCATGCAAACAGTTGTAACACAAAGAAATGACATGGGGAAATATACATTTTTTTCTTCATTCATAAACTTTGGCGGCATTACAAAATTGAGAGCTATTGCCCAAGAATTACATAAGAGGAAGAAAAGGAAAATATTTACAACAAATCATTGACCTAGGAGGAACCAAAGATCTGGAACAGAGAAAAAATCTCCAGGAAGGCTCGAAGAAGCTTCCAGGCAAGACTGTTCGGCATTTATAGAAACCTCCAGCCTCATTTGTGCTTGTGTATGCTGATTAGGAGATTCTCTCACTTCGACCTTGCCAAGAGCAGAGCTTCTTCGAGGTCCCCCACCTCTCTGTCAACGACTTCAAGAAGAGTTTCTAACTCAGCCAACTTAGCTTCCTCAGCCCGTTGATCCTCCTGATTTTTCCGGAGCAGTTCCCTCTGGCTATCCAATCGCTGGCTCTTCAAAGTTTTTAAATGTGTAATAAGCCAATCAAAATGAAATCCATCATGACCCAACTCCTTCAGGTGGACTAGGAATTGGTTGAGGATGGCTCTGGTAACTTTTGAGTTCGGAGTACTGGCAATCTCAGCCACAGTGGTAGCCATGCCTTAAAGGCTATAACTTATCACATAGATGTTGAAATGCAGGAAATCCACGGTGAATGTTTCAGGATAGTGGTTTGCAAGCTGCTCAACTACCAAACGATGGTTGGGAGGCATCTGAGGAGAACGCTAAAGCACCATCAAGCAGAAGGCATGAGGGGCCAAGTCGAGCAGAGGAAGCTCACAGCCAGATTCTCTCTCAGCAGCAGCACCGGTTGTGGAACCTTGATCATTGTGACTGGAGTCTTTTGAAATAACGGGTTCCCAATGGGGTGAGAGGTAGGCGAAAGAACTGGTGGATAATCCTCCCGAGCAACCTGAGAATAGTTAGAGGAAATAATGAGTTTATGAAAAATATTAACAAGTGTTTTCGTTGTTAAGTCACCGATATAGGTGGAGTTTATGAAAAATCTTAACAAGTGTTTTCGTTGTTAAGTCACCGATATAGGCGGAGTTTATGAAAAACCTTAACATGTGTTTTCATTGTTAAGTCACCGATATAGGTGGAGTTTATGAAAAATCTTAACAAGTGTTTTCGTGGTTAAGTCACCGATATCAGTGGAGTTTATGAAAAATCTTAACAAGTGTTTTCGTTGTTAAGTCACTCATATAGGTGGAGTTTATGAAAAATCTTAACAAGTGTTTTCGTTGTTAAGTCACTCATATAGGTGGAGTTTATGAAAAATATTAACAAGTGTTTTCGTTGTTAAGTCACCGATATTGGAGGAGTTTATGGAAAATCTTAACAAGTGTTTTCGTTGTTAAGTCACCGATATAGGAGGAGTTTATGGAAAATCTTAACAAGTGTTTTCGTTGTTAAGTCACCAACATAGGTGAAGTTTGAGAGGATGAGAAATGTAGAGAAATTAGCAAAGTACCTCAGCAATAGCAGCAGTGAGAATAGGAGCCATCGTGGAGGCCTCAATGGTTCCCCTAACTGAAGAAGCCTCAACGGTCGGCAAAGCTCCCTCGCCAACAAATGATACCAAGGCCAATGAAGGAGTTTCGCTGAAAGAACATGAGGAACCTCCAAACGATGCCCTTGCATGGGCATGCACCGAAGAACCACCACGTGGGGCAACAACATCAACCTTGGCCTTGTAAAGAGAAAATCCACTAAGAGCAAAGGGTGGGGTAAGGCTTGGCAAAAGCTACAAATACGAAATCAAGTGTTATACACAAGGATCAAGTACTGGAAAAAGGTAGGAATACATCTAAGTGTTACTTACCCCCATTAGGGCACCAAAAAGGGGAACAATAGTTATGGGTCTCATCAGCATGGTGGGACGAAGAAGGTCAGCTAACAAGGAAGCCATTTCAACCTAAAGCGTCCCAACATATTAAAATTCGGCATGATAAGCAAAGTGATGGAAAAAGAAAAAAAAATATGTGATACCTGAAAAGTAAAAGATTATATGTTACCTCAGGAGCACTTTTCGCAATCTAAACGAGGGGCAGAGTAACCTCGAGCTAGGATGATAATTCAGAAGGGGCTGGGGGAGTTGTTTATAGTTAAAAGGAGACGCCCCCAGATCCAACAGAACCTCCAACTATGGCAGCGTCCTTCGTGCACAGAGAGGTCAAACGACGGGAGTAAGTAAGCCCGATCATGGGGGAATGGGGAGGAGACATATCGGCCTGAGAGGAACCAAAACGTCCCCCCATATGAGGGCTCACGGGTTGGCTGGCTCTTTCTTCTTCAACTCCCTGCACCAAAGTCAATAAAAATTAAGCAGATGCAGCTTTCCTTCTTGCTTTAAGAATGTATGAACAAAGAACAACAAAAACATGCACACATACCTCAGATCCAGAAGGATAGTGGGAAGATATAACCACCGACGAAGGAGGAGAGGAGGCAGCAACAGAAGGGGTTGGGGAGGGATGTATCTCAGGAGTCCATTTCTTCTGGGACTTGGTACCCATAGATTTCTTCCTTGTACTCGTTGCACCAGCACCTTGAGGTACCCTCAAACTTTTTCTCCTATTTGTCGTTGGCTCAGTTGGATCAACTATGACTATGAAAAAGGCAGCCAAAGGAGGAATAACAGGGGCATGTCACTGAAACTCAGCATTTATTCGTTCTACCTCAGCCTAAACTTGCATTCTTAACCATTTCTGCAGACATGGGAGGAGGAACAGAGGCAATGGGGAATGCCTCCAAATGAGCGTGGGCTTGGGACTTAGATTTTAAAGAAGTCCCAACCTTGGAATTCCTGGTCTTTTTGGCTAGTGGCTGGGAAGGCCCTTCGCCAGTAGCAGCTTCGGTTGAGGGGGAAGGTTGTTTGGCAGTTGTAACGGCCTTGGGCTTCGGGGTGACAGTAGGGATCATAAGGCAATAAGGAGGTAGATCCTGGGGAGGTTCTTTAACAGTTTTACTCAAAGAAAAATCAACTATAAGAATGGAGTTCTCCTTGAGACCCAGTTATGAGGTAGAGAAAGAAAGGATAGGGGTATATTGGGGGGGGGGGACTTTGAACATACACACGAATCCTGGTCACTTGCACCAAACGGAACTTGGTGTCATAGGAGGTGGATACGTCCCCCTTCCTAGTGGCACTGAGAAGGGTGACTTGCGAATCGATGGTAGAAGTCACACCAAGCACCGCTGCGGCAAGGTAGAAGGTGCAGGCTTCACTGAAAGTGTCCCTTGTGTGATTTTGTTGAAACTCGGGTCGAGGGGCCCCCTGATCAAACCCAAACTGCCTCTTGCATCTATCGGGGTTGTAAGGTTCGGAGGTGTATCCCCATTCAGTATAGGAGGGAAGAAACCCAGGGGTAAACACAAGCACCATGACCTGCGAAGTATCTTCTACAACCGGGATGAATTTGATCGTTGAAGCTATAGAAGGAAAAAAAACTAAGAATGGGCAAAAGTAGATTTATTGTACGGACTAATTATAAAGGAGTCAAAATGATCAAAACTCCCGTTATCTCCTTTCGACTCTGTTTTTATGTAAACATAAGAGGCGCGGGGGCTTAATACCTTAGCTCACGGGGAGAGAGATAGACTTTGTGGCAATGGCAGGAAAATGGGTGTAAAGAAAGGCCGTCAAGATAATGGTGTTAGCAAAATTGGCCAAGTTATAACGACCCAGTGACCATGCCATGTCGATATGAGTTTGATCTATCCAGGTGTAGAGGGACCCCAAGGCAATGGAGGCCAGTGGAAGGTTAAAACCCCTGGCCAAATGGATGGAAATATTTATGAGGTCCCTCCTGGGCTGGTCGTTGGGTTTTCCCAGTCAGGAAGAAGTGTGAAAGCAATACAAGAATGTAGGCTGGTAGTTCCAAATATGTACCTCTACCTTGGCCCGTTCCAGCAGTGACATCCCTTGGAGTTGGAGCTTCAAAAAATAACTGATGAGGGGAGTAAAAGTGGCCTTATTTGAAGACCTAGTTCAACTACGACAGATCCGATCAAGCTCAGCTCGATCGGCAGTCTCTTCGGCATCTAAGGGATCGTCGTGGTATGCAAACTCACCCATGGGCTCAAGCCCAAGTAGGTCGCAGACGTCCTCCAAAGTGATGGTGAACGCTCCTCACGCAGCAAAGAATATATGAGTTGTAATGTTACATATGGAAACTAGTACTTGCAGCGAAGTGTTATGCTCAGAAAGTGTGAACTCCCCAAACCAGTAGGCTCGATGAAAATAAACCTTCACAAGAGCAGTAGCGTGAGAGCTCTGCATATGTGTGTGTCAGGCAGCGAAATGGGCTGGCGACCCCCTAGGTGCCTCGAAATCGATATGAGAATAGGGGAAGTCACCACGGTCTAACCTAAAGCGCAGAGTCCCCTCTGGGGGAAGATAGCCCCACTTTGACGAATCCTCATCCTCATCATCCAACAGTAAAGGGTCATACTTAGCTAAGAAATGACAGGTCTTACATGCATCAGAGAACTCATCATCTTCATTAAAGATGGGAGACCGGCGGTAAAAGCGTAGCATTCAGGGTAGTGGTGCTAGGGGTAGCAGCGGCACCAGAGGTGGCAGAAGGGGAGCTTGGCTGAGCAGCGATAGTGGCAACCTTTAAGGCACTTGAAGAAGCCATAGTAGAGTGGCAATGATTGAAGGAGCTTGGTAAGAATGGCTAGGAACAAAGAGGGAGGAGCATAACCACATGCGGTGGCATAAAAGATGAAAGAAGGAAGAAACTGAGTAAAGAGTTGGACAACAATGGAGTTTTCGCACAAATTTCTCTCTCTAAAAAAGACGTGAGCTTGAAGAAGACGAAGAAAAGAGAAGGATTTTAAAAGAAGAGACGTTTGACACATTTTAAACCTATCTATTGAGTTTCCCACCAACACACGTGAAAGGTCGCCTATAATCATTTCAAATGAACACATGGCACTTCGTGAAGTGTTTTGATAATTGAAAAGACAGTGCCATGCCATTTGCGAAGTGACGCTGTGGTAATAGAAAGGGGATGCCTTCTCAAGCAAGTTTGAGTTTTGGCGCCATAATTTTTATCAGACATATCCAATAACTCCCAATTAAAAATATATCCCAACGGTTCAAAACGCTACGATGTCCCCTCGCCACAAGTCCAAACGTTGTTTAAATTGTAACTCGGCTACATCGGGGAGAATTTTTACTTTTTTGAACATAGCTAAGCATCACAAGGTAAACTTCACAAGTCCCAATGATAGGGGCAGTCCTAACGAAAAATCACTGCTCATAACTATACCCCACAACAGCATGAACGAGAGAATTTCACTTCCCCCATAGCAAAAACGAGTATTTGAGAAGTTTAGTAGGCCTTTCGGGAAAATTTAAAATAGTTAAGCTAGAATGGTTGAAGCTCAATGTAAGGAAAAAGTGATGATGTCCCTTCTACAAAACACTAATAAGCCACACCTCTTTGGCTCAAAGAAGATTCATCGGATTGAGAGGTTTTTCGTGCAGACATTTCCCGTTCCCACAATAAATCTCTCCACGAAGGGGCAAATGTAGAGGGGGCTTGAAGGTAATCCTGAGATTAAGGATAATTCCCTTATTTACAACAGTATCTAGGTTAAGGCAGTGTGGCAACGTAGCAAGGCATCTTAGCATGGTAACTCAGCGTGCCATCTCAGCAAGGCATCTTAGCGTGGCAACTCATATTTTAGCTTGTTGTGTTACTTAGCCATATTGTACCTTTTGTTTGTACTGACTATGGGCTATAATGATTGTAATAATGTAATGAGAATAATGATTATGTGTGAGGTCGAACGGTATTCGCAAGAGACCAGGCTTGGAAAGGCCTGTGAGAGCTTTCATGCTCTATCGAACGACCTCACCGTGGGAACTTTGGAGGGCCTTGGTTTGGAGGATTGATAAGTGAGGCAACGTTGGGGTTTGTCCTGACCATCTTAGATACACCTGGTAAAACACCGAAGGACCCTGACCGTGGAACCTCGGGGGGAGCAGCCTTGAGTTTCATCGGGCGTTGAGTTGTGAGCCAAATAACCCTCTACTTAATGTCACATCCACTTTATCTGATGTCACTAACCATCTAGGCAATGTCAGACATGCACTTGAGTAAACCACTGTGGTATTTGGGGATGTTTGACAGTTGGCGAGCCACCTCTGTGACAACAACCCCCTAACACACAATGGTTAGGCAAAAGGCATGTCTTGGCATTTAATGTTTATGACATGGAGACAATTAGTGCATCAGGTATTTAATGTTTGTGACATAAAGTATGAGGGATGTCTTTCACAGGCATTAATGGCGGAGTTTCCTCGGGGATGGTGTGGGAGGCTATTTAAGGACCCCAACCACCTCTAAGGAGGGGATGATCTTTTTGAGAGTTCAGAAGTTATTACTAGAGATAATATACATCAGAGAGAGTTATCTCACCCACCATTGTCATTTATTAGGAAGCTTTAATACTTGACAACAATATCTTGAAGGTGGTTGGTGTGTTTGGTTGCCTACCAAGGTGTATCTAGGGTGCTTACTCCTCTCTCCCTCTAGCTAAGTTACTTCTAAGTTCATTACTACCTTCTGAGTTATACACGAGAGATTTGTGAGCTCAAATGGAGTCTATCTTCACTGAGTCTATTTAACTTATCATTACTGTACTCAAAAAGGGGTTACACCTCCATCTTATCTAAAATACCCTCTTACAATTATTATGGCCCAAATTTAGTTAGATTCGTAAGCACTACAGACTTACTAGGTTTAATCCTCATTGTTGAACTACTTTTATAGGTATTAGGTCGCAGTTATTGTCACAGAATTGAGCTACTCATTGGACGAGTTTCTCCAGCACCAGTTCTATTTATTATTCCTAGGATGTAGGTGTGGATCATTGTAGCTCCTTTAAATTCTTGTATTCATTTACATTTCAGTTATCAGTCAGTTGTATTATTTCAGATTTTCTCGAGTCAAATATTTGTACGAGATGTATTTGTTATTCAGAGTTGAACATTGAGATATTGAGATATATTATATTCCATAGTTAGAGTTTGATTCTATTGTCAGTTGGAGGGTATCAGAGATGTTTTAGTTTATTCAACATTTTATTATCTCGATGCAAACAAATGGATCATCGATCTCCCTTTATATAAGATGTGAGGAGTCTATGATTAACAAATTTCATCACATGCCGATTGACATTGTTTTTTCTCCAACGGTTATGTCTCCTCGGCTTTCATGCCTCTATAGATCAGTGATCCCCACCCTATGCCGTGGAATTCAATTTAAAAGTTAAATAGATTTGTTCCCTTAAAAAAAGAAAAAATGAATTGTTACAACATAACATTCCTAAACTCTCAAGTTTGCCCAAAAATAAAATATAAGTACATGCATATATGTTTTCTCTTAATAAATCTGTTAAATTCTTCCTTTTTACACACTAATATGTGTCATATTCTAAGAATCTATTTTGCAGGATATCATTCCCACACCAGATGTTTTGAAGCAAAGAGAGTATGAATCGCTTATTCTTCTAGATTAAAAGGGAGTTATTACTCTTCTAAATAAAAGGAAGTGCAAAACAACTTATTTTTATGGATTAAAAGGAAGTTTAATCCCACTTGTTATTCTGGTTTAAAATGAAGTTCCCACTCTTGAGTTTTAAAAGGAAGTGTAACCTTGCTCGTTCTTTTGGCTAAATGAATCTGTTTATCTTCTATCTTAAAAGGAACTACAACCTCGCTCGCTCTTATTTCTTAAAAGGGATTTATCTCTCTTCTAGCTTAAAAATAAGGGAAACCCTACTCATTATTATTGATTAAAAGAAATTTCTTTCTCTTCTGGATTAAAAGGAATTTATCTCTTTAACTTAAAAGAAAATATAACGCAGCTCGTTCTTCTAGCTTAATAGGCGGCGTAATCACTACACCAAACTGGGTTATTGGTCACGGATTTTTTCCCTGGCCAAAGCTGTGGGTTACGGATTTGGTCCACAAACAAATTGGGTATGACTGTTTCCTGTGGTCACGGCCCATGCCTCTGATCATCTGATGGTCACGGATCTTAGTCGTTCACGGAAACTTGTCGCGGATGAAGACCATGACCCATTTATCACACTGGTCACGGTCTTAGGCTGTGACCGAACCTTAAATTTAGTTGGATGGTCACATCACTAGTCACAGCCCTATGCCGTGACCCAACCCTAATTATAGTTGAATGGTCACATCACTGGTCACGACCCAAGGACGTGACCCCCTCTTATATTTTTTTGGACGGTCACACCACTAATCACGGCTATATTCCATGACCCTTATTATATGTGCCAGGAAAATAAATATGGTTACGACCTTTAGCGGTGATCAGCTTTACCTATATTAAAAAAATTGGACTTTCTCTATTTTGGGTCGTGCTCTCAAATCGAGGGTCCCATGACCATGATGTCGGCTACTATGAGTTACATTGGACCCATGCGAGGTGTTATCGCTGCTCAAAGGGTCGTTGGGAGGGAGGGGGGCTAAGGGGGTTCCCCCCCCCCCAACGACACCTTTTCAAGCCTAAGTGTGGATTTTCTATGTTTTGGGTCGTGCTCTCAAATTTGGGGTCCCGTGACCACGCGATCGTTTCCTACAAGTTACATTGGACCCGTGCGAGGTGTTGGCGCCGCTCACAGGGATGTCTGGGGGCACTAAGGGGTTTCACCCCACAACGGTAGGTTTTCAAGCCTAACTGTGTATTTTCTTTATTTTGGACCGTGAGATCAAATCGTGGGTCCTATGCCCACGTAGTCGTCTTCTACGAGTTACATTGGACCCGTGCAAGGTGTTGGCATTACTTAATGGGACGTTTGGGGAGAGCTAAGGGGTTTCATCCCCCAATGGCACGTTTTCAAGCCTAAGTGTGGATTTTCTCTATTTTGGGTCGTGCTCTCAAACCGAGGGTCATGTGCCCATGCGATCGGCTCCTAAGAGTTACATTGGACTCGTGCGAGATGTTGGCATCGCTCATAGGTCCGTGTGGGTGGAGCTAAGGGGTTTCATCCCCCAATGGTACGTTTTCAAGTCTAAGTGTGGATTTTCTCTATTTTAGGTTGTGCTATCAAACCTAGTCTCCCGTGACCACATGGTCAGCTCCTACGAGTTACATTGGACCCGTGCGAGGTGTTGTCACTACTCACGGGGAGGTTTGGGGGGCACTAAGGGGTTCCCCCCCCCCCCCAACGGAATGTTTTCAAGCCTAAGTATGGATTTTCTCTGTTTTGGGCCATGATCTCAAACTGAGGGTCCCGTGACCATGCGATCGAATCCTACAAGTTACATTGGACCCGTGCGAGGTGCTGGCTCCACTCTTGGGACCGATTGGGGGCAAATCCACTTACATTTTTTCCACATCTGCGTGTAGTCAACCATGTGGTCACGACCCTAAGCTGTGACCCATGCCCATGAAAACATTGAGATGGTCATGGCCCAAAGCTATAAACCATGTGGTGTGAATCATAGAATTGGTCACAGATATAAGCCGTGACCCATACGTGATGAAACTTAGAGGGAACTTTGGCGCAAAATTGGCGCCATAATGGTCATGACCTGGTCACGACCTAAGGTCGTGACCCACACTGGTCAGGGATTTAGGTCATGACCACTTTGAAGAGAATCCATGACCACATTGGGTCATGGATATGGTCACCCCAAAGTTGATGTGGCCACGACTTTGGTCCGTGACCAGCTGGTCAAGGATTTGGGCCGTAACCCCCAGGGGGTGACCATTCTTAGGATTTGGTATAGTGAATCATTATTTAGGATTAAAAGAAAGTTATATCTCTTTTAGATTAAAAAATTTCAACCATGTTATGGCCATCCCTAGGGGGGGTCCGAGGAGGGCTTCCCTTTGCTCAATTATCGTCGATGTGGAGTAATATGTCGAGATGGAGTTTCCAGCCTATTTTGCAAAAAACAAGAATAAGAAATGTTGCCATCTCGAGAGAACGTCATTAAGGACAATATTGTTGCTTACGAAACCAAGTAGTTCAAAGGTTAGGGGACAAAGTTATGAAATTGAAAAGTGTTAGGCAACCATACTGCCCTTTCTATCTCTTATGGGCATGTGTTAATCCTGATAAACTCTATCAAGTTTGTTCTTATGTGCATAACATAAATGGATAATTGAATCATTCAACTCGTGTCATGGAAAAGGATGGAGTGAGTTCATCCTTAAGAGTGTCCCTAAAATAAAAATTCAAAATATATTGTAAGTGTTTGTCGAGTCACAAGTAGTTATGTAAGAACGGATGTATATATCAGACAAGACATAAGCATGCAAGGATATGAAATCCATTAAGAATATATATATAATAAAAATAATGTAGCAAATTTGTATAAGGGAGGACTCAAGTCAAGAGTCTTACTCAAGATGCCTATATAGCCCAAGGGGCATCAAAGTTCACATAGTTCGAAGATAACATAGGGTAGGGTTTAACCAATAAATCCAAACGGGAGATTTCTCTCATAGAGATAAACGTGCTTCGAATATGAGGATGTGTAGTGAGAATCCCTCCTTTGAAATTTATAGGTAAACCCTCTTTTTCTTATTTTTGAGTTTTTTATATGAAAATAAAGTATGTACAAATATTATTAATAAAGGTTTAAGATTAAGGTATGCGATGTAATGAAATAAGGCATTAAAGTAGAAATAAAGCAACTAGTGCTAAAATAAGAGAATTTAAAGACAAGGGTGGATAATTGAACCTCCTTATGAAGACTTAAAGTGGATCTTGATTGTCCATGTGCTGATCTCACAACGAGGGGATATATGTATGAGAAGATGTGTGTGAATTATGGAGTATGAAAAGGATGGAAGGAACTTGGGCAATGGGTTTTTTAATAGGGGAATAACTCTGAATTAGATAGAATGTTCTCTGAATTGTTGAAAGGGATGTTCAGGGGTCCTTTCAAAGTGAGGTCATGTCCTCTATTTATAGGGCAAAGGGGGTTCCTACCGAAAGGGTCATTGACCTACCTATTAGTATATAAACCCAGACACACTGTTGATAGGCAGGGTCCTAGGGGTGCTATTCGATAGTCTGAGATAAATGTTTTTAAAAAATAGTCATAAAATGAAAATCATATGTTAGAATCACACACGGGGTGGAAAGTTGCAAAGGGTATTAAAATCCCTTTTAGATTTCATCCAGCTTCGTTCAATTTGGAGAGTTAACCAAGGTCAAACGGGGCCCAAAAGTACTCGACGACTCTTCAAATTAAAATGGGTCGTTCGTCCGTATGACAAGTTTGATTTTCTCACGAGGTGGACCATTTGAAAGGGAATTAAGATACTTTTAAATATTCATTTAGCTCCATTCAAGCTGGAGAGTTAACCAAGGTTAAACTGGGTCTGGGAGCTCCCAGTGCTCTCTCGTTCAATTTTGGGGGTAAAATGGACCATTCGTCCATATCGTAAGGTTGATTCACGCATGGGATGGACCGTTGGAAAGGAAATTAAGATCCATTTGATGATTCATTGATCTTCTTCTCACGCGAAAAAATTAATCGGAGTCAAACGAGGCCCAAGAGCACACGGTGGCCTCCATATCAGTTTTCGATTGAAAATGGACCGTTCGTCCGAACCGTAAGGCCAATTTATGCACGAGGTGGACCATTAAAAAGGGGATTAATAGACCTTCAAATATTCATTAATCTTTCGCTCAGACGATAAAGTTGATCGGAGTCAAATGGGGTCTGGGAGTGCCCGAAGGCCTCCAGATCAGTTTTCAATATTAAAAGGGATTGTTTGTCGAAATGTAAGGTTGATTTGTACATGGGACAAATCATTGGAAAGGGGTTTCATTTAATGGCTCTCAAATGATTATGTTATTGGAGTCAAGCGGGGGCTGGGAGCATTTAATGGCCTCTAAATCGGTACTAAAAGTATGACCTAGGGTTTGCAGTGAATGTATGAGTGCTAGGGACCTAAGGAAGTGTTTAGGGAGTCCTAGGATGGGGTGTCTATAGAGAGACCCTCTATGGGCGAGCTTGGAACAAGTGAAGGTCATCGAATGATAAACATAACATCGACATTGGAGAAGAGGATTTTAGGTTAATTTTGTGGACCTAGAGGATGAGGTTGACCGATTCAGAGTGCCGAGGTCAGTTTTGAGGTCCTAAGGATATTAAGATGGCCGATTTAATGGGTTGAGGTCAGTTTTGAGGATCTAAGAAGACGAGGATGACCGATTCAACGGGTTAAAGATGTGTTAAGATTTGTTCTAGGGGGCTAGGGTAACCAATTTAATTGGTCAAGGTCAATTCTAAAGTGATGATGGGGATGAGAATTTCAATGGGTTGAGGTAAATTCTCAGGAACTAACTTTATGATGACCAATTCTGCAGGTCAAGGTCAATTTTGAGGACCTTAAGTTGTGACAACCAATTCAGGGCTAGGGTAAATTCTGAGGACCTAAAGTTGTAATGACAAATTCTGCGGGCCAAGGTTAATTCTGTGGACTTTAAGTTGTGTAGAATAATTCTAAGGGCCGAGGTCAACTCTGAGGACCTTAAGTTGGGATGACTAATTCTGAGGGTCGAGGTCAATTCTGAGGACCTGAAATTGTGATGACTAATTCTGAGAGCCGAGGTCAACTATGAGGACCTAAAGTTATGACGACTAATTCTGTGGGTTGAGGTCAATTATGAGTACCTTAAGTTGTGACGACCAATTCTGAGGGCCGAGGTCAATTATGAGGACCTAAAGTTGTGACGACCAATAAAGACGGCCAATGTCAATTATGAGGACCTTGAGTTGTGACGACTAATTCTGAGGGTTGAGGTCAATCCTGAGGACTTAAGTTGTGACGGCCAATTCTAAGGGTTGAGGTTAATTATGAGGACCGAAAGTTGGGATGACCAATTCTGAGGGTCAAGGTTAATTATAAAGACCTAAACTTGGGATGACCAATTCTGAGGGTCAAGATCAATTCTGGGGACCTTAAGTTATGATGACCAATTCTGTGGGTCGAGATCAATTCTAAAGACCTTAAGTTATAACGTGGGGAACAACTCTCCAGGGAAAATTTTAAATTATGTTGGGGGTGCAAGTGAACTTGTGGTTCTACTAGGGATTGTGTTGTTTCGAAACTCCTCCGAGGGATGTTTAGTTTTAAGGTTTCTATTTAGTAATTTTAATGGACTTAGGATGCGGGCGCATTATTGGTTTTGCTGTGGAATATGCTGGGGGTAAGAGTGTAAGAATAATCCAACTGGGGATTTTGAGAGTTTGTAATGGGATAAATGTTACAAAAATTATTTTCTTGAGGAAAATAATTTCTATATTCTTCAGGGATTTGGGGGGATTTTTTGGGCAATTTCTAGAAATTTTTAGAATTTTCTAGCATTTTTTGTACAATATTTAAAAGGCACTTCCGATAAACAGGCTTGAGGTGGTGCCAATCGACATTGTCACGGACTTCTGGACTTTCTCGGTATAGGCTGGGGGCTTCAGAAGTTAGCTTTCAGGTGGATTGCTAAATCTTTATTGGGGATATTGGAGTCTTTCTTCGGGGGACACATGGGCTACATGTATGAATGCACAAGTTGAGGAGGATACTGGAGCATGAGTTTGGATACGTCTGGTACCTTGAATAAAGAGTGGTACGGCAGATGAGGTGACGTCCATTTCTGATTCTTTCCTTTCGAGATTTTTGAGCAGATCCATCGTTGTGACTAGAGGAGCTTTGCATTGACTATATTGTATGCTTGATGTAATGGATTTGTACCTGAAAAGAAATTCAAAAAAGAAAAAATATATGCATCTATTTTGTTTGATTATGTTGATTAAGTGGCTTACTCTACATGCACTTTAATTTGCTGCTGAGGTTTTGTTTTGAAAAAAAAATCGAAAAATGTGTTTTGTTTGGAATTTTTGAGTAGAGGAGAGCCTTGGAGGCTTGGTTGTGAAAGGCTTCCCTTTGAAGGGACTTATTTAAAAAAAATGTTTTTGGAAAGTTCTGGATAGAGGAAGGCCTTGGCGGCTTGGTTGGTATATGAATGAGGAGATAAAATTCTCGAAGTAAAGCGGAGCATGTCAACTTTGTTGGGTTATATTGATTCTGGTGTGTCGAAGAGAATGTACTAATGATGGCTTTATTGGAGCTGTATACTGGAATATGCTAGCAGCGGCGATACAATTTTGGTGCCCCGAGTTCCATGTCTTTCGTTTTGGCCTGGATGAGACCTTTTTTACCAATGAGGAATTCTCAGCAATATTAGGGGTCATCTCTAATGTGGTAGTGGATATGCCCAATTTTTATCATTTTCCCTGGGTATTTTTAGTGGAGTTTCTCCATATTTCTTCTTCGGTGACTCGACCGTTGGTTACTAAAGGGATTATTTCTCTTCAGGCGGTAATATATTTTGCGTGCCTAGGGGTTTTTGAGAATTCTAGCTTTGTTGGAGCTGTTGATTTGGGCCTTACTACAAGGTTTTTGTTAGTGATAGGGGACTTGACAACTGATCCTCAAGTGGATGCAATAATGGCATAGAATTCTCACCACCACAATCTTATGGCAGTGGTCTTGGCTGAGACCCTGAACGGTCTGAATACTTAGAAGGAAGGTCGTTTTGACTTTCTGAGGGGGAGTCTAGTAATGTTATCCATATGTCTTGCAGAGAGGTTTTGTTTAGCATCCCCTCCTGAGTATCCCTTCATAGGTGTTCCTAATTTCTTTTTCCGACCTTTCTTCAGTTTCGTCCCATCTGTAGAGAACTAGTCTAATTGGTTTGTGGAGCATGGAGCTAGGTGTCTTTGTTGGTTAGTGCCACAGTTAGGAGACTTGTAACTTGCTTTGCATCTTCGAGAGTATCGGTATGTACGGTTGGTTGCCCTTCACTAGACTTCCTTATATTTACCCTAGTGGCTTCTATGCGAAGTCAAATGCGCGAAGTCAAATGAAAGTAGGTAGTAGAGAAGATAATGGTGAAGGGACCGATTAAAGGTGGTTTGTTTCCTTCGACACCATGGAGGAAGTTGGTGTGGTTCTATGGAGAGCATACAGAGTGTTAACTAGGAATGAGACACTTGAGGGCCTCTGAGGGTAGTAAATGATGACGATGCGGGACCATCGGTAAGTTGAAGGTAATGTCCTCTGAAGCTTGGGTTATTTTTTATGTAGCTAGGGAATTTTGGGGTGTTTTTCTTTTTGGGGGTTTGGAATAATTTTTATGCAGCTTGGTAAGGGTGAGGTTTGTTTAAAGATGGTTTAATAAGTGGTAGGGTGGTGGTTTGTTTAACTCCCTTCAT
Organism: Sambucus nigra; assembly: GCA_949130495.1. Lineage (NCBI taxonomy): Eukaryota > Viridiplantae > Streptophyta > Magnoliopsida > Dipsacales > Adoxaceae > Sambucus > Sambucus nigra. Next base: position 415,091,663 of record OX422210.1, on the reverse strand, counting down.
TGATACTTCATGTAATGATTGTGTTCCTTAATTACAAATAAAAATGATATTGATCATATTTTTTTGTGCGTCTTGATGATTTTTGCATTTGACTTATCTATACTAATCGCTAAGGCATACATAATCATTTTATTAATATAATTGATAAAATGGACCACAGTTCTTGGAGGTTAGAAAAGAATAACATTTTGTGAAAAATAAGGGGACTAAGACCCTGTATGGCGTATGGGTTGCCCACGTACCTCTGGGGGTTTTGAAAATATTCATGAGTTTCATTTTGAAAAGAAATTTATTTTTGAGAGGAATGGGTCCACTGTAGTTTTGGGTAAAGGGAAATGAATATTTTTTTAGAATAGAAGGGGGTGATAAGAGTCGTAGCGCGCTGAGATTTCAGACTAAAGGTAAAATTTCTTAAAATGGTCCAAGTTGACTAGATGTGCCATCGCCTCTGCGTCGAGGTCCATGAGCATAGTGGCGCCGCCTGAGATAATTTTATTCATAATGTAGGGGGCCGCTCCAATTCGGTTTGAATTTACCTCTGGGTCCCAGATGGGTTCATGATCTCCTTGAGGGCAAGGTCTCCTTCCCGAACACCACGATACTTGACTTTTTGGTTGAATGATCGCGCTATTCAGCGATGGTTTCCCTATATATGGTATATAGCCTTATGTCTCTTCTTATCCAAGATTGATAGTTCATCAAAGTGCTTATGATGCTAGTATTCTTCACTAACTTTGCTTTCGAGCATAATACGCAGGGAAGGTATTTCTAGCTCAATGGGTAGGACTATTTCCATGCTGCACACTAGAGAATAAGGGGTATTCCCAATAGGCATTCTAATTAAAGTGCGGTAGCACCAGAGGGCATAAGGGATTTGATCAACCCAATATCTGTACCTTTCGATAATTATCTAATTATGGTTTTGAGGCTTTTGTTGGCGGCTTCAACAACACCATTTGTTTGGGGATGGTAGGGAGAAGACTGTAACACCCCACCCGCCCGGGGAGAGCGAACGACGCGCTACTGTCGATAAAACTAATAAAATCCACAAATAGCAAGGTATATAGCATCTAAAAATTCCACAACAATAAAAGAGAACTACAAATCTCAAATCTCTTCAAATAAATACCAAGTGTCTCGAATTACGTATAAAAACTATATAACTCGAAAATAAATAAATCTCTAATGCTCTATACATCAACAATAAATACAAATCTTCTCTCTCGAATATTCTTCCCAAAATATCCAAGCTAAAAAAAATCTCCAATTAATCCATAGCGTCCTAAACCAAGCTAACTTGCCAATTAAAGAAAATATGGGGAAGTACACAATACGACAGGAAAGATGCTCAACAATTATAGGTTAGCGATGAATAAAGCGTAACAACACGAGTACGAATATTCAAATCAAATGCAAATCTCAATAGCATTTTATCAATAAATTTCTCAACAACACATTAACCGGTTCACCAGGCCTCACCCCATCCGCATATGCTTTATCAAGACATAGCCCCGGGAAGAAGGAATTTTGGCGGATGCCCAACGTCCATGCCATATTAAAATCTAATGACAACGTGTTCAACAACAACATTATAATGATACCACATGAATCAAAATAATTTCAACAATTATTTTTCAAGATTTCCAAGAATTTAACAATTCAAATATGAGTTGAATTAAACATGAAATCAACGGAATAACTCTCGAGAGATTTAAAGAGCATATTGTGTAAAACCCCATACCTTAAAATCATCGCATGAATCCTCACATAAAAATCAGCCTCAAAATGTGAGCGCACCGTCACCTTCCTCTGGCGAAAATAATCAAATCACATTCTAACCCCAATACGAGATAACCCCAAATAGTCCTCTTTTAAAACCCCTAAAAAATTAGATCCAAAAATTATTCGAATCCCCAATCCAACTTCAGATTTGGATTCTAGACGAAAAATTGAGTCAGGTATGTGTTTTGAATTTTTTTCAAATCTCATTCGAATGCACTCAAAAAGAAGATCTAAACATTCCAAATTGCCTCTTCTCATTCCACTCATTTTTGCCTCTTTGGATTTCGTTTTTGGCCTCTCTTTTTTCATCTCCCTTTCCTTATAATCAACCATAATATTCCTTATATAGTCTCTCTCTCAAACCCTAGCTTGGATAGTAAGCTAACACATATTACTATATTTCCATTTAATTCAAAATTGTCTAGTTTACATATTTAAACCATTATAAAAATGTTCTAAAGCCAATTAAATTTGAATTTAAATATTCTATTCATTTCAAATAAAAATAAATATAATGTTAATATCCATATCCCAACTAATAAAATAATAATATTATTAAAATTACATACCATATTCATAAATAAAGCCATCAAAATTACGGGGTATTACATACTTCCCCCATTGAAAAGGAATTTCATCCTCAAAATTCGACGAAATCTAACGCTCGAAATAAAATGCTACTTGATTCTATATCCCAAAAATCACACACTAAAGTCCTCAAATCAATTATAAACATCCTCTCTACGACACCTAACACATCCTCAAAAAATATCTATCTTCAAAGAAAACATATCTAACCCGCATGCTAGACCCAATACCCAAGACCCAAGGGTTGTCGTATACCTAAGCTCTGATACCATTTGTAACACTCCGCCCGCCCGGGGAGAGAGAACGACGCGCTAATGTCGATAAAACTAATCAAATCCACAAATAACAAGGTATAAAGCATCTAAAAATTCCACAACAATAAAAGAGAACTACAAATCTCAAATCTCTTCAAATAAATACCAAGTCTCGAATTACATATAACAACTATATAACTCGAAAATAAATAAATCTCCAATGTTCTATACATCAACAATAAATACAAATCTTCTCTCTCGAATATTCTTCCCAAAATATCCAAGCTAAAAAAAATCTCCAATTAATCCATAGCGTCCCAAACCACGCTAACTTGCCAACTAAAGAAAATATGGGGAAGTACACAATACGACAGGAAAGATGCTCAACAATTATAGGTTAGCGATGAATAAAGCGTAAGAACACGAGTACGAATATTCAAATCAAATGAAAATCTCAATATCATTTTATCAATAAATTTCTCAACAACACATTAACCGGTTCACCAGGCCTCACCCCATCCGCATATGCTTTATCAAGACATAACCCCGAGAAAAGGAATTTTGGCGGGTTCCCAACGTCCGTGCCATATTAAAATCTAATGACAACGTGCTCAACAACAACAATAAAATGATACCACATGAATCAAAATAATTTCAACAATTATTTTTCTAGATTTACAAGAATTTAACAATTCAAATATGAATTGAATTAAACATGAAATCAATGGAATACCTCTCGAGAGATTTAAAGAGCATATTGTGTAAAACCCCATACCTTAAAATCATCGCATGAATCCTCACATAAAAATCAGCCTCAAAATCTGATCGCACCATCACCTTCCTCTGGCGAAAATAATAAAATAACGTTCTAACCCCAATACGAGATAACCCCAAATAGTCCTCTTTCAAAACCCCCAAAAAAATAGATCCAAAAATTATTCGAATCACCAATCCAACCTCAGATTTGGATTGTAGACGAAAAATTGAGTCAGGTATGTGTTTTGAGTTTTTCTCAAATCTCATTCAAATGCACTCAAAAAGAAGATCTAAACATTCCAAATTGCCTCTTCTCATTCCACTCGTTTTTGCCTCTTTGGATTTCGTTTTTGGCCTCTCCTTTTTCCATCTCCCTTTCCTTATAATCAACCATAATATTCCTTATTTAGTCTCTCTCTCGAACCCTAGCTTGGAGACTAAGCTAACACATATTACTATATTACCATTTAATTCAAAATTGTCTACTTTACATATTTAAAACATTATAAAAATATTCAAAAGCCAATTAAATTTTAATTTAAATATTTGATTCATTTCAAATAAAAATAAATATAATGTTAATATCAATATCCCGACTAATAAAATAATAATAATATTAAAATTACATACCATATTCATAAATAAAGCCCTCAAAATTACGGGGTATTACAAAGACTTGTATCTCTGAATCCCTTATTCATGGGCCAATTCTGTGACTTCGGCTTCGAAGTGGAGTCCATTATCTGATACTAATTGGCAGATGATCATTCTGATAAGCTTGTCCACTTTCTTAGCATTCAACATTACGTATGACTCAACTTTGAACCATTTGGTGAAGTAATCAATGGCTACTAGGATGAATTCATGACCGTTCAAAGCTTTGGGAGTAACCTTCCTTGTGATGTCAATGCCCTGGTGTAAAAGGGTGAGGGAAAGTTCATGTTGTATAGTTTTCGAGGATGTTAGTGTCCGAGTTTGGCAAAATGTTGGTATTTAAGGCATCTTTGAACATAGGCAGTGAAATATTGAGCCATGGTGGTCCAATAGTACCCTTGATAGATGATCTTTTTAGCAAGCATATGATCGTTTATGTGGGTCCTGCATTCCTCACTGTGGATCTTTTGCATCATATCTTGAGCATCAGTCCCTCCTATGCAATGCAAATGGGTTCTATTGAAGTTTCTTTTGAAAAGATATTTGTTGCAGATGATATATCTGGAAACCAACTTGCGAAAGGTCACAAGGTCTTTCTTATTTACATCTTGGGGATGCCTACCATGTTTGAGGAGGCGCCAAAGGTCATAGTGCCATAACCCGACCATATTAGAATCTTCCTCAATGAAGAGCTCAATGTAGTAGCAGTGGGTGGGCATAGCTTGTTTCTGAACCATGAAAGGGCCCATTATTATTCCCTCCGGCATGTCGACCATGGAGGCCAGGGTAGCAAGGGAATCAACTAGTTTATTCTTTGCACGAGGAAGGTAATGGAAGGTGACATCATTGAACTAGTAGGCCATCTTTTCTAGGTAGGTGTGAAAGGATAGGACTTTCTCGTCTTTGACTTTCCATTTTCTGAGGATTTTATCGATAATAAGGGCAGAGTCTCTATAGACATCTAGGTGTCAAATTCCTTTCTTGAGGGTGATCTTGAGGCCTTCAGTGCATATCTCATACTCAGTCATGTTATTGGTGTAAAGGGAGTATAATTTGATGGCAATATGGGTGTGAGAGTCATCAGGGGAGATAAGGAGTATCCTAATGTCGTATCCTATCTTATTAGCTACTCCATCAAAGAATATTTTCCATCTAACTTCCTCCTGAGAGGAGTCAATAATATCCTCATCAAGTAATTCAGAGACCCAAACATCGATCCCTTTCATGGGGTAATCAACAAGGTAGTCCAAGATGGCTCTCCCTTGCTTATCTTTTTGCGTGACACACACAACATCAAACTCGACTTATAACATCAACCAACAGGCCATTCGACTGGACAGAGCGGGCTTTTCTAGCAAGTATTTGATGGAATCCATACGGGATACTAGCCTGATGGGAAATATAAGAATGTAGTGTCGTAACTTCTGCGTGACCCATACTAGGGCAACACATGCTTTCTCCAAAGCAATGTAGTTGACTTCGTATTCTTCCAGTTTCCAACTGGCATAATAAATGGATATTTCCTTAATGGATTCTTCAATGTATTGGGCTAGAAAAGCCCCTACTACAGTATATATTACGATCAAGTATAGGAGGGGGAGAGACTTGGCTATAAAGGCATCAACACCGGAGGTCGGGTATTTGATTCAGTCAAAGTTTCTTAGCAAGCCTCATTCCAGGCTTTGGTTGAAACTTTTCAGAGGAGTTTGAAATTGGGTTTGCGGATGGAGGTCAGTTAGCTAATGAACTGACTTATGTACTATAGTTTACCTAGGAATCCTGAGACTTTCTTTTCCATCCATGGTGGTGGAATCTCAAGTATGTCTTTGAACTTGGTAGGGTCTACTTCTATTCCCTTCTCACTGACCTTGAATCCCAATATTTTTCCTTTAGTGATGTCAAAAACACATTTTTATGGCTTTACCGCATCTGGTATTATCGTAGTCGTTCGAAGAACTTTCGGAGGGTGGAAATATGACCTTCTCGAGTCTTAGAATTAATTATAATGTCTTCTATATAGGCATTGATCTCCTTGTGAATAAGGTCGTGATGGATGGTTATTGAAAACCTTTGGTAGGTAGCCCCGAAATTCTTGAGTTTGAATGGCATAACATTATAGCAGAAGGTTCCCCATGGGGTAATGAAGGAAATTTTCTCCTGATGGACAGGGTGCATGTTGATTTGGTTATATCCGATGAATCCATCGACAAATAAGTTGAGGGCATGGTTAGCCATGTTGTCCACGATCATTTCAATGTTGGGTAACGAGTAATCATCTTTTGGGTATATTTTATTCAAACTCCGATAGTCGACGCACATGCGGAATTTTCCTCTTGACTTTGGCATGGGGACGATATTGGCGAGCCATATATGATATTTAACTGGACGAATGAATCCCAAATTCAATTTCTTGAGCACTTCCTCTTTGACTTTGAGCAACCATTTGGTGCAGAGTTTCCTTAGCTTCGGTTTGATCGACTTGCATTCATGGAATGTCAAGATCTCTTGTTGAGCTATTTTTAGGTCAATGTCGGTCATATCATCATAAGACCATACGAAGACGTCCATGAATTCTTTCAATAGTTCTTCCAATTATGCAGGCTCATGCTCCTTAAGGGTGTACCCTATCCTAATCTCTCATTGATGGCTACTAGAATCGAGATTAATAACAACAGTCTCATCATCATTAATTTAAACATGGTTATGTTGTGTGTTACTATCCTTATTAAGATCAGTTAAGAATTGCTCATTTTTAAAATCATCATCATCATCGAAAGTTTAATTAGAATAAAGACAATTAATATGAGGCATAACAAGATACTCAAAATCGTCGCTTATTTCATTTTTGGGAAAATAGCATTGAGAACCTTATCAAAAGAGGTATCAGTTACATTGATATCAGGAAAAGGGAAAATAACATTAGGTGAAGAGACTTGGACAAGGTAAAAATTATGGTCAGGTTGAATCTAATCGGGTTGGACTGCTACGGTATTCTAATTTAGGATAGGCGTGTTATATGCTTTGATTGGAACGGACAGGTATGGCGGCATGGTATTTGAGCGGATCATGCAGAGACTCAGCTCCAATGTCTGCAAGTCTAATGAGTCTTCAAAATAACTTTCCTTAGAGTCCTTGGTAACTATCACAACTTTTTTGGTGAGAGTTTGCACTTTATATTTGCAGTCTTCGTCCCAAGAGTTACTATCTTGAAAGAATATTTTCAACCTCGGTTATATTCTCTTCTCAACATGATCACATAGCGGTTCAGGGATGCCACAGAGGGGAAGTCTTCACCCTGCTTGATAATTATTTCGTTTAAAGAGTCTCTTGAAACAGTCTTTTCATCTTCTAATCCTCTTTTTTATCTTGGTTTATATAATTCTTTGAGGTCCTCCGGTGAAGGTTGGTAACCTAAGCCATTTGGGGTAAAGGCCTTCTTCTGGACTGTGGGCTCAAGGATCCCTGGATGGCATCACCTTAGACCCATTCTGGGCATGAAGTACATCTTGTTGAGCATCTAAATCACATTGACGTTGCTATGAGGGTTGTGTTCTGGACAGACTCAATCTTTGAAATTATCTCCTGCTTGGAGGGAAAGTTGTCAACTATGAAGTAAGAGATGAGCATGTCAATCATCCCATGCTGGATTTCTAATACTGGATTGCTAGTGCTGGCATTATCTGTACTGTCGTCATTCCCCCAAATGGTGATAAATTAACCTTTGGCAAAGAACTTTAGTTTTTGATGAACAGAATAGGATACTACTCAGATACTATGAAGCTATGGATGATCAAGGATTAGATTAAAGCATCCAGGTATATCATTAACTTGAAACTCGGTGATAAGATTGATAGGGACAACTCCTAGTGTGAGTTTTATGGACCCCATTAATTCTCGGTGGGTATTATCATAAGCACACACGAAAGATGAAGTGGGAGTGAGATCACTGACTTTCAATCCTAAATAGTTGAAAGTTCTGAGAGGATGACGGTAGATCCATTATCAACAAGTTAAGTGGGACTGTCTTTATCACGACTTCAATAAAGATGTTGAGGACATATTTATGATCAGGGATGAACTTCGATATCTCTTCTTTAAAAAAGGAGAGGACTCTAGAAGAGGTCAGGGACCCCATGTTTACATATTTTTTGGGAGTAGTGAAAGGAGGGACTATGGATCATGTGAGTAGTTTTATCAAGGCATTTCGGTGCAACTGAGAGGACATGAAAAGCTCCCATAGGGTGATATTGGCTTGGGTCTTCTTGATCTAGTCAAGTACTTTTCTTTCTTCGATGGTCATTTATGACATGGGAAGTTTTTTGACAACTCCCTTTCGTTTATTTGTTTCAATTGCAGGAGGAACCAAATCTTTGTAATATCTCTCTGACCTTGTCATATGATTCAATGAGGTGGGGAAGAACAAGAACCCCATTGGTTCATCTACCTTGTTCTGAACAAATACTTTATTTATTTCTCCTAATAAATCTTGGAAGGATATCATTCCACATAGGCTGGATACTGGACTGACGTTTTCCTGGCTTGGTTCATCATCTGAGCTGTTAAAATCATCCCCCATCCAATGGTGGGTATGTCTTATTTCCAAGAGTAATAAATGCATCCAACAACCTCAATGGCTTAATCGTACAAATATTCCCACTCAATGGGGAGGTTCCAGAGTGAAGGGACCAACCGTCCCTGAAGCTTCAAAGCGATGAGTAACTCAGAAATGCTACATATTTCACTTTTCTATCAAAATATATCGGTTATGGTCTGTACCACATAATCTAAACTAACTTCTTTAATAGTTACTACCCATTCATCTTATTCTCAGGCCCACTTTCGAGCTTTTATGAACAAGCCATTGAATTTTTGACTATCAACGATCATCTCGTTAGGAAACTCTAAGAGTTGATTCAACACAACTGGTAACTCCATGTCTTTCCCCTCAGATCGAGTGCGAACGGTAAGGTAGGCCCTTGTAAGGAGTGACAAAGCTTAATCAGGGAAGTATGTAGGGTGTAGGAGAAAAATGGACAAACCTTTAGCGGTTTGGGTGAGGTTATAAGGATGATGGGTGCTTTACTAGGCACGATTTGAGTAAACGGGTCAAAATTTGGGTCACTTTCTCAAAAGATGGCATTTGTATATTCTAGAAGTGGGTTATGAGTGGTATTAGGTTTAGGATTAGCCGGTGGGGTGATAATACCCCAGTCAATTAGGCCTTGGATCATATTTCTAAGGTGGAAGCATTGTTCGGTGGTATGACCTACGAATTAGTAGAAATCGCAACAGGCATTGAGTTTGAAATTTTTAGGAAGTGGATTTGGAAAGGGACGGGAGCCCAAGGGTTTGATGAGATTTCGTCTTAACAGGGCCCGGTAGACTTTGGACAAGGGAGCATGGAGCTTGGTGTACTCTTTCTTGGTACGATTAGGGTGACTTTTTGGTGACCAATAGGTAGGGAGTTGGGAAATATTATTGATTGTTAAGATTGTAGCACTAACGGACTTCTCATACTTTTATGAAGTGAACTATTCGGTAACTTTCTTTGGTTCAGATTCGAATTTAGTAACACCTTGCTTAATTTTAATACCAGCCTATTGAAGGGCTCGAAAGTGTGGGTAATACTGTACTCCCATGGATGCTCGAATATAAGGTAAAAAGTACTTCGTTTCTCCTCGAAGGGTCTGTTAGTCATCGTAGCGGCTCTATCTCCATCTTCCTATAAAGCTATTGATCGTTTCCCTAGGGTTTTGCATAAGAAACTCTAGATTTCGGTGCATAACCTCTAGCTCCTCATTATACTTGTACTGAGTCATGAATTATCAAGTGACATCCTCCCAATTATGAATCCTGGATTCTTTGAGGGATGGAAACCACCAAAGGGCACTTTCTTTCAAGGTCTACTGGAACATTTGGACAATTATCTCTTCGGAGGCACCAAAAAGGTTCATGGATCAATTCTAGCTTTGAAGGTGAATAATTAGCGGTCCAATTCCCCCGAACTTCGTAATGTCAGGCATTTTAACTTCTCTGGAAATCTAGCTTTGGCATAGGGAGACATATGGATGTAGTCCTTGTAGTTTCCAGATGTCTTGACTTGGTTGATCTTCTTTGACATCAGTTTGAGGTCTTCCTTGACCTTGTTTAGTTCCTTCTCTTTGGGATCCACGGGTACTAGAAGATTAGCCCCCGATTGGGCAAGGTTTGGAATAGGGAGTTGAGCTAGTGGCAGATCATTGGTAGACTGGGCACGTTGAACATGCTGGTACTCTTTTGGGACCTTGACAGGCTCGAAAGTGGGTGGACCCATGGCATAACGAAAGAGAACCTCAGGTTCTTCAAGAACCTGATCCTAGTGATGCTGCATTTCATAGACCTCGATTTGAAGAACGAAGAAAATAGGGAGCTAGGCCAAAATCGGGTATGCGATCGACCTTAGAGGGAAAAAAGGTTCGAATTTATTTTTGAAAGAAAGAGGGAGAATTTTTTTAGTATTTTGGAAGCAGGAAAATAATATTTTTGGTTTTTGAAAAAAGGGAAAAGGGAGGAATCTCAGTATAATTGTTATTATTAGTGTTATTCTTAGGTTTTCACATATATTAGGTTTTCCTAAATGTAAGAAAAATATTGAACAGGACCCGAGCCTGGGAAAATTGGATTTGAAAATGTAAGAGGGTAGTCCCCTTGAAGCCTGGGAGTATAGTAATACCAGTAGATGTGTAACCCCTATAGGTATGGCAATAAATTATAACCCAAGTACTCTTTCACAAAGACAAATGAACAGACAATATAGTATATAATTAACATTCAGATTGAACTCACAAGTCTCTCATGTATAATTCAAATAATAATAAAGAAAACTCAGAAGCAATTTATTCAAAGGGAGTGATAAGTAAGCACCCTAGATATACCTTGGTAGGTAGCCAACACACCAACAACCTTTGATATATCTCTGGTTAACTATTAAAAGCTTCACAATAATTGGCAATGGTGGTTGAGTAAATTCTCTCTCGTTTATAATATCTTCTTAAATATCTTTCTCTCTCTAGAAATAAAATTTATAGAAAGAAATCCCTTTCTCAGAAGTGATTGAGGCCAATAAATAGCCCCACACCCCTCCTGAGATGTCTCGGTCTTCATTAATGTGGAGGACCTCCCTTTTACACTTTAAATCTCAAGCATTAAATTCCTTATGGATTAGCAAACCTTATGTCATAGTTATTAAATGCCAGGACATGCCTTTTGCATATACACTGTGCGTTAGAGGACCGTCACAATAGAGGTGGCTTACCAAACCGTCTGACAGCCCCAATACCACAGTGGTTTACTCAAGTTCAGAATAGATAGTGGGCAGGTGGCTAGTGATGCCACCTAAAGTAGATGTGACATTTGATAAATGATTGCTTAGATCAAAACTCAATATTCGATGGAACTCAAGGTTACTTTGTACAAGATTCCACGGTGAAAGATCCCTTGGTGTTTTACCATGTGTATCTAAGATGGTCAAGACAAACCTTAAAGTTGCCTCACTTATTAATCCTCCAACCAAGTCCCTCTGAAGTTGCCACAACGAGGTCATTCGATAGAGCATGTGAGATCTCCCAGGCCCTGCCAGGCCTGGTCTCTTATGAGTACCATTTGACCTCATAGTCAATATTATAATTGTTACAACATTACAATCAGTGTATTTAAAAGATACAATTTGACTAAGTACTAATGGAAGACAAGGAGCTCTCTCGGCAAGTTTCCTCGCTGAGTTGCCTCACTGAGCTACCTCGAGGAGATGCCTATCTGTCTTCATGTTTCTTCCTTATTTTGAGTCTCTTATATTAATTGGGGAAGCTTTATCTAATTCAGAGATAATACTTCAGTTCCCCTACAAAAATATGTAAGACACGATTTGACTTGTTTTCAGTCTCACGAACAGGGTCCTGTTTAAAAAAAGGAAAAATAGCGCAAAAATTCGGGAGGTACGCTGACTCAAAATTTCGACAAAGTTTCGTATGGTAATTGGAAAACAAAATATGAGTGCCCTAGGTTTGACACCTATATGAGGTTTATGCAATTGTTGGGTTAGTGGAAGGGTCCCCCCACTTTGGAATGACTTTCACGATATACCTCTTGCCTATGAGGGAAATCATTCATCGGTATGTGTGGACAATCCATTTGATATACTGTACTTAATGTAAATTTCCTCACTATATACCGCTAGGGGACAGCACGTGTGAGAGAGAATTCGATATACTCGATGTATGTGAACGAGTTCCCTGCTATATACCTCCCATAGTGAGTTCGGTCAAGCGATATGATGCAGGGGGAACTGTTCAATATACGTTGACGGTACGAGGCCAATGGAAAGTGAGAGTCGTATCTCTTAAGCTAACTGCGACCCAAAGTACCAGCGCCCATCACAAAGTGAACCCCAGTACGGGATAAAATTTTGGCCAATATTTTTATGCTCTTAGTGATGTAGTGTGCAAAAATGCATGTCTTAATTAATTATAAAGGGAGAGTACTTTATTTTATATATATATATATATATATATATATATATATATATATATATATATATATATATATATATATATATATATATATATATATATATATATATATATATATATTTGTATGATGAGTAAATGGAGCACTACACTAATGAGGGAGCATATGCAAGTATCATAAAAAGTAAATCTAGCATGGAAACTATACAACGCATGGATATATATGAGTGAGTAAGTGACATAGGAATATAAAAACGTGAGTGTGTGTGGTAGTGATCCTATACATGGATCAACTACAAGTGGTGTGTAATATGTGTATGTGAGCATGGATATATATATAAGTGTGGAAAGTGTGGGTGTGTGCTAGTGAAGAATAAGAATGGATATTCTAAGTGGTGTGTGACGCATGTGAGTAGAAAGTGAAGATAAGTGTAAGTGTGTGAAGTATACATGGAGAGTATATACAAATGTGTTAAGTGTACAAGTGAGTGAAAAGTGACATATACACAAAGAAAATATTCACAAAAGATAAATAGAGGAGAAAGGGAACATACTGGTAGGTGCATACGCACACATGCAGAAAAGAGAAACATCCATGTGAAAAATGGAGTCTAGTCCTTTTAAAATATTCCCCAGTAGAGTCGCCACTACGAGCATCCCGAGGGGGGTTCGAGGAGGTATTCCCCCTTCTGGCGTCCGTGCGGGATTACGCACTTTCTTGGAGCGCTCGGACGTCGTCGATATAGGGTAATATGTAGAGATAGACTTACCGGCCTATTTTTCACAAAACAGGCAAAATAAATATTGCCACCTAGAGAGAACGACATCAAGGATAATACTGGTGCTTACAAAATCAATAAGTTCAAAGGTTCAGGGATGAAAATACTGAATGGGAAGGTATTAGTCACCCATCCCACCCTTTCGGTCTCTCATGAGTATGCGTTAATCTTCTACTGTCAAACTCTGTGAACTGTGTTCTTATGTGCATAACATAGATGGAGAATGGAATCACTTAACTCACATCATGTAAAGGGAATGAGTGACTTCATCCTTAGGAGTGTTCCTAAAATAATAATTCAAAATATATTGTAAGTGCTTGTCGAGTCATAAGTCATTATGGAAGAACGAATGTATATATCGGACAAGATACAAGCATGCAAGAATATGAAATCCATTAAGAATATATATATATATATATATATATATATATATATATATATATATATATATATATATATATATATATATATATTAAAAATAATATAACAAATGTGCATAAGGGAGGACTCAAGTCTAAGGTTTTACCCAAGACGCTTATGTAGCCAAATGGGCATCAAAGTCTCTGGATTTCTCTCATAGAGATAAATGTGCTTCAAGTGTGAGGATGTGTAGTGAGAATATCTCCTTTAAAATTTATAGGTAAACCATCCTTTTCTTATTTTTAGAGTTTTTTGTATGAAAATAAAGTATGTGCCAATACTATAATGAAGGTTTAAGATTAAGGTATGTGATGTAATGAAATAAAGCACTAAAGTAGAAATAAAGTAACTAGTGATAAGAGAAAAGAATTTAAAGACAAGGATGGAGAATTGGAGATCCTTATAAATACTTGAAGTGCATATCGATTGTATATGCGTTGATGTCATAATGAGGGGATGGAGGTATGAGGAAATCTATGAGAATTCACTAAATGGAGTAAAAAAAGGATGGAAGGAATGTGGGAAATGGACTTTCTAAGAGGGGATCAACTCTAAATTCTAGAGAATGTTCTTTGAATTCCTGAGCATATGTTCATGGGTCCTTTTCAAAGTGAGATCATGGCATCTATATATAGGGACGTGGGGGTTCCGACCGGCAGGGTCCTTGCCTGCCTATCGGCATAGAACCCTAGACACACTGTCGGTAGGCAGGGACCTTGTGACACCCCGCCAAATTAAATACCGAGTGATCAGGCCTTTATTAAATTAAAATAGGATTTACATATGGTTCATGTGAACACACTATATATTGACTTACTTGAGTCTATATATATAGAAGTTCCAACTAGTTTGGATATTTAAACAAAGTAGATTAGTTTTTATAAGTTGCTCCATCTTACAAAGGTTCAAGAAGATTGAAGAATTTCAATCTAAGACAACCTCAAGATCAACCTAAAGGGAAGTTAATTCTACCTATAACCACTTTAGGAAACTTGCACTCAATATTTTTTATTCCTATACGCATATGTGCTTTTTAAACACTTTAATTAATTTTTAAATCAATTTAACTCATTAAACAACATTTTTAATACATTTTAAATAATTTTTGGAATTATTATACTTTGGTTTTAAAAAGTGTTGGGGTTAAAAATTATATTTTATAAAGTGATTTAATTCAATAAAAGTTATCTTGGGTAGGGTCTCAAAGTGCTAGAGACTTCAGGGAGAGTTTGTAATTATTTTGAAAACACACGTTTTACACCCTTTATCCACCCTACACGTGTTGGCTTCTAAGGCTGTCGATTTGTGTTTTCTCTAAGATCATTCCTACTATTAAATCTCAGCCCTTGGATGGTTTTAATCAACGTTCTGCATGTCTCCTTTTGCAATCCCCGTATTTCCATTTAAACCAATGAGATTTTATTTTTCCATCGCTCGTTATAAACCTTTGGATGAGAAGTCAATGTGGTAAAAAATAATCTCAACCCTTGGATTGCATAAACCGTTCGAGATCCTTCCACAGCCTGTATATAAGCTCTCTAAGTCTCAGCAATTTGAGACTTTTCCCATTTCATCCAAACAGAGAGAAAAAGAGAGAGTAGAGAGAAGAGAGAGAAGGGAAAAGAGCGAGAAAGAGGAAAGAAAAAAGAGAATAGAGAGAAGAAAAAATTATTCTTCAAATCCTCATACCTCTAAGAGATTTTCCTTCACCCATACTCCATAACCTTTAATGTTGCATCAACTAGAAATCCAAACTTTGAGTGTTTGAACCATTTTAGGGTTTCTGCGAGATTGGTGGTGGGTTTGATCGTCTTTTGAATACCTCTTCACATTTGAGTCTCTCTTAGAACTTGTCTCTAAGAAAATATCAAGTTTCATTGTTGAAACTTAAGATTTTCTAAAAGAGAACCTCACACATTTACTTTTTCATTTTCTTTTAGATATCTTATTTTAGATCCACTCTGTTTTAAATGATTTTTGAAAAATAAAACCATTTTAGGGTTTCTGAGAGATTGGTGGTGGGTTTAATCATCTTTTAAAGACTCTTCACGTTTGAGTCTCTCTCAGAACTCGTCTCTAAGAAAAAAAATTCATTGTTGAAACTTGAGATTTTCTAAAAGAGAACGTCACACGTTTACCTTTTCGTTCTCTTTTGGATCTCTTATTTTGGATCCACTCTGTTTCAAATGATTTATGGAAAATAAACTTTTGTTTTCTTCAAGGCCAAATTAGAGCCTTAAAACGTTTGTGTCTCTTGAACTATATTTCACATTTTGTGAAATAAATCTGTACAAAAATAAAACGAGACACATAGGACCTTGACTAGTTTTAAAAGCAATGATATTTTTCAGATCTGATCTTGAAAAGAAGCATATTTATGAGAATTGTTTGAATCAGATCTTGCATGTCATATAGAAACTATTGATTCATAGTACTTTGTTTGTATAAATTATTGGAGAGGGTGAGTTGCATAAATATTCATCTAGTACACCTCACATACGCATTCTCACACGAACACTTAATCAAAGTGGTTTTGTTTGAGAGACTTGAAAGAGTTGCTGGAATTGGAATCCAAAGACAAGGAGGTCATGGAAAAGGCAAAGAAGCAACAAAGAAAAGATCAGTTCTAGTTAGAAAATCTTTGGAGTGGAGCAACTCAAGTAGGTATAACTATGAACTTAGATTTAGGATCTTTGTGTGTTTGCTTAAGTGTTGTAACCTGATTCTTTATTTTGTGCCCTAGAGGGCTCCGTGGATGTTTCCCTTGATTAAGGGTTTTACCACGTGAAAATTCCTGTGTTATTTACTTTGAATGTTCTTAATTTTTATTATGATTGGTACTTCATGTTGAACTTAGTAGATGGTTTTTAATTTCTAAAACCTTAGGTAATTAACAACCAAATCTAGACTACATATTCAAAAAATAATTTTGCACACTTGTGTTGTTTATTCGAAAAGAGTTTTGTCCAAAAAGTTTATTCGGAGTTTACTCAACTTATAACATTCTGTTATTAATCAAGTAAACAAGTTTTTCAAGTGGTATCAGAGCAGGACCATCTTTTATGATCCTGAAACTTTAGAATTTGTTTTCGAAATTTCTTTTAAAAAATTCTGAATATGGAAGAAGGATTTGAGAAGTTTGGTAACCTCTCTAGACCACCACTCTATGATGGAAACAACTTTTCATAATGGAATGTATGAATGGTTGCTTTAATTTAAGGAACCCTCAGTGATGGTGTCTGAGAAATGATGGAAAGATGGTATGAACATCCTACTAAGTCCATCTATGAAACTAATCCAATAAGGATTAAGAAATTTCTTAGTGAATTTACTAAGGAAGAGAAAAAGGCATCCTTAGATAATAACAAATGCAAGAATGCCATCTTTTTGTCCATTAATGAACATGAATTCAAAAGAATATCCATATGTTCAACTTCTAAAGAGGCATGGGACACTCTTATCACTACTCATGAAGGTGATGATAGAGTTAAGGCAGGAAAACTCAAATGCTAATCCAACAACACAACAACCTGATAATGGATGACAATGAATCCTTTAACGATTTGTTCATTAGGTTAACTGATATTTTCACAAAACTTCACACAAATGGTATAACCTATAGTAGAAAGGAAAATGTTCAAAATATTCTTAGGTCACTGCCTTCCAAATTTGACAATAAAAGATATGCCATTAAAGAAATAAACGACCCTAATATGACTCCTGAATTGCTTAATAGTAAAGTGACAGCAGTATAATTAAAGTTAGACTTCAAAAAGAAACAGACAATACAAAACAAGAAACCCACTAGTTTTAATGTTATGTTTGCATCTAAAATGCATGTTACTGAGGTGGAGGACAAGGTTCCCAGTCTTTGGAGTTGCGCACATACCCAACGTACCTAAACGACCTGTTGGTATCACTATTATCACTCAAAATAGTAATCCGCCTAAAGTTCGATGCCATGGGGTACTTATCCAAACCTCACTGGAATCGTCAAGGTAGGAAGGCCCCTATCATTATCTAACCCCAGGGATAGCAAGTAACGGTATGTTTATATAACAAATGGTATACAATAGATATTTACACAACCTAAGTATCCATATACATCAGTAGGTATACACACAACCCAATTATTCATATTTGTACATATTATCTTTATCTCGCATACTCTCCGTACAAATTACTTTACGAATTATCATAATTATTGTATTTATTTGAGTATTCACACAACTCTAAGGGTTCGAGTTACACCTTCATTAATTTCAGACGTTAAATCAATATTTACCCTACTGGTCCACTTATTAATTCATTCAGGATTTTTGTAACTCGTTATCTTTCTCTCCGATAATTTATGACATCATTTCATCCCATACAATTCTTGTCTTAATCCTCTCAATAAGACTAAATCTTCTAACTCCTTCAAGGCCTACTGTACTAGAATAAATCCCTTTATTTTGTTAACGATGTCCTAAAAGTTCTCCCGAAATGATTTAGGAGTCCTAAGGTGAAGAGGGAAATTCACATTTTCTTACATGACCGAACCATTTCGCCCCTTCGACCGAACCAGTCCGCCTTTCAGGCGCTCATATTTTTCCTAGGATCGAACCGATCCACCCCTTAGACCGGACCGGTGTTCTTCTGTAACTCGTCTTCCCTATATTCGTATCTACGTTTTCACCATTTTTACATATTTGTTCTATATGATTCTTCACTAAAATCAAAACCAACTATACCAAACCTTTTTTACATGCCTTAGGAAAATTTCTGATGTAAATATCACATCCAAACATTACAATTCATGATCAAGAATAGATTAAATCATCAAATCCTCAAAAGCCCTAGGTTTTCATGTTCTTTCCATGCATTCATTCAGAAGCCCAAATTTAATTCGTTTTAATGATCATGTCTCCTCTGGTTATTAACCCTCTACATATATTAAATCATGCTACATGTAAGTCCTACCCAATCATGAATAAAAATTTCAATCTTTTCTT
This sequence comes from Sambucus nigra, assembly GCA_949130495.1. Lineage (NCBI taxonomy): Eukaryota > Viridiplantae > Streptophyta > Magnoliopsida > Dipsacales > Adoxaceae > Sambucus > Sambucus nigra. Next base: position 415,072,932 of record OX422210.1, on the reverse strand, counting down.
CCAAGAACATTGATTTAATCAGATCTAGACATTGAAACCCTACACATGGGTATTATAACTTCAAAAACATTGTATATAAACACTTGCCTTAATAGGTGTGATCTGATTTTGTGGTGGTGATGATGGATTGATGTTCTTATCTTCCAATCTTCACTCCTTAGATGATTAGGATGCAATAACAAGGTCCAATTCTTCAAGAACTCGTCCTTAAGCTTTGAGAATGTTCTATCCTCCTTCTCTAATGGCCTCCCAAAGGTTTTTGTGTTTATAACCCTAGCTTATGCCTCTTGACATCCGATAAAGAGTTGAAATTTTGTAGGTCTCTAAACCACCTTTTTTTAAATGATCAAAATTCCCTCAATAGGTGCCGATTTGCTCTAATATTGACCCGTGACCCAAACTATAACCCCGAGTATACTATTCTGACTATTTCGACCCTTTCAGAACCATCTGTTACCTCAAAATCATCATTCAAAGTACTCTAAATATATTTCCTATATCGACCCCAATTCAGTCTACACGCGACTCCCAGTTGAGATAAAATCAAATACGCCCATATCACTCGCTATGACGTAAATCAATAATCATCAATTATTTACGATTCACACTTAGTAAATTTCATTTCATAATATTAATCAGTATGTATCTCTCGATTAATATTTAATAATCACATTTATTATTTGATCATATTAAATTACGTCACTCGTGTAATTTAATTAAAACGTATTTCTCCAAAATAATTTTTGAATTTTAAATACGCAAAAATACGGGGTATTACTTACTTTCCCCATTACAAAGGAATTTTGTCCCCCAAATTAGGACATACAAGCAACAAATAAGTCAAGATGCTTCTCTCGCATGTCATCCTCCCACTCTCATGTCAACTCATCAATACTGTGGTGTCCCCACTGAACTCACACTAGTGGCACCACCTTGAATCATAACTTATGCCCACTACGATCTTGAATATCCATGGGTCTATACTCATTTGAGATGCCTGGACATAAATCAATCTCCTCAAGTGGAACATGCCAGAAGGCTCTCTCCCTCCTACGACACTCATTCAACGATTCCACATGGAACACATCATGTATCCGCTGAAGATGCTCTGAAGTTCCAATCTATATGCTACCAGTACCATCCTCTCAATAATAGGGAAATGGACTCACATATCTTGGAACTAGATTCCTCTTCTTGCCAAACCTCAAGAACCCCTTCATGGGAGACACCCTAACCATCACTTGGTCATAAATATCGAACTCAATGGTCTCCGACCATATAGTATCCCACAAGACAACTTATACCCTGTCGGCTCTACTATCTCTACATTAGGAGAGCCCCCACCTTTAGGGTGCCAATTTCCATGCCGTCAGGCACGTGACTCTCCTCAGAGTAAATACCCAAAATAATTTCATGACCACCTATGTCAGATCTCCAACCTTTAATCCACGGTGACGTAATTCTCATTATGTTTTTGGCCTTGCACAAAAATGCGCTGCTTCCTCAATTCCTACTGATGGACCATAAATCACTTTAGGTCCTAAAAACTTGTTATTCCCCACACCCTTATCTTCTAAATGGTTCCTCGTAGATAATAAATCGCTATGAGGTATCATACGTAACTCTACTAGCCGAATTAATGCTCTTAATTACTCACAAATCTAGAATACACATTTCTCTATTTCTCCCATGAACTAATCGCTTTCCATCTTCCCATCAACTTTTGGCTGACACGTCTCGCACGATATGTAACTCCGTTCCCATTGCCTCCTCACACTTCCTATCAGTGGTTGAACTAAAAGGTTTTATCCTAATTCAAAAAAATCTTGGATAACACCTTGTTCCGTTTCATTTATTCTCTTCCAATTGAAAGTTAGATATCCCAAATGTGAATTTCATCACTCATGTTTATCAATCCCATCACTGGGACCATCAAATTTACAATCCTGGTTGATAACTTCATATCAACCTTTTCCCCTCACTAAATGGTGTATCTAGAGCCAACTCCACTATGTTCTACTCAAGACCTTAATTATGCATAGACCACTCTAGGCATTTGACTAAGTGAGACTTTGTTCACCGTCTTTCAACTCCCCCAGTTTTGATGGTACTCCTTGATATAGACATAGTCAGACTGCCCTCTTTCTCAAATGGATTTTTTTCCATCCTTCCTGTCCACTTATTATTCTAACTTCCCCACAGGCATACATTCAACACACTTATCTCCATATTCCTATGTACTGGACGATTTAAAATCGCCTAACCAGGGTGTCCATACACCCTATAACTCATGCATATTTACACAAACATCACAAACGTCACATATGCAACATATTTACCTCAAACTCAGCCCCCGTACTCTTAGCATGGCTATATCATATTGGTATTCCCGATTACTTCACAAATCACCATTTATTTCTTCCCGATATTTCCACACTCATCAACTGATGGTGCAGAAGTTTTTTTAGTGCTTCTTTTGCAACACTACTTGGCTCCACTGGCCCTTTTTCGTAATAACTCTCAGCCCAAATCGCTTTCTTCCACTCGTTCAATAATTATCATTTAAATCGATGCCTTAACATCCAACGACGTCTCTTCACTCCTGACATTTATTAAGGCTTATTCATATAACATCTCACAACAAAGCCCACAAGAACTTTTCCTAATGCACTATTCTTTGGCCTTGTCGATCTTCAAAATCCGTGGTTCCAAAGAACATAACTAGGATATCACAAACCCTATCTCCCGTTACATAAATTTATTTGTCTCTTCTCATGCCTCTCAAGGCTTTACAAGATGCGACAGACTCATGATCACTAAGTTCTCAGTGTGCAAATAACAATGAGCTAAATCTCTCTACTCAATGATAACCCAATATACCCTTAATTACATCAGTAAAAGTCCCCACGTACCGGGATTAAATGTAATGAGACAACTATAATCACTGAAGTCTATGATAGAATTCAATATATATGCAGGCTCAACCCTCTTTCGATGATACTTAGCAAAACAAAATATTTGTCTCTTGCATAGCGAGCACGATAGTCTTACATACAGTCTACTACCGTTCAAACCCTCAGTATCCAGTCACTACACAAGATAATAGTATACTTTCCTCCCATAACCCTTATGTAATACCCCATATTTATGAGGATATTTAATTAAATTAAATTGGTGATCTAGGATTTAAATAAATCGATGATTTGGAATTTATTTGATTCAGTGATTTGGAATTTATTTAATTTAGAGAAATTATTTAATTCGGTGATTGAGAGTAAATCAGTTCAATTTAAGTTTAATTTCACGCGTTCGATATTTTGAGGTGAAATTAAAATAATTTTTTTTTTAAAGTGACTCGGATGGTGATTTTGAGGTTACGGTTGGTTCCGAAAGGGTCAAAATAGTCAAAAAAGTGTACTCGGGTGTACAGTTTGGGTCCCAGGATGATTTTGGACCAATCCGGCATCGTTTAAGGGTATTTCGGTCATTCAGGAGTTGGAGGTTTAGAGAAATCCGAAACTATTAAGTGTATATCTTCCATTAGAGAGAATGGGGTAGGGTTAACACAATCACAATTGAAAAGAGGACATTGAAGAGGAAGAGGAAGAGGAAGAGAAAGCCAAAGGTTCCTACACAGTTTTTCGCCCCGAACGCAACGGAATCGAGATCGGAGTGAGGGGAGAACAACCACACCATCATATTAATGAAATTCAGACCTGCTATTGAGAGGCAAGTATTTAAATGGAAATTTATATTAAGCATGTTATACTACCCATATAGATTAGAGTGTGATTTCATGCTTTTGGAAGTTTTATATGAATTTGGGAGGGTTTAATTCATAAACTAACGTGGGAATTCATGTAGAGATGTTCCTTAATGATGATAATATGAAATTAGTGGGTTTGGGTTTATTAATAATAGAGAAATCTGAGTTATTGATTTATAAAATTGATGAACATGAGAAAATTAGGGTTTTATGTTAATTAAAGGAGAATTTGATTCTTGGGTTGAATCTTTGATGTTTTTGTGTAAATTTTCATTGGAAATTTATCTCTATACGAAGATAAACTAATATTAGAATATATTTGATGTTTAAGATTGAATCTTGATGGGTTCTTGATTAAAGAACATGAATCTTGAATGGCTTAGAGTTTAATTGATGAACACAAGATGTCAATCTTCCAGAATTATTAACGTAACTTTAAACGTATTCCATTTTCATCTTACTTAGAATTAAAGTGATATCCATACATGTTTGGAAATTTATTTGTCTTGGATTTATAATGAGCTTTGAATCACGTCAATCGGAGTTCCGTAGAGGGAGAAATCGATGTTTTACTATAGAGTGTTCGATCTGCCAGCATGGTAGCTGCCAGAATTTTTGACGTAACTTTAAACTTATGCCATTTAAATTGTAGTTAGAATTAGAGTGATATCCGTACATGGTTGGAAAGATCTATATCTTATCTTTCAAATGAGCTTTGAATCAGGTCAATCAGAGTTCTGTAGAGGGAGTAATCGATATTTTACTACAGGGTGTTTAATCTGCCAGAAAATTTTCTAATCGATTCGGTTGCCCATTTTTGGCCAATAATTTCCTTTTTGTTTAGGACCTTTGGAAATCGTTTGGAATTAATTTGTGGGATTTAATTTCTAATATAAGGGAATTATATTGAAACACCAGTAGGCCTAGTTTGGGTGTTAGGCGTGGCCTACGAGGGAAGTTTAAGGGCTAAATTAATTTGGATTAATAGAGAGGAAAAATCTAAATTGAAGGCTAATTCGAGTTAAAAAAATTCGAGAGGAACGAGGACTTAGACCAGTAGGGGGTAGAGAGTTTACCTTATGATATTATATGTGGAATAAAAGATACCCTTCGAGTGGTGAGAAATACTCGGGAATGTATGGTAATAAACGAAGTTATAAATTATGGAATACGTAGAATATTCGGGATATAAATATACTATGTATGAGACCTGTGATATGGGATGTGTGTATGCCCTATTGTTATTATATATGTACATAGGTGGAGTGAATACCTATCATTATTATATGGTTCTGTGAATACCTCACTGATGTTATATTTATATATGTGGAATGTGTACCTATATTATTGTTTATTATGTGTATAACATACCTACCATACTTGCTATCACGGGAGGTTGGCGTTCGAAAGAGGACAATCTTATCCTGTGTTGCCTTCGGGGGGATTTTAGATTTGGTACCTCAAGAACATAGGACTGTGAAGGGCTTATTTGTGAGTCGATAAGTCTAATGACTGTGGGAGTGTAGGTAGGTGCGTGACCTATGGATATGTGAACTATGTTCGCCTCCAATATGTGTGATTTGATATATATGGTTCGTGAGAGAAGACGAACCAATAGTACCTTGTACATCGAGACATGTACCCGGACATGATAGCAGAGTATGCATGCACCGCAGCTGTGCCTAGGGGTGCCGTACTAGTATAGATATAATGGTTGATAAATATATATACCTTTGATATGTTTTACAGTATGCACCGCAGCTGAGTCTGGGAGGTGCCGTGTTATATATATATATATACTTGTTATGTTATCTACTGTGTAAAATTAATGGACGAGAAAGATAGTGAAATCTTATTTGACTTAAGTATGTGAACACTTAATCCTAAAATTTGAAAAGCCTTGCCCATATTAAAGAGAAATGGATATATATTTAATAAATGTATTTGCATGGAAATACGGGTGGAGGCTATGAGTTATGGGTAGCAGAATTATGATTTCAAACTATTTAGTTGTGTGTATCTAAACTAAAAGTAATATGAATATTGGGGTCGGGGTAACATTCTGAACCAATACATATGGAATAACTATTGGGGTCGGGGGAACATTACGAACCAATATCCCTTAATGTGTGATACAGGGATATAATACTAGAGTGTGTACTTATATTATATATGGTGTGTAAAATATATATACAACACGAATAATCTACTTATGTGTGATAGTAGAGAGATGAGATAGTATGTATCTAAAGAACGATTAATCTACTAAAGAGTAATTAGTAGGGAGCTTAGATAGGGTATATCTATATAACGATGAAGCTACTAATGTGTGTCTAGTAGGAAGATAGTTAGTGAATATCTACAATAAAGTTTAAGTAGAGAAACTTAAATGGTAAAGTTTGAACAATAACCTACGTAAAAAGGGTAACTGGGGTTTAATAATAACATAAGAGAGATGTTAATTATTAAGGGTATTCGATAGCGTACTGTATGGGCGGTACGGAGGAGCTATATTGATTTGGGTTTATTAGATAATGGATGCCTAGTTAGATTGGCTAGAATTGACTAGGTGGGGTTGAGTAGCAAACATTAGGTGCGCATTATAGATGAGAGATGAGGAACTCAAGGGAGTGTTCGCAACCTAACATGTGTATCTAATAACTGTTCATTTAAACTCTTATTTAATTACTTGCTAAATGTTTTTAAATGATTTTTACTTGCAGAACCTTTTTCGAAAACCTTTTAGGTGTCCAGCCACAGGGACGCCAAGCAGGATGATCTATTCTAGGAATGTGTAACTGCAGCACTTGTGGATGCTTGCAGGATTTGGACTTAGATGATTCAGTTACTTCACTCCTAGTGTAGGGTGTAGGGCAGTACTTTATTTGGGCATGTTGCCCACAGTTATTTCATTTATGACAGTCAAACCTTGTATTCAGACTTTTATTCTGGTTGGACTTTATATTGCATTTTGTAACCGATGGTTTATTCGGTATTATTTCATTCCAATCTTCTATATAGTGGATGGATTTATATTACTATTGCATGGGATGTATTTATGTAATAATGTTTTGTTGTTGATTGTTAAATAAAAAGGTTAAAATTTTGACATCGAATTTTTGAATACTAGGTGGTTAGTAATGTTTTAAAAAGTTTTCGACAGTGATGCTAAGAATGAACCAGATGAGAAACCTGTTTTAATTGGATATAGGATTGATCACCCAGTATTTAATTAGGCAGGGTGTCACACCTTATAAGGATAAAACCACCACATAATGTAAACATTCTATTTGTGCCCACACCTTCTCCCCTGCAGATGGAACTAAAGCGGGCCCCATTTCCCAATGGTAATTATGTTACGACTATAGTACTATTAACGATACTTCCACTAAACTCGTTTCACATGAGAATTTAGTGATAAGAAACCATTGTGACCGCCCGTGTCACACAAAATGGAATCCATATACCCAGGGATAAAGTTCATATCCTCAATAGTCAACTGCTCTGGCAGTTCAAGCAGATTCCTGAACATAACACTCTCGTCCTAACTGAAAGCCAAAAATATTCTTATAATTATTGCCCTTGTTAGGATTCACACCTGTGTTCTCACTCCTTACACAGGAGACACCTCCCTATGCCATTCCTCTCTCACTGTCCCCACTAGGCATGTCGTGGTTGTTGTTGTCAATTTTATAAAATACCGCAAGTGCATGGGCTATTATAGAATAGCGAGTATAAGTACGGGTCGAACCCATGAGGATTTATCAATTTTTCTTCCGTTAAAAATTATGATGACTGTCCAACTAGATGAAATGGGTTTAAAGATGAGATGTAATACTAAACTAAACAACACAAATAAAAAGTAAGACCATGAGAGATATAATCAAGGGAGCATGAAAATTAGGACGTTGGATCCATTTATCACATTAAACTAACATTGTGTAATAATTTGAATTCGTCATTCCCAATTTTATAACTCAAATTAAATCGACTCTCGTCGTATTTAATTAGGAAAAATAACACGTTAGAAATCCAAAATAAAATTTAACGTCTCTAAATTTAGACACCTAAAATCTCTATTCCCTTAAAAATTTCACTTTTAAATTTCAAAAGATAGTCTTTAAGCATGGGCTATCAATCAATTTAATAAAAGTATTACCCGTCAAAAAGTACTCATACTTAAAATAAAAAATATTTTTTTCAAACAATGTCGAAGGTTTAAAACGCACTCTCGTGTCGTTTTAAATGAATACCGAATTTTTAAAACGTTTAGCACATATCGGAAAGTAAAGACGAAATTAAATCACATGCAATATTAATCACACACGATAAATTTCACCTAGTCCTAGTGAGGAAATTACGCTAGCATAATTGTAGACATAATAAAATTGCAAGAATGAATACTCAATTTCATTAAATAAACAAACTTACAATTGATGTGTCACAAATATTCTTGGCAGAAATTTCACTCATAAAATAATTATTGGCCCTCAATAAGGAACCAAAAACTATATATAAAGCTCTCTCTACAATTCTCTCTATAACTCTCTGTGTAAAATAAAGAACCCAAGGTTTCAATTTATAGGCTTAGGGTTAGGGTATTTGGATGAGATGGGCCTCTCCCTGATTGGTTGTATTTGAGCTGATAATTATCTCATTGAGTCTTGAAAAAAGTTGGGGATAATTATCCCCAAATTCGTCACTATTCCCGTCACTATTCACAACACCAACTTTAATCGCACTTTTGACCTCCAAAACTTCAAAATCTCATATTTTTCCGAACTTCAAAGTTGTGAGTCTTGTCAAGACCTTTCTGAAAAGTTATGGCACGGACTCAACGGACACTCGAACGATTTTATAAAAAATATTTAGTCCAGCTGTGTCAACCGTGTCGTGTCGCGTCGCATCCTGATATTTTTTGCACATCGACTCCTTTGTAGTACAAATTTTCGGGGTACCTATAAAAATAAAAAAAAAATAAAAATAATTAATTCAAATTTAGGGTCACAAATATTTAAATTTACAAAATTACCCCTATTTGCATTTTATCCCTCGAAATTCATTAATTGCTCGTTTTAATTCAGAATTCAACCAAATTTCATAGAGAACTTTATTTTGCCTAAATAAACATTTATAAATTATTTTTAGACCCATAAATTTCTTAAATTATAGTTTCACCCCCCAGAGTTATTAAAATCACATTTTTAACTCAAATTTGATTCAAACTTGCATTTTTTTTTAATTTAAGAAAAAGACTCTAAAAGCTCATTATTTAAGATACGAAGGGCCTAACAAGGCCTATATTTGAGAATATTTCATGCAAAATAATGCACTCATCAAATACCCCAAAACCTAAACTTTGTTAGTCCTCGAGCAAAACTAAAATTTTAAAATCTAACTCGCTTTCGTAGGAATCACGATTGCACTTAGTATGTGGAATAAGCCGTTAAACCTCTAGGTTACCCTAGTGGATGAGTTTTGTCTCGTGAGGGTTTGCAGTGAATATACCCAAAAAATTCAAAAACTTGACTCAATACAAAAGACTCAAAAGTAATATAATCAAGTTTGAATGAAAACTTCATAAATATAATGGAACTTCACTTCTCAATCTCAACTTATCGTGTGTGTGCGCATAGCCAATATAACCGTCCATTTCAAAAGATTTGATCGTTACATTTCTTATTCAAAAGTTTATTTTGATTTCAAAATCTCACGGAATGCACTCTCAATCGAACACTCGAAAATGAGTTATTTTCTCTCGTATATTTGAGTAAAAGAGTAAATTTATATGAACAAATTTCACATATACATGATCAAAAATAGATTTTTTTTATAATGGATGAATACGATCTCATTAATGGAAAATCGATTACTTATTGAAAACATTGAATCACACCATAGATCCTATTCATCTTCTCTCCACACTATAACTAACTTCACTTGAGATCGATTAGGACTTTATTTAGTTGTATTATATGCTCGGATTTTGGCTAAAAAGAATGGCTTTTGGAGTTCAAAATTTTCTGAGAATATAGAGGTTTTCGGTATTTTGACTTTTAGACACTTTTCTTCCAACCTCCATTTTTCTTTTTCTTTTCAAACTCACATTTTTTCACCTTTTTTTTCCTCTTCTTTTCACACATTATTTTTGCAACCTCATTTTCTTTTGGCCTTTTTCCAACTGTAATTTTACCCTTGTATTCTCAGAAAATGGGTATGGCTTCTTTTATGGGCTTTAAACTCCTAGTTGGAGTTGGGTAGGATAGTGGGCTTTTGACAAAAGGCTTATCTTCTTTTTGGCTCAAATGGGCTTGCAATGTAATAATGTAAAAAATGTTAGAGTTTGGGCTTAATTTTTAGGCTTTCAAACGATGGCCTAATCTCATTTCTCAAGTTTCGTTAAGTCTTTGTGTGTCTCAAGATGACTTATTAAGACTTCTAGTGCTTAAGATTCACATTTAGCCTTTCATTTTTAGTAATCAAACAAAGCAAAGAATTTGAAATCATCAATGAATTTATCACTGAAGAAAAGTTTGAGTTATTTTAACTCGGAGTGATTTAAATATCTCAAAAATGATGAATGACACAATATCTCACCAGGCTAAAATCTCCACATTTATTCGTTAAGCATGTTAACTTTCTCCTCAATATCCATTTTCGATCATATTATATGGCTAATGTGTAAAAAATTTCATAAGTTGAGAGATCGATGAGTTAATTCTATATTAAGAAATCGTTTCAAACTCAATTATATTGAAAATCTTTTTAGAGTTTTATTTTTTTTTTGATTTTTTTTTAGTTTTCAAATCGGAGAAAAATGACCTCAATACCCCCAAACCTAATTTCTACATTGTCCTCAATGTTCAAGAAAAAAATTTTAAAGGCGGGAAAGATATGAAAGTTATTACCGTAATGAGGGACTTTTTCTAATGCACAATTCCTCTAAAACAAAAATTATGATACAACAACAATGACCCAATTTCATGTTCACTCGTGGTACACATGGTCTTGGAGGAGAATGTCCTCCACTTCCCGATCTCGCAATTCCAGATATGGCTTTAACCTTTGACCATTAACTTTAAAATTTTCACCATTTTTAGGATTCTCTATCTCAACCGCCCCATATGGGTAGACTGTCCTAACAATAAAGGGACTGGACCATCTAGACCTTAACTTACCGAAAAAGAGATGCAATCTAGAATTGTACATGAGAACTTTTTATCCAAGCTCAAATGAGTTCCGTAGGATGGACTTGTCATGGAACATTTTCATTTTCTCTTTATACAATTTTTGCATTTTCGTACGCATCATTCTGAATCTCTTCCAACTCATTGAGTTGGAGTTTTCGAACCTCTTCTACAGTAGGTAAATCGAAATTAAAGGTCTTAATGGACCAATAGGCCTTGTGTTCTAACTCTACCGAAAGGTGGCACGTAGACAAGACTATATGTCGACATACCAAGTGGCGTTTTGTAGGCAGTGCGATAAGCCCACAATGCATCCAATAACCTTAAGGACCAATCCTTTCGGTTTGGATTCACTGTTTTCTCGATGATTTGCTTAATTTGCCTATTGGAAACTTCTACTTGACCACTGGTTTGAGGGTGATAAGAACATCCTACTTTGTGTGTGACCAAATATTTTTTCATAAGACTCTCGAATGATCGATTATAGAAATTGGTGCCCTGATCGCTAATGATGGCTCGAGGCGTGCTGAAATGGGAGAAAATATTTTCTCGAATTAATTTGACAACCACGTGGTGATAATTCTTCCTACACGGTACGGCTTCTACCCACTTAGACACATAATCAACTGCCAAAAGAATTTAGAGATTTCCATACGAATTTGGGAATGGACCCATAAAATCAATGCCCCAACAGTCAAAACCCTCGATAATCAGAATGGGATTTAAGGGCATCATATTCCTGCGTGTGATCTTTCCTAACCGTTGGCAACGGTCACAACTCCTACTGTAATCATTCAAGTCATGAAAAATGATGGGCTAATAAAATTCACACTGCAAAATTTTTGCAGCGGTCTTTTTAGCACTAAAATTACCTCCACAGGCTTGGTCATGGCAGAAAAAGATTACACTTTGAATCTCATGATCGGGTACACACTTTCGAATGATTTGATCGGGACAATACTTGAAAAGATATGGGTTATCCCAAAAGTAATGTTTAACTTCCTTTAAAAATTTGGAACAATCTTGCTTATACCAATGCAGTGGCATTTCACCTGTCACAAGATAGTTCACAATATCGGCGAACCATGGAAGTTGAGAGATAAGCATTAGTTTCTCATCGAGAAAGGACTAATTTAGTGGCAATAGGTTATCGGATGATTCAATGGTTAACCTAGACAAATTATCTGCCACTACATTCTTACACCCTTTCTTATCTCGAATTTCAAGGTCAAACTCTTGCAGTAATAGGATCCACCTAATGAGACGGGCCTTAGCATCCTTTTTAGACAAAAGGTATCGCAGGGCCGAGTGATCGATGAAAATGACAACTTTGGATCCTATCAAGTAAGACCTAAACTTCTCACGAGCAAAAACAACAGCGAGGAACTCTTTTTCAGTCCTGGAATAGTTTAATTGGGCATCATTAAGAGTTCTACTATCATAATAGATGACGTGAGAAAGTTTCTCATTACACTGGCCCAAAACCGCACCTATGGCATAGTCGGAAGCGTCACACAAGATCTCAAACGGCTGACTCCAGTCGGGGGGTCTCATAATAGGTGAAGAGGTTAATTCCGTCTTTAGGCTTTCAAAGGCTTGAAGGCATTCGTTAGTGAAATCGAAGGGTATGTCCTTGGCAAGAAGATTGCACAAGGGTCGAGATATTTTGCTAAAATCCTTAATAAATCTCTGATAAAAATCGGCGTTTCCTAAGAATGTCCGAACTTCACGCACAGTTTTAGGGGGTGGGAGATTAGCAATAAGATCTATTTTAGCTTTATCTACCTCGATGCCTTTTTCAGAAATGATGTGACCTAACAGTATGCCTTGTTTGACCATAAAGTGACACTTATCCCAATTAAGCACAAAGTTCTTTTCCTTACACCTCTTCAGAATGAGGGTGAGGTGATGGAGGCACTCATCAAAACTAGACCCAAATACAGAAAAATCATCCATAAAGACTTCGAGAAAATGCTCTAATATATCTAAAAAGATACTCATCATGCACCGCTGAAAAGTGGCGGGTACATTGCATAACCCAAAGGGCATGCGTCGGTAAGAAAAAGTACCAAATGGACAAGTGAAGGTGGTTTTCTCTTGATCCTCGGGAGCGATGGGAATTTGATTATAGTCGGAGTAACCATCGAGACAATAGTAATATGGGTGTCCGGCTAATCTCTCTAGCATTTGGTCTATGAAAGGAAGAGGAAAGTGATCCTTCCTTGTAACAGAATTCAACTTCCTATAATCAATACACACTCGCCAACCGATTTGAATCCTACTGGGTACTAACTCATCATCATTATTTTTCACCACCGTAACACCGGATTTCTTAGGGACAACGTGAACGGGACTGACCCATTGGCTATCATAGATGGGGTAAATGATACCCGCATCGAGCAATTTTAGCACCTCGACTCGGACGACATCTTTCATATTGGGATTAAGTCTACGTTGTGCTTCACGGGTATTTTTAGCATTGTCTTCTAAGTGTATCCGATGCATGCACACCGAGGGACTTATCCCCTTAATGTCGGCTATGGTCCATCCTATGGCTTCCTTGTGTTCTGTGAGAACACGCAATAATTTATCTTTTTATTCTTTGTCTAAGTCAGACGCGATGATACCAGACAAGGATTCAGAAGGTCCTAAGAACCTATACTCAAGCGTTTCAGGCAGTGGCTTCAATTCATGCTCGGGAGATTTCTCAATTGAGGGTGGAATAGGTGACGAGGAAGGTGAGAGGGGCTCAGGTTTAGACTTCCAATTTCCTACTTCCATGATAGGGGCAGAGTCGAGGAGGGCGTTGACTTCTTCTATGGATTGTTTGACATCAAATTCGAACCCGAAAAAGGCAAGATAAGATGCTAAAGGTTCGTCATTATAAGTTTGCTCGAAAGTCTCTTGGACAATACTATCAATCACATCGACATCCACGGGTTCGTCATCATCGGGTGGTTATTTGGTCAAATTGAACACATTAAGGTCCATCTTCATATTTCCAAAGGATAGGTTCAATTAGCCGCTACGACACCTAATAACGGCATCAGGTGTGGCGAGGAAAGGACGACCTAAAATAACAGGGATTTGTGCAATAGGATTGTGCACTTGTTGGGTGTCCAAGATAACAAATTTGACAGGAAATATAAAGTCACCCACTTGAATTAGGACGTCCTCAACAATACCTCTCAGGATTTTCACAGAACGGCCGACTAAGGACAAGGTAATCCTAGTCGGTTTCAACTTCCCCAAACCTAGTTTCTCGTACATGGTGTACAGCAGAAGATTCACGCTTGCTCCTAAATCTAGAAGTGCTTTCTCGATTAGGTTCTCCCCTATCTTGATAGAGATCGTCGGAGTACCGGGATCCTTATACTTGATGGGAGTTCGATAAGAAATGATCAAGCTTGCGTGCTCGATGAGAAAAGCTTTTTTGGGTACGTTGGTGCTTCTCTTGAAGGTACAAAGGTCCTTCAGAAATTTAGCGTAGGATTGGACTTGTTGAATAGCATCAAGCAGTGGGATATTGATTTGTACTTGCTTGAATACTTCCAACATCTTATCAACTTGCACCTTTTTCTTTTGTGGCACCAAACGCTGGGGGAATGGAGCTTTTGGTACATAGGTCTCTACAGATGGCTCGAAAGGTAAAGTTGAGGATGAAGTTGGATCCACGGGTGGATCTTCCTTCGCCTTACCTTTCTCGAATTCACTCTCGGTAGGTGGTGAAATGTTTGTACCTAATTCCTTGTCGGACCTAAGCATGATAATGGCTTTGGCATACTCTTGGGGGTGTGATGCGCTCGTGTCATCTTGAATAACAAATTGACCCCTAGGCATGTTACCTTTTGGATTGGGTTCGGGCTAACTTGGGAATGTTCCCTTGTTTCTCTCACTCAACGCATTAGCTAGTTGGCTCGTTTGAACCTCGAGTTTAGTAATGGTTGCGTATTCACGTGCATGTATTGCTGGGTGGATTGGAGGATATTTTGTGTGGTTTGTTGGAATTGAAGGGTACTTTAGGCAAGAAGGTTCATCGCATCCTCTAAAGATTGAATCTTTTGGGATGAGGGATTCGAGGGTGCGGTGGAATTCTTTTGGAAACTTGGGGGTGGGTTACCGGAAGATTGACCTCCACTTCCTTGGTATTGACCCTTGGACCATGAAAGATTGGGGTGGTCTCACCATCCCGAATTGTATGTGTTGGAATATGGGTCATACTTTGGCCTATTTTGGTAGAGGGCATTGGCTTGCTCGGTGAGTGCCTATGGGCTGGAAGGGTGGGGAAATTATCGACTAAGTGGTTGAGTGCATCGCAAAGTATACACATAGGAGAACCTACATGTTCAAGGGTCGCAGATGCGGTTTGATTGCCCTCTTTGCTTGTCTCTAAAGCTTCTAAATGTCGGGCCAATGTGGCCACTTTGGCATTTAAATTATAACTTTGTTCGACTTGGTGAGCGAAACCCTCATTGGAGGTGGTGGATCTAGATTCTCTATTGGGTTCCCATCGCTGGGACTTTTTGGCTATAGCTTCTAGAAATACCCACGCATCGACCTCACTCTTCTCGGTAAAATCACCATTACATAGTGACTCGAGCATAGTTCGGGTGTTACAATTGAACCCCTCATATAAAATTTGGACTTGGCGTCCCATCTCAATCCCATGGTGAGAACATTGCAGCAGCAAGTCCTTGAATCTATCCAAATACATCCACAATACTTTTCCCTCCTTTTGGCTAAATTTGTTGATGGCGTGACGTATCGATGCTGTTTTTTGGTTAGGGAAGAATTGTTGTAGGAAGGTAACACTCATTTGGTTCCAAGTGGTGATGGATTCTGGTTTTAACGAGTTAAACCAACTCTTAGCTTTGTCATTCAATGAGAACGGGAACAATTTAAGCTTAACAATCTCATAGGAGAGTTGTTGGTACTTAATAGTCCCACATATCTCCTCGAATTCATGCATGTGAAGGTAGGGATCCTCTTTTTCAGTAGCCCGAAACACGGGAAACAATTGGATTGTTTTCGAATGGAATTGAAAATTGTTTGCATTGTGATCGGGGAGAAGTATGCATGAAGGTTGACTACACCTAGTCGGATAAAGGTAATCTTTAAGGGCACGTGGTGCTAACTCGTCTCCCATCTCGGTGAATATAAAAAATCTACCTACACAAGTATCGGGAATGCTAGACTCCACACTCGACAAACGATCAGTATGATTTCGAAACCAACTTCGTATACATTCAGCTCACTCAATTTTTTTTTAATTTTTTTTATGTGATGAAAATAATATTTGACTCAAACCACGTAATTCCTAGCTAACACACAGAAAATTGAATTATCTAATTTAGGTGAGGGGAATTTCAATTTTAAAATCTAGTTTTTTCGAGATTGATCGACGACAACAAGGGTCTCCGAATTAATCTCCCTAATTAGACAACTCCTACTCTTTGACAAGGGAGAATTTAAAAGACCACCAACTACGGTTATCGCCTCAAAACCCATTTTTTCCTCCAGGTAGGTGGTCGGTACGAAGACACATTAAAAATCACCAATCCTAGACAAGGTAAAACGGAATTGATCTGACAAGTTTGCGTTGGAGTAGCTTTTAATTCTAGCGTCGTTAAGAGGTTTCCTATGAGCTATGTGATATCCTAAGGCCAATGTCTACTTTATTTTAAATTAAATGTGATGGCTCGAGATATGCAAATGCTTGGTTAATTAGTGATTTTCGGGCCAAGGAAGGGTGATGAAATCCCCACCTTATCTTTCACATGGGTTTTGCCCTTAAGTCAATTTATGCAACGTGCTAAATAAAATGCGAAATTAAACCATGTAGGATCACCCCAAAAAAAAACGTACCTCTGGGGTGGACTTTTTACGGTCACTTGTTTACGCCGGGCCGCAATTTAAGTTGACGTTGATCGGAGGAAAACGCCGCCTACGTTTCAGTCGTCCCCGAGAGTTCCTTGTGCTCGTGTCAAGATTGCACAATTTTTTTCTTCGCGTTTGCGCATCGTTCAACACTTTTCCGAATTTTTCTTCACTTTTTTTGCAAGAATGAATACGCTCCTGGAAAAAAACAACTAAACCAAACGTAAAGTGCGACCACTGTTCTAAAAGGCCCCCTAGGCTTGAGGCTTGAGAGAAACGCATCGCCTATGCCTTATTACGCCTTATTCTTGATAAAAGGCTTAAGGCACACTTTTGTTTTAAAAAACAAAGAATTAGTTGACAAATATTGGTTATGGAGCATGAATATGAGAAAGATGGCTACCAAACATATGGATATATTTTCAAAATTTAAGGTATGTACTATTTTATTATATTACTAGCCTTGGAATAATTAAAATAATAAAAAAAGGAAAAACGTCTTTTGACGCCTAGGCTCCTAAGGCTTGACGCTTAACCTTTAGGCCTCGACCACACCTCGCGCCTTTTAGAACCTTGAGTGCGACACATACAACCAAAAAAAATAACAAAAAGAGAAGAAAAAAAGAAAAAAAAACGACACGCACTAGTGGTGTATTTAAGGAAAAAAAAATAAAGCGCACTTATGAAACAATTTTTTTTTATATAGATAAAAAAACAGAATTATTACTGCAAAAAAAGATTTTTTTTTTAAGGGTCTACCTACTGAAAAAAAAATGAATCTGGAAATTTCCAGAAAAAAAATCTTTTTTTTTTCAAGTTTTTATGTATTTTAGGCTAAACTTAGTGCTAAAAGTGCTATGTATTAAATAAAAAAAACTTAAATCAGATTTTATTTATTTATTTAGACGAATTTTTACCAACAAAAATGCGAAAAGTAAAAAAAAAACTAGTCCGAAAGTCGCAATTTTTTAAAACAAAAAAAAAATTGAACAAATCCCCGGCAACGACGCCAAAACTTGTTGTCAATTTTATAAAATACCGCAAGTGCATGGCTATTATAGAATAACGAGTGTAAGTACGGGTCGAACTCACGAGGATTTATCAATTTTTCTTTCGTTAAAAATTATCGTGACTGTCCAACTAGACAAAATGGGTTTAAAGATGAGATGTAATATTAAACTAAGCAACACAAATAAAAAGTAAGACTACGAGAGATATAATCAAAGGAGCGTGAAAATTAGGACGTTGGATCCATTTATCACATTAAACTAACATTGTGCAATAATTTAAATTCGTCATTCTCAATTTTATAACTCAAATTAAATCGACTCTCGTCGTATTTAATTCGAAAAAATAACACGTTAGAAGTCCAAAATAAAATTTAACCTATCTAAATTTAGACGCCTAAAATCCCTATTCCCTTAAAAATTTCACTTTTAAATTTCAAAATATAGTCTTTAAGCTTGGGCTATCAATTAATTTAATAAAAGTATAACCCATCAAAAAGTACTCATACTTAAAATAAAAAATAAGTCTTTTTTCAAACAATGCCGAAGGTTTAAAACGCACTCTCGTGTCGTTTTAAATGAATACCGAATTTTTAAAACGTTTAGCACATATCGGGAAGTAAAGACGAAATTAAATCACACATTATAAATTTCACATAGTCCTAGTGAGGAAATTATACTAGCATAATTGTAGACATAATAAAATTACAAGAATAAACACTCAATTTCATTAAATAAACAAACTTATAATTGATGTGTCACAAATATTCTTGAAAGAAATTTCACTCACAAAATAATTATTGACCCTTAATAAGGAACTAAAAACTAATATAACGCTCTCTCTACAATTCTCTCTACAACTCCCTGTGTAAAATAAAGAACCCAAGGGTTCAATTTATAGACTTAGGGTTAGGGTATTTGGATGAGATAGTCCTCTCCCTGATTGGTTGTATTTGAGCTGATAATTATCTCATGGAGTCTTGAAAAAAGTTGGGGATAATTATCCCCAAATTCGTCACTATTCACGTCACTATTCCCGTCACTATTCACATCACCAACTTTAATTGCACTTTTGGCCTCCAAAACTTCAAAATCTCATTTTCGTTCGAACTTCAAAGTTGTGAGTCTTGTCAATACCTTTCCAAAAAGTTATGGCATGGCCTTAACAGATACTCGAGCGATTTTATAAAAAATATTTAGTCCAGTTGTGTCAACCTCCTGACAATTTTTGCACATCGACTCCTTTGTAGTACAAATTTTTGGGGTACCTATAAAAATACAAAAAAATAAAAATAATTAATTCCAATTTAGGGTCACAAATATTTAAAATTTACAAAATTACCCCTCTTTGCATTTTAACCCCCGAAATTCATTAATTGCTAGTTTTATTTCAGAATTCAACCAAATTTCATAGAGAACTTTATTTTGCCTAGATAAATATTCATAAATTATTTTTAGACCCATAAAATTTCTAAAATTCTAGTTTCACCTCCAGAGTTATTAAAACCACATTTTTAACTCAAATTTGATTCAAACTTGCATTTTTCTTTTAATTTACGAAAAATACTCTTAAAGCTCATTATTTAAGATACGAAGGGCCTAACAAGGCCTAGATTTGGGCATATTTCATGCAAAATAATTCACTCATCAGTTGTCCTTCCTGCGAACATGGTAGCCTCGACCCTGGTTGCTACCTCCTTTGTCCATTTGGCTCCGCTGACCTTATCGGACTCGTTGCTGGACTTGACAACCCTGACTAAATTCACTATCTCTTAGTAGGAATTATATTACTCTTAATCATTGGAATGGTCCCCCTACTGGGTATACCCTTCTGTGATGCTTCACAATCACCGTTTAATCGAGTTTACTCACTTGGCTCCCTTTTTCGAGAAGTGCTGATGTAAATATATAAACGTATGAACTTGGCAACATCGGCACTAGTCACCCTATTCAGACTTCACATTCATGTTTGTGTATTCTACACACGAGTCCATTATCATCTCACAGACCCTTTTCATCACTCTATGTATCCTCTTCGTCGGTTACGAAGTTCACTAAACAAGTCATTATCTCTCTCAAGATCGGTCTTTTTCTGCCTCCCTTGTGATGAGTTTTGAAACTCCAATCGCATCTCTATCGAAACAACAGATGTAAGACCTTACAACCTGTGACACCCTGCCTAATTAAATACCGGGCGATCACTCCTTTATTAAATTAAATCAAAGTAAACAGTTGGTTCATTCTCAGCATCACTGTCGATAAAAATAATTTTTCCAATTTAACACCCTAAATAATTAAGCTAAGTGTCAAAACATTTTCATACATAACTTTCAAAATTTTATTTAAAGAAAAAGATTTATTTATTTTATTAACAACATTCCAACAATTAAGAATCACATCACAAAAACCTGGAACACAAAATCCAATGAATATAATACATTCGTCAATCGAATGTCCACATACGAAAACTAAAGTCACAAATCCAAACTGAATAAAACCCATAGTAGCAATACTGGAAATAACTGAAATACAAATATCCCAACAATAATGAAATAATGGAAAGGGCGACACATGCCCAATAAATGAGAATGCTAGAAGTGGAGTCAATAAAGGAAGTCGTCTACGCAAGTGACCTGCAACTCCCACCTAAGCTGCAGCACGTTCCTCTCAAGGGATCCTAAGCAAGACGCCCCTGTGGCTGGGCACCTGAAATATATACATATATATACAAGAGAGAGAGAGAGAAAAAGAAACGGGTCAGAGCTCGAAAGTGTGTTTGATTTTAAAATACGTTTAGCAAGTATTTAAATTGATACAGGCCAATGCAACAACATATTAGAGCGTCACTCTCTTGAGAAATACTCACCTCTCTTCTAATGTGCACACCTATCGCACTAACCTTCCCAAGGGTTTATCGTATCATTTTATCATACTAACCTTCCCAATAATTTAGCGTATCTTAACTTACTCATAAGATTTCAAAACCGAACAATATTATTGTTTAGAAAGAATACTTCTAATTAGTAGCCCAATTCTCGTTTTAACTTTTATTAATTTATAAAGTTTTACAGTGACATTTTATACTTTCACAAAACAAGTATTTACTATACGAGTCATCAACCATGTCCTACTTATCAAATCACAGTAGGCAGTTTCAAATTTCCAAATCTTATATATATATTAACTACTCGCATAATATATATAAAATAACAGCACCCCACATAAAACTATGGTGCGTGCATACTTCTACTATCCAAACCCCATACCACTCATATCAAGGGGAATACAAGTTCGGAATCACTCTCGAACTGTATTAACACATACACAAACAATATCGAGGCGAAGCATAGATTCTAAGTCTCTAAGAGGATGGCACATACTCGCGTCTCTTAGGACCGTCTGAACTATCAATTCGATAGCCTGTACCAAGGATATCTATCTTCTAGGGTACAAGTCAATATCCCCCATAAAGGTCCCATCGAGATAAAACTGTCCCAGCGCGGTAACCTCAAGGATAGCAAGTAGCGCGGTATGTTTTTCACATGTATATAATATATGTACACACAATCATATAAATATACCACTTTTATCATATTACTGTAGGTTCCTCTCGTTACCCATAATTACAACATTTATCCTTAATTTCACATTATTAGTATTACGTATAAGGTTTCATCTCTAACCTTAACTCGAAGGGTTTTCTCACTTATTACGTGACATTTGTGGACTCTATCCTTCCAAGTAGAAAATTCAGTAAGTATACCTCCATTTACTATCGTATCTATTCGCCGTAATCTCTCACTTGAAATACGTAGCTTCATCGTTCATTATACAATTACCCCAAAAGTAAACTTCTCGTCTTATAATAAGGTTCCCAACACTTATTCATAGGTCCTACTGGTCTTTCCTATCTCCCAAAACATTTTATTAAGAATACCCAAGAATTATTTCACGATAAATTTAATTTAACTAATTAAACAAGGGAAATAGGAGTCTTCCAGGAGGGGTCGATCGATCGAGGTCTGGGGCTCGATCGATCGAACCTTCGATCGATCGAAGCTCTAGGCTCGATCGATCGATCAAGCAGGTCTGCGAAAATTCTGCAGAAATGCAGTTACGGGTTCTACCAAATTTCTTCACCCAAAAACATGTTTTTCCATTCTAAACGTCCCAAAAATTCTACTACTATCATTATAACAATATACCAGATGTTTTCAACGTAAAGCATGTGTATATCTAACATTCAACATGGATAATTAACCCAAAATCCCATCTAATCATCAAGAACCCTAGAGTTTTTCTTAATCAAGGTTCTAATCTGTTTTTACCAGAAATTCCTTCTCATATATCATCAAAATTTCGTGGGTTATATTCCTCTACATGGCAAGGGTTCCAGAATTTCCATATAATCAATCTACATGCATTTTCCTAACACAAATTGGGTTTTCTTCCATTGTTTTCATCTCTAATCAATCCTAAATTAATATGAGATTGCACTAACGAAAACACGCAAGTTAAATACTTGCCTGGGATTTTCAGAAGTCTGGTTTGTAGATGAATCCGGTGTGGTTGCGTTCCCCTTCTCGCGATCTACGCGTTGGTGGTGGCGGCGGTGCAAACCGGTGACTTTTTGGCCTTGGATTGCCTTGGAGCTCTCTCCTCTCTTCTCCAATGGCCATCACTTGTGTTCTGAATATTCTAAACCTAAAAACTAACCTAAATGGATGATATAGGTTGCTGAAATTCGTGGGTTTAATTACCCAAAAAGGTGAAATGACTAAATTGCCCTCCCGGGGTACCAATTAGGCCTAAAAACACCCCGAGACCCAAACTAAACCCCCGGGTACACATTTCTGACTATCTCTACCCTTCCGGACGCGTTGGCCCACTCAAAACAACCATACGAACAACTTATACAATATTCACTTTTTATTTAACAAAATTAGTCCCGACGTGACACGGGCATGTCCCGACTTAATTTTCCAAAATTGTCATTTAATTCACTCATGACATTCCATATAACCAATATAGTATATTACTTTTCTCATTAGTAATATTCAACAAATTTCCCATAATTACTAACTCTCGTCACGTTAATAATTATAACATAATTAATTTTTGAATTTTTATTAAATAAATCATTCACGTTAAATTTATAAATCCCTAAATTAATATAGCATAAAAATACGGGGTATTACACAACCCTTCTCCAAATTTGTTCAATTTATCCTATATCCACTTCCTTATATGTGGTGACTTATTCCTGTCACAACCATGTTGCTCATATGAGCAAGAATTTGGCCCTAAATTTAATCATAGGTGTCGTTGCACTCCACCCTACATTATTTTCTTTGTATTAACTCCATCCCTCGGTTCATCACACTTCTTTTATTTCCTAAAATCTTACAGCTGACTCTTCGAAAGAGTCCTCATGACTCTCCCGTTGCCTACAACGCTGGGTGAGTCTGAAGTTGTGTCACCATGTTCTTCGATAGTGTTTGGGGAATTACTATCCCCGCATGATTATATTATCATCACTTGCCTGAATAATAATCGTTGTGACTTCAATCGCAATCATCATTCTCAAAATACTCTAAATCTTCTGCCTCTCCTCCTGCAGTTCTTCTAACGGCCCTCGCTGGTGGTACCATATTGCTCGGTGTACAAAACTTAATCGGGTTCGTATATGAATCACGTCACTATACTAATAGCAGGAGAACGTAAGTCGCATATGTAGAGGAATACAACAATCCTATTATAAGGCTACACTTCAAAGAACGCTACATTAAAATCATAGTAAGACGTACAGATCCTATGGACACTAGAACATGATACTCTGATACAATCTATGATACCTCGCCAAATTAAATAGTGGGTGATCAGGACTTTATTAAATTAAAACAAGATCTACATATGGTTCATTCTTACCATCACCATCGAAAACTTTTTAAAACTTTACTAACCTCCTACTATTCAAAAGTCGGTGCCAAATTTTATCTTTCAATAGACAAATAAATAACGAAGAAGAAAACTAAGTAAATCATCCATCACATGTAATATTTAAACCAACTTAACTCAACTCAACAAAGCCTTTTCCCAATTATTTTGGGTTGGATACATGAATCCTATTTTTCCATTCTATTCTGTCTAGTGCAATATCTTCAGTTAAACCACATGACATCATGTCCTTTTTAATAATATCCCACCAAGTGAATTTAGGTCCACCTCTACCCTTTGTGTTACCATCAATACTAACTAAATCATTCTTCCTTACAAGAGCATCCATTGATCTACGCTTGACGTGTTCAAATCATCTAAGTCAATTTTCTCTTAATTTATCTTCTATGAGAGCTACTATTGCCGCTTCACGAATTTGTTCATTTTTAATTTTATCCTTTCGAGTTTTACCACAAATATATCTTAGCATTCGCATCTCCGCCACACTCATTTTTTACACATTTTGTTTCTTGGTTTCCCAACACTCTGTCCTATAAAACGTGGCGGGTTTAATGGCCATCCTATAAAAAAATTCTTTTAACTTCAAAGGTATATGCCTATCACACAAAATGTCGATATCACTTCTTCACTTAACCCAGCATGCTCTAATCCTATGAGTAATATCATCATTAATATCTCCATATTTTTGGATAATCGATCCTAAATAATGAAAATGATCATTTCTAGGTATCTCTTGACCCTCCCATTTTACCACGTCTCCATTTGTCCTCTTATTGCTACTAAAATTGCACTCCACATATTCTGTTTTAGTTCTGCTTATTTTAAATCCTCTTGCTTCTAAAGTTTCACTGCACAATTTCAACCTAGCATTAATCATCGTCTTAGTCTCATCCATTAAAACTATATCATCTGTAAATATCATACACCATGGCACCTCATCATGTATTTGTCCAGTCAACTCATCCATAACAAGAGCAAAGAGATAAGGACTTAAAGTTTAATCTTGGTGTAGACCTACCGTAATTGAAAACTCACTACTTTCTCTGGTTGATGTTCTTACAGTAGTTATCGCACCATTATACATATCCTTGATCACGCCAATATATCTACGATTCACTTATCTTTTATGTAGAACCCACCATATTTTATCTCTGGGTACCTATCATACGCCTTATCCAAATCTATAAAAATTATATTAAGATCCTTCTTTTTATCCCTATATGTCACGACCCCATCCCGAAATAGTAGTGAGAAACGAGTATCTTGACATGCCACCAAGGCAACAAATATTATGACTTAAATTGTTTCCTTAATTAAATGCAACGAAAATACAATTACATGGTTATGAATCGTAAAATACTAAAATTAAAGGAATTGCATCATCAGAGCTTTGTAAAAGGAAACTTCATTTATATTGCAAGTAACAACGAGTTACAACTTAAGACAAAATTTAAAACTAATTACAAGAGAGCCAAACATGCCCTATATGATATAACAAACTCTTTACTTAAAATAACAAAAAGAGCTCTAAAAGTTAAATCTTCAACATAGTCCTTTTTATGTTCCCTCCACGAGCCTACGTATTTCCTAAAAAATGGTTAGTTATACAGCATCACCTAAAAGCCGAGTGAGGTTCAATCTCTAGACATTCCAAGGTTTTGTTCAGAAAATTGATACCTATTCAAATCCAAAGAGTAGACATATACATATATGGATAGGAATTTGCTGTATAAATTTTGAGATGACGTTATATAGAAATGAATAACACAGAATATAACAGATACGACAAATCAATTTGCAATATCGTGTTCCTTCAATCATATCATTTTAAGGGCAAAGTACACTCTAATACCATATTCTTCTACTGTATTATTCCCCAGTAGTTGAGGGTCAATCGAACTTGTTCGTCACAACGCCTTATTTAGGGCACACCAGCGATAACCCAGCGGGGAAGGTCAGTCAGTAAGCGAGGTCCCTTAGGTCGAATCTTATTTCTAATATTCAATATCGTTTTCAAAACTCTTTTTAATCGGTATGTTTATATGGACAAATATAAACATATCATAAGGAATCAATCATCGGTATCAGATTAATTTTATGAATAAAAGTATTTCACAAAATATATATAGTTTGCATAATATCATATAATTAAAATTCACAAGGAATGTCAGAGTACTCACCTAAAAAGAGGTTCGAAGTTACAGGTAGCGGGTCTTGGATCACTTAGACGATTTTTTTTTAAACTTCCCCGTACTTTCTCTCACTATTTCTCTCTGCTCTTTTGAATGAATTTCGTGTAATAAATGACCCCAAGGGATTTATTTATAGTTTTTCAAGTTATTTGGGTGTTGACACGTGTCTAGCTAACCAAGCCTTTGCAACGGCTAGTCAGCGTTGAGGTGTCACGTAACGGAGGAGTCTTGCAACCTTATTTCACCGAACTACGACACATGTTTGAGCTTTTCCTCTAAAGACGACACATTTTTTAGCTTTATCTATTTGGATGACATGTGTAAGCGCGAGGTGTCAAGCATGAGGTGGAAAGGTGTTAGGGGTATAATGATCATTTTACACATTAAGGGAATTTTGGTAATTTTACACCATAAATTTTCAATATTTCTTAGAGGTACTTGAAAATATTTTATTTAAAAAATGGTCCTTTTTATATTTTTATTTTAGTCCCTAAAACTTTCTTTATTTAAATCATGTCCCTAAAGTTTCATAAAATTATATTTTTACCCCAAAACTTATCATTTAGCTTAGATATGCTATAAGACTTTGATTTAATCCATTTTGGTGAATAAGGATGTTATTTCAAAGTATTTAAGCAGGCCAAACTAGTATCCCCTTCCAACCATTCAAAATATAACACATGGTGTGATAGTAAGACAAAATACGACTTAAAGGATGGACAGATTTGCCCTTAATTCGTAATTTCGGTATAACTTCTTGGTCGGACCTCCGTTTAACACATCGTTTGTTGTGTTACAAACCTAATTCATATATCTACAACTTTTAAGTTTTAACTCAAGTCAATTTTTATATTATACTGGTCAAAATGAGTCTCTAATATGAATATTCCTGCCGAAAAGTTTAAAATTTTATGTTTGTAACTAATTTGATATTTCATGATTGATGAAGGGAGGATTAGACTAAAAATAATAAATTAATATTATCCATAATAACACATTGTCCATATCTCATATGTAATAATAAAAGATTTAAA
Organism: Sambucus nigra; assembly: GCA_949130495.1. Lineage (NCBI taxonomy): Eukaryota > Viridiplantae > Streptophyta > Magnoliopsida > Dipsacales > Adoxaceae > Sambucus > Sambucus nigra. Next base: position 415,045,911 of record OX422210.1, on the reverse strand, counting down.
ACAAACTATATATGAACATATAAAACTGGACATTACACTATAGATGAATTATAGATGAATTATACCCCGAATAGATGAATTATACCCCGAATAGATGAATTATACCCCGAATAGATGAATTTTAGTTGCTCGTTTTAATTAAAAATGGCCTTATGTCGTATTTTATTATTTTTTAGGTCAATACGCAATCGCAGTGTTAAATGATGCTAAATCAAGTCAATTGCGATGCAGAAGCGGTCAAAAGTGTACATCAAAGAAATCCAAAGAGATCGCGAAGTCAGACTCTTCATTGAGCTTGCCCCAATGTAATCCGATGCCCCGAAATAGTCCCGTAACCCAAACCTAAGCCTACACCGAACCCAGACCATACCCCGAGCCCGGTGTGTGTTGAGTTTGTGCCTTTTTAGATTTTCTTAGATTCTTATTTTGAGTCATTTTATTTTTTGAGGATTTATTTTAGATTTATTTAGTATTTTCAGAATTTATTTGCATATTTTTATATTTTATTTTTATTATTGTATTTTTTATTTTATTTTGATTTTTATTAGTCTTTAGTCTTTATTTTATATTATTAGGATTAGTTTTTAGGATTTCATTTATTTTTATTTTATTAGATTTTACAATTTTTTAGGATTTTAGTTTTGATTATGAAATTTTTACTTTCATTTCTTTTGTTTCATTATTTGAATTTTTTTAGGTTAGGATTTTAATTTTTTTTAGTTCATTTTAAGTTTTTTAGTTGATTTTAATTTTTTAGTTAGTAGTTTTATTTTTAGTTAGTTAGTTAATTTATTTTTTTTAGGTGTTCAAATTAACACACACACACACACCCTACTTCTATACACCACACTACACACAACACCAACCCTCACCCTCATACTACTAACACACACCCTCACCACACTCTAACCCCCCTCTTCTTTTTCCCCACTAAAACAACACACATTCTCTCTCCTCAAACTCCATAACCCACCACCATACCATCTCTCTCTCCTAACCTCCACATCTTAAATCCCACAAAACCCCCCTGCTTAACCCAAAAATTCGGCCATCTCTAAACATCCTCACCACCGGCGACTCAAAACCCAGGCGGCGCCTGCTCCGGCAACCGCCCTTACTCCGATCGCGACCCCCTTTCGTCCCTACCAACCCGATGACTACCTCCGACCAACCAAGCTCCAGCCTGAAACCTCCGGTGACCCACCAAGCTCCGGTCTAGCTACCCTACACTCGGTGCGACTTTACAAAAATCTCTCAAGGAAAAAAATAATACGCGGGGTATAAAACAAAGGGGAAGGAGTTCATTAAAGAGGACTCTCACAGAATAGAAAAGGTGGCGACACACACACACACACACACACACACAGATTGTATAATATGTATATAGTAGGTCAATAAAAAATTCCCAAAAAATTAGTTTAGTGTTAGAATAAATTTTAGGGTTAGTTTTTTTTTTTTGTGATCAAGTGCTGGATTTGTGAAAACATTAGGACACAAGTGCATGAACGCGATTCAAGAAATCAATTCAAAGGGAGACTTTTGTGTATTGTATTTCTTGCTCTACTCTTTAATTTATTGTTCCATGTTTGTGGTTGCGATTAATTGTTTCATTATGTTTGTCTAAGCGCCTCGTTCAAGGGGTGGGATGTACTACGAATGATATTAATTTAATTAATTGGTTTCATTAATTTTATATTTCTGGGTAAATTAATTTTTTGTGCCACCAATTAATTAATGTAACGAGAGTTAGTAAATTAATTGAATAAATTAATGTTGGAATGTTGGAATCGAACTAGAGATAGATTTTTTCGATAGTTAAATATTAATTCGGTATTGAAATTTGAGGATCGATATTGTTTTCTTTAAATTGATCCTAGAGGGTAGTTTTCTAAAAATAGTGTAGTCCTAATTTTTCATTGTGTGACATTTCTTAAATTAATTTCTGAAAAAGATTTTATTAAATTTATAATTATAACGAGAGTTAGATTATCGATTTAATATTATCTCGAAATATTTCAAAATTAATAAATTGAGAAATTAAAATAATTAAAAATGTAGTGTAATCCCATCTCTTGACCTTCTCACATTATTTCACACTCGGTTGCACAGTCTTTTTTCATTATTTAGTCATTTTATAATTTTTAGCATTTGTTAGTTAATTTTTCCCTTGAAATTATTTTTGAAAAATAAATAAATAAAATATTTTAATTATAAAAAATAAAATTGAATTGCATGTTTTCACATTAATTGTTTCACCTTGAAAGTTGGATTGATACCCGTACTTACCGCAATACGAGTTATTTTTAGACAAGTTTTGTAGGTACTGAAGAAAATTTTGAGAGTGGTTTTTGCACAACAACGATACATAAAAAAAAGCTTCTTATCAACTATTGTCTTAAATCTCAATCTATATTCAATCACTCTCTCTCAAAGTTTCATTTTATGACTCATTAACTTTATATAATAATAATTTGAACAAATTTGTACGTCCCCCTTATTTTTTATAAATAGGTACTAAAACATTTTTTCTCTATTCATCGGGCATCCTATTAGTCATTAAAATTCTATTAAATAATTTTGTAAGCCACGATACTCCATCCTCCCCTAAGCACTTCAAAACTTCAATAAGGATACCATCTAGTCCTAAAGTCTTCAATGTTTTCATCTTTTTTTAAAGCAATCCTAACCTCTATTGTCCTAATTCTACGGAAAAATATATTTTCTTGAGTCTCCCCAAGTTCTTCTATATCTAATCTACTCTCATTATCTCCATTTAATAACCTCTCAAAGTAGTTTTTCCATCTTTCCATAATTTCATCATCTTTGACTAGGACTCTCAAATCATCACTTTTGATACACTTAATGTTATTAAAATATTTTGTTTTCCCTTTCTTGTGTTCCTAATTTTGTATAAATATCATCATACTCTTTTAACTTAGCATCTCTTACCACTTTCTTAACTTCCTTTTTGGCCCATTTATATTTCTCAAAATTTTCTTCATTTCTATTTGTTTGTCATGTTTTTAAAGCACTCCCTTTTAATTTTTACTATATTTTGTACTTTTTCATTCCACCACTAAGTTTCTTTAGAATGTTGCCCCTTGCCTTATGATTCTCCACGATTTTTTTTTTATATTCTCCTAATATATGTGGCCATCTTATTCCACATTATGTAGTCCCTTCTTCAGTATTTCATGTTGCTTCATTTAATACTATATCTTTAAATAGTTCTAATTTCTGTCCTTTTAAGTTCCACCACCTAATTCGTGGGTTAATCTTCACTTTTCACACTCGTGGTTGATTTTTAATATTTATATCCAACACCATTATCCTATGTTGTGAGGTTAAGCTCTCTCCCGGGATAACTTTACAATCTTTACACATTAATCGGTCTCCTTTCTTAGTAATAAAAAAATCTATTTGGCTCTTATGCATTCCACTTTTATAAGTTATTAAGTGTTCAAGCCTCTTTTTAAAACATGTGTTTACTAGTATAAAATCATAAGCCATCGCAAAATCTAAGATAGACTCTCCCCCGTCATTCCTATCTCTAAAACCATATCCTCCATGCACTATCTCATATCCTACACGATCTTCTCCTACTTGGCCATTAAAATCTCCCCTTATAAAGATTTTCTCACCTATGGGTATTTCTTGAATTAGTTCATCCATTTGTTCCCAAAATTGTACTTTATTGTGCTCATATAATCCTACTTGGGATGCATAAGTACTAACAATATTATTTATGTTTTCACCTAATACCAATTTTACAAGTATAAGTTAATCGCCTTTCCTAATAACAGTTACGATATCGTCCTTAAAGTTCTTATCTACTATTATTCCAACTCCGTTCTTATTTCTATGTTTTCCTATATAATATAATTTAAACCCTCTATTTTCTATTTCTCTAGCTTTCTCATCGACCCATTTAGTTTCTTGTAAACAAGTTATGTTAAGTTTTCTTCTTATCTCCATTTTTTTTCCTGTCGAAGTCCTTATGTTCCAAGTCGCTAACCTAAGTCTAGTATCCTCTACTAAATTATTTACCCGCACATGTCCTGCTTGTTGCAAGAACCCTTGCGTATTTATCGTCGTATTCGAGCACCGATGCGACGCCCTTCGCCTATTTTTTGAGACACCCGGTGGTAGGCACAACGCCCTTACCTATTTTTGAGACATTCGGTGGCAGGCGCAATGCATAGCTTAAAGGTAATGCCCTAGCATTAGCACATATATCCATAGGATTCTTGTTCATAAGTATCTGACAAAGTTTTATGCTAGCTATCAGCTACCTAACGCGACCCTCCTCCTTTATCCGGGATTGGGACTGACAGTGTCAAAAAAATAAGAGGTTAAACCAACGCACAATAATATTATTGAATTAAAAATGTTGTCGAATAAACCATCGTCTACAAATACCCAAAACCAAATAGTAATCCAATAATACTCATAAACTGAATAACTGACTGAATCAAACAAAAAGTAAATGCAGGGGGCAACATGCCCAAACTGAAATACTGAATCTGAAATACTAATCCAGAAATGAAGAAACTAGGTGTCTAGACTAAACCCTGAATGCATCCACATGTGCTGTAGCAGCACATCCCTGGAATAGAATAATCAAGTCTGGCGTCCCTGTGGATGGACACCTAAAAGATTTTGAGAATATTTGACAGAAAGAGTTAGTACTCAAAACCTTTTTAAAATATTTAACAAGCATTTGTCACAATTTAAAATCAGTTATTTATTACACATGTTAGGTTCACGTACACTCTCTTGAGTTTCCTCACCTCTTATCTATAGTGCCCGCCTAACATTCTATACTTAGCCCACCTAGCTATACTACCCAAGCTAACTAGACTAAAGTATCCAACTGAACTTATCTACGCATTTAATTTCCCATACAGCCCATCCAGTACGCTATGCTATTAACATCTCTCATATGTTAATTATTTCTCCTGTAACATTTCACATATGTTATATTTCAATCTTTATAATTAAGTCTCACTACTTAATTCATATAACATTTCATATATGTTATCTGTCAACCTTTATGATTAAGTTTCACTACTTTATTTACTTCTTAGATATACATAATCTACTATATACTATTTCACACAAGTAGAAGTTCTCAATTTATATATATATATATATATATATATATATATATATATATAATCACCCGAAATGACAACCATGATGCATGCATAATTTCCTATCAAATCCCTATACATCTCCTACCTCAAGGATATATGGTCCCCATATATCTCGTACCTCAAGGACATATGGTTCGATGGACACTCTCGAACCTAAAATAATAATCATACTAAGGGGGCGGACCATGTTCCTAGTCTTTGGGGCTACACACATACCAACCGTACCCAAATGACCTACATGTATCACTATTATCATTCAAAATAGTAATCCGCCTAAAGTTCCATGCCATAGGGTACTTATCCAAACCTCACTGGAATCACCACGGTGGGATAACCCCTATCACTACCTAACCCTCGGGATAGCAACTAGAGGTATTTTCACATAACAATACAATAGGTATTTACACAACCTAAGTATCCATATACATTACTAGGTATACACACAACCCAATTATTCGTGTTTATACGTACTCACCCTACTAATTACTTTACGAATTATCACACTTATCGTATTTATTTGAGTATTCACACAACTCTAAGGGTTCTAGTTACCCCTTCGTTAATTTCAGAAGTTAAATCAATATTTACCCTACTGGTCCACTTATTAATTCATTTAGGATTTTCGTAACTCGTTATCTTTCTCTCTGATAATTTATGACATCCTTTCATCCCATATAATTCTTGTCTCAATCCTCTCAATAAGACTAAATCCCATAACTCCGACAAGGCCAACTGTACTAGAATAAATCATTTTATTTTGTTAACGATGTCCTAAAAGTTCTCCCGAAATAATTTAGGAGTCCTAAGGTGAAGAGGGAAATTCACATTTTTTCACAGGACCGAATCGATCCACCCTTTGGATCGGACCAATCTGCCCTTCTTTCGCTCATGTTTTTCTCAGGACCGAACCGATCCGCACCTCGGACCGGACCGATCCGTTATTTTGAAACTCGTCTTCCCCACATTTGCAACTGTATTTTTCACCATTTTCACATATATGTCCTACATGATTCTTCACCAAAATCAAAACTAACTATACCAAACCCTTTCTACACGTCTTAGGAAGATTTCTAACATAAATCTGACATCAAAACATTACGATCCATGATTAAGAATAAATTAAATCATCAAATCCTCAAAATCCCTAGGTGTTCATATTCTTCCCATGAATTCATTCAGAAGCCTAGATTTAATTCGTTTTAATGATCATGTCTCCGTTGATTATTAACCCTCTACATATATTAAATCATGCTGCATGCAAGCCCTACCCAATCATGCATAAAAATTTCAATCTTTTCTTCCAAGAACGTTGATTTAATCAGATCTAGACATTAAAACCCTACACATTGGTATTATAACTTCAAAAACATTGTAGATAAACACTTTCCTTAACAAGTGTGATCTGATTTCGTGGTGGTGATGATGGATTGATATTCTTCTCTTCCCATTTTCACTCCTTAGATTATTAGGATGCAAGAACAAGGTCCAATTCTTTAAGAACACCTCCTTAAGCTTTGAGAATGGTCTATCCTCCTTCTTTAATGGCCTCCCTTAGGTTTTTTTGTTTCTAACCCTAACTTATGCCTCTTGACATTTGATATAGAGTTGTAAATTTTGTAGGTCTCTAAACCTCCTTTTTCCAAATGACCAAAATGCTTTAATAGGTGTCGGTTTGGTCTAATATTGATCCGGAACCCAAACTATACCCCGGGTATACTATACCGACTATTTCGACCCTTTAGAAACCACTTCAAAATCATCATCCAAGTCACTATAAATATATTTCCTAACTCGACCCCAATTTAGTCCACACGCGACTCCCGGTTGAGATAAAATCAAATACGCCCATATCACTCACTATGACGTAAATCAATAATCATCAATTATATATTATTCACAATGAGTAAATTTCATTTCATAATATTAATCAGTATCTATCTCTCGATTAATATTTAATAATCACATTTATTATTTAATCACATTACATTATGTCACTCGTGTAATTTAATTAAAATGTATTTCTCCCAATTAATTTTTGAATTAATTAAATTTCAAATATGCAGAAATACGGGGTATTACAGTCTTGGGGGTGCCAATCGGCAGTGTGAGACAAAAATTTGAAAAAACGGTTATAAAACGCAAAGTGTAAGTCAGAATCGCACATGAGGCAGACCGCTGGATGGGGTATTCAGAGCCCTTTGATATTTCATTCAACTTCATTTGATTCGAAGAGTTGAACAAGGTCAAATGGAGTCTGGAAGCGCTCGATGACCCTATAGAATAAAATGGGTGATTCATTCATACTGTAAGTCTGATTCGTGTATGGGGTGAACAATTGGAAAGGGGATTCAGGGCCCTTCAAAGATTCATTCAGCTTCATTCAAGATGGAGAGTTTACTGGGGTCAAACGAGACCTGGGTGTGCTCGGTGTCCTCCAGATCAATTTTCAAGATAAAATGGACCGTTCGTCTATACCGTATGGTCAATTTGTGCACGGAGTAGACCGTTGGAAAGGGGATTCAGAGCCCTTCAATGATTCATTAATTTTTTGCTCAAGAAAAAAATTGATTGGAGTCAAACGGGGACCAGGAGAGCTTGATGGCCTCCAGATCAGTGTTCGATAGCAAAACGGACTGTTTGTCCAAACCATAAGGTCGATTCACGCACGAGCAATTGGAATGGGTATTCAGTTCCCTTTGAATATTCATTAGGCTTCCTCTCTGATAATAAAGTTTATCGGAGTCAAACGGATTCCGGGAGGGGAAGCTTTATCGTCTGAGAGGGTGATTGATCGGAGTCAAACCTAGCTTCCTCTAGATCGATACTCAGAGTATGACCTAGGTTTTATGGTGAATGGGTGAGTGATTGGTACCTAAGGAGGTTCTTAGGGAGTCTTAGGGTCGGGTGTCTACACCTAATCATTATTTTTTCTTAAACAAAAATTCCCTTTTATAGTTTAAAAGGACGTGCAACACTACTCGTTCTTCTGGATAAGAAGGAAGTTCTATATCATTGATCTTAAGAGGAAGTGCAACTCCCATCATTTAAATGCACATGTCTTTTAGTCAGTAATCATGTAACAAACCTCTTTCCCCTCAGGAGTAAATTACACATTTTTCCATCCCCGGTTCAGCAATGCCACATCTAGTTTCAACCACAAGCTTTATTCCTTCTACCGAACGTCAATTATACTCCTCATCTTTCTTGAACGATGGGAAGAATCTACCCTTATCATAGGGGTTTCTATTTTCCAATGATTCTTTGATTATAACTAATAATAACCATTGAGGGGCTTTATAGACACCCCAATATTATACCCTTTCTACTTTGCAAAGGTTCCCGTTGAGGTTGTCTCTACCCGAGACCTTTATTCCATCAAAACCCCTAAGTATTAGGTAACTACCCAGATTCTAGACTCATTTTGACATCAATTTCTTTTAAGTACAAATGTTTTCCCAAAGTGAATATTATAAGTCTCTGAAACACCTTTTAAACGACAGTCTGTGCACTAATCAGATTTATGAGTTAAAATTTATCAGTAAAAATCCACTTCTTCACCAAGGCCTTTGTCAATCGAAATCCTTCTCACCTACTAATCGGCAGACCCCTATAACAATCTTGTCTTTAACCCTCTAGTGTTTTCCTATAAAAAGGGAGGCATGACCTCAACTGCACAATCTTTAAGGGCGCATAGCTTCCGCTTTCTTTAGAAATTCTAAAAAATAATTCCCTTTTGTTTTCTCATATTCTCTCACTATATCCTATTTCCCCAAAACCATTATCATTAAATCCATCAACATCTTAACATTTTGTTGCATCATCAACACTTTCAAGGCAATTTCATGGAAGATTGTGCAAGAAGGTCCAAAAATAAGTATCTCTAACTGTTGTCTTATATCCATTTCTTCTAATTTATCATATTAATCTCTCCCTCATTCGCTTTAGCATCTAAATCTGATCTCCTCTTTTCATATTTAGTGTAATTCTTGTCATAAACCTTATTAGTACTAATAAAATCATCACTTTTATTTTAGACCTATACTAATTAAATTTAATTTCATAAACAAAAAGGGAAATAAAAAAACTAGGGTTTATTTTGACATTTGAGAATGTAGTGCTATCATTTGTGTGATTTTCTCAAACCAAGGTTTTCATACCCATTTTTCATCAAAACAAGCTTATAATATTCGTAGATTTCAAATATCATGTGTACCCAACCTTTGAAACCCGTTGAAAATTATGTGGGCTTTGATCTCTCTCTTTTGGTGGTATGTAGGCATCTTGAACTTCCTTGCTTTATTCATATATATTTTTATGTCTATTTCTTTTATTCCCCAACTGTTCATTCATTTACTTAATCTTTCCTATGCATTAATTTATGCTATGTAGGCAATGTTATTTTGTCTAATTATTACTTCTTATCTTGCTCGATTTATTCCTCACCTTTACCGTGGTGATATTGTGATAATCCCAACCTTTCTCTCCATGTGAACATTTTTTCATACATTTATCTTTATGTTTATTTACACTTTTTACACCTACGTTATTAATTGTTCACACGCACTTGCATATTTTCACTCTCACACTTTCACTAATTTACACATGTATGCACACACACACACACACTCACCCACTCGTGCACGCACACTTTCATTTATTTACACTTTTGTACAGTTTTCATACACAACCATTTTCTTGTACACTTGTATGCATAAGAGTAAGAGAGAATGTATTTGTGACACCCCGCCCAAATAAATACCGGGTGATCAGTCCTATATCAAATTTAGAATAGGAATCTCAGGGGTTCATTCTTAGCATCACTGTCGAAAACTTTTTAGAACTTTACTAACCACCTAGTATTCAAAAAGACTGATGTCAAATTTTATCTTTCTATTAAACAATTAAATATGCATGCTGAATAACAAATAAACCATACATCCAAACCATGAGTCTAAAACAGTACTAAATGACTAAATGACATGCCGAATAAACAATCAGCTCAAAATCCCAATAATAATAATTCAATAAATGAATACATAAACCAAATACTGAGTCTAAAAGTAAAAAGGGGAAACATGACCTGAATGAATCTACAACTGAGATAAGAATCCTACTCTAGGAATAAAGAAATGATACGTCTAAATCAAATCCTACAACCATCCACAATGTTGCAGTTGCGTAACCCTGGAATAGATAAGTCAACTATGGCATCCCTGTGGATGGACACCTGTTAATATACATATAAATAGACAAGAGAGAAGAAGTACAAGAAACGGGTCAGAACCCGATTTATATAAATGTTTAGCAAGCATTTTATTGCAATAAATGAAATGCGTAGTATATAATGTTCATAATTTCTTTGACGGTCCCACTCTCTTGAGGACAATCTCACCTCTCTTCTATAGTGCACACCTATCGCATTCATTTATTCCGCCTAGCCATCTGACACACTTCTAACTAGGAAAAAGGCTTATCCTTCTAGTTACCCCTCGTAGTAGTATATCATATTTGATCTCAACAATTATCATTTTTAAATAAGTGTTATCACACTAAATTCAAGTATTTACTATTTACGTTTATATAAGATTTCACTATCTTAATAGTATGTAATTATCTCATTGTAGATATACCATAAGCATACATATATATCCCTCACTATTATATATATGTATTAACACAATCTTAATAGCCTACAATTATCACATTGTAATTATATCACAAGTATACATATATATCCACCACCATTATATATATATATATACTAACACAGCACCCTAAGGATACACCTATAGTGCATTGCATACTCTGCTATCATGTCCCGGTACGTCTCGTACTCAAACAAGGACTATCGGTTCGGAAATGTCCCACGAACCATATAAACAAATCACACATATTGGCGGCGAACATAGTTCACATACCTATGGGTCACGCACATACCTACGCTCCCATAGTCAGCGGACTTATCAACTCACAAATAAGTCTTTCACAGTCCTATGTTCTGAGATACAAGTCAAATATCCCCCCGAAGGTCACTCAGGATAAGACCGTCTCTACACAACCCCCCGCGATAGCAAGCAGCTAGGTATGTCATACACATAATAAAACAATCAAATATGTATTCACGCACCCTATTAAAATATTAGGTATTCACACAACCTTTCATTGTTTTACGTATTCACACAACCTATCATTCTTTTAGGTGTTCTCATAACCTATTATCATTTTTCTATTGGATTATGTATTCCCATATTTATATATATAATTCACACATTCATATATATATACATATATTCCAATTATTACTAGTTCTCTCGTATTAAATACGATCCAATACCAAAATAGCTACATCCCACTATTTAATATAGTTTATATAATTATATATCTCACCTCATATATACTTGATTAAGTTCATATTAGTCTCACAAAGTTCCCAACAATTTTTAGTTTCAATTCGGGAAAGTTTCATCACTAATTAAAACTCCAAGGGTATTTTAGACATTTCCCAATATATGCCTCAGTAATGAAATTCCTAGTATTGCGTACTACTCTCCATTTGCTATGCATGACCACAAACGGCACGTAAATCCGAATTCGTATGACAAAGTTATGCTCATTTAAAGTTGTGCTAAAAATCAAATAACCCGTTCCGTCTTCAAGGGTATTTTAGACCTTTCAATTTTTGTGTCTAATTAAAAATATTCCCAGGACAACGTAATACTCTTCGCTATCTATGTGTGGCCGTGAACGGCACACTAATCCGAGTCCGTATGCCAAAAGTTAGGGCATTATAAAGATTCACCTCAAAGAAGATTTTAAAAAAAAAACCTTTCTTAAAAAGTTTTCCCACATTCTGCCCAGATTAATAAATTGATGTTTTGAGGCATTTTGGAGCAGTTTTAGAGGAAGCGCGTGAGACAACAAAATGTAGAAAACGCGATTTTCTATAGGGCAAAGCAAATAGAATCGCCATTAAAGCTCCAAAACCTTCGATTATACTCAGATCTTTTACCCCAAAAACCTCCCAAGATTCATCCTAAATCCACCCAAACTTCATCATTAACAATTTCTTCCAACAATACCACTAATGGAGATTCAAAAACCAAGATCTAATCATGTTATTCACTTCTCAAATTAAGTTATAATCTCACTATTAACCCAATTTCTCACAAAGTTAAAAATCCCCTATCAATGGTTATTCTTCATCTTCTTCACCATAAACCCACAAATTTCAATTCAAATTCCTACTTCCAAATTTCCAGAATTAATTGACATAATTACAACTATTTACATCATTAACTACAACTCAAATTAAAGCAAGAAAACACTTGCCTTGGGGGATTAAATCCGACGATCCCATGTCGAAATTCTTGCCCGGATTGCTCTTATCATCCTTCTTTCCTTCTTCTTTCTCCTTTCTCTCCTCTCTCAACCCTTTGTGTTTTGGAATGACTCATGGCTGCCCAACACACTTAAACCTAGGTTAAAATTCCTCAATCCCGTAATTAAGTCTATTGGCCAATTAAAAATGACTTAAATGCCCCTGTATGGGCTCGGTCATGTCTAAAAATGCCCGAGACCCATTTACTATCCCCGGGTACTCTTTTTCGACTATCTTGACCCTTCTGGACTCAACCGTGCACTCAGAATTGTCATCCGAGATACTTTATAAAATTTTCCAATTTCAACCTCAAAATGCGACACATGTGAAAATTTTCAATAACCCGAATTAATTTTAATTTCTAAATCCCTAAATTTAAATAATAAATTCTAAATCTCCAAATTCAATAATTTCTCCAATTTAAATAAATTAAATTTAAATCAACAAATTAAATGAATTTCTCCAAATTAAATAAATCCAACTCACTAATTTAATTAATTTATATATCCTCTAAAATATGGGGTGTTACATACTTCTCCCCTTACAATGGAATTTCGTCCTCGAAATTCGAATAAGACTAGTACTCAAAGCTTCAGATAAATTAAATTTAAATCACCAAATTAAATGAATTTCTCCAAATTAAATAAATCCAACTCACTAATTTATTTAATTTATATATCCTCTAAAATATGGGGTGTTAAAGTATTATTTCTTACCCACTAGAGACCAAAAGGGCGGTGGGGGTACCTAATACCTCCCATCTTCATAACTTAGTCCCCGGTCCCATATTTTTTTGGCTTGGCATAGATCATTTGCATTGTATCTCATATTTTGGGAATATTTATTTTCTTTTGCATGTTTTTGATAATATGAGATGGAGACGATAAGTTCACATTTTCACACATACCCTCGCCCTTGACGATAAAAACATGTTTTAGTAGCTACATGCCCTTTTCATGAGGCGAATCTACACTGGTCGAGATATTTACACATAATGTAGTTTTGTCTTTGATGATGTGAATAAATAGTGTTGTAAAAAACAAATACTTGTGGTCATCATAGTATAGTCATTTATGTGATTATAAGTAAAATGCATTGTAAAAAACAAAGACCCTAGTCATGCATAGTATAGTCTTGTAAATTTAAAAGATTTCATAAGGATAACTAAATATCTTTTGATTGTAATTGTTCAATTGATATATTAAAAAATTCACTATATTCACTCCAATGTTATTGAGTTTATTACATCATACTTAACGCGTAATGACAATTTGAGAGTGATAATAGGGATATGGATTGCCAAACACCAATTTTATTTTCAATTCAATTAACTGAATGAGCAAATAATCCAATTTTAACCAAACATGAATTAAACATACATTGTGAAAACTATTCGTCAATGGTATCTTACCCTAAGCATGCATCTAGGTGATTTGCAAGAATAAAATAAATATCAATCAATAATATCGCGTTGTACGAGGAAAATCCATAATAGGAAAAACCTCGGATGGCCTAATCTATGCAAATTCACTATGATATGGTATTTATACAATAGTGAGATACATACTTAGTCTACTAGACTCAACACCTTCAAGCCTTGGTGCAGTCTTCATTACTTGAACCTTTTTTATAGCAACACTGCATGAATCCATCCTGTCGTGAGTTCGATCAAATGGTACAATGTGGGGGGAACCATTCAATATACATCTAAGTTACTTGTAGTGCTTGCATGACGCAGTGTACAAAATGAATGAGTTTTAGTTAGTATATGTATATATGTATGATAAGAGGAATATATACAACTACTAAGCATGGAATAAACCATGAGAATATACATGATTGTCATGTGAAAAAGAGCTAAGTATAAGAGAAGAGTAAAGAAAGTAAGTATGTGAAACATGGAGTATGTACAAGTGATAAAAAGAATATTAATATGTTCAAGGTGTGAACATGTGAGTATACACAAGTGAGAGAGAGAGTAACATGGTAATACTTGAAAGTGAACATAGGGTGGAGATGTGTGCAAGTGAAAGTAACGTGGAGCTGTGTGTAAGTGAAGAGAAAATAGGTATATACAGAAGCAGTATATTAAGAATGTATATAAATATGTGAGATATACAAATGATGTGAATCATGTGATAGGTGAAGCATGTGAATATATACAATTGGGTGTGAAAAATGTTATTAAAGGTGTAACAACCCGGATTTTTTAAATGAGAATTTTTAAATTAATTTTGGAAATCGGAGAAAAATGAAATTTTGGATTTTATAAATTTTATAATTTCAAATGTTGGTTTTTATATTTGAAAAATAAATTTTCAAACGGAATTGGAATAGGAATTAAAATGGAGTTTTAATTGAATTTTTATTATATAGAAGAGTCCTCAAAACATAAAACTCTCTAGAAAAAATATGTTTTTAGAAATTCGAACATCCAATCGAGCTGAATTTTTCACAGTAGTCCTGCCTCGTTGTTCACTACAACATACTAAAATTTCAATCCATTCTAACGGTCCGATCGTTCGTAATGATTTTTTGAGTGTTTGTATCTGATTAGAACTCTTTTCTTAATCAAACTCTTAATCCTTTATATATCACAACTAATTCGTGGATGGACTTCTCATAATCACTTTTTCCCAATTTGTTCACCTGAGAACTCTTCCAAAAGTTTTTCCTCTCCACCATAATCATCAACTTCTAATATAATCAAGTTTTTGTCACAAGTTTTGGGAGGCTTAATTGGGGTTTAATCAAGTTTGTTCAAGAACACTTCTTTGCTAATTTTTCGAGAGGAATCCAACCGTGCTACCAGTTTTTCTTCAACTTAATCTCAAACATGAATACTCTATTCTTTTCCTTTAGTATTATGCATTTTAAGTGTCGCCTAAACACTTAATTACATGTTTTCTTAAAATCAATTAGTAACTTAATTAGAGAAAGTGGACATTAATTATGGGACTATTTTATTAAATATTTTAATCTTAATAATATTCATAACCCTTGGGTACATAGGATTTATGAGTGGATTTGGGGTTTTATTGGTGTAGGTTGCATGTAGAAAAATCCTAGTTTTGAAATAAATGATTTTTGGGTGCGTATAACTCACATAATTTACATAGAGATAATGAAATTGAAATTTTGTTGTATTAATGATGAAATCCCGGTGTAGTTAAGTTAAAATAATTAAATGGGATTAATTGGATATTTTGATGTTATGATAATTAAATTAAGATTTAATTGAATTGGACTATCATGCGTAGTTGTATATGTTGATTAATTATGATTGGTTGTGTGACTTCTTGGTATTATTTAATTACCTTTTGTGACGACGGGTTGTTGGGTATTTTTTCTCTCCCTATATTTTAGGATGCCTTCTAGGTATGGGATTGGTGGGTAGGCCTTTTGATTATTTACGCCTTCCAGGTATGGGACTATCGATGGTAGATTATTATAACTTTATTATGTCGGGGGTGGGCTTATTTTTGTCACTTTATCGTCATTACACTAGCCTAGGCATGAGACTAGGTTGAGGTTTGTGTTAGAAATTCATCCTATACATAAGGTAGGATGTATTGATAACTTGGGGACCCTTAAGTATGAGACTAAGGGGTATTTTGAGGATCTCACATCGATTAAAAGGGTGGGGCAATTTATAAATTAAGAAATTGAGAATTAATGCCTAAAGATAAAATCGGGTATTAAAATTGGTGGCGACATAATGTGTCAGTGATCGACAGTTTAAACGGGTCATCTTAGGCGATTTATGTCGTGTCGTGAGTTAGATACTTATCATATTGCGGGGGATCGACAGTTTAAACGGATTCGACTGTCTATTGACAATGGGAAGTGTGACACTTTGGTAGATTACCACCCGGGACAGGAGAGCCGTCATAATAAAAAGTGAGAACAATAACAAAATGAGCTAATTAAATAAAATTAGCATTGTGGGACTTGAGAATTTAAAATCATATTGGTATGCCTTTTTAAATGGGGATCTCTACGGGTAGTTAGTGATTTATATTTATCGCGTTTAATTATCTCGTTAAATTAAAATATTCTATTGTGATATTTATTTCATATAATGCTACTGTCTGGATTCAACGATCCTATTTGAGGGGAGTAGTGAGACTTTATTGTAATCTTTTTGTGGGAATAGAAATTGTGGACTTATTTCATTTAAACTCTAGACATTTAGATGCTCTATATTTATTGATTGATGGATTTAGTTTATTTTTTATAGTTGTAGCACGCCGCGTGTCTTTTCAGGCACGCGGGGTGTTACAGATGGTATCAGAGCTTAGGTATACAATAACCCTCGGGTCTTGGGTTTTGGGTCTGGCATGCGACATATTTTTTTGGAGATAGAAATTTTTTGTGATAAATCGTGTTAGGCATCGAGGTTATATGTGAGGTATTTAAAGTTGATTTTTGGAGACGAGATTTATTTTTTGAGATTGTTGGTGTGGCCTAATTTTTTAGTGTTAGGCTTCGTTGAATTTCGAGGGCGAAATTTCTTGTTAATGGGGAAGTATGTAACAACCCGAATTTTTTAAATGAGAATTTTTAAATTAATTTTGGAAATCGGAGAAAAATGAAATTTTGGATTTTATAAATTTTATAATTTCAAATATTGGTTATTATATTTGAAAAATAAATTTTCAAACGGAATTGAATCGGAATTAAAATGGAGTTTTAATTGAATTTTTATTATATAGAAGAGTCCTCAAAACATAAAACTCTCTAATATATATATATATATATATATATATATATAAATCCAACCATCCGATCGAGCTCAATTTTTCACAGTCGTCCTGCCTCGCTATTCGCTACAATATACTAAAATTTCAAGCCATTCTGACGATCCGATCGTTTATAATGATTTTTCAAGTGTTTGTATTTGATTAGAACTCTTTTATTAATCAAACTCTTAATTCTTTATATATCACAACTAATTCATGGATGGACTTTTCAATCACTTTTTCTCAAACTTTTCAACCAGAAGACCTCTCCAAAATTACTCCCTTTCATCTACAAACCATATCCCCAAACTTATTCAAGATTTTAACCTTAGATTAAAAGGCATATTTGGTATTTTCTCGAGTTTGGGCAAGAACGAGATTTGATTATTTTCGCGAGAGGAACATGATGGTGCGATCTGATTTTTAAGGTTGAACATATGTGATGCTTCATGTGATGATTTTGAGGTACAAGACTTACAGGATATGCTCCTAAATTCTCTCGAGACTATTCTGTTTTGATTTAGGTGTCAATTGCACTCATATTAAATTGTGATATTCTTTAAAATCTGACAAAATTATTGGAATCTAAATATTGATTCACTGTGATATATTATATTGTGATTTGAGCATCATGTCATGAGATTTTAATATGGCACGGAGAATGGACACCCGCCAATAGTCCAAAATCTGGATATGCTTAAGAATGCATAGGCACGGTGAGGTAAGGCCCGGTGACTCATTGATGTGTTATTGAGAAAGTAATATTGATTTAGTGCTTGCTTATTCCATTTGATTTGTATACGCGGATTCATATTGTTGCGATCTATTCATCGTGCTAATATTTTTGAGCATCTATTCTTGTCATATTCTTTACTTCCCCGTATTTTCTTTTAGTTGGCAGATAAGCATGGATTGGGACGCTATGGGCTATTTTGGAGAAATATTTTAGAGCAATGGGTTGGGAAATTTATTTTTGATGTAATAATTAGTGGTGAAATTTTTAGTTGGAGAATTTTATATTCGAGAGACTTTATTGTAATCTTTTTGTGGGAATAGAAATTGTGGATTTATTTCATTTAAAATGTGGACATTTAGATGCTCTATACTTATTGATTGATGGATCTAGTTTAGTTTTTATAGCAGTAGCACGGCGCGTGTCTTTTCGGACGTGCGGGGTGTTACAAAAGCATGGATATCTACAAGTGATAGGAGTCATATGATGATAACAAAATATGTACATGAGAAGATAGGCAAGGTGGAGAGAAGAATATAAATGTGAGCATGGCTTATATAACATGTAAGCATGGGAGAAAAAAAGAAGAATATATAAGTGAAGACTATATATACACAAGTAGAAAATGGAAAAAAAATATTTAAGTAAAAGAAAAACCCATGTAAATATAGTTTAGTCCTCTAAAACATAATATCCCCAACGGAGTCACCACTGTGGACATCCTGACGGGTTCTCCCCAAAAAACTTGCGTGAAAATGGGGTCAAGGAATAAAATCCCCTTTTCGCCACTCACATGGAATTCGTGGACTCCCAAAGGACATAAAAGTGATTGTCATAAAGGGTGTGTGAAAGTGCAAAGATTGAAGTCACCAACCTAGTTTACTCAAAACAGGTAAAAGGTGTATCCATCATTGAGAAGACGATATAAAACACTACTGATGCATACGAAACTAAATATATTACGGACTTGGGGACTAAGTTACGGAGTAGGAATTTCTTAGGCACCCATTGCGCCCTTTCGGACTCTTATGGGCAATAAAATGTTCCATTCACCTAAAATATTTTATAATTTGTATAATATGTGTGGGTGAAAGAATGTACGTAAATGTGAAAAGTGAGTGAGGAGCGAAACCATCATGTCAACGTCATGGAAAGGACGGGAATGAATCATTCCAAGGATTAATACTAAAAGAAAGGTAAGAATATATATAGATAACTTGAATATTAGTAGTGCACCGGATCGTGACTTATTGTGTACAAACGAGTACGCGTGTCTAATGGAACTGCTAATGGAAGATAAACTAAGAGTGATGCGTGGGATCATGACTCACCATGGACAAGTGAATACACATGTCTAACGGAATCGCTAAAAACTAAGCTAATGTATATATAAAATACTAATGAAAAATGAAGTGAGAAATGTAAAATTAAGGAAAATGAGTAAAAAGAGGACTCCAATCCCAAAGTAAAGATGGATGCCTATGTAGTCATAACTAGCATCAACTTCCACATAGTTAGAAAAGAAAAAAAGGTGGGGTCTAACCCATAAATACAAAACTATATTTTTATATTTTGGTTTGTGGAAAAACAATGTGCACAAGGGGTGAAATGTGAAAAGGTAGGAGAAAACTCTAAGTTGGGGTTTATGAGTTAAACCCTCTTTTGGGGTTTTTGAGTTAATGAAAATAGATTTATGATTTTATAAATTAAAAAAAAAAGGATTAATAATGAAAAGTGATTTATCAAATATTGTAAAAGTAGTAAAGTATAGGAAATAACACTAATTTAATAAGTTTGAATGGATGGAATTTAAACATTATAAAGAGCTTGGATTCTCATTTTTAGGTGATGTAAGTGCAACACCCCGTATTTTTATGATTTTAAATTATGGGATTAATTGAATTTAATGTGAGAATATTAATTGTTAATTAATCCGGATTAAAGTAATTATTAACTAGCGAGTTAAGGGTTAATATTTATTTATGTTAATTATACTAAATATTACTGAGCGAATAAATTAATACGTGATTCTGGAATTATGAAAATTGTCGCGCGTGAAAACTACGACTGTTTCTGTAATTAAGTCGGGCGCGCGTGTGAGTCGTGTCAAGACTAATTTAAAGGAATTAAAAAGTAAATTTATTATAAGAAATCCGAATAGTAATTTTGAGTGATCCAACGGGTCCGTAAGGGTCAAGATAGTTAGAAAAGTCTACTCAGGGGTTTAGTTTGGGTCTCGGGGAAATTTTAGGCCAAACCGACATCCCTGGAGGGCATTTTGGTAATTTTCATTTTTGGGCATTTAATACCCACGAAATTTAGAGTATAAATACATATGTTATGTGAGTGGGAATAGGGTTTTCATTCACAAGTTCCAAGGGAGAGCCACATCGGGTGGGGGAGAACCAAGTCCAAGGGATTTAGGCCATTAACCACCATTTTCCACCACCGAGACCACCATCATGTAGATCAAAAGATGAGGAACGTTGTCATACCATCTACACCAACGGATCAGGCCATCAAAATCAAGTCAAGTGTTTATTACTTGATTTCCTTTAGCAATAATTATACTCATGTTAGTGTAGGTGATAAAAACTCGTGATTTAATATTAAATTGGGTGAAATTAGAAGATTGATGCATATGGTCTAAAAATTATATAGGTTGATTTCTCTTTGTATGTAGAGTAGAACCCAAGAAATTTAAGATTTAATTGATGAACGAATCTGGGTTTTAATGGTTCTTGAATTTAAATTGGAATAACTAGGGTTTTAAAGGGATTAAATTGGAGATTTAGAATTTAATTACTGTTTGATGATGACTTGATAATACTAGGATTTTAGAAATAGAATATAGTTGCTAGATTATCAATTAGTATAATTGTATTAGGGTTTGGGAAAATTTTGCCGAGGATTTGAGGTTGAAAATAGTGAAAAAACGTACTTAGGGGAAGAACAGCTCTCACAGATCCTCGGATCGATTCGATTGGTATTAATCGGGGAAAATACTTACTTTACAGAATAATTCGAGACTCAGATATTCGAGAAAAAGGATGACTTAGACCAGTAGGGTATAGGGACCTTACCTAGTGTTATGATGTGTAATATTAAGGATACCCTTCGAGTGATGAGAAATACTTGGGAGAATTCGTAGAGTATTATTATTACGTAGAGTATTATAGATAAAAAATACACTACATACAGAACATGTTAAATAAATTTATAGGTGGTGTGAATACCTATTGTACGTTCAGTTATGTGAATGCCATACCTAGATGCTTGCTATCACGGGAGGTTTTCAAATGATAGAGGACAGTCTTATCCTGATGAGCCCATTGGGGGGATTATAGATTGGTACCTCAGAACATTGAACCTAGGTACGGGCTATCTGTGAGAATGATAGTGTTGATGGACATATGGGTGCGAAGGTCTATGCGTAGCCCATAGGCTTGGAACTATGTTCGCCTCCAATATGTGTGGTTTGTTTATGGTTCATGGGAGACTTTTAAACTGATTGTCCTTATTTGAGTACGAGATGTACTTGGGCATGATAACAGAGTATGCATTTCACTAGAGGTGTATCCTTGGGGTATTTGTGTGTGTATGTGTGTGTGTGTGTATATATAATAGTGATGGATATATATGTATACCTATGTTATATCTACAGTGTGATAATTGTAGACTATTGAGATAATGGAATCTTAAATAACTTAAGTTATGAATACTTAACTTTAGTGTGATAACACTTAATCGAGATAATAAATGTACAAAAAATTTAATGTAAGTGATGGTAAGTACGGGTTAATACTATGAGATATAGTAGGGACATAAGTCTAGAATCTAGTTAGATGGATTTGGACAGCTAGATGGGACTAGATGTACGTTAGGCGTGCACAATAGATGAGAGGTGATAATTTCATGTGAGAGTTCGAAAAGCTAGCATGCACATAATACTTGCTTTATTGTAAATTTTAAATACTTGCTAAAATAAAATATTTTTACAACTCGGGATCTAATCCGTCTCTTGCATTTTTCTCTTTTCTCGTATACTACTTATATCAGGTGTCCAGCCACAGGGAGTCCAGGCTTAGATAGGTTGACGTGTTGTAGTGGTTGTGGGAGCTCCAGGTCCTCATGCTTAAACTCCTCCACCCTCATTTGACTCAGTATCTTTAGAAATTTCATTTAGGGCATGTGTCGCCCATCCTCTCTTTTACTTTATCAAAGAGATTGTACTCAGTTTACTTTGGTATTTCATTGCAGTTGGATCGATTATTATTATGGATTACTAGTTTTGAGACTTTGAACTGGAACGTTTATACCAGTCTTAATCAATTGAGTTGTTAGTTAATATCCAGTATTATTTTATTCATGTGTATGGTGGATGATTTAGTTATTTTACTGTTGGGATTAATTATGGTTTAATCGGTAATATTTTAATTGGTATAATATTGTTTATGACACTAGCTTAACTAATTATTAGGTTATTAATAGGATTAAATGTTTTTCGATAGTGATGCTAAGAATGAACAAACCGAACATTTTGTTTTAATTTAATAAAGGACTGATAACCCGATATTTAATTGGGCGCGGTGTCACAGGATGTATAAGAGCATCAAGTTCTAGAGTCTTTTGGATCTGTGCGGCTTAATACGTTTCAACTTAGCATTCTTTGACAGAGAGCCTTACTATATGATTGTTGTACTCCTCTACGTATGCGATTCACACTCTCATGTGATTTAGTATAGTCAACCCAAATCATATGGGAGTTCGATTGTGCTTCGTACACCGAAGTAACATGGGACGACCAGCGAGGGCCATTAGAGGGATTGCAGGAGAAAACGCACAGTAGAAGCTATGGAGTATTCGGGGAACGATGATCGCGATAGGAGTCACCGAAATTATTGTTTATAGAGATGATAAAATGGACAAGCACTCGGGAGAAATGAATTTCCAAACACTATCGTAGATAATAGTAGTGAAAATTCAGACTCACCCAGTCGACAAAGGAGAGAGTCGTGGGAACTCTTTCAAATAATCGCCTATAAGGATTTGAAAAAGAGACGAAGTGTGATGGGCCAATGGAAGGAGAAAATACAAAGGAAGTGGTGTAGGGTGGAGTGAAGTGACACTCAGAATTAAATTTTGGGCAAAATGTTTAGGTCATAGGAGTAGCATAGATCGGTGATAGTCAGTCACCATGTATAAAAAAGTATATATAGAATTAAATGAAAGATTGGTTGCGGTTTAACCATAAGATCTTCCATCTTCTATTAAAACAGAGATGTGAATAGAATTACGAACTTATCACAAGTAGGTCAGGTAAATACCGATCGTGAAAGATAAGTTGATTTATCTAGAGAACTTCATAATCGAAGAAGGGGATACGGATAATAAAAAGGGTCCGTAAGTTGAAAATTGACTCGAGGGTAGAATACACAAGCATGAATGGGAGATATGGCTAAGGTGACTAGTGCCAATGTCATCAAAGTCGTACGTATACAAGGGTATATCAATGCTTCCAAGAGAAGGGAGTCAAAAGGGTTGGAGAATTTAAACAACGAGCAAAACTGAATTTAACTGTACCATGAGACACCACAAGAGGGTATACCCATTAGGGGACCCATTTAAATACTGCATATTATTTACATTCATACCAAGTGAAGGTAGATTTAATTAGGGCCATCAAGGCCAACAACAAGTCCTATCGGGCCAACAGAGCCAAAGATACAACGGGGGTAGCGATCGGGGAGAAGACTACCAGGTTTGGGAGATGGACACCCCAACTTGGCTTGTGGGGCCAAAGATAGGTTAGTTACACATGAAGGTGTCCTATGTGTGGTGAGTAGGACCACCTGTATTAAATTGTACACAATGAGACAGTGAGAATAGTCAGACTAGGAAGGTAAATGAAATAATACTAGTGGAGAATAGTAGTAGTATGTGAGAGATTCCTAGCAGGAGAATCGGGCTAAGAGATTTAGGCCTAGAGGTTATCAACTTGAGAAATCATCGGGTTCAGGTAGGACCCATGATGTCCTCAACAGTAACACAACATTCCCATTCCTCAAAACCCTTAGGGATGAGGCGATAGTGAGGGAGTCCCGTAGGGCCATGTCCAGAAGAAAAAGAGTTGCTAGGGTAAGTTGTTATGATTATTGAGTGACAGGCCTCATGAAGAAGGATTGCCTAAAGAAGGATAAAGGGAAACCACAAGATAGTATCTTGGAGATGCAACCATTATAATTGAATAATGTATCAGTTTCGGCATGAGAGTTATACTCGGGGACTCGTTGACCATGCAAAGTATGTGGAAATGGAGATAGAATAATTGCCTTATCCTTTTATGTAGGGGATGATGTTTCGAATTTCATGGGTGAGTCACAATAATTGATTACTAACACTAAAATTCGAGTGTGCATCAGGTTTAGTAGGTGAGTTGTTAGTAGTATCCTTATTATGCATATAATTACAATTGGGTAGCGAGACTTTTGTGCCACTTGCGGGGAGGAGAAGTTATGGACAGTAAGAAAATTTTAATGTTACGTAGCTATTTTTGCTCCTTTGGGGTGTTATAATAGTAGAGCATTTTATAATTATAGTGTGTACTGAATGGATACCGAGGGTTTGAGCAATAGTAAATTGTGTGATGAGACTATCGCACTCGTTATTTCAGGGTTTAAATATATTTTGTTACGAGGCATCACCTGAAAGAGTGTTGAGAATATATATTGTATGGTATTGTAGACTTTGGTAAGTGCGTTGTCCTATTATATTTGATCCCGATGAGTAAGGACGTTTACTGATGTGATTCAAAGTATATTGATTTATGGTCGAGCGGAGAGATATAGCTCGTTAATTATATAGCGCTGAGAACTTAGTGATAGCGAGAGCGTCGTGTTAGAGCACTACACCAAAAATAGGAATCTGGCACGATTTAAAACTGTGCCAGATCAAATCTGGTACGGTTTTGAACTGTGCCAGAATCAGGTGTTCCAAAATGGCCATTTTTTTCTGACACGGCTCAAAAGTGTGCCAAATTTGACCAAACAGGTACACTTCTGGCACACTTTTAAACCGTGCCAGAATTTGATATTTCTAGCATAGTTTTGAACTCTGCGAGATTGAGCACAGTTTGAAAAACTTTTGGCACAGTTCAAAACCGTGCCAAAATTTGGGTCCAGTAGACTTTTGGCACACCTCGAGGTCATCTTAATGACATGAAAGTGGTCGAGTAGACTTTCATGTCCACAGACGGAAATTTGGGGCTACATGTTATGGACTAAGGTCTTAACGGATATCGACGACCATCAATGTTAGATAGTAATGTATCGGGGGTTCCTTATTGGTATTTCTCTTTACGAGACATTCCACGCATGAAACTTAACGAGCGTTGGAAGTTGAGAGATGTTTTGCCTTTAGTACATGGGCTTATTACAATAGTTATTACACACATATGTATATATAATTGTGAGTAAATAGTTATATAATGAATTAAGGTTGGTGGGCCGTATAGTGTTAAAATGCAAAAGTATTACTAATCATTGACACCACGAGAAGAACAGTGGGACAAACTAAGGGGTAATTAAGTGTAAAATGTAGGGTGGTTGGGTATGACCTTACCAAATAATCATGCCAAGTATGGGAGGCATAGTTTTAGATAAATGTAACACGTCTAGTATGGGTGTGTAGAAATGCACAGAGTATAGGGTGTATGGGCACCCTAGTTAATCGTCTCTCCAATAACATTTACGGGGAGAGAATGTAAAAAAAGGGTAAGAATTCACGTAAACGTATGGTTAGGTTTGAAGTATAACTAGAATGAGACATAGGGGTAATGAAGTTGCTTAGTGAGCTAGGGAAATCACTAGAGGCTAAGGAGTATAAGGATAAGAAGTGATTATAGTAATAGAAAGTACAAGCAATGTACAATATAAATTCTCGAGAATAATTAGCAGTCACTTGGTATAGAGGAGTAATAAGACGAGAGCTTCGTCATAATAAAGTTTAAAATATTTTGAAGTCTGTCATGAGTAGTCACGTATTATTACAAATAGCTCCCATGAACAGATGCATCACTACTTCGAATGGTAATGCCTAGACCGTCGAACTAAGGCGTACCGTTAATGAAGAGACACGGGGAATAATGTAATACTCCAATAATATTAAAAAGAAATGGAAAAATATGTGTGTTGAGAACAAATGATGAAGGGAGTTAACACGTGAGCCATGCGTAGAGAGGCTCATAATAGTGAGAAAATAGAAATGAAATTTCAAAGTGTAGTGAAAACGCCAAGGTGAATTGTTAAATTAAAATGATGAAATATTTCGATATGTGATAACTAAAGAGAATTAGTGACAAGAATGGAACGGTAAGGGAAGACCGTTGAACGAAGGGATAATGTTAGTAGAGATATAGGGAGAACAACAGAATGACACTGAGATAATGAAACTACATGGGGTGCCACTTGATAATATGTCTAACCCGGATAAGATTTTCAAGCCATAATTTTTGGGAGAGTGATCAGGAGGCTATGGATACTAAGTTACGATTGAGTACGTCTTATCACCCGTAGGCAAACGGGTAGACAAAGATGGGTAACCAAATATTGGAGGATATGCTGCGGATGTGTATCCTTAATTTTGCCATAGGGGCTTAAGTTTTTCTGAGAGTATCTCCTATGAAGGGGATAATGCGATTTGGGAAGAAAGAAAAATTGGCACCACGAGACGTGGGACCATCTCCCATCATTGAGAGGATTGGACAGCCAGACAGTTCTTACGAGGAGATACCAGTGACTATCTTATACCATAGCGAGAGGATATTGAGGTCGAAGGTTGTTCCACTTGTGCATGTTCAGTAGGAGCACCACAACGTTGATGAGTCTACTTGGGAGAGAGAGGAAGAGATGGGTGAGAAGAATCTAGAACTATTTTTACCAGGTATACTTTTATTTTCTGAATTTCAGGACAAAATTCCATTGTAAGGAGAGAAGTATGTAACACCCTGTATTTTTTTATTTTAAATTATAGGATTAATTGAATTTAATGTGGGAATATTAATTGTTAATTAATTCGGATTAAAGTAAATATTAACTAGCGAATTAAGGGTTAGTATTTATTGATGTGAATTACATTAAATATTACTAAGAGAATAAAGTAATACGTGATTATGAATTATGAAAATTGTCGCGAGTGAAAAATACGATAGTTTCAGTAATTAAGTTGGGCGCGCGTGTGAGTCATGTCAAGACTAATTTAAAGGAATTAAAAAGTAAATTTATTATAAGTAATTCGAATAGTCATTTTGAGTGAGCCAACGGGGTCGAAAGGGTCAAAATAGTCAAAAAAGTCTACCCAGGGTTTAGTTTGGGTCCCGGGGCAATTTTAGGCCAAACTGACATCCCGAGAGGGCATTTTGGTAATTTCCATTTTTCGGCATTTAATACCCGCGATATTTAGAGGATAAATATATTCGTTACGTGAGTTCGATTAGGGTTTTCATTCACAAGTTCCAAGGGAGAGCCACAGAGGGTGAGGGAGAACCAAATCCAAGGAATTTCGGCCATTAACCACCATCTTCCACCACCGAGACCACCACTGTGTAGATCGAAAGATGAGGAACGTTGTCATACCATCTACACCAGCATATCAGACCACCAAAATCTAGGCAAGTGTTAATTACTTGCTTTCCTTTAGTGAATCACCATATATCTTTGACTCACTTGAGTCTATATTATATAGGTGCTCATCTAGTTTGGAAATAGTGACAAAATTGAGTCATATCCTTGTTTGACTAAAAAGCCTTCAGACTCTTCATTTTGAATACCTCAAATTGTTCTTAAAGGTATAACACCAACACGTCACCAAGGATTTCATTCATGTGTTGTATTCTTCATAATATGGGTGTGTGTGAGTTAAATCCCATTAAAATAATTTTTCCATAATTTTTGGGAAATTTAAATAATTTCTAAGTTTTTTTAAACAATTTTTTAGAAATTTAAAATTGAATTTTCAAGTGTTGTGGACTGTTTTGTATTTACTAAAAGTTGTTAAAACTTAGCTTGGGTAGAAACCTAAAGCGCTAGATAATATTGTGGGTAAATTTTGTACTTCTAAAAGACCAAGAACACGCATTTTTTAAGTCATCTCAGCCTTACACGTGTTGGACTTATAACGGTTGGATCTGTGTTTCTTTACACTCACATACTTGAGTATGTTTGAGAACCCTTGGATCATTTTAATCTATGGTCTGCATGCGTTCTTACCTGATCCATGTGTTTTCATTTTAAGCCAATCAGAGCTTTTATATTTGCGGTGCGTTAGTATCCATTAGATTTCCTTCGATCAACGATCATTCTTTTACCTGAGATGTTTCAGATCCTTCTCTTCCTCGTATAAAATGAGACTTCGTTCTTTCATTTCTAACTTTTGGTTCACCTCATTTTTTAGAGAAAAAAGAGAGGAGAGAGAGAGAGAGAGAATAAAAACCCTAACCTAACTCCGGCCAGATCTCACCTGAAAATAGTTTTGAGAGTTGAGTTAGTTCTAAATTTTAGTAGATCCATCCTCTCTTGTTCTTAATCTCTTGTCCAACCGAGTAACATTTTTCAGATCTCATTTTCTTTTATAGAAACCTGAGATTTGTGAGTATGTGATACACTTCACGTTCATCTTACTGGTTTTGATTTCTTCTTTCGAGAAATCTCAATTTTGTTGGTTGTTTTAAACTGTTATGTTTCTTTCAAATCCTAAACCAACAAAATCATTTCTGATTTCATATTTTGAGAGTACTTGGACTTAGATCTAGTTAAGATCTTGATTGGGGATTTACACTTTCAATTATTTCACATTTTGTGAAATATTGGTAAATATTTTTGAATAACGAAAGTGTTTAGGATCTTGGCTCTTTTATATAGCAAGATTCCCTCTTGATCTATGGATAAATTAAATGGTCCAAAGTCTAAGTTTTGATCAAATTAATTTTAGAAATCTTCTTTGCATTTTAGAATCTGTTTGTAATTTGATAATCATTTGGTATGTAATAAGTGTGTGTGGGTTGCATGCATGTGATTTAGAGCACATCACCACTTACACTTTCACACTAAAACACACAAAGATGTTGGTAGAGAGATTCTAAACATATTGAGTCGACGTAAAGCTTAAAGGAGTGTTGCAAAACTAAAAGGAGTAGAGTTAAAAAGCTGAGAGAACATCAACAACATCAGAGCCTTAGGAGAAGTTAGAAAACGCTAGAGGAGGTGGTATAATTTCTGCACTTAGATTAGGCTTGATTGTGTGTCTTGATTGTTATACAGTTTGTAACCTATTACTCTATTTTAGTGGATTTTTACTTTCGAGGTGTAGAGACCTCCGTGGATGTTTCCCTAATTGGGTGGGGTTTTACCACGTTAAAAATTGTACTTGTATACTTACTCTTCCTCTCATCCCTTTCTTGAGGTTGTGTTGATTTAATTTATTTAAAAACTTTTGGTTTTCAAAACTGCTAAACCTATACCTTAAATAACTCGTTCATACTGTTTTAAACACATCTTGTGTTAAGAAATTTGTTTTAAGAAAAGAGTTTCTTCAAAAAATTGTTCGGAGCCATTTAGATAGTTTAATCTTCAATTAAATGACTTAAGTGGTACTTTTTCAATTAGTATCAAAGCGTTCGTTTTTCAAATTCTTTAAATCTTGAGTTTTTGAAATTGTTTTCTCAAAACAAATTATGGACGAGAAATTTGAGAGACTAGATAACCTATCCAGGCCCTCTCTCTTTGATGTAATCAACTTTCTTTACTGGAAAGTGAGAATGGTTGCTTTCATCCAAGGGACATTGGGAGATGATGTATGGCATGCTATTGAAAATGGTTATACTTTTCCTACAAACCAACCGATGAAGGAAGTACTGTGAGGATTAGAAAGTTACTAAGTGAATTCACTAAAGAAGCGAAATAGACTTCCCTTAACAATAACAAAGGAAAAAATGCCATATTCATGTCTATCAATGAACACGAATTTAAGAGGATATCATTATGTACTACCTCTAAAGAAGCATGGGACACTCTAGTGACTGCACATGAGGGTGACACTAGAGTTAAAGCTGCTAAAACACAAATGTTAATCCAGCGGTACAACTCCTTGATCATGACTGAGACCGAGTCATTTAATGACTTCTATATTAGATTGAGAGACATTGTGACCAAATTTCATGCCAATGGGATTATCTATAATAGAAAGGAAATTGTCTCTAAAATACTAAGATCACTTCCACATAAATTTGATAATAAGAGATATGCAATTGGGAGATTGATGATCAAAACTCACACCTAAACTCCTCAGTAGAAAATTGAGACCTGTGTAAATGGAACTAGAATTTAAGAAACAATTAACCCGATCCCAAAAGAGACAGTCTGCTTCCAATCTTTTTTTTTCATCTAAGTTGACCACACTTGAACTTAGTATATCTGGCATTGACTTAGACTCTGACGAGGATAGTAATTTAGATAATCTGGATAATCAGCTTGCTTTAATAACTAAATAGTTTAAGAAAATTATGAACTTTCGAAATAAAATAGCTAAAAGACAAGGCAAACCTACTTATCCAAACCAATCTAATAATAGGCCTCATGAGAGAAGACAAGACAAACACTAGGATGATAATCACAAGAAACCTAAGAGAGACATTGAAAACGTTGAATGATATAAATGTGGGAAGTTAGGACACATGGCTAGTGCCTGTAGAGTTAACTTAGACAAAATTCATAAACATTTAGGGATCATCTATGCAAGACTTGGGATGACTCAAGTGAATCAGAAAATGATGAACCTGGGTCATCTAACACTTATGACCCTTGTATGTCCTTCTTTGCTAAAATAATATAAACTGGTGATAAGGAACCTGATCATTCTATGCTAAATGATGTTATTCCTGGTGATTTGTCTACTTTATTACTTGAGAATGGTGATAATACTTCAACGCGGTGTGTGTGAGCCAAAGGGAACACTCTATTATTAATTTCAATGGGTGTGTGAGTCCTAAAAATGAACTGCTAGGGGACACTTCACATTGGACATTTAGTGACTCCAGCAATGAAGACCTTCCTGACATTCACACAATGTACACAAAAACTCAAAAGAAAAGCACTAGACTTGAAAATATTGTCAAAGATCTTACCCAAAAGATAGATACTCAAAGTCATATGATCAAACAGAGTGCTGAAGAGTATACTGCTCAATGTCCAACTCATGAGAGTCAAACTAAAAATTTTGAACAAAAATTGAAAGAATTGTCTAACTCAAATGAAAATCTAGAAAAGAAATACAAAGGAACGTTGTTAGAATTGGAATAAACAAAAGAAAAGACATCAACACTCTCTAAACAGTTTGTTAAATTTGAAAATAACTCTAAATGTTTTGAAGACTGTGTTGTTGAAAGTAAGACCAATTATAATAATAGAACTGGAATAGGCTTTTGCCCCAATAATTCCACCCAAACAAAAACTTTTGAACCTATCAAGTTTGTCTCTGGTGGCAAAAGACCTATTGAAACTTGTTCAGATTTTTAAATTTTGAAAAATGATTTTGACTTAAAATAACAAAAGTTAGACATTGGTGAATCAAGTAACTTTGTGGCCATCCCCAATCCTCATGGCAAGAGGGATGAAGAAGAGGAGTGTCTTCATCTCAAGAGGATCTTGGTCCCCCATATCCCTCTAGGGAGCGCTTCGATCGGCGTCAGTGATGAGGTGAAAAATGTAGAGAGATGGAGTCGCCAATCTACTTTACTCAAAATAGACAAAAGAAAGGGATCCACCCAGAAGGACAGCATCCAAAGACATACATACAAAACCAAAATGATTCGAAAAGGGTCCGGAGGCTAAGTTACGAAATGGGAAGGTGTTAGGCACCCATTCCGCACTTACGATCTCTCATGGATTATTGTTATTTTCCTGTATTTCCCCGTGATATGTGTGTATGTATATATGTAATGGATATAGGAACCATCGACTTGTATCATGGGAGAGATAAAGCGAGTCATCCGTAGGAATGTTCCTAAAAGTAATATTAGAAAATATGATTTACGTGGTTATCTTTACGTTGATCGTTATAATGGAACGATAAGGCATGTGGAATAATACGCCACTAAGAAAAAATATATGTATATGTAAATATATAGAGTTTAGGAGAATTAAGTTTAAAGAATATAGAAAGAAAAAAAATGAGAGAAAAGTAGGAATAGGACTCGAGTCACGGGTTTCACCCCGAGACGCCTACGTAGTCTATATAGGCATCAAAGTCCACGTAATTTTTATGCAAAACGAGGGGTGGTATTTATCCCATAAATCCAACCGGGGACTTCTCTTATATGTGTGTGTGTGTAAAAAAAGTGTTTTAGTTGTGAGAAAAGTGTGAGAAAAGAATGAGAATTCCCGTTTGGAATTTATGAGCAAACCCTCTTTTTCTTATTTTTTTTGGGATTTTATTTATATGAAAATAAGAGATGTGCAATAATACTAAATAAAAATTATATTATGATATGTGAGAAAGAATGAAAGTGCTAAGTAATAAAATAAGTTACTGCGAATTTAGGAGAATTTGAAGAGAGAGTTGAGAAAGTTGGACCTTCTTGAAGATCTTGAGCTGGATCTTGGATGTTGGAGAGCAACCCTTGAACTTGGGTGATGATGGAGGGTAGTAAATTCACCAAGTTTGATGAAAACGATGATGAAAGGTGAAGGTTGGAAAGGTATTTGGATGTGGAAATCACACTGACTTCGAGAGGGGTTTTTTGAGCTTGCTGAGAGGGGTGGATTTTAGATCTTGTGTACCCTTGCAATGAGGTCAGGCCCTCCTTTTTATAGGCCTATGGCATTACCAGTCGGCATAGTCCTGGTCCTGCCAATCAGCAGGTGTGTTTAGGCACACTGCCGATAGTCATGGTTTGGAACCTGTCGTTTGGCAATCTCTTTCAGGTTCCTTCGAAAAATCGGTCGTAGAGCGCAAACCGTTGATCTGAATCACGCACGGGGTGAACTGTTGGAAAGGTACTCCAGAGACCTTCGAAAGTATTTGGACTACTCCTAAGTCTGGGAGTTGACTTTGGGTCAAATGTGGCTCAAAAGCGTTCGTTGGTCCTTTGGATAGGGGATCGTCAAACGCAAATGGATCGTTCCTCCGCATGGTAAGTCAGAATCGTGCACGGGATGGACCATTGGAAATGGGTTTCGGTGCCCTTTGGAAATTCATTCAGTCTCGATCGAGCTGAAGAGTTTGACTTTTGGTCAAATGGAGCTTGGGAGTGCCCGATGGCCACTAAGTCAGTACATGGGGTATGTCTTAGGTTTGTAGCAATGAGGGGAGGTGCTAGGGACCTACGGAGAGGTTAGGGGGTGTTAGAATAGAGTGTCTACAAAGCCCCTCGACGGGTGAGTTTGGAACAAACGATAATCATCGAATAGACACCGCATGATGCCTTTGAAAGAGCATGACCAATTCAGAGGGTCGAGGCCGATTCTGAGGACCTAAGGATGAGGATGACTGGTTCTGCGAGTTGAGGTCGATTCTGAGGGCTTGAAGATGAGGGTGACCGACTCTACGGGTTGAAGCCAATTCTGAGGGTTTAAGTTGAGATGACCAATTTTGCGGGTCTTCGAGGGATTTAATTGAGATGACCAATTCTGCGAGTCGAAGCCAATTCTGAGGGCTTAAGTTGAGATGACCAATTCTGCGGGTCGAAGCCAATTCTGAGGGCTTAAGTTGAGATGACCAATTCTGTGGGTCGAAATCAATTCTGAGGGCTTAAGTTGAGATGTTCTCAGGGAAATCTGACAGGGAAATTACCTCGTGATTTTGATTTGAGCTGGGAACCGATTGCTGGGGAAATCCTCGCATCTTTTGGACATGTTTGAGGAGGAATAGCCAGTCTGATGCTATAAACTCCACTGGGGAAATGATTAGGTGGTCCAGGGTTTGGACGTATTGCTTGGGGAAATTTGAGACCTTAGGAGATGATCCTGAAGTTTGGGATGCTTTAGGGGTCCTCCAGGGACGTTGTCGAGAGGATATTTACTTGGATTCTGAGAGTATCGCTGGGTAAATAGGGGTTCCGCTTGAGGGAGTGTGAAATTTTCTTGGTGAAAATGTTCTACCCCCTCCCCCCCCCCCCCCCCCAGGGATTTTTAGGAATTTTCTGAGATTTGTTAGGGTTCTCTAGTATTTTTTGGGAGTTTCTGTACGAAAATTAAGGGGGTTCCTATCAGCATGGTGTGGAGGGTTCCATTCGTTAGTGGTACGGACTTTTGAACTTCCTCGAGAAGGTAAAAGGTCAGTACCGATCGGTAGGTGGGGGTACAATGCCGATCGGCATGACCCTTGGCTTCCTATAAAAAGGGGCGGGTTCCCCTCATTTTTTATAGCTTCTTGCCTTCTCTCTTTCTGCGATTTTCTTCTGTGCATCGTTCTGGCATTCTGTAATCTAGAAAATGGCCACTTTTGTGAGCACTGTGGTACACAGGGAGTGGTTAGCTGTTGACGATTGGGAAAATGTGGAGTGGAGGGCCAGGGTGCCTCTTGCTTTGGGGAGTGAGAACTCTTTTGATGCATTCGATCCAGTTGCGAAAGAGTGGACTTTGCTACGGGAACCATCGCTTCATCTCTCTACTAGGGTGGTGAACCCTGGTGGTTATGTAAGTATTAGATAACTTTTGGCATTCTCTTTTGTTGATTTCCTTTTTTTCTTAGATTTTGATAATGCTTTTCCATTGACGGTCTGATGTTTCTTTGTCGACTATGCGTGCCCGCGGGACGATGGGGCTTAAGTATGTCTGGGAGCACCTTCCACCTGTGGTGCGTTGGGTGGTATCATCAGCAAGCTTTGGGAGGCTAGCATTCGTGTTGGATGAGACACCTCGTTCAACGGGTCTAGGGAGAGGTGGTGGGACACTACCCATACCTTCCATATTGGTTTTGGGGAGATGATTGTGACTCCCATGGATGTGTAGCAGCTGCTGGGGATAGATTACAGTGGAGAGAAAATAGAGGTGGATCATTCCCGGTGAGTGAGGCCGGAGGCGGTGCGGGTGGCGCTCGGTGATATGGGAAGGATAGTATATGGGGACTCTATTCGTCTATCCTTGCTGAGGGATGTTTTACTGAGTAGCATGATTGATGTGGAGGACAGGCTGTAGGTGAGGAAGATGGATCGGTTGTTCATTTTGCTGGTGCTGGGGGGATTTCTGGTGGCATCGACGGCGACGTTGTCCACTTATAGTTTTTGCCATATTTGAGGATATTTTCGAACATCCCTCTCTATGATTGGGGGAGCATGACTTTGGCGACCCTTTATTTTTCTCTGGATGCATTTATCCGTTGCTACTGGCAAACTTTTACTGGAGCCACGTATCTTATTGAGGTATTCTTTAATTTGCGCATTTTCCTTTCATGCATTCGCATTTTCCTTGTGCGTCTCTCTTTTGATTGCAGATTTTTTATCTTTGGAAAACATGGTTCTATGAGGTGATTGGGTGTAATACCCAGCTGATTTCTCTAAAGGATGAGACTGTTGGGGACTTTTGCCAGTTGTATTGGTCGCGAAAGGCTAATCGGCAGTCGAGGAAGTCTCTCTCTCTGGAGGCGGTGCATCAGGTCTTGAATGGCCTGACCAGTGATAGGGTAAGAATTTTCCTTTCTTCAATCTAAGGACTTTGTGTTCTCTGATTCCATATTTCCTTATAACTTGCTGGAGATTTTTTAGGTGATTTTTTATCCTTTTGGGACGACTGTTCAGGACGCGGGGTTGACTGGAGTGAATGCACAGTTGAGGCATTTGTTGGGGGCATGAGTTTGGCCACTCTTGGTATCTCGGGGAGAGGGTGATTCGGTAGATTGTTGAGGAGGAGGTGGTGGTGCGATGCCCCCTATGTCTATGAGGCGGGAGATGTTGTTGCCAGAGGATGCGAGGATTGTGACAATGATTGGCGAGTCCTATATGTTCTATACCGACACAACGTTGTCGTATGATTATATGGACTTCGAGATGAGCTGGCTGATGGCTCCCAGCATATATGATGCACTGCCTTTCCCTCCCACGGGTTTGTGTCGGCCAGTGGGGTCCTCCCACGACGGTGGAGATCCTTCGACATCTGCGGAAACTTCGGAGATTCCCTTTGTGAGGTTTCATACCCCTTCATACAACATCCGACGGGCTAATGGAAGGATGGTGCCTATGTTGCATCGTCCTCATGGGATGGACCCGGAGGAGTTGGGATTGACAGAGGAGGTTCTTCGTCCTTTGGTATATCTTTTTGTTCTTCTCTTTTCCTTCTTTTTGGTTTCTTTTAATCTTTTATGCTTGATACTGATTTTACCTTTTCTTACAGTAAGTCCGGGTGTCCACCACTTGGCTAAGGGACATTAAGGACTGAATATCTTCGGCATCTGCCCATATTCGGGATGCGGTTCCTGTTCCTTCTTACTTGGTGTCGTCTGCCTCATTCAGGGAGGAGTCTGGTTCGGGTAGCGGTGGTGCGTCATCCCGTCGCATGGGAAAGAGAGCGCATTGCAGGGGTGGGAGTTCTTAGAGAGAGATGTGAAGGGTAGGTGTGTGTGTGTGAGAGAGAGAGAGAGAGAGAGAATGTGGGTTCGAACTGAGTTCCGTTGTTTTTCTACTTTTCTTTATTTTCCTACAAAAATGATGTAACACAGAAAAAAATATCTATGCAATGCAGTGGAGTTTTTTATTATCTTCTGTTAGTAATGAATGAATGAATGAATGCATATGCTATTTTTACTTTGCTGCCGAGACCGTAAAAAGAAATATTTTTGGGATTTGAAGGAAAGTTTTATTTAAAATGAGAATTCATCTAAAGATGGAAGGGGATTTTGAAATTCTGTTGAGAATATCAATTTATTTTTATTGGGTTTTATAATTTTGATAAAAAAGGAAAAAGGTAAATTTCTAAAAATAAGGGATTGTCGATCTACAAGCACCTTGTCCTACCTATCGGTAGGTCAGTCCAGTCCCATCAATTCAAAGCTTTGATTGGTACCCTCTTCAGCCTTTGGTACTTTGTGGGGCGTGCTCCCTTCGATTTCTACAGGGGTTATGTCTTTTGTGAGGGTTTGCAAGTATAAAAAAGGGGTAAGGGCGGAGTGTTTTCATCACACCTACACATCCTAACTTTCTTATTCTGTGATATGGCTCTCCCTGGTAGTGTTGAGTTTGCCAACTGCCTCTAGACTTTGGAGGCAATGTGCTCCTATAACGTCGACTACGATGCTTTCAACATGCATTGAGTCTCTTTATGTTGTAATCGACCTATATAATGGAACAGGCTGATGGCGGCGGTACAATTTTGGTACCCCAAAGACCATGTATTCCACTTTGTCTTGGAAGAAGTATGTCCGACTTATGAGGAGTTTTCTGCCATGTTGGGAGTAAATCCTATTGTGGCGGCTGCTATGCCTGAGTTTTCTCAGTCTCCCCCGGATTTATTGGCTGGACTTCTCCATGTCTCACCCTCGGCGAGTAGATCCTTGGTTACTCGAGGAATGATTTCTCTTCCAGCGGTGCTGCAGTCTATGCATTTGCAGGAGGTTGGTGATGCTGGATATGCCGGAGCCATTATTCTGGGCTTGGTTTTGAAATTACTGCTGGTGAATGGGGAACTACTGGTGGACCCACAACTTGCAGCTATTACTTCATAGATGCCCTTCCGTCTTAATCCTGTGGCGGAGATTTTGATTGGCCTGGATGCTTGGTGAGAAGGTCGCTTTGACTTTCTGAGGGGTAGCCCTGTGATGTTGTTCATGTGGTTGTCTGAAAGACTTCACCTAGTGACTCCTCCGGAATACCCTTTGTCGACTGTACCCAACTTCTTTTTGTGCCATTTCATCAGCGTTGGCCTGGATATTAAGAGCGAGGAGAAATGGTTTGTGGAGCATGAGGCTCTAAATCTGCGTTGGTCAGTGCCTGGGTGGGGACAGTTGCTGCCTATTCTAGAGCTGGGGGTGATGATGCTGGAAATAGCACCGCCAGGTAAGGTGTTTATGAGCTCTAATCAGTGTATAACAATGGCAGCACAAGTATATCAAGTATAAGAGAAAGAGGTGAGGAGAAGAGGATCAATACTGGAGTATAAGTGGTTCAGCCAATTAGGCATACGTCCACTGTGCAAGTGTGTGATTAATATCACTGTATGAGGGCACTAATGTCCATGGATACAATCTCTCAAGTTT
The DNA here is from genome assembly GCA_949130495.1 of Sambucus nigra. Taxonomy (NCBI): domain Eukaryota; kingdom Viridiplantae; phylum Streptophyta; class Magnoliopsida; order Dipsacales; family Adoxaceae; genus Sambucus; species Sambucus nigra. The sequence goes on along the minus strand of OX422210.1, from coordinate 415,007,664 downwards.
TCTCTCTCTACTATATATTTGGACAGAGTTTTAGCTAGGGTTGCCAATTTTAAATCCTTTACAAGGTAGAGGATGACCTCTATATATAGTGCCTGGGGGTTTAATGTACCCCCCAAGCATGAAATGAACATGTGCATGAGGATCGAACTAGTATGAGAATGACACCTGGCTGATCTCATGTAGATAATGATGACCTCAATATTCCCCCACGTGAGGGGAATGATTCGGTTATAACTGATTGTGCACACGTGTTCCCAACAATACATATGCTGATAAGAGCTCGGCCATCTGTGAATGGTCCCAACCTCGGCCTAGAAGAGAACGAGGTGGTGACCTTAGCTCAGTGGGAGAGCTGAGGTAAGGCATGTTGAGCTATGATGTCAGCTTGGGATAAGGTAATGGTGGCATAGCAGGAACGTCGGCTGATCCCCAACCGAGATTGGTTATGATTATGGGATGGAAACCTTGGCCTGAACCAAGCCGAGGTTGCAAGCCTTGGATGACCAGATGGATAACTGCCCCTGTGGATTACGGAGACCTCACTTGTCGAGGTAGCTTGTAACGTCGGCCATAGCCAACCTTACTTAGGACGAGACCATTGGTTGTTGATCTAAGGCCCCTCTAACATCGGCCATCTCCATGGCCGAGGTTGATGTCTCTGAGACGAGGGGGTATATTTAGGGCATATCAATCACCCCTAGCCCTTAGTTACCTATGTGATCAGGTGCCTAAGGGGTATATTTGCCCGAGGTTGGACTTCCTTAGGTGTTAATACCTTTTTGACAAGTGTCAGTTGCTGAAGTGGCTAGCGTGCCTGGCAAGTGTAATGATTGCAGTCTTTTGGGATCCTAAGGCAATGATGGGACTTGGGATGAGTGTGGGGTTTTTTGAGGGTTAAAACCTCATTTCGTTTCTCTTTCTTCCCCACTTCTTCATTTTCTCGCCTGAAATTTTCTGCCTCTCTCTCTCTCTATAAGAGCTCTGGTTAGAAGTGCACTGGGTGGACTTTTCCTTGCCAACTCGTCCTCTCTTCTCATCATTATCCATCACGTACCGTCTATCATCCCTTTTTCTCCGCTTTTTCATGCCTTGTTCCATTTTTTTGCATTTTTCGGCGAGTTCTTTGAGTTTTCCTGTCATCGCTTGTGTTTTTCGATGGCCCTGGTTCTTATTATTCTTGGTTGCTTTTTGTTCAAAGTTAATAGTTTGATCTTTAATTCAATTGCCAATCCTATTTATTTAGGAGAGTCACAAGTGTAGGGTCTGCCTCATATGCTCAGACTCCTTTACGAACTGTTAGAGGAATTACCCTCTCTTAGGAAGAAGACCTTAGATAAAATTAGGCAAATAGAAAGAGCCCAAGAGGAAGCTCGTAGGGCAGAGGCGTTCCCCCTCAGACCTATCTTTCCACCCCCTCTGAAGGTTATATACCCTGAGCCAGCCGAACCAGTAACCCAAGTAGAGGTCCCAGTTGAACCTACTCCTATGTGTGAGTCTGAGTCGTATACCTCAGACCCCATGTCTGTGGATTCTTTTCAAGAGGCCATGGACTTTTCCATTCGGCAGGATCAGGTCCTTAATCAAGCTGAGGTTTCGAGTCCGGTCTCGTCCCATAACGAGTCTAGCACATCCCAGACTTCCTCAGATGTTGAAGTTGTTAAACCGAGTGTGGATTTTCCTCCTCCCATCAATGTTGTCCCCCTGTCAGATACTACAGGGGCTGAGTTCGCTCAGAGATTTCCTGATGGAAATCCCTTGTCTACTCCGGCCGATGTTGGAGAGGATGAGGATGATGGGAGTGATGTTGACACCTCGGAGGCAGTCGAGATAAAAAGTACTATCATCGAGCTCGACCTTCTTTCCTTCAGGCATCTATATTCCATTAGCCCCTCCATAAAACTCAGGAGACCTCTGAGGGAATAGAGGGCTTTCGGCGGCCGAGATAATGAGATCTGCCTATATGAGCATATGTTTAAGTTAGGATTTTATCTGCCTATTCATCCCATCATTAGGGCCATACTTTCCTACATCAACTTAGCTCCTTCTCAGTTATCCCCTAATGCCTGGAGGGTGATAATTGGAGCTATAATTCTATAGAAGGCAGTCCACCATTCAGACCTTCCTGTCCAGGTCTTTACCGGATGCTACATCCCTTCCTCTGCCAGGAATCATCCGAGCTATTACCATTTCTTAGTTCGGAAGTCAACTAAGAAGATGTTGCAGGTCAACCAAACTAGTAACCATAATTGGAAGCCACGGTATTTCTTTGCCTCATGGGCATGGGAATTTGGACCTTGTGTCCCCTCTTCGAACTTAGAGCCAAGGATACCCGTGAGATGGGGCAAGGTGTTAATGTCTTCCAGGGCCGACCCTAGGCTAAGCCAAAATAATCTTCATAAAGTAAAAGACCTTTAAGATCAGGGGGAGCATGGTCTGTTAGTCAGGTTCGAACACCTGATGACCCCCTACTATCTCTCTAAGACTGGGCTTGGGGGTAGTCCTCTGGCAGAGCTTTGTAAGTGCTTATTTTATTATTTCATCAAGTTAAACCTCTAACTTTTTATGTCTCTTATCTTCTAACTCAGGCCTTTCCATTTACAGAACGCCCTGAAGGCATCTCAGACGATATCTGGTAGATGTCTACCCCAAGTCTCACGAAGCTGATGAAGAAGGCAGGCCTGAATGCACCCCCTCCTCCTCCACTAAAGAAGAGTGTCGGCACGTCCAAGGCCGATGCTACAAAAAAGAGGAAAACCACAACCACTTCCTCTGAGGATCAGAGGAAAGGCAAGGCCCAAAAGGCCATCCCCATATCTTCTAAAGATGCACTGGATGATCGTCTGGAGCAGATAAAAATTAATGATAGTATTATAAGCCATAGCCTTCAGGCGTTAGATTCCATCGGCTCTTCTATGACCGATGCTGACAAACGCTTCTGCCGTTCCATGGATACTCCTCTATTGGTTGATTTTGGCCTTCACAAGACTATCCAAGTAAGAATAAAATTTCAAATTTATTCCGAAGTTCAACCTCTACTTTGAATTTGAACTTATACATCTGACCTTTGTCTTGATGGGCATCGTGGCCATGCATCATTTTGCTAACTGGACTCTAAAGAGGATGCCTCTCATCGAGAAAGGCCAAGAGGCCGAGAAGGTGCAAGACTCTCTGAACGCCAAGGTAGATCATCTGAAGTCTGCCTTTGAGGGGTCTGATAAGGAGGGTATGGAGTTGGAGAAAGAGATCTACAAGCTTAAAAAGGACCACACCATTGCTCTGAAGGCCAAGGATGACGTTCTCCAGCAGAAAGTTGATGTTGAAGTGAAGGCAGCCCTTGAGGATGCTTCTGAGGGGATCCTGGTTGATTACAAAGTCTCTGATGAATTCATCATCTTTGGCTTTGAATACCTCGAAAGAGGTATTAAGGCCACTGGAAAATGGGTGGCTACAAAGGAGAAGGATTCAGGGAGCCTGAAAGCCTATGACTTTATTGGTCTGGGTTTTGGCAATCCTCAATTTGCCCAGGCCCTTCAAGAGATTGAAGAGGAAGATGCTGCCCCTGCAGAGACCTCTCCGCTAGATGTTACTGAGAAGGAGGGTGCCAACTTCAAAGATGATGGGGCCGAGGTGACTAACGTCGGCCAAGGTAATGAAGCCTAGGATGCCAACATTATAGTTGCAGACCCTTAGGCAATTTTTGTGAAGCTTTTTGTACTTTTTCATTATGCATTTAAACTGTAACCTCTGATAACAAACTCGACTAGCTTGTAGCTTGTAACTCTTTAACTTTAATCTATATCCACCTCTGATGAGGGATTCATTTCTTCATTTCCTTAATATTCTCTGAATGATTCTCTTTGCCATGCGATGTGTGTTCAGTTCTGAAGTCTTAATATAATTTTTCACTAAATTAATGATGTCAAGGGTCTGAGGTCATCCAGGTATGATGTCTGACCTCAAGCCTTGTCACCAACTTATGATGTTATAAGGCCTGAGGTCATCAACTAAGATGTTATCCCCATAATATATTCACCAAATTAATGATGTTAAGGGTCTGAGGTCATCCAAGTATGATGTCTGACCTCAGACCTTGTCACCAAATCATGATGTTATAAGGTCTGAGGTCATCAACTAAGATGTTATCCCCATAAATAATTTTCACCAAATTAATGATGTTAAGGGTCTGAGGTCATCCAAGTATGATGTCAGACCTCAGACCTTGTCACCAAATCATGATGTTATAAGGTCTGAGGTCATCAACTAAGATGTTATCCCCATAAATAATTTTCACCAAATTAATGATGTCAAGGGTCTGAGGCCATCCAGGTATGGTGTCTGACCTCAGACCTTATCACCAAATCATGATGTTATAAGGTCTGAGGTCATAAACTAAGATGTTATCCCCATAAATAATTTTCACCAAATTAATGATGTTAAGGGTCTGAGGTCATCTAAGTATGATGTCTGACCTCAGACCTTGTCACCAAATCATGGTGTTATAAGGTCTGAGGTCATCAACTAAGATGTTATCCCCATAAATAATTTTCACCAAATTAATTATGTCAAGGGTCTGAGGTCATCCAAGTATGGTGTATGACCTCAGACCTTGTCACCAAATCATGATGTTATAAGGTCTGAGGTCATCAACTAAGATTTTATCCACATAAATAATTTTCACTAAATTAATGATGTTAAGGGTCTGAGGTTATCCAAGTATGATGTCTGACCTCAGACCTTATCACCAAATCATGATGTTATAAGGTCTGAAGTCATCAACTAAGATGTTATCCCCATAAATAATTTCTCCAAATTAATGATGTTAAGTGTCTGAGGTCATCCAAGTATAGGGTCTGACCTCAGACCTTGTCACCAAATCATGATGTTATAAGGTCTAAGGTCATCAACTAAGATGTTATCCCCATAAATAATTTGAACTTATACATCTGACCTTTGTCTTGGCTGGCATCATGTCCATGCATCATTTTGCCAACTGGACTCTAAAGTGGCTGCCTCTCATCGAGAAAGGCCAAGAGGCCGAGAAGGTGCAAGACTCTCTGAACGCCGAGGTAGATCATCTGAAGTCTGCCTTTGAGGGGTATGATAAGAAGGTTATGGAGTTATATAAATAGATCTCCAAGCTTAAAATGGACCACGCCATTGCTCTGAAGGCCAAGGATGACGTTCTCCAGCAGAAAGTTGATGTTGTAGTGAAGGCAGCGCTTGAGGATACTTCTGAGGGGATCCTGGATGATTACAAAGTCTCTGATGAATTCATCATCTTTGGCTGTGAATACCTCGAAAGAGGTATTAAGGCCACTGGGAAATGGGAGGATGCAAAGGAGAAGGAGTAAGGGAGCCTGAAAGCCTCTAACTTTATTGGTCTGGGTTTTGGAAATCCTCAATTTACCCAGGCCCTTCAAGAGGTTGAAGAGGAAGATGCTGCCCCTGCAGAGACCTCTCCGCTAGATGTTACTGAGATGAAGGGTGCCAACCTCAAAGATGATGGGGCCGAGGTGACTAACGTCGGCCAAGGGAATGAAGCCTAGGATGCCAACATTATAGCTGCAGACCCTTAGGCCATTTTTGTGGAGCTTTTTATACTTTTTCATTATGCATTTAAACTGTAACCTCTGATGACAAACTCGACTAGCTTGTAGCTTGTAACTCTTTAACTTTAATCTATATCCACCTCTGATGAGGGCTTTATTTCTTCATTTTCTTAATGTTCTCTGAATGATTCTCTTTGCCATGCGATGTCTGTTCAGTTCTGAAGTCTCAATATAATTTTTCACCAAATTAATGATGTCAAGGGTCTGAGGTTATCGAGGTATGATGTCTGACCTCAGGCCTTGTCACCAACTTATGATGTTATAAGGCCTGAGGTCATAAATTAAGATGTTATCCCCATAATATATTCACCAAATTAATGATGTTAAGGGTCCGAGGTCATCCAAGTATGATGTCTGACCTCAGACCTTGTCACCAAATAATGATGTTATATGGTCTGAGGTCATTGTTGATGTAAAAAACTAGATCACTCTAATAAATGAGACAGAATATTTTAAAGTGATTCAGCCTTGTATGAATGGCCTACGTCCACTGTTATGTTATTGCTGAGTGTTTGGGAATTCTCGATTACAAGTTCTATCAAGAAATTCCGGTCCCTTTGAATGAGGGTGATACAAGGTATTTATAGCCCTTAGGCTGTACATGAAAGGGTGTTACATTAAATGATACACATATGAAAGGGTAATTCATTTAATGCTCTTCAAACGTGTGCGTCAAGGCGATAAGCATTCAATGAATAGTTAAACTGTTGATTATCTGGCAATTAATGATGCGGTCGAGATGCAGCTCGAACTGCCTTAGTTGCTCGTCGTTCAAAAGTTCCTCGGAGCGTTGAAGTTCCTCGGAGCATTGGAGTTCCTCAGAGAGCTGGAGTTACTCAGAGTATACTTGTTGCTCGGAGTAAGTCTGACTTGGTCGGGGGAATGAACTTCCTCGTTGCTATTGTGCCACGTGTCTTCTTATTATTCGTCTACATCAGCATACTAATTTTGGTATCAACAGAAGCCCCCAATGTTTCATATTTTGAACTTTGAGGAGTATGGAACATTCTTTCTCGGTATATGGCAATATTAAATGACCTTCCTGGGTTTTAGGAGCCTTTTCTTCGTATTTGAATTTCCTTCCAAATTCGCAAAATCCGCCTTTATGCATTTTGTAAGCGCTTCGATCTTCGTGCCCTTTTTATCCTTTTAATCGCCAGTAGCGTAATAGTTTCCTTTGTAATAATTTCTTTCGCCTTTTCCCAAGGCAAAGTATTTAAGTTTCAGAGGCAATCCCATCGTCTTCTACTTTTTTCAATTTCTGCTTTCAAGTTTTCTATAGCTTTTCTCTCTCCTGTGCGTTCATCCCTTTCTTCGTTTATTTGTCAACAGATCTCCTTTTTCCTGTAAGATTTTCTTCCTTCTTCTTCATTTCTTTTTATTCATCATGGTTTATATTATCGAATCTCTTGAGAAATTTCGTTCTGACTTTTCTATTCCTTCTTGGGTAACTTTGGAGAGTCTTTCTGAACCTTCAACTTATTTTAATTTGGCTGAGGGACATTGGTTCCCTAGCCTCTTTATTGCTGAATGTGGATTTTCTTTTCCACCAAATCCTTTGTGTTTAGAGTTCTGTCAGTATTTCGATGTTGTCCCTGCAAAAATAACCCCCAACACATGGAGAATAGTTAATGGGGTGTATAGGTTAAATCAAACTCATGGAACTCGTATAGGAATTTTTGAGATTATGTACTGTTACAGATGGGCTATTTTAGACAATGTTTTTTATTTAAAAACTAGGTTTTTGAATAGGGCCTTAGTAGTCAACCTCCCTGATGCAAACAGGGATTATTTTGAACACGGGGTAGTCATCAAAAATTGGCAACATACCTCTTTGGTTGGAGATGAAGTATATGAGGGTCCCAGATGCCCCCCATATGGCAATGGGATAGGTTATTTTCATCTTATTTTGTTTTTGAAATTATGATTTCATTGTGTTTGACAAAATGTATGACTGATATCTCACTATGTATTTATTTGCAGTTGACAGTAAGAGAAAAACTCCAAAAGAATCAGAAATAAATATTAAACATTTGAAACATATCTGGAATTTGCATCGAAGAGTTGCAGACGAGCACATCAGGTCTGCTTCATATTTGTTGCAGTACATGAGCTACACATCATCCTTTACTGCTCGTCCTGTGGTCAGCATTAGTGAACCATTGCCAGCTTCTGAGGAATCTTCACCAGAATCTCACATTCCTCTAAGTCAGAAGATGGGCAAAAGAAGAGTTCCTGCTATCTTCGAGGATACTTCCTCTGCTGGAGATGGAAAGAGAAACAAGAATGATGTCCCAAAGGGGACAAAGAAAGTAGATGCTTCCCCTTCTGTTGCTCCTCAGAAGGCTGCCGAGAAGCCTCCAGTGGCTCCGAGCAAGAGAAGTACTTCTGTGGAAGTGGTCACCATTTCCCCCACCAAAGGTTCTTTGGCTGAAACTGCTGAAGTGCCACTGAGGAGATTGAAGAAATCCTCCTCGGTCAGTTTTTTTGAAACCATTCCCCATCTCCAAGCTAGTGGAGCTGGTGTTCCAACCATTATTCCCCCGAGTTCTGCAATGAGCTCGGTAAAGACTTGGACTATTCCTGAAGTCCAAGGAATTGAAGAAAACATGTCTAGGGATATGCTGACATCCCTAGCTACTCGTCACATTGCTTCAGTAAGTTTCTCTTATCCTGAATTTTTCTTTCTTTCAGTCAATATATGTATCTCGGCACTGACTTATCATTACCTTCTTTTTCAGCTGGTGAGTTGTTTTAACACCATAGTGAAGAAAGATGAAGCACTCAAGGCTTCTAGCTCCTCGTCTGGAGTGGCGGATTCTTTTCTGGGTTTAGCCCAATCTCTGAAGGATTCTCGTAAAAAATATGACGAGTATAGGGTTGAATGGGAGAAGAAGTTGACTGCATCTGAAGCAGAGAGAGTGCAGTTGGAAAGTAAAGTGAAGGATTTGGAGAGAGAGAATAAAAAACATGTCGAGAAGCTTACAAGTTTTGGGGAGCTTGAGAATAAATTGAAATCGGCCGAGGAAGAGCTGACTCTTCTGTGAGAAGTAAATAGCCAGAAGGAGGAGGTGGAGGCCAAGTTGAAAGCCTCCGAGGATCTTCTATCCGAGAGGCTCTCCTCGGAGAAAATGAAAATAAAAGTAGCTGTGAAAAAATCATTTTGAACTGGTTGGGACAAAGGATGGGATAGGGGAGTAGCAGCGATGATGACCCAGGTAAAGTATGGGAGTTTGAAATATTTCCGAGATGGTTGGGTTGCTGCCCTGCAAGAATTGAAGGTGAGCGAGGACTCTGAGCTATTTCAACAACATCTGCCTGGTCCTCCCCCAGCTATTGAGGATGAAGAAGAGGATGAAGCTGCCTCCGAAGAATCTTCAATGGTAGTGGGTGATCTCATCCTTACCCAGCCTACTGACGAGGAGCTTTCATCTCAGCCTGCTCCTCCTGAACAAGTTCCAGTTCCTGCCGACCAACTCGTTGTTCCCACCGAGCAACCGAGCTCCTCATCCCAGCCTCTCGAGAAAGTCTTGGGAGACAAGGAAAAGGTGTGAAGTTGTTCGGTATTCTCTTTTTATTTTTTCTTTTTCTTTTACTCTGTATTCTGAACGTTGTACTCCTTTTGATGATGTAATAAAATTACCTTTTTGTTCTTATACATTGTTGATGCTCTGTCTGCTTTTTCATTAGCTCTTGCCTTCTCTTCTTTATTATTTTGTGGCTAGAATGGAATTGTTGTCTGCCAATGATACAAAACTAATGCAATAGTGCCATAAATATTATAAGGCTGGTCACACAAACCTAAGTGCATCAGAAGTTGACGACATCCTTTGTCATGATGCTTCAGAGCAGGCAGTCGAAGCTTATCGGTACCTGAAGGACTTACTTGATCGAGCTGTGGCCAATAACGTGGCTTACTATGACATGATCGAAGAGCTTCAATATACTTTAGAAGATCTTCAGACTCAGTACAAGGAATCAAATGCCCTTTTGCACGAGGGGTATGAAAAGAGGTATCAACAGCTTTCTGCCGAGACAGGCCACAAAAAGATCCTTGCTGGGTATGATGTTAGGGAGAGAATTCTAAAGGGCGAAGTTGAAGCATGTAGACAAATTGCAGAGCTGCTGGAGCAAGAGAATAACAATTTGCAAAAAGAATTGGCACAGTATAAGTCTGCAGCTTCATCTTCCACTGCCTTGGCACCAGTCACCGATGAAGGATTCTCATTTTTAGAGGTTGAGAATGCCAAGTTGAGACAAGAGTTAGAGGCTTTAAGAAGAGTTGGGCCTTCTACTGCTACTCGGGGATGAGGAAGAGGTTCTCGTGGACGAGGAAGAGCTGCTCAGAATGTTGTCGAGGAACCAAGTTCCCGACCTTCTCGGGGAGGATCAAGAGCTCTTAGTCGTAATGTTGAAGAAGCTCGTACTCTATCAACGTTGGAAACTCAGGCGTTCCAATTGAATGCAAAAGATCGAGCTTTGTCTGAAATGTCTAAGAAAATCCAAACTCTGGAGGATCAACTTGCTTCGACAAAGTCTGCTCTGAAGAATAAGGATGTTTTTGCCAGGAGTCTTCATGAGCAGTTAGAGTGAATAACTTTCCAATTCCACAAATAACCTCGTGAGTTCTGGATGGCAGGCTACAATAAGGCCCTTTATCACTTGGATGCTCGCCTTGAAAATGCCAATAATGAAGGTTATAAACAGGGATGGTTGAACGCCCTGGGTGTATTAAAACTAGAGCAGGGCCATTATTTATGGGATTATCATGCTCCTGGGCTACTAGATTTGCCTGTGCCACCTTACAAATTGGACATGGAATGGATCCCAGCTCGTGCCATTCCTCGGAGCTTAATTGCAAAATACCTCGATGACTACAATCTTCATTCTCAGATCGAGGTATCTCGTCCCGAGCATCTACTGGATACACCTTATGTGATGAACGTTAGGATGCTGAAGGACTTGAACTTCATTAACTCTCCTCAGACTTTAAATGATCCGCCTGCTGGCGAGGAACCTAATTCAAAAGCAGAGGGAAAGAAACCAATATAGTAGGGATCTCAATGTAATAGTTAGTACACATATGTAACTTGTAATTCGTTTTGAATTTTAATGAAAGGCTTTCATTTTCTGTTTGCAAATCTGTATTGCTATTGTCTTGTGCTTGTCAAACACTTTATTGTGTGGTTTAGTAATAAAAATTACAAGTATTAGTAATGTTGCTCGATCACTTAATAATAAAGTAATGAGTATAAAAAATGTTTAAAATTTCTCCAACCAACCAAGGTTGTCAAATTGTGCTCGTTGACCAATTATAGTTAGTGAGAGTTTTTATCCCCGACCAGCTATACTTGGTAAATTTTTGTCTTTTTCATAAAATGTGCCCGACCAACCAAGGTCGATGATTTTTCCTCGTCGACCAACTACAGTTAGTGGGTTTTTATCACCGACCAACTATACTTGGTTCAGTTTGGAATATTTGTTCTTCGAGGAACTTTTATGTAATAAACTTACTTCCCGACCAACATAAGTTGGCATTTGAGATAATATCTTACTTCTCGACCAACATAAGTTGGCATTTGAGAGCATATTTTGTTTCCTAACCAACCGAGATTGGCCTTTCGTCGATCATCTTGTGTTCTCGCTCTTTTACCAATCGGAGTTGGTCTGAGTTCGAACTATCATGTCCACTAGCTCTTTTACCAACCTGAGTTGGTCACGCTAGTGTACGCCTCCTAACCAAAGGAGTATAGTTTGTTCTCGCCCTTTTACCAACCGGAGTTGGTCGTGGGTTTGAACTATCATGTCCACTAGTTCTTTTACCAACCTGAGTTGGTCACGCTAGTGTACGCCTCCTAACCAAAGGAGTATAGTTTGTTCTCGCCCTTTTACCAACCGGAGTTGGTCGTGGGTTTGAACTATCATGTCCACTAGTTCTTTTACCAACCTGAGTTGGTCACGCTAGTGTACGCCTCCTAACCAAAGGAGTGTAGTTTGTTCTCGCCCTTTTACCAACCGGAGTTGGTCGTAGGTTTGAACTATCATGTCCACTAGTTCTTTTACCAACCTGAGTTGGTCACGCTAGTGTATGCCTCCTAACCAAAGGAGTGTAGTTTGTTCTCGCCCTTTTACCAACCGGAGTTGGTCGTGGGTTTGAACTATCATCTTCTTTTTACTGCCGAACAGCGTTGTTTTACTGCCGAGCAGCGTAGTGTTAAACACACTAGTATTCCCCGAAAAACTTTCAATAAAAGGAGAGAAGATTGTGAAATATCATCGTTTTATTCATATTGATGGAACTGCTTTACATTTTACATCACTAATAATACTTGCGTAGGTGTTCAGCATTCCATGCATTCTTAAATTCCTCTCCTTCTAGAGTTGCTATTCGGTAAGTTCCTGGTCGGACAACTGCAGTAACTCGGTAAGGTCCATGCCAGTTTGCTTCCAACTTATTGTGCTTCTGAATGACCTTCTTTAGCACGTAATCTCCTTCTTTTAAGTCGCATTTTTTCACCCTCTTGTTGTAGAACAGGGTTGTTCGCTGTTGATAAGCAGCATTCCTAATGGCTGCCTCTTATCTAACTTCCTCGAGAATGTCCAAATCTAATCTCCTCATCAAGTCGCTAACTGGGGAATTGAAATTCAGCACTCTGTGTGTTGTAAGACCCAACTCGGCAGGTATTACAGCCTCACTTCCAAATGCCAGCATATATGGTGATTCTCCAGTTACTGCTTGGGGAGTTGTTCGGTAAGCCCACAATACTGGCTGTAGCTCATTAATCCAATTATCTTTAGCCTCACTTAGCCTCTTCTTCAAACCATTTAGTATTGTTCTGTTCGTCACTTCAGTCTGCCCATTGCTTTGAGGATGGCCTGGTGCTGAATGAACCTTCAAAATGTTTGACTGATGACAATAGGCGGCAAAGTCCTCGTTATCAAATTGTGTTCCATGGTCTGTGATGAAGTCATGAGGGAGACCATATCGGCAGATTATATTCTTCCAAACGAACTGGTATACCTTCTCGTACGTCATATCAATAAGTGGCTCAGCTTCTACCCACTTAGTAAAATAATCCACTGCCACGACGAGGTACTTAAATCTTCCTCGAGTCGTTGGCAGTGGTCCAACCAGATCAATTCCCCACATGGCAAATGGCCAAGGGGAAGTTATGGGTGTCAACAATGCTTGTGGAGTACGTCGGATGGAAGAAAAACATTGGCATTTATCACATTTCTTAGCATAGGCTATACAATCAGCCCTCATCGTTGGCCAGTAGTATCCTTGCGTCATCACCCTTTGCAAAAGTGTCCGACCTGCTACATGGGCTCCACAGGACCCTTCATGGATCTCTTCAATCAATTCCTTCACCTCGGAGGGATGTACACATCTCTGCAAACCTACCATAATTCCTCGTCTATACAAAACACCATTAGTTAGTACATACCGAGCAGCTTTAAACTTCAATTTCTTTGCAGCGAGCTTATCATCCGGCAATTCTCCCTCTTCAATAAATGCCCTGATGGGATCCATCCAAGATGGTCATAAATCAAGGGTTATAACATTCATCGTCAAGTCTTCATCTATGCTCCGAGCTTCTAATACTTCAATTGGTATTGTTCTTCGCAGCTCGGTACGAGTCGCTGATGCTAGTCGGGCTAATGCGTCTGCTTGTGCATTTTCCAGTCTTGGTATTCGGATCAACTGAATGGCATCAAATTCTGCCAATAATTCCATCCCCTTTGCATGATACCTGACCATTAATTCTCCTTTAACAGCATATATTCCTATCATCTGATTCACAATTAATTGAGAATCACTGAATACCATCACTTGTTGCGCTTCCATAATATTTGCTAAATTAAGACATGCTATCATCGCCTCATATTCATACTCATTATTGGAAGCTTTGAATTGGAATCGCAGGGCGTATTCCACGTATATCTCGTCTGGAGTGCTCAGAACTATTCCCGCGCCACATCCTGCAGTGCAAGATGAGCCATCTACATATAACCTCCATATAGGTAACTCGTCTTCAAATTTCTTATCTGACAAAGTTCCTCGGTGAAATATCTGTTGTTTCCTTTCATCCTCCCCTGGTATTTTTCGCTCTTCGTCGACCATCTCTTCTTGCCCTTTTACTAACCGGAGTTGGTCTGGGTTTGAATTTGATGATCTTTCTACATCCACAAGCCCTTTTACCAGACGGAGTTGATCTGGACTTATGACTGTTGATCCTGTAGCATCCACAGGTTGGTCAGCGAGCAACTTTTGTTCCTCGGAGGTATCAGGATATGTAAATTCTGCTATAAAGTCTGCTACAGCCTGCCCTTTTAATGATGATCTGGGTTCATACACAATATCATATTCACCGAGCTCTATTGCCCAATACATCAGTATCCCTGATTTTTCTGGCTTATGAAGGGCTTGTCTCAATGGCATGTCGGTATACACGACGATGGTGTGGGACTGGAAATAAGGCCTCATTCTTCTACTTGCTTCAATTAATGCCAATGCCAATTTTTCCAGCTTTGGGTACCTGATCTCTACACCTCGAAAAGCCTTACTTGTGTAATAAATTGGCTTCTGGACTCCATTCTCCAATCTGATCAATGCCGAGCTGACTGCATTCTCTGATACGGCCAGGTACAAGTATAACTTTTCTCCCATTACTGGTCTGGACAATAGTGGAGGTGCTCCCAAATATTTCTTCAAATCTTAAAAGTCTTTTTCACATTCATCATTCCACTTAAAAGTTTTTCGAAGTGTTCTGAAGAATGGGAGGCATCTATCAGTTGCTCGGGATACAAATCTGTTGAGCGCTGCAACTCGCCCTGTAAGACTCTGCACCTCTTTCTTCGTCGTTGGAGATCGCAACCCTAAAAGAGCTTTGATCTTTGCTGGATTTGCCTCAATGCCTCACTGGTTGACGATATACCCGAGGAACATTCCTTCTCGTACTCCAAAGGTGAACTTCATCGGGTTGAGCTTCATTTGGTATTTATCCAGTTAATCAAAGGTCTGACCTAAGTCAACTAGATGATCAACAGCTTTTTTGCTCTTTGTCAGCATATCGTCGACATATACTTCCATATTGCAACTGATTTGTTCGGCAAAAACCTTATTCATCAGCCGCTGATATGTCGCTCCTGCATTTTTCAAACCAAAAGGCATAACATTATAACAATAAGTTCCCCTAGGGGTAACAAAAGAAGTGCTTTCCCTGTTTTCAGGTTTCATTTTGATCTGGTTGTAACCAGAGTAAGCATCCATGAAGCTGATCAGCTCGTGTCCCAAGGTAGCATCCACTAGTTGGTCAATTCTGGGCAATGGGAAGTGATTCTTTGGGCAGGCCTTGTTGAGATCAGTGAAATCAATACACATTCTCCATTTATTGTTTTTCTTCTTTACCATCACCACATTTGCTAACCAGTCTGGATATTTCACATCTTCAATGAATTGGGCTTTCTGGAGCTTCTCGACCTCCTCTTGTATGGCTTGATTCTTCTCGGGACTGAACACTCTTCTTCTCTTCTTTACAGGCTTGATCTCCTTATTCACATTGAGTTCATGGCATAAGAAGTTTGGATCTATTCCTGGCATGTCTTCATGACTCCATGCAAAAGTTTTCTTTATGTTTCTCAAAAAAGTTATCAACTCCTGTTTTATTGAAACATCCAACGATGAACCTATCTGGGTTACTCGTTTAGGGTGCTCATCGTCCAGAATAACATTTTCTGTAGATTCCACTACCTGTCCTTTTACAAGTTGGGATTCATCTCTGGGATCAAGTGTTTCAATTTTTGTACCTTCCTCCACCTGGTAGGTAGTAGTCTTTTTCCTTGATTCTTCAAGATCCTCTTTCTCGGCAGACGAATAATAGCATTCCCGAGCTACTTTCTGATCACTTTTCACAACTCCTACTCCGAAATTTGTTAGGAATTAAACACTGATGTACTGTAGATAGAACTGCTTCGAACTTCTTCAAACCAACTCTTCCCATGATGATGTTGTAAGATGACTGCACATTCTTATCCATCACAAAGAAGCGTATTCTTTCTGTTCGACAAGCAGGCAAAGTTCCAATGAATATATCCAACTTGATCGTCCCAAGTGGAAAAACTTTCTCGCCAGCAAAACCCAATAGAGGTCTGTGATAAGGTTCTAATTGAGATAATTTCAAATTTAAACTATCAAAGCATGAATAGTACATGATGTCGGCCGAACTACCATTATCTACCAGCACCCTTGAAATCACTACTTCTTTCATCCTCATTTTGATCACCAAAGGGTCGTCGTGAGGGTAAAGAACACCTGCCGGGTCATTTTTTGAAAAGCCAATGACTAGCTTCTCTTTGTTTACCTTCCTCGGGCCATCTTCCTCAGCCAAATTTATTCGCTGAATATATGAGCAAGCTTGAGCCTCTCCAAGGTAAGCCTTTCTTTCTGCAGTAAGGTCTCCTCCTCCTGCATCTCCTCCTGTAATTACATTACAATCAAATGATCCAAAACGTATGGAAAATACCTCTCGTTCTGGCTGCCTTGGTTTCTTGGGAAGATCGGGGTCATCCTCTGTATCATCTTTATGATCCCTTTTATTTTTCTCCTCTGCTCGACGAGGAGATCTATACCTTTCTCTAGTTCGGTCATTATTTCTTCTTTCGCCTCCCCGATCAACATACTTCGCTAGCTTCCCTCTTCGGATGAGTGTTTCAATCTCGTTCTGAAGAGCTATGCAATTTTTGGTCATATGGCCGTGATCTTTATGGAATTCACAATATTTCTTCCTATTCCTCAGGTTAGGGTCTGACCTCAGTTTCTTTGGCCACTTTACTTCCTCGGTATTCTTGATTTCTTCCAAGACATGATTAATACCCATTTTCAAAGGAGTATAATTATCGAATTTCTTTAGGACTTCCCATGACGATTTATTATTCTTGGAATGCTTGTCACCGCCATTCCCCTTATACTCTTTATTCTTGTATTTGTCGTCTTCCACTTTGGTTTCTTTATCCATATTCTTCTTCGCAGCCATAGCCTCCTCGACATTCATGATTTTGGCCGCTTTTGCCATTAACTCTGACATAGTTGTAGGTGGATCTTTGGCCAAAGTGTAATACAACTTGTTAGGCAATAACCCACTCATCAAGGCGGTGATTGCTGTCTTTTCTTCATAATCTATAACTTCCAGTTTCTCGTTATTGAAACGAGTTATGTAGTCTCTAGTACTCTCACCACATTTTTGTCTAACACTTAATAAGTGTGCTACTCTTTTTACTGGTTTTGCTCCAAAATAGAAATTACCGATGAACAACTCGGCCAACTGAAAGAAAGTTGAAATCTTACCCCGAGGAAGATTGTTGTACCATATCTGGGCAGATCCAGTAAGAGTTCCTGAGAATGCTCTACATCTCATCTCCTCGGGGACAGCATAGATGTCGGAGGCAGCTTGATATTGCTCTATGTGTAGAACAGGATCTGTCTTTCCATCATATTTGGGGGTCACCATAGGTGCTTTAAACTTTGACGGGGTAGGAAAACCAACAATGGCCTGGAAAAAAGGTGTCCCTTGAACAAAAGTTCGTTGTAGGGGATTCTTAGCCTTAGCCATTTCTCCCAATCTATCCTCCAACCGTTGAATAGAACCATTCCACGCATCATTTCCTTCCTCGAGCTTGTTAGTTCGAGCAATTGATTGATCTGAAGTAGCCTCCTGAGATCTATCTTGACGAGCAACTGGTCGTGATTGTGCTGATCCTTCTCTGAGATCTGATGGTTGTCGAAAACTCCTCGACATGGTCTTAGGTGGACTCCTATTCCTCCTAGGGCCTAATCGACTGAAAGGAGACACCCTACTCAGTCTTTCCAAGGCACTAGGTCTCTCTGGAGAGAGAGTGATACGTTTATCAGTATCTGTAGCCCTTATTGACGAAGTTCGCCCAGGTTGATAAGAGAAATCATCAGATTCCTCATTACGATATGACTCAGTACGCCTGGATCGTTAAGAAAGTAAGTAGGGTTGCCTCTGACCACTTCGCTGTCCTGAACGTGCAGGTGCACTACCATGAAGGGTTTGTATGAGTTGTCGCATTGTTTCTTGCATGGCGGTTTATCCTTGAGCCAGATTCGTCATAATCCCAGCCAAATTTGGAGGTGCAGAGGGATTTGGAGGATTTCCAGCATTTCCAGCGTTTCGATTGCTGGATTCCGGGTTATCTGCCATTGATGATGAATGATTTTTGGTGAAAAACGATAATAATAATGCTTCCCACAGACGGCGCCAATCTGTTGATGTAAAAAACTAGATCACTCCAATAATTTAATCACAGATAAATAAATGAGACAGAATATTTTAAAGTGGTTCAACCTTATATGAATGGCCTACGTCCACTGTTATGTTATTGCTGAGTGTTTGGGAATTCTCGATTACAAGTTCTATCAAGAAATTCTGGTCCCTTTGAATGAGGGTGATACAAGGTATCTATAGCCCTTAGGTTGTACATGAAAGGGTGTTACATTAAATGATACACATATGAAAGGGTAATTCATTTAATGCTCTTCAAACGTGTGCGTCAAGGCGATAAGCATTCAATGAATAGTTAAACTGTTGATTATCTGCCAATTAATGATGCGGTCGAGATGCAGCTCGAACCGCCTTAGTTGCTCGTCGTTCAAGAGTTCCTCGGAGCGTTGAAGTTCCTCAGAGCGTTGGAGTTCCTCAGAGAGCTGGAGTTACTCAGAGTATACTTGTTGCTCGGAGTAAGTCTGACTTGGTCGGGGGAATGAACTTCCTCGTTGCTATTGTGCCACGTGTCTTCTTATTATTCGTCTACATCAGCATACTAATTTTGGTATCAACAGAAGCCCCCAATGTTTCATATTTTGAACTTTGAGGAGTATGGAACATTCTTTCTCGGTATATGGCAATATTAAATGACCTTCCTGGGTTTTAGGAGCCTTTTCTTCGTATTTGAATTTCCTTCCAAATTCGCAAAATCCGCCTTTATGCATTTTGTAAGCGCTTCGATCTTCGTGCCCTTTTTATCCTTTTAACCGCCAGTAGCGTAATAGTTTCCTTTGTAATAATTTCTTTCGCCTTTTCCCACGGCAAAGTATTTAAGTTTCAGAGGCAATCCCATCGTCTTCTACTTTTTTCAATTTCTGCTTTCAAGTTTTCTATAGCTTTTCTCTCTCCTGTGCGTTCATCCCTTTCTTCGTTTGTTTGTCAACAGATCTCCTTTTTCCTGTAAGATTTTCTTCCTTCTTCTTCATTTCTTTTTATTCATCATGGTTTATATTATCGAATCTCTTGAGAAATTTCGTTCTGACTTTTCTATTCCTTCTTGGGTAACTTTGGAGAGTCTTTCTGAACCTTCAACTTATTTTAATTTGGCTGAGGGACATTGGTTCCCTAGCCTCTTTATTGCTGAATGTGGATTTTCTTTTCCACCAAATCCTTTGTGTTTAGAGTTCTGTCAGTATTTCGATGTTGTCCCTGCAAAAATAACCCCCAACACATGGAGAATAGTTAATGGGGTGTATAGGTTAAATCAAACTCATGGAACTCGTATAAGAATTCTTGAGATTATGTACTGTTACAGATGGGCTATTTTAGACAATGTTTTTTATTTAAAAACTAGGTTTTTGAATAGGGCCTTAGTAGTCAACCTCCCTGATGCAAACAGGGATTATTTTGAACACAGGGTAGTCATCAAAAATTGGCAACATACCCCTTTGGTTGGAGATGAAGTATATGAGGGTCCCAGATGCCCCCCATATGGCAATGGGATAGGTTATTTTCATCTTATTTTGTTTTTGAAATTATGATTTCATTGTGTTTGACAAAATGTATGACTGATATCTCACTATGTATTTATTTGCAGTTGATAGTAAGAGAAAAACTCCAAAAGAATCAGAAATAAATATTAAACATTTGAAACATATCTGGAATTTGCATCGAAGAGTTGCAGACGAGCACATCAGGTCTGCTTCATATTTGTTGCAGTACATGAGCTACACATCATCCTTTACTGCTCGTCCTGTGGTCAGCATTAGTGAACCATTGCCAGCTTCTGAGGAATCTTCACCAGAATCTCACATTCCTCTAAGTCAGAAGATGGGCAAAAGAAGAGTTCCTGCTATCTTCGAGGATACTTCCTCTGCTGGAGATGGAAAGAGAAACAAGAATGATGTCCCAAAGGGGACAAAGAAAGTAGATGCTTCCCCTTCTGTTGCTCCTCAGAAGGCTGCCGAGAAGCCTCCAGTGACTCCGAGCAAGAGAAGTACTTCTGTGGAAGTGGTCACCATTTCCCCCACCAAAGGTTCTTTGGCTGAAACTGCTGAAGTGCCACTGAGGAGATTGAAGAAATCCTCCTCGGTCAGTTTTTCTGAAACCATTCCCCAGCTCCAAGCTAGTGGAGCTGGTGTTCCAACCATTATTCCCCCGAGTTCTGCAATGAGCTCGGTAAAGACTTGGACTATTCCTGAAGTCCAAGGAATTGAAGAAAACATGTCTAGGGATATGCTGACATCCCTAGCTACTCGTCACATTGCTTCAGTAAGTTTCTCTTATCCTGAATTTTTCTTTCTTTCAGTCAATATATGTATCTCGGCACTGACTTATCATTACCTTCTTTTTCAGCTGGTGAGTTGTTTTAACACCATAGTGAAGAAAGATGAAGCACTCAAGGCTTCTAGCTCCTCGTCTGGAGTGGAGGATGCTTTTCTGGGTTTAGCCCAATCTCTGAAGGATTCTCGTCAAAAATATGACGAGTATAGGGTTGAATGGGAGAAGAAGTTGACTGCATCTGAAGCAGAGAGAGTGCAGTTGGAAAGTAAAGTGAAGGATTTGGAGAGAGAGAATAAAAAACATGTCGAGAAGCTCACAAGTTTTGGGGAGCTTGAGAATAAATTGAAATCGGCCGAGGAAGAGCTGACTCTTCTGTGAGAAGTAAATAGCCAGAAGGAGGAGGTGGAGGCGAAGTTGAAAGCCTCCGAGGATCTTCTATCCGAGAAGCTCTCCTCGGAGAAAAGCATTTAATGAATAGCCCTTAGGCTGTACATGAAAGGGTGTTACATTAAATGATACACATATGAAAGGGTAATTCATTTAATGCTCTTCAAACGTGTGCGTCAAGGTGATAAGCATTTAATGAATAGTTGAACTGTTGATTATCTGGCAATTAATGCTGCGGTCAAGATGCAGCTCGAACCGCCTTTGTTGCTCGTCGTTCAAGAGTTCCTCGGAGCTTTGAAGTTCCTCGGAGCGTTGAAGTTCCTCGGAGCGTTGGAGTTCCTCGAAGAGCGGGAGTTCCTCAGAGTATACTTGTTGCTCGGAGTGAGTCTGACTTGGTCAGGGGAATGAACTTCCTCGTTGCTATTATGTCACGTGTCTTCTTATTATTCGTCTACATCAGCATACTAATTTTGGTATCAACAGTCATTAACTAAGATGTTATCCCCATAAATATTTTTCACCAAATTAATGATGTTAAGGGTCTGAGGTCATCCAAGTATGATGTCTGACCTCAGACCTTGTCACCAAATCATGATGTTATAAGGTCTGAGGTCATCAACTAAGATGTTATCCCCATAAATAATTTTCACCAAATTAACGATGTCAAGGGTCTGAGGTCATCCAAGTATGGTGTCTGACCTCAAACCTTGTCACCAAATCATGATGTTATAAGGTCTGAGGTCATCAACTAAGATGTTATCCCCATAATATATTCACCAAATTAATGATGTTAAGGGTCTGAGGTCATCCAAGTATGATGTCTGACCTCAGACCTTATCACCAAATCATGATGTTATAAGGTCTGAGGTCATCAACTAAGATGTTATCCCCATAAATAATTTCCACCAAATTAATGATGTCAAGGATCTGAGGTCATCCAAGTATGGTGTCTGACCTCAGACCTTGTCACCAAATAATGATGTTAGAAGGTCAGAGGTCATCAACTAAGATGTTATCCCCATAAATAATTTTCACCAAATTAATGATGTTAAGGGTCTAAGGTCATCCAAGTATGATGTCTGTCCTCAGACCTTATTACCAAATCATGATGTTATAAGGTCTGAAGTCATCAACTAAGATGTTATCCCCATAAATAATTTTCACCAAATTAATGATGTCAAGGGTCTGAGGTCATCCAAGTATGGTGTTTGCCCTCAGACCTTGTCACCAAATCATGATGTTATAACATCTGAGGTCATCAAATAAGATGTTATCCCCATAAATAATTTTCACCATATTAATGATGTTAAGGGTCTGAGGTCATCCAAGTATGATGTTTGACCTCAGACCTTGTCACCAAATCATGATGTTATAAGTTTTGAGGTCATCAACTAAGATGCTATCCCCATAAAATTTTACCATTTGAGCACAATGAACCAAGTATTCTCACAGGAATTAATCTTCTCAATAATAATCTCTTCATAAGATGATATATTTACATGAAAGCCCTGGTAACATCATATGTAATACTTTTTTAGATGATCAGCATTCCAAAGGTCGGAGAAAGGTTCCCCTTCGAGGTTTTCTAGCTTGTACGTACCAGTTACAACCTCCTCAATCACTTTGTAAGGACCATGCCAATTTGGGTGAAGCTTGTTTGCCTTATGCAACGTCTTCTTCAACACCAGGTCCCCTATAGCTATGGGTCTTGATTTTACCCTTTGATTGTAGAATTTTACTGTTCTCTGATGGTAAGCTGCCTGCCTAACTTCTGCATCTTCCCTTCTCACTTCAATCAAGTCTAGGTCGAGTCTTATCTCCTAATTCTTCTCAGGGTCATAGGTCTGAACCCTATGAGTAGGGAGTCCTACCTCTGTTGGTATGATGGCCTCTGAGCCATGTGATAACATAAATGGGGTCTCCCCTGTTGGTGTCCTAGCCATCGTTCTATAGGCCCATAGCACAGCATAAACCTCTTCAGTCCATCTTCCCTTAGCTTCTTCCAACCTCTTCTTGATCCCATCGAGGATTATTCTGTTAGTGACTTCGGTCTGACCGTTTGCTTGAGGTCGGCCAGGAGAAGAGAAAAATTTCTTTATCCCAACTCTTTCACAGTATTTTTCCAAGGAAGAATTCTTGAACTGGTTTTGTTGTTCGAGATGAGGGTGTTTAGGAGGACATGTACGCATATGATGTTTTTCCAAATAAATTAGAAGGTCTTCTGCTCTGTAATCATGATTATTGGTTCAGCCTCTATCCATTTGGAGAAGTAATCAATGGCGACTATAAAAAATCGGTAGTTATTTACAGCCCTTGGTAGGGGTCCTAATAAGTTAATTCCCCATACTGCGAATGGCCAAGGGGAACTGATTGACTTCATAAACTAATGAGATTGATGTGGGATAGTGGAGAATCTCTGACATTTGTCCCACCTCTTTACGTAGGCTGCAGAATCTTTGGCCAAGGTCGGCCACCAGTATCCTTGCGTGATAATCCTTTTCGCCAAAGGTCTCCCTCCTATGTGACTGGATCAATAACCTTCGTGTACCTCTTACAGGACGTGGGGAACTTCTGTGGGATGAACGCATCTGAGGAGAGGTAATAGGAATCCCTTCTTATACATGACATCTCTTACTATTGAGAACTTTGCAGCTCTGTACCTCAGTTTCTTCCTTTCTAACTTTGATTCTGGTAGCTCTCCCTCTCTGATATATCGGATCAGGAAATCCATCCATGAGTCCCCTAGGTTCAAATTTAGGCAAGGGTTACTGACCTCTTCTTCTTCAATGGTCACCTTAGGCAAGATCTCAACTGGAATAGTCCTCCTGATACCTGTCCTTGTCATTGAGGCTAGCCTTGCTAATGCATCTGCATGGCTGTTATTTTGTCGAGGTATTCTCTTCATCTTTACCTCTTTGAAACCTTCGAGTGTCTTTCTCACTCTCTTTAGGTATTTGGCCATCCTTTTGTCCTTGGCCTCGTAAACCCCCAATACTTGGTTAACCACTAATCTCGAGTCGCTGTGAAGTAGGAATCTTCTTACCCTAAGAGTCTTTTTGCCAATGAGAGGCCTGCTATCATGGCCTCGTATCCCGACTCATTGTTTGACGTCTTGAAGTTAAACCTTAGATCATATTCAACATTCGTACCATCAGGAGCTGGAAGTATTAACCCTGCACCGCTTCCACTTTCGCAAGAAGTTCCGTCAACGAAGAGGTTCCAGATGTCTTTATCTGATGAGAAACCCCCTTCTAACATGATTCCCTGCCTGAAGAGGTACCGGTCTTCCTCATTCTCGGTTACTCCACCTCTGGATTTTTTGAATACTACCTCTTCTTGATCTCGAAAGACGTTATTGTTCGATCCCTCAGCAGTCTCTAGGTTATTCTCAACCTCGGCCTCTTCCCTTGTGAACTCTGCGATAAAATATGCTAGTGCCTTCCCTTTGATGGCCATCCTAGGCTGATAAGTAAGGTCATACTCCCCCAACTCAATGTCCCATGTCATTAATCTTCCCGACTTCTCAGGCTTATGGAGGACCTGTCTTAGTGGGGAGTCGGTGAGGATGACCATGGAGTGGGACTAAAAGTAAGGCTTCATCTTCCTAAAAGCATGCATTAGGGCGTAGGCTAAATTTTCCATC
The DNA here is from genome assembly GCA_949130495.1 of Sambucus nigra. Taxonomy (NCBI): domain Eukaryota; kingdom Viridiplantae; phylum Streptophyta; class Magnoliopsida; order Dipsacales; family Adoxaceae; genus Sambucus; species Sambucus nigra. The sequence continues at coordinate 414,983,455 of OX422210.1, read as the reverse complement.
CGAGGATAGTTTTGTTCACACCCTTGAAGGGCCTTACTATTGAAATACACAGGCCTTTGGACCCCAACGTCCTCTGGTACTATGGCTGCACTTATAGCTGATTCAAAAACTACTAGATAAACATATAACTTCTCACCCATTATGGCCCGAGATAAGAGCAAGGGAGATCTGAGGTAGGACTTTAGCTGGTCATAATCTTCATCACACTCTTTGTCCCACTCGAAGGCCTTTCTAAGCACCTTAAAGAATGGAAGACACTTGTCCGTCGCTCTTGAAACAAATTTTTTGAGCGCATCCACTCTTCCAGTCAGTCTCTGAACGTCCTTGATACTCCTTGGTGTCTTCATGCCAAGTAAAGCTTTGATTTTCTCAGGGTTTGCCTCTATTCCCCTCTGATTAACAATGAATTCGAGAAATTTCCCAGCTCCTACCCCGAAAACACACTTCGTTGGGTTGAGTTTCATTCTATATAAGTCCGTGGTATCGAATGTTCTTTCTAGGTTTGCCACATGGGTACCAGCCTTTAAGTTCTTTGTTAGCATATCGTCTACGTACACCTCCATAGTCTTACCTATTTGGGCCTCAAATATCTTATTCATGAGACGTTAGTAAGTTTCCCCCGTATTTTTTAATCTGAAGGGCATAACCTTGTAGCAATATGTCCCTTTATCCGTGATGAAGGCAATCTTCTCCGAGTCTTCAGCATCCATAAAGATTTGGTTATAGCCTGAGTACGCATCCATGAAGCTCATGAGCTCATGTCCTGCCATTACATCTACCATCTGGTCAATCCGAGGTAAGGGATAACTGTCTTTTGGGCGAGACTTGTTCAGGTTAGTAAAATCTACGCACATTCTCCACTTTTCGTTGGCTTTGGGCACAATGACTGCATTTGATAGCCACTCCGGATATATCACTTCCCTGATGAATTTAGCCTCTTCCAACTTTTTGACCTCTTCCCGGATGATGTCGTACTTCTCCCTGGAGTATACTCTTCATCTTTGTTTGATGGGCTTTGCATCTTTAGATACGTTGAGTTTATGGCACATGACCTCGGGGCTGATACCCGGTATGTCTGCGTGACTCCAAGTGAAGACACTTTGCCTCTTCCTCAGAAAGTTTATCAGCTCTTCCATGGTCTCCACTTTTAAGGCTTTGTCGATCTGAACGGTTTTTTTCGGTTCGTACTTATTAAGGACGATGGATTCTACCTCTTCTGTGGCCTCTCCTTTATTTAAATTTGTTTCATCTCTGGGGTCATGTGTATCAATGTTATAAGTGATAGTAGCTCTCTTATGTGCCTCTCTCTCTTCAGCCGAGTTGAAGTAGCATTCCCGTGCTGTGGTCTGGTCACCCTGCACTTCCCCTACCCCATAATGGGTCGAGAATTTTAGCATTTGGTGGACTGTCGACGGCATGGCCTCAAACTATTTAAGGGCTACTCTTCCTATGATGAGGTTATAGGCCGAGAAGATGTTTTTATCCATAACAAAGAAACTGATACTACGGGTTAACCTCTTAGGCCACTCATCGCCTATTCGTACGTCCATCTCATACATACCCAATAGATGGACTTTTTCACCACTGAACCCCATTAACAAATGATGATAGAGTACCATCCTAGCTCCACTAAGGCCCAGGCTTTTGAAGCAGGGTCAGAACATCACATCTGCAGAACTTCCTCCATCTATAAGAATTCTCTGCACCTCACATCCATGAACTCTTGTTGTGATCACTAAAGGGTCATCATGTGGAGCTAGGATGCCTTTGAAGTCGAGTCGTGATAACCCAACTACGAGAGTGTACATGTCCACCTTCTTTCTCTTTTACATTGTCTCGGAAGACGTTAGATTTACTACTTCAAGTTTGGCCACTGACTTGGCCTCTACCACATGAGCCTTCCGGTCAGCCACCTCAGAAACCACCCCTATAAGTCCTCTGCATATGGTGTTAACACCAAAGGAGATCATACCAACACTCTTCACTGGGGTGTTGTCGTCTTTTGGTAGGAGGTCCGGATCATCTTCATCATCATCATCTGAGCCATCGTCTCTTCTTGTTGTGGTATCATCACGACACCTGTCGTGTCTCTCTCTCTTCCCCTTTTGGGAGATTTGCCATCAATATATTTCCTCAACTTTCCTGACTTTGACATCTTCTTGATCTCATCCTTTAAGGCGAAGCACTTATCTATTATATGTCCATGGCCATGGTCTTGGTGGAATTCACACCATAAGTTCTAGTTCCTCTTATGTGGAGGCGCCTTCACCTTCTCTGGCCATCTTAGGGACCGCTCACTTTTTATCTCATTGAGGATGTGTTCTCAACTCACAGTGAGATGGGTATAACATGCAAACTTATCATCAACTGACCTCTTCTTCCCATCCTTCTTCCCTTGGAACTTCCCGCTACCACCGCTATTCTCGTCTTCATACTTAGCGAACATGGCCTCTTCAGCGTTCATGACCTTCCCCGCGATTTCTAATAACTCCGTCATGGACTTGGGAGGGTTTCTGTAAGTTTCCACAACAACTTCCCTTTCTGAAGACTCCTATGAGGGCGGTCATGGCAATATTCTCTTCGTAATCTTCAACCTCAAGTTTTTCTTTGTTGAACCTGGCGATGTAATCTCTTAGGCTCTCGTGCTTTCCTTGCTTGACATACAATAGATGGTTGGTCTTCTTCTAAGGTCTTATCCCAAAACAAAAATTATGAATGAATCGTTCAGCCAAGCCCTTAAAGTTCTCAATTGAATTCTTCGGAAGAGAAGTAAACCAGATATGTGCTGCTCCCATAAAGGTCCCGGAGAAGGCTCGACACTTCATCTCATTTAGTATTGAGTAAATGTCTGTGGCTGACTGGTACATCTCAATATGATGTACAGGATTGGTGCTACTATCATACTTGGGAGTTACTGTAGATGGCTTGAACTTAGCTGGGATAGGGAAGCTTACTATCTTAGCCACGAACGAAGAGCCCTTTGAGAAACCTCTTTGTAGCGGATCTTGACTTTTGATGAGATCTCCTATCTTGTCCTCAAGATGTTGGATGGAGTTATTCCATGGTTTTGCAACGTCATCCTCGCCGAGGTTGTCCCCAGCCACCTCCAAAGGGTGGATTGAGGGTTCCCCAACTGCAGCACAACGTCTGTTGTTGACCTCTTCTTGGTCTCTTCCTCATCCCGGATGAGGCCAACATTGACTCCCTTCCCTTTGTGAGTTGGATGCACTCCTCGACCTTGACAACCTTTGTAATAGGTCATTTACTGGGTTGAGACTTTCGAAGGCCGACCCTCTGCTTAATCGATCAAAAGCTGACCCTCTTTATTGGGCTTCTTCACCCCTTCAGCCTCCACAACCTTGGCTCCGGTGGATAGGATAAACTGTGTTGTTCGAAACCTCATATGGCTCCCAATAATCTTTTGGGACGTCTTCCGCCTCTAGATCATCATACCTATCCTTAGGTCAAGGGTGTCCTTGCCTACCCAGGAGCAAGCGCCTAGGGTCAACAACGTCCCCCCCTCCGCTAGGGCGTAGGATGATCCTTACGCGGTGCCTCGAGTGGTCCCTTGGCTTTAGGGTGTGCTTGGACAGCCGCCGGAGTAATCATCTCCGGTGAGACTCCAGGTGACCTCATCATATTTTGATTGAGCTATGAAAATTGCTCCTGCATTGCTTGTTACGTTGCAACCAAATCAAGGTTGTGGCCACCTTCGCCATTTCGGACTGAGGCGGTGCCTGGCTGGAGCTAGGTCCACCAGCCCCAGGCGGTGGAAGAGGTGATGGTAATTCTGGTGCCATGTGTTAGCACTAAAGATATGGTGTAGTAGATGAGCTTAATACCTTATAGGACCTCTTTCAATCTCTTTCAATGGTGAAATAGCTCCACGCAAGGGGTGAGACCTGGTTCACCACCAGAGTTCCCTGTGAGGTTAAGCAAGAGATGAGGAAGAGATAGCATCTCGATTCCCACAGACGGAGCCAAAATGATGATGCTGGAAATAGCACCACCAAGTAAGGTGTTTATGAGCTCTAATCAACGTATAACAATGGAAGCACAAGTATATCAAGTATAAGAGAAAGAGGTGAGGATAAGAGGATTAACACCGGAGTATAAGTGGTTCAGCAAATTAGGCCTACGTCCACTGTGAAAGTGTGTGATTAATATCACTATATGAGGGCACTAATGGCCATGGATACAATCTCTCAAGCTTTCTCTCTCTACGTATATTTAGACAGAGTTTCAGCTAGGGTTGCCAATTGCGGATCCTTTACAAGGTAGCGGATGATCTCTATATATAGTGCCTGGGGGGTGCCCAAGCATGAAATGAACATGTGCATGAGGATCAAAACAGTATGAGAATGACACCTTGCTAATCTCATGTAGATAATGATGGCCTAAATATTCCCCCACGTGAGGGGAATGATTCGATTATAACTGATTGTGTACACGTGTTCCCAATAATACATTTATTGATAAGGGCTCAACTATCTGTGAATGGTACCAACCTCGGCCTGGAAGAGGACGAGGTGGTGACCTTGGCTCAGTGGGAGAGCTAAGGTAAGGCATGTTGAGCTGTGATGTCGTCCTGGGCCGAGGTAATGGTGGCGTAGTAGGAACGTCGGTTGATCCCCAGTCGAGATTGGTTATGATGATGGGATAGCAACCTCGACCTGAATCAAGCCGAGGTTGCAAGCCTTGGATGACCAGATGGATAATTGCCCCTATGGATTACAGAGACCTCACTTACCGAGGTAGCTAGTAACGTCGGCCATGGCCGACCTTGCTTAGGACGAGACCGCTGGTTGTTGATCTAAGGCCCCTCTAACATCGGTCATCTCCATGGAGGAGGTTGATGTCTCTGAGCCGAGGGGGGACATTTAGGGCATATCAGGGGGAATACCCATATGTCCAGTTGGTTGGTCTCAGATAGACCTCTTTCTATTTCCCTTGGAGGCTTCTGCGCTAATTTGGTTAGGATAAGGTCGTGCCACCTCGAACACTATATTTCTTTTCGGTAGAAGATCTGACAGAGCGTCACTGCATGCGGCTTGGCTCTTTGTGGGAGAGTCGGCGTCCGCCGACTCATCCTTCTCAGTTTGTTGGGAGAGTTCGGCACATCCCCGGGGATTATATGAAGTGGTTGTGGAGAAGAGTGGTCACCAAGATGTTAGTAGTAGAGACTAGACAAAGGTACCTTATCTTATCTGATACCATAGAGGGAGGTATTGTAGTTTTTTCGAGACTGGTTCGAGCTTACCGGTCTATGGAGCGTCTGTGACACTCCATTTAGGCAGGGGAAGCTTGGGGACCCCAGGATGTAGATGATGATGATGGAACGGGCTCCTTTGGTAGCTGTGGGTAGGGATACTTGAAAGTTTGTTTTGTAATGGGGAATAAACTTGGGGATTTTATTTGACTTTCTAGGAAGGTAGGGGGAAGGGATTTATCTGTTCCTTTTCTTATGTAATTGTACCGTAATTTCTTATTAGTGAAATAAATAAGTTTTTGATCATCCAACTTTGCCTTTTAATGAATTTTGTATTTTGAATTATCTATACTGATCGCTAAGGTATGCATAATCCTTTTGTTTAAGTATATGTTAGAATGAACTGTCGTTCTCGGAAACAAGAAAAAATAGTTTTTTTGTGAAGAATAAAGGATCGTGCTCATGTATGAGTTGCCTATGTACCTCTGGTGGGTTTTGAAAATTTTTAATTTTTCTGAGAATCGTTCTTGTAAAGGATCAGGCCCACGTAGTTCTGGGTAGAGGGAAATGAAGATTTTTTTTTTCAGAATAGAAGGGAGATGAGAAGAGTCGTAGCGTGCCGAGATGTCAACATAGTCCTTTTTTGTGGCCATGTACGCTCTAATACCCAGACAAATAGTGTTACCAAATGTTTTCACCCAGTAACATCATAGACAGATAATCATGATTTCTGGAACAATGCCTTGTTTAGGGCACACTAGCGATAAACCAACTAGGAAGGTACCACCCAAATATTTCCACCCGGTAGTCAAGGCCAACATAGTAAGAGAGTTTCCATAGGCCGAATCAATAATTTTAAAATTCAAATCAAATGTTTATATGGAGAGATATAAACATATAACAAACGACGAAATCATCGGTATCAGATGAATTTTGAGAATAAAAGCATTTCACAAAATATACATAGTTTGCATAATATAATATAATCAAAATGCGCAAGAAATTGCATAGAGTACTCACATAAAATAGAGGTAGAAATTATAGATAATGAGTCTTTGATCGCACGTTAATCTAACAAATACGATAAAGGTTTAAGTATATGTTCCAAACAAGGTCCAGTCTATATATTATATTTTAATAGTAACTTGTTTCAGAGGATTACTAAACCATTTTCTTAACTTTTAAAACTTATTGATCGTAATTAAAGGATTCAATTCATAGTTCTTCCTAATCAGTCGGTTCCCAGTAGAGATGGAGGTTCACAGGGGCACCACTTAAATACCATCTCGTCTAGACAGAATTTAACCGGGCCTGACTTTGGAATTACTTAAATTGGATTCCATAATAACAAGCAATTACTTTTAAAAAATTATTTTTAAAAGCGTATATACAATTTCAAACAAGTTTACATAAAATCAACTTGGATTTCTTCTGAACTATAAGTTTTGATTAGTGAAGTCCTTATTGTATTTTACCAGCATAACTACTAAGTAAAGCTATAAAACACAAAATTAAAACTATAAAAATACATTATAACATTTAAATAAAATCATACCTATGAAATGAATTCTTTCTTCAAAATTATAGAATTCCTTCTTAAGATATTTCCCAAGCTTTCTATCACTCTTTCTTACTATAATTCTCAAGGAATTGGTGTGAGTTTCAAATGAACCCTAAGGCCCTATTTATAGGTTTCCAAAAGTATTACGGTGTTGACACGTGTCTAATGACTAGGATTTTTGGATTGGTGATTCAACACCGAGGTGTCGCGATTCGGAGTGATCTTGCAGTGTTAATATCACCAAATGATGACAAGTGTTTTAGCTTTATCTCTAAAGATGACATTTGTAAGGTGGAAGTGATCAGCACGTGGTGGAAAGGTGATAAGGGTATAATGGTCATTTCACACATGAAGGGTATTTTGGTAATTTCACACTATATATTTTGAATATTTCTTAGAGACCTTGAAAATATTTTATTTATGAAATGGCCCATTTTATATTTTATTTTAGTCCTTAATGTTTCATAAAATTATATTTTCTACCCCAAAACTTATTATTTGCCCTAAGATATGTCATCAGACTTCAATTTGATCCAGGTTGACTGAACGAGCTATTTCTTCTCCATCTAGGTCGGTGAGCATGGCAGCATCGCCGAATAAGATTTCTTTACAATGTATGGGTCGCTCCAATTGGGCTTGAATTTCCCTTTGGGGTCCCAGATGGACTCTACTATTTCTTTGAGGGCTAAGTCCCCTTCTCGGACACCGTGGTCCTTGACTCTCTTATAAAATGAACACGCTATTCAGCGATGGTACCCTTGTATGTGATACAGTGCTTTCAGTCTCCTTTTGTCCAAGAGTGATAACTCGTCGAGATGGCTTTGATGCTAGTCCTCCTCACTGACCTGCCTTTCAAGCATGACACGAAGTGAAGGGACTTCTAGCTCCATGGGTAGGACTGCTTTCATGCTGTAGGTTAGAGAGTAAGGGGTATCCCTAGTAGAGGTTTGGATTGAGGTTCAGTAGCCCCAGAGGGCGTAAGGGATTCGATCGGGCCAATCTCGACAGCTTTTGATCATCTTACTGATGATGTCTTTGAGGTTTTTGTTGGAAGCTTCGACTGCACTGTTGGTCTGAGGTTGGTAGGGAGAAGATTTGTGTCTCTGAATCCCATACTTGTTGACCACTTCTATGACTCCTGCCTCAAAATGCAACCCGTTATCTGACACTAGCTCATGCAGGACCCCATATCGGTAGATAATATTTTTCTTAATGAATTTGGACACTTTCTTGGCATTCAGGACTGCATATGACTCATCTTTGACCCATTTGGTGAAGTAATCAATGGTAACTAGGATGAACTCATGCCTGTTGGAAGCCTTGGGTATAACGTTCCCTATGATGTCGATGTCCCGGGTGGAGAACGGCCAGGGAGAAGTCATGTTGTACAATTCTTACGGAGGCAGGTGTTGAAGGTTGGAAAAATGTTGGCATTTGAAGCATATTCGGACATAGACGATGCAATCCTAGATCATGGTGGTTCAGTAGTATCCTTGTTGAATGCTCTTTTTGTCAAGCATGTGACCATTCATGTGGGGCCCGCATTCCTCGCTGCGAATTTTCTGCATTATCTCTTCAATGTCAGCCCCTGCGATGTTGTGTAGATGGGTTCCATCTTGAATAGTGCTTTGTGACAAATGATGTATTGGGTGGACAGTCTTCGAAGGGTTTCCCCTCGGGATACTTACCATGCTTGACGAGGTGCCAGATATCATAGTACCAACAATTGACTAGCTTGGGATCTTACTTGGTGATGAGCTCACTGTCGTAGCAATGGGTTGGTTTATCTTGCGTTTGAACTTGGAAGGGGGCATTGTTATTCCTTCAGGCATGTCGACCATGGTGGCTAGGGTAGCAAGGGAATTGGCTAGGTTATTTTTTGCTCGAGGTAGGTAATAAAAGGTGATGTCTTGGAATTGGGTGGCTAGTTTTTCTAAGTGGGCATGGAAGGGTTGGAGCTTCTCATCCTTGACTTTCCATTTTCTGAGCACTTGACTGATGATAAGAGAGAAATCCCCGTAAACATCTAGGCATTAAATTCCTTTCTTGAAAGCAACTTTGAGGCCTACCATACACGCCTCATATTCAGTCATGTTGTTGGTGTAGGGGAAATCCAACTTGATGGAAATGGGAGTATGGGAGTCATCTGGGGTGATCAGAAGTATCCCAATTCCATATCCCTTTTTATTGGCAGCACCATCAAAGAACATTTTCCATAAAAGGTTGCCTTGAGCGGCGTAGAGGATGTTTTCATCTGGGAATTCAGAGATCCAGTTGTCAGCCTCTTCAATGGGGTAGTCAGCGAGGTAGTTAGAGATGGCTCTTCCTTTCATGGAATTTTTCGTGATGCACACGATATCAAACTCAGCTACGAGCATCAACCACAGAGCCATTCAGCTAGATAAGGCGAGTTTCTCAAGCAGGTACTTGATGGGGTCCGTTCGGGATAAAAGTTTAATGGGGAAGGCGAGCATATAGTGTCATAACTTTTGGGTGACCCAAATAAGCGCGACGTATTCTTTTTCCAAAGCAGTGTAGTTGACTTCGTACCCAGCCAATTTTCAACTGGCGTAATAGATGGATCTTTCTTTGCGGGAATCTTCAATGTATTGGGTTAGTAAAACCCCAGTTGCAGTGTCGGTTATGGTTAGGTATAGAAGCAAGGGGAGAATAGGCTATGGTGGCATGAGTATCGGAGGTTGAGTCAGTTATTGTTTGATTCGGTCAAAATATTCTTAGCAGGCCTCATTCCAAACCTTGGTTGAATCCTTTTGGAGGAGTTTAAAAATAGGTTCGCAGATGGAGGTTAGCTGGATGATGAACTGGCTAATGTATTACAATTTCCATAGGAAACCACAGACTTCTTTTTTCATTCGGGGAGGTTGCCTTTCAAGTATGGATTTTATCTTGGCAGGATTTCTTCTATCCCTTTCTTAATGACCATGAATCCCAAGAGTTTTTCTTTTGTAATGTCAAAGACACATTTATGTGGATTGAGTCTCATCTGATATCGTCGCCATCATTCGAAGAACTTTCGGAGAGCGGGAACATAACCTTCTCTAGTTTTGGATTTGATAATCATATCATCCGCATATACCTCGACTTCCTTATGAATTAGATCGTGTAGGATGGTCGTGGCAGCCATCTGGTAGGTAGCCCCAGTAATTTTTAGACCAAATGGCATAACAGTGTAGCAAAATGTTCCCCACGGTGTGATGAACGCAGTTTTTTCTTGGTGATTCGGGTGCATTTTGATTTGGTTGTACTCGGTAAACCCGTCGACAAACGACTTGAGAGCATGACTGGTTGTATTGTCCATGATCATGTCGATATTGAGTAGCGGGTAATCATCCTTCGGAGAGGCTTTGTTTAATTCCCAGCAGTCTACACACATCCGAAATTTCCCTCCTGATTTTGGTATAGGCACTATGTTGGCTAGCCATGTGGGATATTCGATCACGCGAATGAAGCCCATATTCAACTGTTTGACCACCTCTTCTTTGACTTTGAGTGACCATTCGGTGTGGAGCTTTCTCAACTTTTGTTTAATCGTCTTATAATCTGGAAGAGTGGGGATCTCATATTGAGCTATTTTAGGATCAATGCCGGGCATATCATCATAGGACCATGCGAAGACATCCACAAATTCCTTCAATAATTCTTTGAGTTGTGCGCGCTCATGTTCATCGAGGGTAGCCCCTATCCTAATCTCGCGCAGTTGTCTACTAGAACTGAGGTTAATAATAACAGTTTCTTCTTTATTAACTTAAACGTGGTTATGTTGTTTGTTATTAACCTTATTTAGATCAGTTAAGAATTGTTCATTTGCAAAATTATCAACATCAAAAGTTTTATTAGAATCTAAACAATTAATGTAAGGCACAACAAGATACTCAAAATCTTCATTTATTTCATTGATAGGAAAAATATCATTGAGAAACTCTTCAAAGGAGGTCTCGATTACATTTTAGCAAGGACAGATAACAGAAGAAGAAATGGGGTAAACATTGGGGTTAGTTGGGATTTCAACAGGTAGAACCGACGCAGCATGCTAATTGAGGAGAGGTGTATCAGCATCTTTAATCAGGTGGGATGGATCCAGTGACGTAGTGCTTTAATGAACCATGCTGAGTGTCAGCCCCAGTGTCTATAAGTTGAAGGAATCTTCAGAGTCACCTCCCTCAGAATCTTCGGTATCTCTGATGAGCGGTTGTACATGGTGTTGGGAACTTTTAGCCCATGGGTAGCTGTCTTGGAAAAAGATCTCCATTCCAGGCTTCATCTTCTTCTCTGTATGGTCATACCAGGGTTTCGAAATGCCGCAAAAGGGGAAGTCCTTGCCCTCTTTGATGAATCTTCCATTCAAGGAGTCACCTAGGATAGTTCGGATGCAGTCTAGTCTTCTCTTTGTTCTAGACTGACGAATCATTCTGAGATCTTATTCTGATGATTGATACCCCAAACCACAAGAAGGTAAAGCTTTTTTTAGCATAATGGGTTCAAGTATCCCTTGTTGTCTTTGTCCTATCCCCAGTCCAGGCATGAAGTGTATGTTTCTGAACATCTGAATCACATTGACGTTGCCATGGGGGTCGTATTCCAGAAAAACCCTTTCTTTGAAATTATCCCATGTCGGGAGTAGAAGTGGTTCAACTCGAAATCCTGTTAGGAGCATATCATTTTACCCGTGGTGTATCTCAAGGATTGGATTATTAGTGCTTGTACCCTCGGCATTGTCATCGTCGCCCAAAATGGTGATGACTCATCCATCGATGAAGAATTTTAATTTATAATGGAGTGAGGAAGACACACCCTTGATACTGTGGAGCCAAGGTCGTCCGAGATAAGTTGGAATGTCAATAACTTGGAATTCAATGATAGGGTTTATAGGGCCAACCCCTATTACAAGTTTTATGGATCCCATCACTTCCCGATGAGTATTATTGTAGGCATGTACAGTAGTGGAGGTTGGAGTGAGGTCACTTTCCTTCATTCCTAAGCATTTGAAGGTTCTTAATGGGCAGATATTCAAGGCAGAACTGTTATCGATAAGAGTGAGTGGTACGATCTTCCCCATAACTTCGATGGAGATGTTAAGTTCATGATTGTGGTTTGGCCCAATTCTATGGATTTCTTCTTCGGAAAAGGATAGAATTCGAGTAAAGGTCAAGGATCCGACTAAATTTACCGCCTCTTCTGGTGTGGTAGAAGGAGGAACTGTGGGTCAAGTGAGCAATTTGATCAAAGCATTTATGTGCAGATGGGACGACATGAAAAGCCCTCATAGAGTGATATTAACTTGAGTTTTCTTCAGTTGATCAAGGATCTTCCTTTCCTCATGGGTTATTTCTGTCATAGGAAGGTTTTCAACGCCCTTCCCTTTGTCATTGGCTGGTAGTGAGCTTGGGATCTAGTAATGCCTCCTTGATATGGTCATGTGATTTACTTAAGAAGAGAAGAATATGAACCATGTTTCTTCATCGATCTCGGGTTATTCTGCCATTTTATTTATTTCTCCGAGGAGTTCTTCAAATCATATTATCCTACATATGTCGGCTATCGGACCAATTTTATTGGAAGCTTTCTCTCCATTTGAATCTTCGAAATCTTCCCCCCATTCGGTGGAAATAATTTTGTCTTTTCATGTAAAGTCAATGCATTCCACAACTTGAATGGCTTCTTCGTACAGATCCTCCCATTATACGGGGAGATGTAAGGGTGAAGGGAGCAGGCACCCTTGTAGCTTCAGAGTATCAAGTAACTCGATCATACTATAAATATTATTGGTTTGTCTCAATAATTCTACCATAATCTGGACAACATCATCTAGGCAGGTTTCATCGGTCGGTACTACCCAACTGTCTGACTCTCGGGCCCATTTCCATGCTTCTAAGAACAGTGTACTGAACCTCTGGCAATCAATGATCATCTGTGGGGGTAATTTCAGCCCGAACTCTAGGAGTTGGTTTAATACTTTTGATAATTCCATACTTCCATTTTTCAGAACGGGTACGGACAGCGATGCATGCTCTGGTAAGGAGTGACAATACCTCATCAGTGAGGCTAACAGGGTGTAGGAGGAAATATGGGCAAGCTTGGAGAGGTTTGGGAGAGTGTATGGGTGTTATTTGAGTTGAGGGATCAAATTGTGGGTTCTCTTCTAGGAAGATGGCATTGGCATGATTTGGGAGTGGGTTGTGAGTAGTGTTTGGCTTAGGATTGGCTGGTAGGGCAATGGTACCCCGGTCAATTAGACCTTGGATTATGTTTCGAAGGTGGAAGCATTGGTCGGTGGTATGGCCAACAGTTTGGTGAAAGGCGCAATGGGCATCTGGCTTGAAATTTCTTGGAAGTGGATTTGGTAGTGGATGGGGATCCAAGGGTTTGATAAGGTTTCAGGTTAACGGGCCTGATAAACTTTGGAGAGGTGAGCATGGAGCTCGGTGTATTTCTTTTAGACTAGGAGAGGGTGAAGAGGATAATCCCTGGGGGTTTTAATAATTTCCTTTTAAATAAATGCGGAACCAATGAGATGGTTTCAACAAAATAAACAAGGCCGCATTTTAATTTTTTCAACAACAAATTAATCCAAGTCCTAGAATTTGCCTAAGTCATGATTATTCATTTAAACAAAGTTAGGCGAAACCAATTTTAGCAAATGACTTGAATAAACCAAATTTACCCAATATTTAATTTAAGTCCCAAATTAAAAGAGTGTGATAATTAAACCAAATTTTATCTTGAAATTATCCTAAGCATGGATTCTAAATTATTGTGCAAGATAAAATAAACAATGTCACACTACGCCGAGATGTACGAGGAAAAACCCAAGACGAGAAACAACCTCGGAAGGCCCTAGCCACAAGTCCACTAGATACGGAATTACAATTACAAGACAGATAGACTTACAACGACTGACTCGATCCCTCTCAAGCCTCGACGCTCCTTCTCGTAGAAACCTCTTCCTAGCTGACAACCTCGGAACACCACCGTGGTCTCGGAATCCACCGATGGGACTTTATATGGTCACCGTCACCCAAGCATGGAGCCTTTCTCCGTGTGGGTAGAATCTCAACAAAAGTCTTCTTTGTGATGGGGTGTAGAAGCAAACCCGAAACGTCTCTTGAATTCGGTAGAGAAAACCGGTGCCAAAAACTCCAAGCAATTGATATAAATATAGAAACTTGGATAAACACAATTGGGTGTAAACTAGAGTGTGTATGAATTTTTCTTTGAAAGAATAACACTCAAAACATGATCTTTTTCCTTAAAAAAATTTTGTCTCAAAATACTCTCTAGGAGTTTGTATGGTATGAAAAAGATACCCCTTGAAAAATGATTCCCGTCCTTGATAAAGCCTTAAAAAATCAGTTAAGAAACAAGTGGGATAATGGGGTGAAAACTGCCACAAAACTGCTCAAAACCGTTCCCGCCTGGCGTCTCGTTTGAACGAACTTGACTCTCGTTCGAACGAGACTTCTAACGAGCGACCAGCATGGGCTCGTTAGAATCTCGTTAGATACCTCGTTAGAACGAAAAACTCGTTCGAACGACATATCGAACGACTGACCAGTTTAGGGTCGTTGGCAAACTCGTTCGAACGAAACTGGTTCAAACGAAAAAACTCGTTCGAACGAAACCTGGTTCGAACGAAAAAACTCGTTCGAACGGCATTTCTAACGAACGACCAGAAAGTTTGTAAAATTCGATTTTGGCCCAGAAACTTTTTATATACTTATTTTAAAGTTCTAATAGATTCTTTCTGAAAATAAAATGCAGTTTTTATTACACCTAACACCCAATACAAATTGTTCCAAGCTCCTATATAAATATAATTACATTCATACCTTGGGAGCATGGAACCTTAGTTGATGACGTAGAAACGAGGCACGCAAACCGGCATTTTGATGAAGCTTTAAATTCTTTACCGCTACGTCTTCAATACAAACTTCATAGGCTTAAGAATATTACAAATAAATACTATCCTATGAATAAATGTTTTTGTCCGGAATTGAGCCAAAACTATATATGGACTCAATTGGAAATTTGTGTCCTTACACAGGGCGACTGGTGCCCACGAGGTGGTTGGTTGACAGATGTTGATGGTTGAGACTGCAACAATGGTGGGCTTATCGTATTTTTAGGGGGTGAACTGTCCGGACACTTTCTTTGGTTCAGCTTCTATTTTAGCAAGACCCACCTCGATTTTTACTCCTGCTTCTCTAAGATCTCGAAAGTGGGGATAGTATTGTCCTCCCATTTTTGCTTGGACATGGGGAAAGAAGATGTTCTTCACTATGTTGACTTGTTCTTCCTCGGATGGTCAATTGGTCATGGTGGCTGTCTTTTCCCTCCATCGGGCTATGAAGTTACTGACTGATTCCCCAGAGTTCTATTTGAACAGCTCTAAATCATGGAGGGTGACCTCAAGCTCTTCGTTGTATGATAAGCACCCAAAACTGTACATTTTATACCTCGAATAGACGTACTTTAGTTGCTAATTCTTGGTAATATGGGTCTTATGTGCTTAAATGTTTATTATGCATGCCTAATGCACGTTGCGGTGTTCAAACGCGTATAACAAGGCAATTATGCATTTTATGGAGCTAATTATCAATCCCGTAACCTCACCCGAACCTTAACGTAGCCTCAACCTACCCTAAACCGTGTGTGTTGAGTTTGTGCCCTTTTATCGATTTTTAGATTTTTAGTTTGAGACATTTTTATTTTTAGAATTTATTTCAGATTTATTTAGAATTTCTAGAATTTATTTTAGGATTATTTTAGAATTTTTAGGTTTATTTTCTATTTTTATATTTTATTTTATTTTTCATTTTTATTCTATTAGTTTTTAATTTTAGTTTTATTTTATTTTATTAGGATTTTAATTTTTAGGATTTTAATTTATTTATTAGTTTTTACATTTTCTTTTTAGGATTTTAATTTTAAGTTTTATTAGATATTATTTTTATTTTAATTTATTTTATTTCTTTTTAGTTTCATTTTTTTTATTTAGACTTTATTTTATTTTTAGAATAGAATTTTATTTTTAGATTTTTAGTTTTAATCATTTTATTTTTTTTAGTTAATTAATTAGTGTTATTTTTTTGGTGTCCAAATTAAACACACACATAAATATACCCACATACATTTACCCTACACCTAAACACACCCAACTAAAAACTCATCCACACCACTATTCCCAACACCCTCACCCCACACAACCTCACTCCCTTCATCTTCTCCACCTACACCCCCTCTCTCTCTCCTCACCCTCTCACCTCCATTAACAAAACTCTAACCCATTTCTTTCTTCCTCACTTCATCATCTCTAAACTCACCACCACAAAACTTTAAACCTGCTTAACCCGATCGCACCCCGCTGGAAATACCTCCGCCGGCGTCGCCTAAACCCCAGCGCCGCCCTGCCTTGAATCCCCTAGCCTCCGTCGCCGGCCTCCTGTCTCCGGAGGGCACCTAACCCGACGCTGCCCCTGGCGTTCCGACCGCGCCCCTGCCAAACCCGGTCCAACGCTAACCTGGTCCCCGGTCATTTCCCCTCTCTCTCTCACCTCTGGCGGAACCCTCCGGCGATAACCACAAGCCTACCCGCCTCTCTCCCTCTCTTCGCGATCTCACCCCAGCCCCCTCTCTCCGGAGCACTGCCTACTGCCACGCCGGCGGACAGACCCACTTCTGACCTCCGGCACCACCTACTCCCGATGCCGTCCCCGGACGCACACCCTCCAAACCTGCGAGTCCCAACCAGATCCAAAACCTTCTCTACCCGAAACCACCCAGCAAAAACCCAAACTCTGACTCATGTCAAAATCCATTTATCCCCAAAGCTTTAACCCATTCCCTTTTCTCCAATCCCTCTCACGAATTCCCCACCTGCCAAACAAAGCCAAAGGCAAATAAATCCCACGTGTAAAAAAAAACCTTTTACCCATTTAAAATCAATTTACCCAAATACCCTTAAAAACTCCAACTACTAATTCTAACCCAATTCTAAAAAATGCCCCTAAACCTCTCATTCCCAAATCAGATTTTATTCCTCATCTCACCCACATGACCTCACACCCCCATGCACATGTTCTTTCGCCTTTCCCATGCACACCCAAGCCAATTCCCAAAAATACCCACATGCTCCATGCCTACTATAAATTGTAGAAGAAGAAGACCCCAATTGAAAAAAAAAGAGCTTGGGGAGATAGGAATTTGTAGAGAGAGAAAATACCATTTTAGTGTAGTTTTAGATTATAATTTTTATTTTATTATTTTTAGATAGTGAGGAGAAAATAAATTGTTGTGAGGATTAAATTAAGTGAGATTCTTGATGTAATTGTGTTTGAATCATTCAAATTAAGGGATGTGAATTTCAACTCAAGGAATAGAAGTTCAATTTCACTTCACGAGATTGGGGTTTGATTGTTTTCTTCTCTTCTCATTTATTTATGCCTTTGATTATTAATTTGTCATATTTCATACCATGTTAGGCTAAAACCCCTTTCAAGGGGTGGGGTAAAACCCTTATTTGATGTTATTTTATTTTAATTAGTTTAATTACTTGAAAAATCCCTTTGAATATTAATTTTGATCCCTCGCCCTTAAGTTTACGACTCGAGAGAAGGTAAATGATTTTCGAGAGAAAATCGAAATTATAATTATAATACCCATTTTAGATTCGAACTAGAGATAGGGGTTTCTTAAGTGGGGTATTATAACTTGAATTTCAACTCTAAATTCATTTTCTAAGATTCACATAAATTCTAGTTGATCGATCCTAGCGGGTGATTAATTAAAAGGAGTGTTGATCTATTTTTCTAGAGTTGTGGGGTGTTAAACTTAATTTTCTAAAATGTTATTATTAAAATTACACTTGCAACGAGAGTTGATTTGTAGTTTTGATATTAATTTGGGAGAATTCAAATAATTAACTTAATTAATTAGAATAACTAGAATTTGTGGTGTAATCCCACTCCTTGATTGTTCTCACAATTATTTACCTCACTTATCTCTTATTTTTAGTGTTAGACTTTATTTTTCATTTTAGTAAATTTCTAGTTATTATTTTCATCTCACAATTTAGTTTAGTTTAGTTTAAACCTCACCTCACCTTATTGTTTTAATATTGAAAAAGCTAAAAAATTAGAAAAGTGAAAAAGCCCAAAAAGAAAATAAAAAGTGAATTACAATTGAATTTGTCTCTAGCTTACTCCCTAGGAAGTGGATGTGTTGAGGATTTTTGACTAACTTGGCTTTCATCAACAACGACATATACCCAAAAGTCACGTTATCAAATGGCGCCGTTGCCATTCTTGGGATTGTAAAGCTCGGAGCGGATTCCATTTTTGTGATTCACTTGCATTGTACTTTTTTCATTTTAGTACCATTTTTGCATGAAGGATTGTATTAGGACTTTTTTATTATTTGGCTTGTATTGCGGTGCATAGGACACCATTTATTTTCCATTTAAAATTGTAATAATTAAAGACAAGCGTGATAGGAAAACCGGACAAGGTAGAGAGAGGGAGTCCATTGGCGAGGATTCAGAAGCCTCTCTACCTTGGGACGGTAGGATTCCCGGGGACGACTGAGATAGGCGTAATCTCCCCCCGGTCAACTCAAATTATTCGGCACCCCACGACGTAAAAACCGTGGGAGGTATATTTCTCAAACCCTCGCGCCTCTCCTGTTAGCGAGTCATTTATTGTGTGTGCTTGTGTTCTCTTATTTGATTTTATTCTCGCATTTATTTTCGAATGGTGTGATGAATTAATTGACTAAGACCTACACCCGGTCACTCACGAGAAGGGATTTCATCACCCGACTCACTCGCTTATCATTGTGTGCTACCCTAACCATCACTAAATTTAAAATCAATCAACTAGGTAGCCCACTAGGAGAATATTTTGCAAAGGCGATCACTCATATTTCCGTGATTTTTTATCGCCCGCGGGCTTAATTAAAATTTGACTACCCTTTCACTAAATTAAAAGATAAAAATTATCTATGTGCTAGTTAGAAATTTTTCTTGACTTGTGTGTGTGTCCAATTCCATTTTTCGGTAGTCGGTTTTAGTTGGTTCATCCAAAATCAAAGAGTCCATATTTTTCCCCACCTTTTCTTTCAAAAAAAAAAATCCTAAAATCCAAAAATATTTTCTTTATTTATTTTTACAACAAAATCCAAAAATATTTTCTTTCTTTATTTTTACAAAAAAATCCAAAAATATTTTCTTCCATTATTTTTAGAAATCCCAAAAATATTTTCTTTCCTTTTGAAAAAAATTCTAAAAAATCAAAATATATATTTCTCTCCACATGGCCGAGGAACGTCCTTTACGGGACTACTTTGGCCATTTTCCATTGACACGTGACACGTGTGAGAGTGATCCCGAGCGGTCTCTTTGTGATATTCTTCATGATTTCACCTCTCTCGCGAGTACCGTTGGTACTCTTGACCCATCCATGCACGCACCACCCATTCCATCACCATCGGTGTCAAGCGTCACCGTGCCTCATCCTTTGTTGTGCACCCACTGTTATTATGCCGATCACATGTGCCATGAGTGCCCTTACATTACATATCCATCTGAATCCACCGTGGAACATGTGTATCCATATGGCACTGTTCCGGAACCCACCTCGGCCTATTATCCCGATACACCTATTCTCGAGTTGTGTGAGTACCCGAGATATTCTTGGAGGCCTGATCACCCTTCCATGCAATACGTATCCCAACCCGATGTTGTGGATCCTCACACGTTCCAACAGTCGTCATGGCAACCTTGTGCACCCGTTCACGATCAGTCCCCTCACTACGCACCCCATGAGTATCAACCATTTGTCCATCACGAAAGCGATCCTTTCGTGTCTGATGCACTTGGCCCCACCCCACACACTTCATATGAGTATTCTCTATATACACTCACGATTATAGCAAGTTATGTCCACCTCAACCACCACCACCACCCGTCACTCCACCAACACCTTCATCCACCTCCACTCTCGAAAGACTCTTGCAAAAGTTCACACTTGAGCAAGATCAAGCCACTCAAATTCAAACTCAAGCTCTCCAAAGGCTTGAACAAAGGTTAAATGAATTGGAGTATGCGAGAGAGTCGGACATTCCCATGCCTCCACCTATCGTTGCACCCGAGTGTGATGATGACGTGTCCTCTTGTGACACCAATTTTGAGTGTGACCAACCCTACCACCTCGAGAATCTTAAAGTTGAGACCATTCCATGGTCCGGGTCCCAAGTCGACAAATGTGTTGACTTACCTTTTATTAATGAGCCTGATCCAATCCCACCTTGTCCATATGAACCCCACTTTGAGTTTCCCACTCACTTTCCCGTCATATCCAAAAATATGCCCGAGTCTACACCTATCGAGTTTCACCCTTGTGTTCCCGAGGAACCAATTTATCCTAGGTTAGCTTTGGCTACGAGTGCTCACCAAATTTCCGAGATAGATTCTGTGATAGTTCCTATCTATCCGGATATGGATGATATCCCACCATGCATGGCTCCCTTTGAGCCTGATATTTCTAATGATTCCTCAATCTCTGAGATTGGTGCCTCGTCTTACCCACCCACCACATTCCCCGATGCTACTCTTGTGGAGAAGTTGATAACTCTATCTTTAGAAACCACACTCCCTTGTGAGTATTCCTTTACTCCTCCCTATGAGTGTGTGTCTCCCACGCTTGAGTTGGATCATCTTCCTC
The DNA here is from genome assembly GCA_949130495.1 of Sambucus nigra. Lineage (NCBI taxonomy): Eukaryota > Viridiplantae > Streptophyta > Magnoliopsida > Dipsacales > Adoxaceae > Sambucus > Sambucus nigra. The sequence goes on along the minus strand of OX422210.1, from coordinate 414,962,949 downwards.
CACCATTTATCCTACCCGATACACCATTTGTCCCACCCGACCCACCCATTATCCTTTCCACCCCACCACCTGGTTTGGATCTTCATTTTGCACATTTCAAGTTTCCATCTACATTTTTAGATCCTCACCTGAAACCATCCTCCACCATCTACGAGAGTATTTGTGGTGATACTCTCCACTTTCGTGACACCGAGCTTGTTCCTCTATGCCCACCACTCTCTTGTGGTGTTGATTTTTCTCAACAGCTCCCTGGTGTGTCACGGCGCGACCAATATCATCGCCCATTCATAGAACGGTCGTGTGATTTTTATTAGCCCCACCCCATCACTATTACCAACCCCTTTTTCCTTCCCATCCAATTGGAGCACCATTCTTATAGGGCCCTTGTTGCCCTCACCTTTCGGCTCAATAAGGTCCGTGACCGATGCCTCTTCACCCTTACCTTAATGTCCACCCGCGCATAGTCCACCGATGCTTTGCATCACGTGATGCACTTTGCCATACAGGTGCATTGACCATTTTAGCCTGTTTCCAACAAGACTAACGCTTCAGTCTTGTTTGGGGGTGATTCTCATCACCCAATTTTTCTGCCACCCATAGCTTTCATAGATCTTATCTTTAGGGTGAGATCCCATCGGTCTGGCTGAAGACATTAAACTTAGCGCTACCGGGAGGCAGCCCGCATTTCTTGTACTAGTCTCATCCTGTTTAGGGGTGGTGTTTCACATCACCTTATATTTTCCCATGCTTATAGACTTATACACACATTTTTTCCTTTATCATTTATTCAGGTTTATTCTTGGCTTTATCTGTCCACTTCATTAGCGGTTCATTCTGCTAAACTCTTTCCTACCTTATGCTCTCAATTTTAAAAATCATTTTACCTAACATCGAGGACGATGTTCCTTTTTATTTGGAGGTGGGGAATTTTATCAAAATAGTGCCTCTTTTGAAAAATTTTGATTTTTAATCCTGATTTTTAAAATTTTGCGTAGTTTCTTTCATCTCACTCATTGATGTGAATTTTCAATCATCCATCTTTCAAAAGTTTAGGAATCAAGCTAGAGAATATTTTTTCTAAATAGCTTATGTAATACGTAACAAGGCATTTTGCACCATGAATTTCTATACTCAACAAAATTTGCGCACTTATGACGTCAATACGGTTTAGAGTGAGGAGTACTACAATTCTAAAGAGAACCTTAAGGATCACTAGTAGTAACTTGTGAGATTTGTGCCTTTCACCCTTTCAGAGTGTTTTACGCAATCTCCGAGTCACAAGTTGATTCAACTTCTTTTGGGTCCGAACTTAAATTGTTGTATGATCTCATTATCCTTCATTAAAATTTGGCTTGATCACTGAGAATGACATCATTTTCGAGTTGTAAGAAACGCGTGTCTTGAAATTTGTCCCGAATACTAGATTTTTATCCATACACTTACCATTTTTCCATATCACATTTCCATTCACTCACCCATTACATTTCCATGTTCTTCCATATTCCCATATATTCCCCTCACCATCATTCCACACTCATTTCATATATCTTCCATCATTTCAAATAAAAGAGTGTTGTTCAAAATGTTAAATGTCTTCAGTGTCGGTTTGAAAAGAGAGAGAAAAAAAATAAAAATAAAATAAAAAAGAGAAAAACATAAAAATAGCAAAAATAGAAGAAGAAAAAAAGAGAGAAAAAGAAAAGAAAATTCGAAAAAAAAATAAAAAAAAAATAAAAAAGAAAAGAAAAGAAAGAGAGTTTGTAGTTAGTTTTTAAATAAAGACATTTTGTTCTTCAAGTATAGAACAATCTTCTATCATATACATTCATATATCATCATTCATATCACCATTATATCCTACATCACATATCCACCATCCAGCATATCATCACCCCATCCTATTTCACTATCACCATCCATATTATCCCTCACATCATCATATCCTTCCCATTTCATTTTCCCCTCACCCATTATCATCCATACTCCCCCTAGGTGTTCGGACAAATGAAAGTCTACGTGGTGAATAACTCGACGTTCTCACTATAGTGATTAGCATTCTTTCATGAGATTATTTTCTTTCTAAATTGTTCGTTTTTTCTTATGCGTGTGTGAGACATTTGAACTTGCTCACATTTACTCACCTCCTCACACACAAGAGCAATACACTACCCATATCTCGAGAGTTCATTTGAGAGAGTTATATCTAGTGAGATTTTATAGTTGAAACGTTGATTTCGAAGAGGCAATCTAGGAATTACTCTTGTGATACTCAACCAGTTTTGACTGATTCACACTACACACGTTGCGTTCCAGGAAGGATGTGCCTTGAGTATTTACTTAGCTTAACTTTTTATGCACATTCTAGCTTGTATTTCTGAAAATATTTTTCTTGTGATGGATTGTGCGATTATTTTATGTCTAATAAGAGATTGACTGCCTTTCAATAAATTTTTGCAAATAAGAATTTTGTGGGTATATTCTATGCAACCCCTCACGAGACACAACTCGTCATGTAGGGCAACCTATAGGTTTAAAGGCTTGTTGCACATGCTAAGTGCAATCGCAAGTCCCCGCGAAAGTGGTACACTTTTGGTTTCTTATCATTCTCTTTCTCTCTATCTTATTGCTCGAGGACTAGCAACGCTCTGTTTGGAGGTGGTGTGATAAGCACTCAAAACTGTACATTTTATTCCCCAAATAGACGTACTTTAGTTGCTAATTCTCGACAATATGGGTCTTATGTGCTTAAATGTTTATTATGCAGGCCTAATGCACGTTGCGGTGTTCAAATGTGTATAACAAAGCAATTGTGCGTTTTATGGAGCTAATTACCAATCCCGTAACCTCACCCGAGCATTAACCTAGCCTAAACCTACCCTAAACCGTGTGTGTGTGTGTTGAGTTTGTGCCCTTTTATCGATTTTTAGATTTTTAGTTTGAGACATTTTTATTTTTAGAATTTATTTCAGATTTATTTAGAATTTCTAGAATTTATTTTAGGATTATTTTAGAATTTTTAGGTTTATTTTCTATTTTTATATTTTATTTTATTTTTCATTTTTATTCTATTAGTTTTTAGTTTTAGTTTTATTTTATTTTATTAGGAATTTAATTTTTAGGATTTTAATTTATTTATTAGTTTTTACATTTTCTTTTTAGGATTTTAATTTTAAGTTTTATTAGATTTTATTTTTATTTTAATTTATTTTATTTTATTTCTTTTTAGTTTCATTTTTTTTATTGATTCTTTATTTTATTTTTAGAATATGAATTTTATTTTTAGATTTTTAGTTTTAATCATTTTATTTTTTTTAATTAATTAGTTAGTGTTATTTTTTTGGTGTCCAAATTAAACACACACATAAACATACCCACATACACTTAACCTACACCTAAACACACCCAACTAACAACTCATCCACATCACTATTCCCAACACCCTCACCCCACTCAACCTCACTCCCTTCATCTTCTCCACCTACCCTCCCTCTCTCTCTCCTCACCCTCTCACCTCCATTAACAAAACTCTAACCCATTTCTTTCTTCCTCACTTCATCATCTCTAAACTCACCACCACAAAACTTTAAACCTGCTTAACCCGATCGCACCCCGTCGGAAATACCTCCGGCGGCGGCGCCTAAACCCCAGCGCCGCCCTGCCTTGAATCACCTAGCCTCCGCCGCCGGCCTCCTGTCTCCGGAGCGCACCTAACCCGGCGCTGCCCTTGGCGTTCCGACCGCGACACTGCCAAACCCGGTCCAACGCTAACCTGATCCCCGGTCGTTTCCCCTCTCTCTCTCACCTCTGGCGGAACCCTCCGGCGATAACCACAAGCCTACCCGCCTCTCTCCCTCTCTTCGCGATCTCACCCCAGCCCCCTCTCTCCGGAGCACTGCCTACTTCCACGCCGGCGGACAGACCCACTTCCGACCTCCGGCACCACCTACTCCCGATGCCGTCCCCGGCCGTACACCCTCCAAACCTGCGAGTCCCAACCAAATCCAAAACCTTCTCTACTCGAAACCACCCAGCAAAAACCCGACCTATGTCAAAATCCATTTATTCCCAAAGCTTTAACCCATTTCCCTTTTCTCCAATCCCTCTCATGAATTCCCCACCTGCCAAACAAAGCCAAAGGCAAATAGATTCCACATGTAAAAAAAAACCTTTTACCCATTTAAAATCAATTTACCCAAATACCCTTAAAAACTCCAACTAATAATTCTAACCCAATTCTCAAAAATGCCCCTAAACCTCTCATTCCCAAATCAGATTTTATTCCTCACCTCACCCACATGACCTCACACCCCCATGCACATGTTCTCTCACCTTTCCCATGCACACCCAAGCCAATTCCCAAAAATACCCCCATGCTCCATGCCTACTATAAATTGAAGAAGAAGACCCCAATTGAAAAAAAAAAAGCGCTTGGGGAGATAGGAATTTGTAGAGAGAAAATACCATTTTAGTGTAATTTTAGATTAGAATTTTTATTTTATTATTTTTAGATAGTGAGGAGAAAATAAATTGTTGTGGGGATTAAATTGAGTGAGATTCTTGATGTAATTGTGTTTGAATCATTCAAATTAAGGGATGTGAATTTCAACTATAGAAGTTCAATTTCACTTCAAGAGATTGGGGTTTGATTGTTTTCTTCTCTTCTCATGTATTTATGCATTTGATTATTAATTTGTCATATTTCATACCATTTTAGGCTAAAACCCCTTTCAAGGGGTGGAGTAAAACCCTTATTCGATGTTATTTTATTTTAATTAGTTTAATTACTTGAAAAATCCATTTGAATGTTAATTTTGATCCCTCACCCTTAAGTTTACGCCTCGAGAGAGGGTAAATGATTTTCGAGAGAAAATCGAAATTCTAATTATAATACCCTTTTTAGATTCGAACTAGAGATAGGGGTTTCTTAAGTGGGGTATTATAACTTGAATGTCAACTCTAAATTCATTTTCTAAGATTCACATAAATTTTAGTTGATCGATCCTAGCGGGTGATTAATTAAAAGGAGTGTTGATCTATTTTTCTAGAGTTGTGGGGTGTTAAACTTAATTTTCTAAAATGTTATTATTAAAATTACACTTGCAACGAGAGTTGATTTGTAGTTTTGATATTAATTTGGGAGAATTCAAATAATTAACTTAATTAATTAGAATAACTAGAATTTGTGGTGTAATCCCAATCCTTGATTATTCTCACAATTATTTACCTCACTTATCTCTTATTTATAGTGTTAGACTTTATTTTTCATTTTAGTAAATTTCTAGTTAGTTATTTTCATCTCACACTTTAGTTTAGTTTAGTTTAAACCTCACCTTATTGTTTTAATATTGAAAAAGCTAAAAAATTAGAAAAGTGAAAAAGCACAAAAAGAAAATAAAAAGTGAATTACAATTGAATTTTTTCCATTTGCTTTACTCCCTAGAAAGTGGATTGATACCCTTACTTACCTCTATACTTGAGTTTATTATATTTTGTAGGTATGTGAGGATTTTTGACTAACTTGGCTTTCAAACGACATACACGCAAAAGCAAAGTTTGGCTTAGGATTGGCTGGTGGGGCAATGGTATCCCGATCAATTAGACCTTGGATTATGTTTCGAAGGTGGAAGCATTGGTCGGTGGTATGGCCAACAATTTGGTGAAAGGCGCAATGGGCATCTGGCTTGAAGTTTCTTAGGAGTGGATTTAGTAGTAGATGGGGATCCAAGGGTTTGATAAGGTTTCAGATTAACGGGCCTGATAAACTTTGGAGAGGGGAGCATGGAGCTCGGTGTATTGCTTTCGGACTAGGACAAGGCGGCTTTCTAGTGCCCACGAGGTGGTTGGTTGACAAATGTTGTTGATGGTTGAGATTGCAACAATGGTGGGCTTATCGTATTTTTAGGGGGTGAACTGTCCGGACACTTTCTTTAGTTCAACTTCTATTTTAGCAAGACCCTCCTCGATTTTTACTCCTGTTTCTCTAAGATCTCGAAACTGGGGATAGTATTGTCCTCCCATTTTTGCTTGGACATAGGGAAAGAAGTTGTTCTTCACTATGTTGACTTGTTCTTCCTCGGATGGTCGATTGGTCATGGTGGCTGCCTTTTCCCTCCATCGGGCTATGAAGGTACTGACTGATTCCCCGGAGTTCTATTTGAGCAGCTCTAAATCATGGAGGGTGACCTCAAGCTCTTCGCTGTATTGGTACTGCGATATGAATTCACGAGCTACATCCTCCCAGCTACAGATTCTGGACTCCTCGAGAGAAAAAAACCACCGGAGGGCGCTATCCTTTAAAGTTTGCTGAAATAATTGGGCCATCACTTCTTTAGAAGCCCCTAAGAGAATCATGAAATGGTGATAACTGTGAAGATGAACAATCGGGGGTCCACATCCTCCGAATTTCTCGATATTTGTCATCTTGAACTTCTCGGGTAACCTTGCCTTAGGATAAGGAGACATGTGGGTGTATTCCACGTAATTCCCAGAGATTCTGACTTGGTCGAACTTCTTAGTTAGCATATTGATATCTTCTTTGACCTTGTTCAACTCTTCCTCTTTTTTATCAATGATCATAGGCAAGTTAGCCCCGGGATGGGTAAGGTTTAGTATAGGAAGCTGGGAAGGCAGCGGACCATTAGAAGGAGGGGCACGTGGAGCGTGCTGATACTCTTCAGGGACCCAGATAGGCTCGAGTGGACCCATAGCATGAGGTAATAGGGCCTTGGGCTCTTGAGGAACAGGAACCTGGTTTCGTTTCATCCCTCGGACCTCAGTCTGGAGGTTGTCAATCTTGGACACAAGCTGAGCTAAGACTGCCGCCAGATCTAGCTGCACAACTGGTACTTGATCTGTATTTTCCATGGAAAGTGGATGGATACCGAACTTGGAAGAAGTAGTAGGGGAATGGATGGAACTCCGGGGTGATTTAATTGAAGAGCGAAGCCAATAAGGAGCAAGGCCAAGGGCGTGCGATCGACCTGAGAAGGCGCAAAATGGGATTTATTTTTGACAAAAAAGGATGAAAATATCTTTGACATTTTTTTTCTTTTTAAGATTGAAAGACAAAATATTTTTGGCTTTTTGATAAAGAAGGGAGAAATGTTTTTGGATTTTTGATAAAGAAGGGATAAGTGTTATTAGATTTTTTATAAAGAAAATAGGCATTTTTTTGGATTTTTGATAAAGAAAGGAGAAATGTTTTGGGATTTTTGATAAAGAAAGGAGAAATGTTTCGGGAGACGGGTCTCAGCATGATTATTATTATTATTATTATTATTATTATTATTATTATTATTATTATTATTATTATGTTCTCACCTGTATTAAATTTTCCTAAATGCAAAAATAAAATGTCGGACGGGACCCGAGCTTGGAAAAGTTGGGTTTGTAACATATGCAGAGCTATAGTTGGACTTGTAACCAGGCCCACGGGCAGGGTCCCATTTTAAAAATGTGCAAAAATTTGGACGGTAGACCAACCCATAATTTCGACAGAGTTTCTGGTCGAAACCGACAATCTAACATATGTGTCCTAGGCTTGACACTATATGTGGGTATGCAGTTGGTTGGGTGAATAGGAAAGGGTTCCCCCTTTTGGCGTGGCTTCCACGATATACGTCTTGCTTTTGAGGGTAATCAGTACGTGTGGACAAGCCATTTGATATACCTGAGTGTACGTGAATTTCCTCATTATATACCTCGTGGGGATGGTACGTATGAGAGTGAATTCGATATACTCGGCGTACGTGAACGAGTTCCCTGCGATATACCTCCTATCATGACTTCGGTCAAGCGGTACGATGCGGGGGAACCGTTCGATATACGTCAAAGGTACTTGGCCAATGGAAGATGAGAGTCATATCGCTTAGGCTAAATGCGCCCTACCGGACCAGCGCCCATCACGAAGTGACCCTCCAGTTACTGGACAAAATTTGGTCAATCACAATGCTCTTTGGTGATGTCGTGTGAATCATGCATGATTCTCTCATTAGTATCTTATGATAAGAGTATCTTTCTTGATCATGACCAACAGGGAGAAAAGTATAAGCACCAATGGCATACCAAGTATGGATGGGTGATGCGTGCAACATGTGGATATATGCGATCCTAGGTGCACGTGGTATGAAGTGTACATGGAGAATATTCTACAAGTGTGTGAATAGAAGTATAAGCATGAGGTACACATGAATAGTAAAGGGGCATAAAAATAGGGGAAAATATAAGAAAATATAAAATCCATGTAAATAGAGTCTAGACCTCAAAATAAAAAATCCCCAATGGAGTCGCCACTATGGCCATCCCCGACCCTCGCGGCGGGAGGGACTCGATAGGATATTGGTCCCGCGCATCCCTCTCGGGAGCGCTTCGGCCAGAGTCGGTGATGAGGTGAAAAATGTAGAGAGATGGAGTCGCCAGTCTATTTTACTCAAAACAGACAAAAGAAAATGGATTCATCCCGAAGGATAACATCCAAAGACATACTGAAACATACGAAACCAAAATGATTCGAAAATGGTCCGGAGGCTAAGTTATGAAATGGGAAGGTGTTAGGCACCCATTCCTCCCTTACGGTCTCTCATGGATTATTTTTATTTTCCTTTATTTCCTTGTAATATGTGTGTATGTGTATATGTAGTGGAGATAGGAATCATTGACTTCTATCATGGAAGAGATAAAGAGAGTCATCCGTAGGAATGCTCCTAAAAGTAATATTAGAAAATATGATTTACATGGTTATCCTTGCGTTGATCGTTATAATGGAACGGTAACTCATGTGGAATAATATGCCACTAAGAACAAATATATGTATATGTAAATATATAGATTTTGGGAGAATTAAGTTTAAAGAATATAGAAAGAAAAGAAAATGAGAGAAAAGTAGGAATAGGACTCGAGTCTCGGGTTTTATCGCGAGACACCTACGTAGCATATAGAGGCATCAAAGTCCACGTAGTTCGTATGCAAAACGAGGGGTGGGATTTATCCCATAAATCCAACCGGGGACTTCTCTTATATGTGTGTGTGTAAAAAAAGTGTTTTAGTTGTGAGAAAAGTGTGAGAAAATAATGAGAATTCCCGTTTGGAATTTATGAGAAAACTCTCTTGTTTTTTTTTTGCCGGGGGAGAGGTTATTTATATGAAAATAAGAGATGTGTAATAATACTAAATAAAAAGTATATTAGGATATGTGAGAAAGAATAAAAGTGCTAAGTAATAAAATAAGTTAAAGCGAATTTAGAAGAATATGAAGAGAGAGTTGAGAAAGTTAGACCTTCTTGAAGATCTTGAGATGGATCTTTGATGTTGGAGAGTAGCCTTACACTTTGGTGATGATGGAGGGTAGTTAATTCAATTTGAATAAACCATAACACCATCTGTAGATTGTTAACTCTACTAGTCTATGTAATGGACCTGTTTATTTTGACGTGTTTCCAAATATAACTTTATCTTTGTCTAATATGCACCTTTGTAAAGCTTTGAGTCTTAGGGTACAAACTAAAGGTTATAATTTTCTTCCTGGATCGGAAACTATTAGGATTATCTATAGGATTTATTACAAGGTAATGAATACTATGGCTCCCAATATTAAACAATTTAGTCCTTTTGGTAAAACTGTGTTAATTGACACACACCTTATAGATTCTAATGTGCACACACCTAGAACTATAAGTTGGGACGAAATTGATTTCCCAAAGACTTGGGCTATAAAAAATGTTGTTCCTCCCCAACCACGACAAAATGAAGATATTGGGGATATAATTGAGGATAAAGATGGTGATGTTTTTCTAAACTTTAGAAAATTTAATAGGTGTCAATCCTCTAGAAACCAGTCATCTAAACCTTTTGTTACCTATCCTCCATCTACTTCACGACACTCTGTTTGTGAAGATCCTAGAAACCATCCATATCACGATGATATGAATCTTCATGGTATTTTTACCAATGAACAAATACCTCATGGTATTTATGAGAAGAAGGATACTTCTCAGCGTAAAGAATCTCCTACGCCGTCTGAAATGAACGTCAGACTTTAACACTCTTTCCTTTTTTATGGGTTTTACGGTTAATAGGAAAGAAATTAATGCTGAATTCTATCTACCTGGTTATGATAAATTTTGCACTTGGTAATTTGCCAAATATAGCAAAACTGAGTTAGATAATAATAAAAATGAATTTTATAAATGGGTAGAAGATAACCAACAGGTTACTTCTTTTGTTATCTGGTTTCAAATGTTTTCTAAAGATAAGCATCTTTTTATTCTTGAGGATAAACAGATTCTTAAAATGGAAGATAAACATTTAAAAATCTGGAAAACATCGCACGAACAGATTATATCTGCGGTTCATCCTCCTACTGAACCACTTTCCCTAGATGATGGAAGCACCAGTCAGAGTAGCAGCGCTCCTAAGTTAGAAGCCAATGCCTTCCTTAATATGGAAACTGGGGACAGGCTTATTACACATAAGAAAGAATTAAATCCTCTTTATAAACAAGGAAATTACACCAACCTTATCCTTTATACGATAGGAAACCAACTGAATAGGATTGAGCTCCAGGTTAATCTTACGGCTAAGAAACCTGAAGACTTTAAGAAAAGTCTTTACCAACCTTTAGTTCAACCTCCTATTGAGGTTAAAGGTTTTAAAATGGGAAACAAAACTGATTTTATATCCCAACTTAAAGCGATTGAGAACAATCTCAAAGGGTTAAAAATTAATACTTTATCCCATGTTGATTCTGATTCAGAATTTGACATTCCTTTGAAAGAAGCTCATGACTTTGAAGATTCTTTCAAAAATTCTGAAGATTATGTCAATAAGATTACTTATAGTAATAACATTGGCTATGTTGGACCTGTGAGAAATTACTATCACAGACCAACCCCTCAGGATCTCCTTTTTGAAGAAAGTACTGTGATGAACCCCCAGTCTAACTTCCAGGGTAAAACCATTTATGAATGGAATATAGATGGTAAATCTGAACATCAAATCTATGAAATGATTCATCAAATGACCATGTATTCCACCATTTTTAAACAAAATCAGGCTTCTGATCAAAGCATTGCTCAGATGATCATAGCAGGGTTTACTGGTACTCTTAGGAATTGGTGGTCGAACATTCTTACTGACAGTCAAAGAAATGACGTCATTAATGCTGTCAAAATTATAAAGGATGAACATATGCAAGACATAGGTGCACAGGATGTTGTCTACACCTTAATGCTTACAATTATACTTCATGTTGTTGGCAATAGAGATTATACTGGAGAACGTAACAGAGAATTATTACAAAACCTTAGATGCCCTACCCTCAGCCAATTCAGATGGTACAAAGATGTCTTCCTTGCTAGGGTCACTCGGAGGCTTGACTGAAATCATGACCATTGGAAAGCCAAATTTATTGATGGCCTTCCTACCTTCTTTGCTGAGAAGGTTCGTAAGAAATTAAGAGAAGCTAATGACAACATCTCTATCCCTTACGATCAATATACTTATGACCAACTTATCAGTGTTGTCATTCAAGAGGGGCTTTCTCTCTACAATGACCTTAAGCTTCAAAGGCAGCTTAAGAAACAGAATCTTTCTGGAAAGAAAGAATTAGGAGAATTTTGTGATCAATTTGCTTACAATACTCCTGAGACTTCTAATCGAAAAGTCTCCCATAGAAACAAGAAAGTTTCTAAAAAGCCCTATAAACGTAAAAAGAAACATTATAAAAATGTTATTAATCAGGGGGATAATTCTAAAAAGAAATTTGTTAGAAATAAGAAAACTAACAAAACAAACCCTAAATAATTCAAATGTGGCAAATATGGCCACTTTGCTAATAAATGCAAAATGGAAACTAAAATTAATAATCTTCAAATTGATGACCATTTGAAGACCCAATTAAGTAAACTCTTACTTAATTCTGACTCCTCTGAAGATTTAGAGGACTCGTCTGAGAACGATGACGAGATTTATTATATACAAAGCTCTAGTGACTCAGATATCTTCGAGAAAGTAGATTGTCAATGAAAGCCTTTAACTGAGAGATGTAATCATCTCCAATCAGTTCTTCAGATGAATGGTTTAAGTCTTAATGTTCTTACTAGTCAGCAACAATCTATGATTGATGTCATCAATCAAGTTACTGACCCAGACGTTAAACTAAAACTAATTAAGTCTTGCTATATTCAGGAAAGCCTTCCTAATTCTTCAGATACCCTTCCTCAAAACCAACAGTACAGCCTTTCAAAGGTACTTAACCGTCTTGAAAAGGGTGAAGAATCTAATAAACCCGCTAACCATAAACAAGAGGATCAATATAAGCGGAGATAATAATACAAACTTTTATTACAAACTGAAATTGAAACAAACTTAAAAACTTATTATTATCATTTAAATTACGTTTTTAATGTGAATAGTAAATTACTATTCACGTCAGTGAACAGTAATTACTATTCAGGTGAATAGTAACTTACTGTTACGACATAAATTTCAGACCATAATCATCACTAACCTAAACATTAACACACAGTTTAGCCAATCATGGCTCTGATACCATAAACAATAGGATCAATATAAGCGGAGATAATAATACAAACTTTTATTACAAACTGAAATTGAAACAAACTTACAAACTTACAAATGGAATAAGAGTCCACCGGAATAAGGCCGGAAGATTCACAAGCTTATTACAAATTTAGAGAGAGAGAGAGAGAGAGAGATAAGGTGAAGAAAGAGGTGTCTGAAAGATGAATCAGAGTCCTCTATTTATATTACATAAAAAGGAATAAATAATTCCTGATAAAACGATTCTTGGGTCCCTCCATTATTCGAGGCTGACATTCTTTTATCGTAAAGCGTCGACTGGTGTGTAATGGGTCCCTCCATTCATCATGTGTTGTTGGCTGATGGGACAGTGGGTCCTACCACTATCGCGAGTCTGCCAAACTTTATCTTCAAGCATCGGCGAGCATCTTTTTGGGGCCAGGTGGGACATTTATCTCAAATCATCTAGGCCATCCTCTGGGTCTAGATTAGGAAAGGTACCATCCAATCTCCGAGTTGGAAAGGAAGAACTCAGTGAGTTGAAGAATGCCTCCATCATTGGCTCAGTAGGTAAGTTGGTGTCGAACATGTCACCAATAAACTCATCATTTTCTGGGTTTTGAGATTCTCCGGCAAGGCAAAAGAAAGGATTATCATTCTTGACAGAGGTCATGGATGTATCATCATCCGAAGGTAATAGAATGGGATTAGAATCATCGTCGAGAGGATTGGTCTTCATTCCAGGAAAATCAAAAGCCGATCTGAATTGGCTTTGAGTGTATTCAAAAACCTTCTGCAATAGCTCCTGCTCCGTAGCTTTGGGAAATTTCTTCTTAATGGCAAACTTCAAATCTTTGATCGGATTGACAGCTGGTGATATCTTTTCAGCTGGAGGTGGTGAATCATCAACCGAAGCCATGCAGTGTTTTAAGCTTTCTTTTATTTTAGAAATGGTATTATTAGTGTCAACACCACTCCACCATCTGTAGAAAAATATTCTTTCAAGTAGAGGAACATTGAGATTGTTAACTCTACATTGAAGATCCTAACGAGAGATCCAAGGAATACCTATCTCAGTAAAAAATAGTAGGGTATTAAGCACTACTAGGATCTTAGTGTTCCCTCTTAATTTTGGATGGAATTGGGTCCAAGGTAAAAAGAGTTCTTCTTTGGAAATTTCATCAGGGAAAAAATCAATTCCTGGGCCAAATTTGTCCCACCAATTGATAACCCATCCCGGGTAAGTCTCTTTTAAGGAATTTGGGCACAAAACAAAGAACCATATGTGTTTGTGCTCAGCATTTTGATAATAAAATGCTTTAGTCCAAGCCTGGACATAATCCCAATAATTATAGGATCCAGTGTGCGAACTCAATTTTCGCGCCTTCAAAGGATGAATTCCCGATTCTTGGGGACCAATAAACTGTTTTAAAGCAGCCTTGCTATAAGCAATAGGAGACTTAAAGTTATTCTGCTATTTGTTAGTATGATTAAACACTACAGATTCAGTCTCAGTGAGAATCACCTCATATACCGTCCGATATTTGCCTTCTTGTACATCGTAATTATGTGTATCAAGGTAAAGGGACTTAATTTCCCATGGAGAAGACATCTGCTTTTCATCTTCATCATTGAGAATGAGTATTAATTCCGAAGTCCTCTGATTATGAATGAAATCATATTTAATGGTTTCCAATACTTCTTTAGAAGATTTCTTTTTGCTAAAAGGGTTAGGAGGGAAACTCAATTTTCCCCTATTCTGTGCACTCTGGCGAAGAAATTCCAAATAATCCTGTATCGGAGGATATTGGTCATCATCGACCACCATCTTCTCTTTTCAAGGCCTTTGGTGGGATTTCCCACGGCCTCGTCCACGCCCTCTAGAGGGGCCACTCATTGATTCTGCAAAAACTCCTTAGTTAGAAAATCAGGAAGAGAGTTGTTTTCACCTTTGATATGCTCAATATCAAAATCAAATGAGGATAAATTTTCTTGCCACCTAGCAAAAATCTGTTTTGATACAATATTTTTAACATCTTTTTGCAAAACCTGTTTAACAGCACTACAATCAATTCTTAGTAAAAAATTTTGATTTAATAAATCATCTTGAAATTTTGTTATGCATTTTACGACCGAAAGAACTTCTTTTTTAATGGTCGAGTAATTTTTCTGAGCATCTTTCCAGGTGTCGGAAGTAAAACGAACAAGTTCTTCCTTTTTAGTTGAAGAATTAAGTTGTTTTAAAATACCACCATAGCCAAAATCCGAGGCATCAGTTTCAATAATTTTAGAAAATAAGGGATTAGCCAAAGCTAGGCTAGGCAATTGCTTGACTTTCAGTTTAATTTTCTGAACAGCTTTGGTGTGCTCTATAGTCCAAGGAGCAGGGTTCTTTTTCAACCAAGTATAAAGGATTTCACTATCTTGTGCAAGATTCTTGTAATAATCACCAATGTAATTGAGAGTACCAAAAAATCTTTGGAGTTGAGTTTTTTCTTTTAACTCGTCGGGGAATTTGGAAGCAAATTCGATACTTCAATCAATAGGGAGTGTTTTCCCTTCTCCTATGTTACGACTTAAAAATCGAATATTAGTTTGAAAAATTTTCATTTTAGGGGCGGAGACAACTAAACCATTAGTTTTAATAACGTCTTTAAAAATTATTAAATGTTTAAAGTGTTGATCAATCGATTGAGAAAAGATGAGGATATCATCAATATAGACAATTGAAAAATCAGAATAAGAATTAAAAATATCGTTCATGATATTTTGAAATTCAGAGGGGGCATTCTTAAGCCCAAAGGGCAAAACATTCCATTGATAATGGCCAAAAGGAACCACAAAAGCAGTTTTATACCGATCTTCTGGGGCAATTTGGATCTGCCAATATCCATATTTTAAATCAAATTTAGAAAAGATAGTGGCAGAGTTAAGTCGGTCAAGTAAATCCTTTTTATTAGGAATTGGATATCTTATCCATTGCAAAACATTATTAAGGGTCTTGTAATTAATTACAAGCCTAGGAACACCTCGTTCCTTTTCAGCAGCCTTGTTAACATAAAAAGCTGTCCAACTCCAAGGAGAATAACTTTTAGTTATAAGGTTTTTATCTAAAAGACTCTTAATCTCCTATCTTACAAAGGTCAAGGAATTCAGCCTTCATTTGACTGGGTCTGGCCTTGGTAGGAATGGATTTTTCATTAAAATTAGTTTCATACGGAAGAGAAACAATATGTTTCTTTCTATCCCAAAAAGAATTAGGGATATCACTACAAACTTCAGTCATTAATTGGTTTTTAACAACATTAATCTTTTGCAGTACATTAGGTAACTCTAGCTTCTGCTTGATAGTTAAAAAAAAGATTTCTTTTTGAAGAAAATTCAAATGGTTTTCTTTGAAAATAATATTATTTGTCAAAGAGTTGATTTTCTTAATCTCAGGTTGGGTAATAAATTCAAAAACAATCTTTTGGTTTTGAACAGTGGCATATATTCCACTGGAATCAATTTTATCTATAGGCATAAGCAAAGATAAAAAAGGAGTACCTAAAATTATCTGCTGAGATAAATCGCTAATAAGCAAGAAGGTACTATCTAAACAAATTCCATTATTACAGATGGAGACATTAGTTAATTTAAATTTAATGCCCATGCTATCACCACTAGCATTAAACAAGGATTGAGTAGTCTTCTCAAAGTATTCAGTAGGGACAATTCCTTCTTGAATACAATTCATATCAGCACCGCTGTCAATAAGAGCAATGATATTACAAAAAGTAAATTCTTTGTTAATAACAAGGTTGACAGTTGTGTACCACTTTTGGCTGGGTACACGGTTCATAACACCCAAATAATCCACTGAATCTTCAGTTCTAGGATTTTTCGAATTTGAATGTTTTGAAGCATTCTTGAGATTATTAATCTCAATTTTCATGTTATTATGCTGATTCTTAAGAAGTCTTAACTTAGTTTTAAGATTATTGACTTCATGTCTTAGGTCTTTAATGTTAGCGAGTTTATTAGATTCTTCACCCTTTTCAAGACAGTTAAGTACCTCCAAAAGGCTGTACTGTTGGTTTTGAGGAAGGGTATCTGAAGAATTAGGAAGGCTTTCCTGAATATAGCAAGACTTAATTAGTTTTAGTTTAACGTCTGGGTCAGTAACTTGATTGATGACATCAATCATAGTTTGTTGCTGACTAGTAAGAACATTAAGACTTAAACCATTCATCTGAAGAACTGATTGGAGATGATTACATCTCTCAGTTAAAGGCTTGCACTGACAATCTACTTTCTCAGAGATATCCGAGTCACTAGAGCTTTGTATATAATAAATCTCATCATCGTTCTCAAATGAGTCCTCTAAATCTTCAGAGGAGACCGAATTAAGTAAGAGTTTACTTAATTGGGTCTTCAAATGGTCATCAATTTGAAGATTATTAATTTTAGTTTCAATTTTGCATTTATTAGCAAAGTGGCCATATTTGCCACATTTGAAACAGTTAGGGTTTGTTTTGTTAGTTTTCTTATTTCTAACAAATTTCTTTTTAGAATTATCCCCCTGATTAATAACATTTTTATAATGTTTCTTTTTACGTTTATAGGGCTTTTTAGAAACTTTCTTGTTTCTATGGGAGACTTTTCGATTAGAAGTCTCAGGAGTATTGTAAGCAAATTGATCACAAAATTCTCCTAATTCTTTCTTTCCAGAAAGATTCTGTTTCTTAAGCTGCCTTTGAAGCTTAAGGTCATTGTAGAGAGAAAGCCCCTCTTGAATGACAACACTGATAAGTTGGCCATAAGCATATTGATCGTAAGGGATAGAGATGTAGTCATTAGCTTCTCTTAATTTCTTACGAACCTTCTCAGCAAAGAAGGTAGGAAGGCCATCAATAAATTTGTCTTTCTAATGGTCATGATTTCTGTCAATTCTCCGAGTGACCCTAGCAAGGAAGACATCTTTGTACCATCTGAATTGGCTGAGGGTAGGGCATCTAAGGTTTTGTAACAATTCTCTGTTACGTTCTCCAGTATAATCTCTATTGCCAACAACATGAAGTATAATTGTAAGCATTAAGGTGTAGACAACATCCTGTGCACCTATGTCTTGCATATGTTTATCTTTTTTAATTTTGACTGCATTAATGACGTCATTTCTTTGACTGTCAGTAATAATGTTCGACCACCAATTCCTAAGAGTACCAGTAAACCCTGCTATAATCATCTGAGCAATGCTTTGATCAGAAGCCTGATTTTGTTTACAAATGGTGGAATACATGGTCATTTGATGAATCATTTCATAGATTTGATGTTCAGATTTACCATCTATATTCCATTCATAAATGGTTTTACCCTGGAAGTTAGACTGGGGGTTCATCACAGTACTTTCTTCAAAAAGGAGATCCTGAGGGGTTGGTCTGTGATAGTAATTTCTCACAGGTCCAACATAGCCAATGTTATTACTATAAGTAATCTTATTGACATAATCTTCAGAATTTTTGAAAGAATCTTCAAAGTCATGAGCTTCTTTCAAAGGAATGTCAAATTCTGAATCAGAATCAACATGGGATAAAGTATTAATTTTTAACCCTTTGAGATTGTTCTCAATCGCTTTAAGTTGGGATATAAAATCAGTTTTATTTCCCATTTTAAAACCTTTAACCTCAATAGGAGTTTGAACTAAAGGTTGGTCAAGACTTTTCTTAAAGTCTTCAGGTTTCTTAGCCGTAAGATTAACCTGGAGCTCAATCCTATTCAGTTGGTTTCGTATCGTATTAAGGATAAGGTTGGTGTAATTTCCTTGTTTATAAAGAGGATTTAATTCTTTCGTATGTGTAAGAAGCCTGTCCGCAGTTTCCATATTAAGGAAGGCATTGGCTTCTAACTTAGGAGCGCTGCTACTCTGGCTGGTGCTTCCAACATCTAGGGAAAGTGGTTCAGTAGGAGGATGAATCGCAGATATAATCTGTTCGTTCGATGTTTTCCAGATTTTTAAATGTTTATCTTCCGTTTTAAGAATCTGTTTATCCTCAAGAATAAAAAGATGCTTATCTTTAGAAAACATTTGAAACCAGACAACAAAAGAAGTAACCTGTTGGTTATCTTCTACCCATTTATAAAATTCATTTTTATAATTATCTAACTCAGTTTTGCTATATTTGGCAAATTACCAAGTACAAAATTTATCATAACCATGTAGATAGAATTCAGCATTAATTTTTTCCTATTAACCGTAAAACCCATAAAAAAGGAAAGCGTGTTAAAGTCTGACGTTCATTTCAGACGGCGCAGGAGATTCTCTACGCTGAGAAGTATCCTTCTTCTCATAAATACCATGAGGTATTTTTTCATTGGTAAAAATACCATGAAGATTCATATCATCGTGATATGGATGGTTTCTAGGATCTTCACAAATAGAGTGTCGTGAAGTAGATGGAGGATAGGTAACAAAAGGTTTAGAAGACTGGCTTCTAGAGAATTGACACCTATTAAATTTTCTAAAGTTTAGAAAAACATCACCATCTTTATCCTCAATTATATCCCCAATATCTTCATTTTGTCGTGGTTGGGGAGGAACAACATTTTTTATAGCCCAAGTCTCTGGAAAATCAATTTCATCCCAACTTATAGTTCTAGGTGTGTGCACATTATAATCTATAAGGTGTGTGTCAATTAACACAGTTTTACCAAAAGGACTAAATTGTTTAATATTGGGAGCCATAGTATTCATTACCTTGTAATAAATCCTATATATAATCCTAATAGTTTCCGATCCAGGAAGAAAATTATAACCTTTAGTTTGAACCCTAAGACTCAAAGCTTTACAAAGGTGCATATCAGACAAAGACAAAGTTATATTTGGAAACACGTCAAAATAAACAGGTCCATTACATAGACTAGTTTCAATTGCTCCCATAAAAGATTGTCTAAAATTAGTACACCTACCATCACGTAGAGTAACTTGCAAACAGGCGTTCATACCAGAAAGGGTCAAGGGTTTAAAAGCAATTTGAATTAAACCAGCATGAATAAAATGATAATTTTTATCTTTTATATGATCTTTAAGATCATCCCATTTAAAGAGCTCGATTGATTTATCTTGCTCGTTCAGACTAATGGTTTGTTCCATAGTCTTTATAGCGTACTTGCTACGAAAGTTATACCAATTAGTGTTATAAATGGTTTTAGGCTGGACTTTAGGAATAGTCCACCTATTCAAATCCTTTTGAACATCAAATTCAATTAAAGAAGAGTTCTTCACGAACTCTTGTGAATTGTGTGTATCAATGGTGTTTAAATCCGTAATACAAATGTTAATATTTAGTATAGTAATACCCTTATGATCTTAATTAGGAAAATATTATACAAATCAAAAATCTAGATTTAAAAGATAATAATAAGGAGAAATAGAAATCTGGTTTTGATATGGACTGGTATTTGTCGCGTAAATGGGTTGCCGTGTTGCCATGTGTGGCGTTGAGGATTATTCCCCAAGTAAATGGATTTGGATGTGGAAATCACGCTGACTTCGAGAGGGATTTTCTGAGCTTGTTAAGAGGGGTGGATTTCAGATCTTATGTTCCCTTGGAATGAGGTCTAGCCCTCCTTTTTATAGGCCCAGAGCATTACCGATAGGCATAGTCCCGGTCCTGCCAATTGAAAGGTGTGTTTAGGCACACTATCGATAGGCAGGGTTTGGAACCTACCGTTTGGTAGTCTCTTTCAGGTTCCTTTGGAAAATCGGTCGTAGAGCGCAAACCGTTGATTTGAATCATGCACGGGGTGAATCGTTGGAATGGTACTTCAGATACCTTCGAAAGTATTTGAACTTATCCTGGGTTCGGGAGTTGACTTTGGGTCAAATATGGCTCGAAAGTGTTCATTAATCCTTTGGACGGGGTATCGTAGGACGTAAATGGATCGTTCGTCAGCATGGTAAGGCAGAATTGTGCACGGGATAGACCGTTGGAAAGGGGTTTCGGTTCCCTTTGGAAATTAATTTAGTATCGATCGAGCTAAAGAGTTTGACTCTTTTTCAAATGGATCCTGGGAGTTCCCGATGGCCTCTAGATCAGTACCCGAGGTATGACTTAGGTTTTTAGCGATGAGAGGAGGTGCTAGGGACCTACGGAGAGGTTAGGGAGTGTTAGGATGAGATGTCTACAAACTCTAAGCATAATGTTGAACATAAGTCTAAATACGTCTGCCCCCTATTCGATAAGCTGGTTCATCATTTCATCCTGTGCTATCTAGGAACAAGACTAGATCTCAAAACCTAAACAAGCCTTCAAATAATAATTTTCCTAAGGTATATGTTCTACGTGCTATCTTTACTGCTCCCAATGTGATGTCTATGAACATTCCCTTGATGGTTGCTATTCCAAACGTCTATGTAATACAGTCTATAACTCTTCTGTTTACCATAATTTCAACTATTCTAGGAGAAGTCGAAACAATTATGTCCTTCCTAGATAACCAGACAAGAATTCTAACTATTGAAATAGAAAGAGAAGGACTAGTACTAAAATACCATCAACAAGAAGGAATCGTAGATTCTTTTCTAAACCAATTGCTCTAACAGTCTATAATACTCATAAAGTTGTGCAAAAATCTTTTAAAGAAAAGGTAGAAGCTGGCAAGATTTATCAAATACGAGCTAATAAGCGCAAATTGAAAACTATAGCAATTTGGGTCAAAAAAGATGATCTATTACCCCAGTTGAAATGCAACATTGTGATCAGTGCTTTTAAAGCAGAACACAAGGCATCTAGATGGTATTTAGACTCTGGATGCTCCAAACATATGACTGGGGAAAATTCCAAACTTTTAAACAAAACTAACTTCTTTGGAGGAAAAGTCTTGTTTGGAGATAGTGTATCAGCCCAGATCATTGGTAAAAGAACACTCTATAAAGAAGGATTACCCATTCTTGAGGATGTTCTCTTGGCAAAAGGTCGTAAAGTCAATTTACTAAGTATGTCATAGTTTTGTGACTCTATCCATACTGTCACCTTTTCATAGAACAACTGCAAAATTAAAAAAAAAAAAAGGTGATTGCATTATTACAGGACTCCGTACTCCAGATAACTGTTACACAGTCAATCCAAGTACAGAGGTTTGTATCATTGCCATAATAGATGATAATGAGATATGTCATAATAGGTTGGGTCACATTAATTATGATAGTCTTAGTAAATTGTGCTCCCAATAGATAGTTAGAGGTCTTCCTAAGATCAAACCAATTTCAAACATCGTATGTGGTCCCTGTCAAGAAGGAGAAATTGTTAAGGCTCCCCACAAGAAAGTTAAAGAAGTTATATCCACAAAACCTCTCGAACTCATCCATATGGACCTAATGAGTCCTTCTCATACTGTTATTCTTTGTGTAAACAGTTATATCTTAGTTATTGTTGATGTCTTCACTCGATTTACCTGGGTTGCTTTCTTAAAACACAAGTCAGAAACTTTTCGTAAATTTTTAAAAATCTTAGTGCATATAGAAAATTAAAAGGATTCCCAAGTAGATAGAATTCGTAGTGATAGAGGAGAATAATTCATATATTCGGGGGTCATCGAATACTGTGACTATAATGGTTACAAACATGAATTTAGTGCCCCTAAGACACCTCAACAAAATGGAATTATTGAGCATAAAAATTGCACTCTTCAAGAAATTACCCATATGATGATTCATGCGAAGAACCTACCTAAATATTTTTGGTAGAATCCATTTGGATAGCCTGTCATATAATCAATTGTTTTTACTCAAGGAAAAATACCAAACAAACATCCTATGAGTTATGGTATAGGAAGAAACCTAACCTAAAATACTTTAGAACCTTTGGTAGCATCTGTTATGTCTGTATGGACAGAGAACATTTGTCTAAATTTAAAACTAGAGGAGATAGAGATGTTTTCTTAGGATATTCTCCAAATAGTAGAGTCTAACGTGTCTACAATCTTCGTACTAAAACCATAATGGAGTCCATTAATGTGGTTGCAAGTGACACTAATGTAGAAAGTAAGATCAAAGAGCCATCTATAGTGGATGAATCCAAAAAAATTTTGAATTATGATTCTCCAGATATAGTCGAGTCCTTACTAACTGAGACCCCTAAAGTACCTAACTGGGTTTCCAAAAATCATCATTTAGGTCGTGTAGTTGGTAATCATACTAAGCCAGTTTGAATATAATCCCAACTACGTACCCTTGCTCATTATGCATGCTTTGTTTCTATTATAGAACCAAATAATGTTAATAAAGCCCTGAATGACCCATTGTGGATAAGTGTTATGCAGGAGGAACTTCTTCAATTTGTCATTCATGATGTTTGGTATCTTGTACCCAGGCCGGAAAATAAAAAGGTTATCGGCACACATTGGATTTTTAAAAATAAAGCTGATAATTTTGGGATGATTATTCGGAATAAAGACAGATTAGTTACCCAGGGCTATTCTCAAATAGGAGTATACTTCGAGGAAACTTTTGCACCTATCACTCGCCTCGAGTCTGTTCACTTACTTTTTGCAATAGATTATCATTTGCATTGCACACTATATTAAATTGATGTTAAATCTGATTTCCTTAATGGCATCATGACTGAGGAGACCTAAGTATAATAACCCAAAGGGTTCATTGACCCTCATCATCCAAATTATATCTATCGTCTTAAAAAATAACGTCTATCCACCTTTCTTTTAGACAACGGCTTTAGGAGAGGAGGGGATGACCAAACCTTATTTGTCAAACATTTTGACAACAATATTACTGTCGCCCAAGTATATGTTGACGATATCATTTTTGGATTTACCTCCCCTACAAATGTCAAAACATTTTTTGACATTATGCATCAAGAATTTCAAATGTCACTTATGGTCTTTAGAGATTGTCAAGAAGTTTGGCCTAGAAACAACAAAAGAAGTTAGGACTCCTATGAGTACTTCTGTAAAACTTTCTAAAAATAAGAATGGTAAATCCAGTGACTCAGCCTTATACTGTAGTATGATAGGAAGCTTACTTCACCTTAGTGCCTCCCATCCTGATATTATGTATTCTATCTGTGTGTGCGCCCGATATCATAATAATCCTAAAGAGAGTCATATTTTATGCATTAAAAGAATTATCAAATACATTAAAGGCACTTTAAACTTAGGACTTTAGTACACTAAAGACACTTCTAGTACTATAATAGGATACAATAATGTTGATTGGGTTGGGTGTTTCGATGATAGTAAGACTACTTCAGGAGAATGTTACTACATTGGTAACAATTTGGTAGGATGGAGTAGTAAGAAACAAAACGGCACTTCCTTGTCTACTGCCAAATTCGAATATATTATCGCAGGAATTTGTTGTGCTCAATTATTTTGGCTAAAACAAATGCTAAAATATTATGGTATAATTGAAGATAAGTTACATCTTTATTGTGACAATCAAAGTGCGATCAATATTTTAAAAAATCCAGTTCAGCACTCTCGTACCAAATATATTAAAATCAAATATCATTTCATACACGAGTTATTTGAATCTAAGGAGTTAGAAATTAATTACCTGCCTACTGAATTACAATTAGTTGACTTATCTACTAAACCATAGGATTATCTTCGATTTGAATCTTTGCTCAAATCTATTGGTTTGGTTATAGCAGAATAATGATTTATTGTTTCATACTTGTATTCTTTGCCCTTTATCCATTTGAGACAAAATGGGGAAGAAATTTTAGTCTTCTTGGACATTCTTGATATATTCTCAAGTAAAACCTTGACCTTAGTTATCTCAATTTCAGGAATCAGTACCTTCATTTACAACAGAATTTTGATAGGGTATTAGTCTGTAATTAGTTGAGTTATGTAATTTTCTTTTTCTAGGATATTGGGTAAATAGAATTTTTGTATATGAATAGGTTTTTCTTATTTCTTTTGTATCCCTACGAGTCCTCAATGAATCAAAGGAGATTTTGTCTCATATTTCCAAAGGAGGAGATTGAAGCACCCTATATCTTTGATGCACTTGAGTCAATATTATATAGGTGCTCATCTAGTTTGGAAATAGTGATAAATTGAGTCATATCCTTTTTTGACCAAAATGCCTCCAGACTCTTTATTTTGAATTCCTCAAATTGTTTCTAAAGGTAGAACACCAACACCTCACCTAGGATTGCATTCATGTGTTGCATTCTTCATAATATGGGTGTGTGTGAGTTAAATTCCATTAAAATAATTATTCGTAATTTTTGGGTTATTTTAAATAATTTCTAAGTTTTTTTGAACAATTTTTTAAAAATTTAAAATTGGCTTTTACAAATGTTGTGGGCTATTTTGTAATTAGTAAAAGCTGTTAAAACTTGGCTTGGGTAGAAATCGAAAGTGTTAGATAATATTGTGGATAAATTGTATTTCTAAAATACCAAAAACACGCATTTTTTAAGTCATCTCGGCCTTACACATTTTGGATTCATAACAGTTGGATTTGTGTTTCTTTACACTCACATACCTGAGTATGTTTGAGAACCCTTGGATCATTTTAATCTATGGTATGCATGTGTTCTTACCTGATCCATGTGTTTACATTTTAAACCAATCAGAGCTTTTATATTTGTAGTGCATTAGTAACCATTAGATTTCCTTCGATCAAATCCTGATCGTTCTTTTACCTGAGACGTTCCAGATCCTTCTCTTCCTTGTATAAAAGGATACTTCATCCTTTAATTTCTAACTTTTTGCTTCACCTCATTTTTTAGAGAAAAAAGAGAGAGAAAATAAAAACCCTAACCTAACTTCGGCGAGATCTTACCTGAAAATAGTTTTGAGAGTTGAGTTAGTTCTAGATTTGAGTAGATCCATCCTCTCTTGTTCTTAATATCTTGCCCAACCAAGTCATGTTTTCCAGGTTTCATTTTCTTTTATAAAAACCCGAGATTTGTGAGTCTGTGATACACTTCACATTTATCTTAATGGTTTTGATTTCTTCTTTCGAGAAATCTCAATTTTATTGATTGTTTTAAACTGTTATGTTTCTTTCAAACCCTAAACCAACAAAATCATTTATGATTTCAGATTTTTAGAGTACTTGGACTTAGATCTAGTTAAGATCTTGATTGGGATTTACACTTTTAGTTATTTCACATTTTGTGAAATATTGGTAAACATTTTTTAATAACGAAAGTGTTTAGGATCTTGGCTCTTTTATATAGCAAGATTTCCTCTTGATTTGTGGATAAATTGAAAGGTCCAAAGTCTGAGTTTCAATCAAACTGATTTTAGAAATCTTCTTTGCATTTTAGAATCTGTTTGTAATTTGATAATAATTTGGTTTGTAATAAGTGTGTGTGGGCTGCATGCATGTGATTTAGAGCACATCACCACTTATACTTTCACACTACAACACTAAAAGATGTTGGTAGAGAGATTCTGAACATATTGAGTCGACGTAAAGATTAAAGGAGTGTCCCAAAACTAAAAGGAGTGGAGTTAAAAAGCTGAGAGAACATCAACAACATCAAAGCATTGGGAGAAGTCAGAAAATGCTAGAGGAGTTGGTATAATTTCTGAACTTAGATTAGGCTTGATTGTGTGTCTTGATTATTATACAGTTTGTAATTTGTTACTCTATATTAGTGGATTTTTACTTTCGAGGTGTAGAGATCTCCATGGATGTTTCCCCATTTGGCTGGGGTTTTACCACGTTATAAATTATACTTATATACTTCCTCTTTCTCTCATCCCTTTCTTGAAGCTGTGTTGATTTAATTTCTTTAAAAAAATTTGGTTTTCAAAACTGGTAAATCAATACCTTAAATAACTCGTTCATATTGTTTTAAACACATCTTGTGTTAAAAAATTTGTCTTAAGAAAAGAGTTTCTTCAAAAAACTGTTCGAAACCATTTAGATAGTTCAATCTTTAATTAGACGACTTAAGTGGTAGTTTTTTTTTTTTTTGCAATAATTGTACTCATTCTAGTGTAGGTGATATAAACTCATGATTTAATATTGAATTGAGTGAAGATTGGAAGATTAATGCTTAATCTAGGTCTGAAAATTATATAGGTTGATTTCTCTTTGTATATAGAGTAGAACCCACGAAATTTATGATTTAATTGATGAACGAATCTCGGTTTTAATGGTTCTTGAATTGAAATGGGAAGAACTAGGTTTTAAAGGGCTAAATTGGGGATTTCAAATTTAAATACTGTTTGATGATGACTTGATAATACTAGGATGTTAGAAATAGAATATACTTGCTGGATTATTAATTAGTATAATTGTATTAGGGTTTGGGAAAATTCTGCAAAGGATTTGAGGTTGAAAATAGTGAAAAAAACGTACTTGGTCGAAAGAACAACTCTCATAGAGCTTCGGATCAGTTTGGTCCAGAAACGGATCGGTACGTTTTCATAAAGTCGAATCGGTTCGTTTTTTCATAAATCGGATCAGTTCGTTTTCATAAGTCGGATCGGTCTGTTGCAGTTTTTCTAGTTCTTACGTAGAACACTTGAGAATCGTTCTAATCTTAAATTGTAAGATTTATTGTGAAGTGTAATGAGAATTAATTTATTAAACCCGTAGGTTAAGATTGGATTTAGGCTTGGGCCTACGAGTGGAAACCATAGTCTAAACTCAATTGATATTAATCGGGAAAAATACTTACTTTAGAGAATACTTCGAGACTCAGAGATTCGAGAAAAAGGATGACTTAGACCAGTAGGGTATAGGGAACTTACCTAATGTTATGATGTGTAATCTTAAGGATACCCTTCGAGAGATGAGGAATACTCGGGAGAATTCGTTAATGAATTAAGCTATGAATTATTATTAAGTAGAGGATTCGCGATAAAAAATACACTACGTATGGAACATGTGAAATAAATTTATAGGTGGTGTGAATACCAATTGTATGTTCAATTATGTATATGACATACCTAGCTGCTTGCTATCACGGGAGGTTTTGAAAATGATAGAGGAAAGTCTTATCCTGATGAGCCCATTAGGGGGGTTTAGATTGGTATCTCAGAACATAGAACCTAGGTACGAGATATCTGTGAGAACAATAGTGCTGACGGTCAAATGGGTGCGTAGGTATGTGCGTAGCCCATAGGCTTGGCACTATGTTTGCCTCCAATATGTGTATTTTGTTTATGGTTCGTGGGAGAGTTCCGAACCGATTGTCCTTGTTTGAGTGCAAGATGTACCTAGGCAGGATAGCAGAGTATGCATTGCACTACAGATGTATCCTCGGGGTGTTGTATTAGTATATATATATAGTAGTGATGGATATATATGTATACTTGTGTTATATATATAGTGTGATAATTGTAGACTATTGAGATAATGGAATATTAAATAACTTAAGTTATGAATACTTAACTTTAGTGTGATAACACATAATCGAGATAATAAATGTAGAAACATTTAATGTAAGTGTTGGTAGGTACGGGTTAATACTATGAGATATAGTAGTGACATAAGTCTAGAATCTAGTTAGATGGAGTTTAGATAGCTAGATGGGACTATATGTACGTTAGGCATGAACAATAGATGAGAGGTGAGAATTTCATGTGAGATTTCGAAAAGCTAACGTGCACATAATACTTGCTTCATTGCAAATTTTAAATACTTGCTAAAATAAAATATTTTTACAACTCGGGCTCTGACCCGTCTCTTGCATTTTTCTCTTTTCTCGTATACTATTTATATCAGGTGTCCAGCCACAGGGACGCCAGGCTTAGATGATTGGACAGGTTGACGTGATGTAGCAGTTGTGGGAGCTTCAGGTCCTCATGCTTAGACGCATCCACCCTTATTTGACTTAGTATCTTTAGACATTTCATTTAGGGCATGTGTCGCCCATCATCAGTTTTACTTTATCAGAGAGATTGTACTCGGTTTACTTTAGTATTTCATTTTAGTTGGATCGAATATTATTATGTCTTACTAGTTTTGAGACTTTGAACTGGAACATTTATACCAATCTTAATTTATTCAGCTGTTAGTTACTATCCCGTATTATTTTATTTATGGGTATGGTGGATGATTCAGTTATTTTATTGTCAGAATTAATTATGGTTTAATCAGTAATATTTTAATTGGAATAATAATGTTTATGGCATTATCTTAACTAATTATTAGGAGATTAATAGTGTTGATGTAAAAAATTAGATCACTCTAATAATTCAATCACAGATAAATAAATGAGACAAAAGATTTTAAAGTGGTTCAGCCTAATAAGAATGGCCTACGTCCACTGTTATTTTATTGTTGAATGTTTGGGAATTCTCGATTACAAGAAATTCCGTTCTGGATCCCAAAGTTTGTATTTAGGATCAGATCCCTTACAATGAGGATTGTACAATGTATTTATAGCCCTCAGGCTGTAATGTGAAAGGGTAATACATTAAATGATATACATATGAAAGGGTAATACATTTAATACCCTC
The DNA here is from genome assembly GCA_949130495.1 of Sambucus nigra. NCBI lineage: Eukaryota > Viridiplantae > Streptophyta > Magnoliopsida > Dipsacales > Adoxaceae > Sambucus > Sambucus nigra. The sequence continues at coordinate 414,933,978 of OX422210.1, read as the reverse complement.
TTTGTGTGTGCGTCTGAATGATAATCATTTAATGAATCCGTTGAACAGTTGGTTATCCAGCTATTAATGCTTTGTTCGAGATGCAGCTCGGACCGCCAGAGTTGCTCGGACCGCCTGAGCTTCTCGGTGCTAATGAGTTCCTCGAAGAGGTCCTGTTTCGAGATGCAGCTCGGACCGCCTGAGCTTCTCGGTGCTAATGAGTTCCTCGGAGAGGTCCTGTTCCTCGGAGCGTAAGAGTTCCTCGGAGCATAAGAGTTCCTCGGAGCGTATGATCATCTCGGAACTGCTTGTTGTTTCCATGTAGATAGCCACGTGTCTTCATATGGTTGGTCCAAGTCAGCAGATTAAATTTGGTATCAACAGAAGCCCCCAATGTTTCATAGTTCGAAATTTGAGGAGTATGGAACATTTTTTCTCGGAATACGGTAGCTTTAAATAGTCTTCCTAATTTTTAGGAGAGTTTCCCTTGTATTTATTTTCTCCTTCCAAATTCGTAGAATCATGGTTTTTTGGACTTTTCTGCGTGCTTCGATTCTCGCATTTCTTTTCGTCTTTTTGGCCACTGTTGCCCGCTTTGGTTCTCGCGCCACTTTTTATCTTTTTAGCCGCCGGTAACGTAATCATACTTTTTGTGATCATTACTTCGCCAGTTCCCAAGGTAAGGTATTTGAACTTCACAGACACTTCATTCGTCTTTTACCTTTTCAAATTTTCATCTTCGAGTTTTTCATTGTCTTCTACTCTCTCGTGTATTCATCTCTTCCATCGTCTGTCGTCATCAGCTCTACTCTTTTCCTGTAAGATCTTCTTCTTTTTTCTTCATTTCTTTTAATCACCATGGTTTACTCTGTTGAATCTCTTGACAAATTTCGATCTGATTTTTCCATTCCCTCTTGGGTTGTCTTGGAAGAGCTTTCTGAGCCTTCTAATTATTTCAATTTGGCTGAGGGACATTGGTTCCCCAGTCTCTTTTTTGCCGAGTGTGGATTTTCTTTTCCACCGAATCCTCCGTGTTTGGAATTCTATCAGTACTTTGATGTTGTTCCTGCACGAATAGCCCCCAACACATGGAGAATAGTTAATGGGGTGTATAAATTAAATCAAGTGCATGGAACTCGTATAGGAATTCCAGAAATCATGTATTGCTATAGATGGGCAGTTAATGATAATATTTATTATTTGAAAACTTGGTTTATAAATAGAGCCTTAGTGGTCAATCTCCCTGATGCCAACAGGGATTATTTTGAACATGGGGTTGTTGTAAAAAATTGGCAACACCCTCCTTTGATCGAAGATGAGGTTTACCAGGGTCCCAGATGCCCTCCTTATGGCAATGGGATAGGTTATTTTTATTTTATTTTATTTATCTTGAAATCATGTGTGTTTTATGTTTGATAAAATGTGTTACTGATAACAATGTCTGTTTATTTGCAGTTGATAGCAAGAGAAAGTGCCCAAAAGAAACAGATGTCAATATAAGTCATTTGGGACTTATCTGGGGTCTGCATCAAAGGGTTGCTGACGAGCACATTCGATCAACCTCCTATCTGCTCCAATACAAGAGCTATACAACTTCTTTCACTGCTCGTCCAGTGATCAGTGAAGCAGAGCCAGTACCACCCTCTGCAAGTTCTTTGCCAGAATCTCACGTTCCGTTGAGCGAAAGGATGAAGAAGAGAAGGACTCCTGCTCTGTTTGAGAAAACTGCCTCCGGTTCTGGGGAGGTAAAAAGGATTAGGATTGATGTCCTAAGGGAGGGGACAAAGAAAACTGTTGCAGCTCCTCCAGCTGCTCCTGCGAAGATTGCTGAGAAGCCCGCAGTGGCTCCGAGAAGCTCTGTTGATCCTGGAAAGGTGATCGTGATATCACCGACCAAGGATTCATCCTTGGTTGAATCTGTAATTGTTTCCCCGAGGAGGCTGAAGAAAATCTCCTCGATCAATTTGGCTGACACCACTGCTCACCCCCCAGCTGCTGGGACTGGGGTTCCCACATCTGTTCCCCCGAGCTCTGACATGAGCTCGATAAAGTCCTTGACCATTCCCGAGGTGCAAGGTAATGAAGATAACCTTACTCGGGATATGGTTACTTCTTTGGATGCTCGTCATCTTGCTTCAGTAAGTACCTTTAATTTGAACTTTTCATATTTTCCTTTTGTTATTTCTCATATTTATTTTTGACTTTGCTTTCTTTTTCTGTTTACAGTTGACGAGCTGCTTCAACATAATCCTTAAGAAGGATGAAGCAATCAAAGCTTCTTGCTCCTCGTCCAGTGTGGAGGGAGCTCTGGAAGAAGCTACCAAGTCCTTGGAGGAATCTCGCCAGAGGTACGATACTGATAAGGCAGTCTGGGAGAAGAAACTTGCTTCCTCCGAGCAGGAGAAAACTCGGGTTGCTGAGGCCTCCAGGGATTTGGAGAGGAAAGTGAATGCCTTGGAGAAGGCTAATAAAGAGCTCGATGTGAAGCTCAAGACTGCTGGGGAATTTAAAAATAAATTCAAGGCTGTTAAGGAGAGGTTGGTCCAACTCCAGGAAATAACTCGGCAGAAGGAGAAAGCTGAACAAAAACTGAAAGCTGCTGATGTTTTGCTGTTCGAGAAACTTGCCTTGGAGAAGGCCAAAAGGAAAGCTGCCGTGAAGAAGTCCTTCAGCTCTGGCTGGGACAAAGGTTGGGATAAGGGATGTGCTGCCATGGTCTCTCAAGTGGATTATGGCAGTGTAAAGTATTTTAGGGACGAATGGGTTGCTGCCCTTCAGGAATTGAAGGTCGACAAGTCATCCGAGCTCTTCCAGAGACACATCCCTGGTCCCCCTCCTACTCCAGAAGAATTAGAAGAGGACGAAGCTACCTTTGAGGAGTCTTCAATGGTAGTGGGAGAACATGACCTAACCAGCCAGCTTGTTGCCGAGAAAGTAGTTTCTTTTTCCGAGCAACAGCTGGTGCTCTCCGAACAAGTCACAGTTCCCTCCGAGCAACCTGCCTCCTCTTCCCAACCTCCCGAGAAGGTTTTGGGAGATAAGGAAAAGGTGTAGTGTTGTTTGGTTTTCTCTTTCTCTTTTTCTTTTTTGTCAAATGTAACCAAGATCTTTGTAACTCTGCACTATGATCTAATAAAACTTGAGTTTTCTTCCATACGATTGCCTCTCTTCTATTCATACTCTGTTTGCTTTTCTTATTGATGATTATTTTTTCTTTCTCTGCTAGTTTCTGGCAAGGATGGATCTGCTATCTGCCAATGATACAAAGTTGATGCAGCAATGTCATGAATATTATAAGGATTGTCACACAGACCTAAGTGCATCAGAAGTTGTCGACATCCTTGGTCATGATGCTTCAGAACAGGCAGTCGAAGCTTATCAGTACCTGAAGTGTTTACTTGACCGAGCTGTGGCCAATAATGTGGCTTACTATGAAATGATCGAGGATCTCTAGTGTACCCTCAAAGACATTCAGAATCAGTACAAGGAATCAACTGCCTTACTGCATGAGGGGTACGAGAAGAAGTATAAGCTGATCGTAGATGACAAGGGCTACGAGAAGCTTTTTGCTGGGTATGATCTGAGGGAGAGAACTTTGAAGGGTGAGGTTGAACAGTGCAGACAGATTGCCGAGCTGCTGGAGCAAGAGAATAATAATTTGCAGAAGGAGCTAGTGCAGTTGAAGTCTGCATCTTCTTCTTCAACAGCCCTAATCCCAGTGACTGACGAGGGATTTTCATTTTTAGAGGTTGAGAATGACAAATTAAGGGAAGAATTGGATACCTTAAGGAGGTCGGGCCCTTCCACGTATCCTAGGGGACGAGGAAGAGCAGTTCGGGTTCTTGTCGAGGAACAGAGTACAGCATCTGCCTTAGAGAACCAGGCCTTCCAACTAAAGGCGAAAAACCAGGCGTTATCTGATATGTCAAAGAAGATTTGAGACCTGGAAAAATAGATCTTTGCAAAGAAATCAGTGTTGGAGACTAATGAGATTTTTGTCAAGAGTCTCCACGAGAAGCTTGAAAGGCTAACATATCAATTCTACAAACAGCCCAGGGAGTTCTGGATGGCTGGATACAACGAAGCACTATTCCACTTGGATGATCGTATCCAGAACGCCAATAATGAGGGCTACAAATAAGGCTGGCTGAATGCCTTAGGTGTGCTGAAGCTCGAACAAGGACACTATATGTGGGACTACCATGATCCCGGGGTGCTCGACTTGCCTGTGCCACCGTACAATCTGGACATGGAATGGATACCAGCTCGTGCCATTCCTCGGAGCTTAATTGCAAAATACCTCGGTGACTACAATTTACATTCTCAATTTGAGGTATCTCGTCCCGATCATCTTCTAGATCGACCTTCTGTGATGAACGTCGGGATGTTGAAGGATTTGAACTTCATCAATTCTCCTCAGTCTTCAAATGATCCTCCTGCTGGCGAGGAACCTGTATCGAAAGCTGAGGGGAAAAGACCAATAGAATAAGAATTTTTAATGTAGCAGTTAGTATACATGTAATTTTCATTTTATTATCAATGTAACTCGTAATTTATTTCGAATTTAATGAAAGACTTTTATTATTGCTTGCAAATCTTAATTTTTATTATCTTGTAAATATCAAACACTTTACATTTATGCATATCTGTTAAAAAGATAATAATAGTGTTGTTCATCGACCAACTTAGTAGAAAAGTTACAAGTATCAGTAATGTTGCTTGATAATAAAGTAATGAGTATAAAAATGTTTAAAATTTTTCCAATCAACCAAGGTTGTTAAATTGTGCTCGTCGACCAATTATAGTTAGTGATAGTTTATCCCCGACTAACCATACTTGGTAAATTTTTGTCTTTTTCATAAAATGTGTCTGACCAACCAAGGTCAATAAATTCTCCTCGTCGACCAACTAAGTTGGTACAGTTTGGAATATTTTCTCCTCGTCGACCAACTAAGTTGGTACAGTTTGGAATATTTTCTCCTCGTCGACCAACTATGTTGGTACAGTTTGGAATATTTCGTTTCCTAGCCAAACAAGTTGGCATTTTTAGGAATATTTCTCCTCGTCGACCAACTAAAGTCAGTGGGTTTTTATCCCCGACCAACCATACTCGGTACAGTTTGGAATATTTTCTCCTCGTCGACCAACTATGTTGGTATAGTTTGGAATATTTCGTTTCCTAGCCAAACAGGTTGGCATTTTTAGGAATATTTCTCCTCGTCGACCAACTACAGTTAGTGGGTTTTTATCCCCGACCAACCATACTTGGTACAGTTTGGAATATTTTCTCCTCGTCGACCAATTATATTGGTACAGTTTGGAATATTTCGTTTCCTAGCCAAACAGGTTGTCATTTTTAGGAATATTTCTCCTCGTCGACCAACTATGTTGGTACAGTTTGGAATATTTTGTTGAGTAGTCTGCCGAGATTTTACGAGTAGTGCATAGCACTAGCATTCCCCGAAAAATTTTCAATAAACAGAGAGACTTGCAGAATATTTTCATTTTATTCATACTTGATGGAAACTGTGTTACATATACATCACTGATAATACTTGCGCAGGTGCTCTGCATTCCAGGCATTTTTAAACTCCTCGCCTTCTAAAGTGGCTATTCGATAAGTTCCTGGTCGAACAACTTTTGTAACTCGGTATGGTCCATGCCAGTTTGCCTCCAGTTTGTTATGCTTTTGAATTACTTTCTTCAGCACATAGTCTCCTTCTTCCAAGTCGCACTTCTTCACCTTCTTGTTGTAGAACAAAGTTGTTCGCTGCTGGTAAGCAGCATTTCTAATGGCTGCTTCTTCTCTAACTTCCTCGAGCATGTTTAAATCCAGTCTTCTCATTAAATCGCTGACAGGGGAATTGATATTCAGTACCCTGTGTGTTGGGAGACCCAACTTGGCAGGTATGACAGCTTCACTTCCAAACGCCAGCATGTATGGTGATTCTCCAGTTGCTACTCGGGGAGTAGTTCGGTAAGCCCAGAGTACTGATTGTAACTCGTTGATCCAATTCGCTTTCGCATCATCCAATCTTTTCTTCAAACTGTTCAGCAACGTTTTGTTTGTCACTTCAGTTTGTCCATTGCTTTGAGGATGGCCTGGTGCTGAATGAACCTTCAAAATGTTTGGTTGATGACAATAGGCAGCGAACTCCTCGTTATCAAATTGTGTTCCATGGTCTGTGATGAAAGCATGAGGAAGACCATATCGGCAAATGATGTTCTTCCAAAAAAATTGGTACACCTTCTCGTAGGTCATATCAATGAGTGTTTCAGCTTCTACCCACTTAGTAAAATAATCCACTGCGACGACGAGGTACTTGAACCTTCCTCGGGTCGTTGGCAGTGGTCCAACCAAATCAATTCCCCACATGGAAAATGGCCAAGGGGGAGTTATGGGTGTTAATAATGCTTGTGGAGTTCTTCGGATGGAGGAAAAGCGTTGGCACTTGTCACATTTCTTGGCATAGGCTATACAGTCTGCCCTCATTGTCCGCCAGTAGTATCCCTGCGTCATCACCCTTTATAAAAGTGTCCAACCTGCTACATATGCTCCACAAGACCCTTCATGGATCTCTTCAATCAAATCTTTCACCTCGGTGGGATGTACACATCTTTGCAAACCTTCCATAATTCCTTGTCTATATAAAACACCATTAGTTAGTACATACCGAGCAACTTTAAACTTCAATTTCTTGGATGCAAGCTTGTCAGTTGGCAACTCTCCTTCCTCGATATATACCCTGATGGGATCCATCCAATATGGTCCTAAATCAAGGGTGATAAAATTCATCTTCAGATCTTTATCTATACTCCGACCAGCTAACACTTCAATTGGGATTGTTCGTCGTAGCTCGGTGCGAGTAGCTGATGCTAGTCGAGCTAGGGCGTCTGCTCTCGCATTCTCCATTCTTGGTATTCTAACTAGCTGAATAGCGGCAAATTATGATAACAGTTCCTTTGCCTTTGCATGATATCTGATCATTAATTCTCCTCTAACTGCATATACTCCCATCATTTGGTTTACAATCAATTGAGAGTCACTGAAGATCACAACCTGCTGTGCCTCCATAATTTTTGCCAAATTAAGCCCTGCAATCATGGCCTCATATTCAGCCTCGTTGTTGGAAGCTTTGAATTGGAAACGCAAAGCGTATTCCATGTCGACCTCTTCTGGAGTGCTTAGAACTATCCCCGCGCCACATCCTACAGTGCAAGATGAGCCATCTACATATAGCCTCCATATAGGTAACTCGTCTTCAAATTTTTAATCAGTCAGAGTTCCTCGGTGAAATATTTTCTGCTTCCTTTCATCCTCTCCGAATTTTTCTCGCTCCTCATCGACCATCTTTTCTTTCCCTTTTACCAACCGAGGTTGGTCTGAGCTCGAATTTAATGATCCTGTAATATCCACTTGCCCTCTTACCAACCGGAGTTGGTCTAAGCTAGTGTCTGTCGATCCTGTAACATCCACAGGTTGATCAGCGAGCAACTCTTGTTCCTCATCCGGAGTCCTCCCAACTATCTCTACATCACATCCTGTAACAGCCACACGTCCTTTTACCAATCGGAATTGGTCTGGGCTTGTGTTTGTTGATCCTGTAACATCCACAGGTTGATCAGCGAGCAACTTTTGCTCCTCGGGGGTATCAGGATAGGTGAACTCCGCTATGAAATCTGCTACAGCCTGCCCTTTTAGTGATGATCTGGGTTTATAAATTATATCATATTCTCCGAGCTTTATTACCCAGTACATCAATCTCCCCGATTTCTCTGAGTTATGAAGGGCTTGTCTCAATGGCACATCGGTGTATACTACTATAGTGTGAGCCTGGAAGTATGGTCTCATTCTCCTACTCGCCTCAATTAGCGCTAGTGCCAATTTCTCCAGCCTTGGATATCTGATCTCTGCTCCTCGAAAGGCCTTACTTGTGTAGTAAATTGGCTTTTGTACTCCATTCTCCACTCTGATCCACGCCGAGCTAACTGCATTCTCGGATACTGCAAGGTATAAGTACAATTTTTCTCCCATCACTGTCCTGGACAACAATGGAGGTGCTCCCAAGTATTTCTTCAAGTCTTGAAAAGCCTTCTCGCATTCATCATTCCACTCAAAAGTATTTCTGAGTGTCTTGAAGAATGGGAGACATCTATCAGTTGCTCGTGACACAAATCTGTTGAGTGCCGTTACTCGTCCTGTGAGACTCTGTACTTCCTTCTTCGTTGTTGGAGATCGCAGCCCTAATAGAGCTTTGATCTTTTTAGGATTTGCTTTAATGCCTCGCTGATTGACAATGTACCCGAGAAACATGCCTTCTCGTACTCCAAAGACGCACTTCGTCGGTTTCAGCTTCATTTGATATTTATCTAGTTGATCAAAAGTCTGGCTTAAGTCAACTAGATGATCGGCAACTTTCTTGTTTTTTGTCAGCATATCGTCAACATAGGCTTCCATGTTGTCATTAATTTGTTTATCAAAGACCTTGTTCATCAGCCTCTGATATGTCGCACCTGCATTTTTTAAACCAAAAGGCATAACATTATAACAATAAGTTCCCCTAGGGGTAATGAAAGAAGTACTCTCCCTGTCTTCGGGTTTCATTTTGATCTGATTATAACCAGAATAAGCATCCATGAAGCTCAGCAACTCGTGTCCCGAGGTAGCATCCACCAGTTGATCAATTCGGGGAAGTGGAAAGTGATCTTTTGGGCATGCTTTGTTGAGGTCGGTGAAGTCTACACACATCCTCCACTTGTTGTTTTTCTTCTTTACCATCACCACATTGGCTAACCAATCTGGATATTTAACATCTTCAATGAAACGAGCTTTCTGGAGTTTCTCGACTTCCTCCTGTATAGCTTGATTCTTCTCGGGACTGAATACTCTTCTTCTCTGCTTCACAGGCTTGATCTCCTTATTCACATTGAGCTCGTGACATAAGAAGTTCGGGTCAATCCCAGACATATCTTCATGACTCCAGGCAAAAGTTTGTCTTCTGCTTCTAAGGAAAGTTATCAATTCCTGTTTTAGTGAGGCTTCCAATGATGAACCTATTTGAGTAGTTCGTTCAGGGTGTTCGTCGTCCAGAATGATATTTTCAGTAGCTTCCACCACTTGACCCTTCACGAGTTACGACTCATCCCGAGGATCCAAGGTTTCAAATTCTGCACCTTCATCCACTTGATAAGTAGTTGTCTTTTTTTTTTATTCTTCCAATTCATCTTGCTCGGCGGATGAATAATATCACTCCCGAGCTACTTTCTTATCACCTTTCATAACTCCTACTCCAAAGTTTGTTGGAAATTTTAGGCATTGGTGCACTGTAGATGGTACAGCCTCGAACTTCTTCAATCCTACTCTGCCCATGATGATATTGTACGATGACTGGACATTCTTATCCATCACGAAAAAGTGTATTCTTTCTGTCCGACAAGCAGGCCATGTACCAATGAATATATCCAACTTGATCGTCCCAAGTGGAAACACTTTCCCGCCAGCAAAACCGATGAGGGGTCTGTGGTAAGGCTCCAGTTGAGATAGCTTTAAATTTAAACTATCGAAACACGAGTAGAACATGATATCTGCCGAACTACCATTATCGACCAGTACTCTTGAAATCATTACCTCCTTCATTCTCATTTTGATCACTAGTGGGTCGTCATGAGGATATAAGACTCCTGCAAGATCATTCTTCGAAAACCCAATGACCAATTTTTCTTTGTTCACCTTTCTCGGGCGATCTTCCTCAGCTAAATTTATTCGCTGAATGTACGAGCAAGCTTGAGCCTTTCCGAGGTAAGCTTTTCTTTCTGCAGTAAGGTCTCCTCCTCCCGCATCTCCTCCTGTAATGACATTACAATCAAATGACCCAAAGCGTTTTGAAAATACCTCTCGTTTTGGCTGCCTTGGTTTCTTGGGAAGATCGGGGTCATCATCTGGATCATCTTTATGGTTTCTCTTCTTTTTCTCCTCTGCTCGACGAGGAGATCTAGACCTCTCTCTAGTTCGGTCGTTGTTTCTTCTTTTGCCTCCCCGATCAACGTACTTTGCTATCTTTCCTCGTCGGATGAGTGTTTCAATCTCGTTTTGAAGAGCTATGCAATTTTTGGTCATATGGCCATGATCCTTATGGAACTCGCAATATTTCTCCCTATTCCTCATGTCAGGGTCTGACTTTATTTTCTTTGGTCAGTTTAACTCCTCGTTGTTCTTAATTTCTTCCAGAATGTGGTTGGTATTTGCCTTCAAAGGCGTGTAATTATCAAATTTCTTCAAGACCTCCCATGACGACCTACTTTTGGAATGTTTGTCACCACCATTGTTCTTATGCTCTTTCTTCTTAGCTTTATCACCTTCCACCTTGGTTTCTTTGGCGTCCATATTCTTCTTCGCAGACATAGCCTCCTCGACATTCATAATCTTGGACGCTTTTCCCATCAGGTCCGACATGGTTCGAGGTGGATCTTTGGCCAAAGTGTAGTACAACCTTTTTGCCAGCAGTCCACTCATCAAAGCAGTAATCGTTGTCTTCTCCTCATAATCAATGACTTCGAGCTTCTCGTTATTAAAACGAGTTATATAATCTCTGATACTCTCACCAGCTTTTTGTCTAACACTTAACAAATGTGCTACTCGTTTAACTGGCTTTGCTCCGAAGTAGAAATTCCCAATGAATAACTCGGCCAGTTGCAGAAAAGTTGAAATCTTACCCCGAGGAAGATTATTATACCATATCTGAGCAGATCCGGTAAGAGTTCCCGAGAATGCCCTGCATCTCATCTCGTCTGGGACAGCATAGATGTCGGTAGCAGCTTGATATTGTTCTATATGAAGGACATGGTCAGTCTTCCCGTCATACTTAGGAGTCACAACAGGTGCTTTGAACTTCGATGGTGTTGGAAAATCAACAATGTCCTGGACAAAAGGTGTTCCCCGAACAAAGGTTCGTTGTAGAGGGTTCTTAGCCTTAGCCATTTCCCCTAATCTATCCTCCAGCCTTTTAATAGATCCTTTCCATGAATCATTCCCTTCCTCGGGCCTATTGGTTTGAGCAAATGATCGCGTTGAAGTGGCAACCTGGGATTTATCTCGACGAGCAGCGGGTCGGTCATCGGATCCATCTTGACGAGCAGCTGGTTGCGACTGGGCAGATCCTTCCCTTAAATCTGATGGTCGTCAAAAGATCCTCGACGCTGCATTAGGAGGACTTTTGTTCCTCCTAGGGCCTAATCGATCGAAAGGAGAAGCCCTACTTAATCTTTCCAATGCACTGACCCTTTCTAAGGAGAGGGTGACACGTTGTTCAGTATCTGTGGCTCGCATTGACGAAGTTCATTCAGGTTGATAAGAAAAATCTTCATATTCCTCATTGCGATATGAACTAGTACGCCTAGTACGCACAGAAGGCGCACGGATATTTCTTTGAATGGTTCGTGATCCGAAATGGGCTGTCGCACCGCTATGGAGGGTTTGGATGAGTTGTCGCATCGTTTCTTGCATGACGGTCTGGCCCTGAGACAGATTCGCCATCATTCCAATCAGATCTGGAATAATTAGTGGAGCAGATGGATTTGGAGGGGTTCTAGTGTTTTGATTGTTGGATTCAGGTACATCAGCCATAGGTATTGGATTGTTATTGGTGAGAAAACGTTTTACCAGTCGTTTCCCACAGACGGCGCCAATCTGTTGATGTAAAAAATTAGATCACTCTAATAATTCAATCACAGATAAATAAATGAGACAAAAGATTTTAAAGTGGTTCAGCCTTATAAGAATGGCCTACGTCCACTGTTATTTTATTGCTGAATGTTTGGGAATTCTCGATTACAAGAAATTCCGTTATGGATCCCAAAGTTTGTATTTAGGATCAGATCCCTTACAATGAGGATTGTACAATGTATTTATAGCCCTCAGGTTGTAATGTGAAAGGGTAATACATTAAATGATATACATATGAAAGGGTAATACATTTAATGCCCTCTTTGTGTGTGCGTCTGAATGATAATCATTTAATGAATCCGTTGAACAGTTGGTTATCCAGCTATTAATGCTTTGTTCGAGATGCAGCTCGGACCGCCTGAGCTTCTCGGTGCTAATGAGTTCCTCGGAGAGGTCCTGTTTCGAGATGCAGCTCGAACCGCCTGAGTTGCTCGGACCGCCTGAGCTTCTCGGTGCTAATGAGTTTCTCGGAGAGGTCCTGTTCCTCGGAGCGTAAGAGTTCCTCGGAGAGGTCTTATTCCTCGGAGCATAAGAGTTCCTCGGAGCGTATGATCATCTTGGAAGTGCTTGTTGTTGCCATGTAGATAGCCACGTGTCTTCATATGGTTGGTCCAAGTTAGCAGATTAAATTTGGTATCAACAAATAGTATTAAATATTTTTCGACAGAGATGCTAACAATGAACCATCTGAACATTCTGTTTTAATTTAATAAATGACTGATCAACCGATATTTAATTGGGCGGGGTGTCATAGTAAGATTATTTTGATGGTGGCAAAGTGGTGAAAAAAGGTGAGGTGTGGGTAATGTAAAGGAATGTTGAAAGAATTTTTAGAAAGTGATGTAATGGAACGAGGTAAAAGGTTCTGAATAATGAGGTATGTGTTTCCTTAAATAGGAAACCCCAAGGATGATAAACTACCAAGATTCCCCCAGGAGTGTCGGCCGTAAGAGTCCGCCAGCAATCAATGTCAAACTTATTTAATTAAATTCCAATTTTCTTTCCAACAAGTCTTAACTCTTGCAAACCAACGTGATTGAATAAAGAAATAATATAAGCATGCAAGACAATCACAGTTGAGGAAAAATCCCCAACAGGGGACAAACCATCTTATTTTCATTATAATTTATAAAGAACGGTTTACGCAAATTACATTGAAAATATAAGCAGTGACATACGAAAAGCGTTGGTTTCGATGTCATCGGCTAGAGATCCCACAAGAGCTCCAGAAAGTCAACAATGGAAAAGCTTCGTCTTCTCCACAAGTGTACTCCAAATGAGTAGTATAATATTCCTTAAAGCTTAGAGGATTCACATAGAGGATTGGGAATTAATTGTGAATCAAAAAGGTATTAAAATCGTAAAAATATGAAGTCTAAAAAAAGGTACTATTTTCATAAATGGGGGTACGCAAACTTGGAAAAACGTGTAGCATGAACTCTATTTAAATAGGCAGGTTGAAGCAGTGGTATTTTGAGCGACATGCGATGTCGTTCGAACGACATCAGTGACGTTTCTCAAAATTCCTCTTTATACAGATCTCGCGTGTTTATCTTCATCCAGACTTCAAAACATTATTTAAAAAATATTCCCAACTATTTATGCAAATAAATAAAAACTCCAGTTAAAATTATTTTACCATAAGTACGTGGAGTAGTGGGAACGGTTTAAGAGTACGTTCTTGAGCCATGATGCACATACGAAGATGATGGATACATGAATTCGGATCAAGTCCATCGTGGATGGTCAAGGAGACGTGACAAATGTAGCAGTATCAGACATACTTAATTGTGATCTAGGACATTTGGAAAATTCCTAGATTCTACCCCGGACATTTATAAAACATGTCCTTTCAAATCTCCCCCTATGTCTATGCCGATACATACATAAAAATATCTGAATTATGCTGCTCAAAATAAATACCAAAACTGACATACAATTTAATATCCCCATTAAACCCGAAAACTGAAAATTCTAAATGTGTGTCTTCACAAATTCCATCATCTTGAAATCTTCAACTTTTCAAACTTTAATTGTCATCATCAGGGTGTGTAAAAATGATTCTCCATTTTGATACCTACGCACATGAGACAAGAAACAAATACCCGTGATGCGTAACAGTTTGAAATACAATGATAAGCTAAAATATATATCAATTACGTGCTAGAAAATCATTATAAAATCAAACAAGCAATTATCCCCCATAATTCGTTCTCCCCCTTTTTATGATGTCCCCAAATAAACAGATAAGAAGAACATAAGCAATGCAAATGAAGAATGTCACAAGGTAATAAACTTTCTCTTTTTGAATTTTTCAAAATTTTTAAAACAAAAAAAAATCACGCCATGAAAGAACACCAAAACAACCAAGTCAGTGATAACGAATATGTAGGTATGTGAACAAATTCAATAGAAAAATAAATACATACAACCATAACATATGTGCACGATGAATGTTGGATATTTCTAACGAATGAACACAACATCTTCCTTAGGTGTAAAAATTATGGAATTAATAGAAATTGACTCAATCAAATCAGCAAATCAAAGCTCAAAGTGATTTCCACACCAATAACGTCCAAAATGAGTGAAATGCTTTTTCATGACTTTCAAGGACATGCAAACCCATTTTTCATTTCTTTCCATCCAAACTCCCACATAAATAATTATACATTATATTTATCTTTTGAGGTGATGAAAACTAAACCTATTGGCCCATTTGATTTGGCATATTTTTTCTTTTTATTGTCATTTAATTTTTTCAGGCTCTTTTTGCAAACGGTGGCATTCTCGATGAGTTAAATTGAAACTCTCGTAGACCTTTCCCATGATTCAGTCATCATATTTTGTTGCAATTAATTCCTCACGGTAAATGATTTTTACATGCACTACTATCTTGTCAAGTGTAATCGCATTTTGGTCATTGTATAGACAAAATAGAGATGGAAACACTCAAGTCAATATGTGATAGACAAGTACAATACTCAAATAATACCATAAATGTGTGCAATAAAAGAGATAAGGAGACAAACATGCATAATATATCATGAATCACATCTCAAAGACTCCAAAGAATGTAAAGCACATGGATGAAATTATGTAGCATCTCAAGTCACTGTCAAACAGTCACGTGAAATATGCAATGAAGTTGTGACAATGGTTATCTTAAATGTTCATCCAAAAAGGGTGTAAACACAATAAAAAAAAACCTTTTTGAGTTTTTCAAAAATTTTAATAAAAAGAAAATATTTTTAGCTTTTTCTAGAAAAAAAATAAAAAAAATCTTTTTAGATTTTTCTAAAAAAAAATTTAAAATAAAATCTTTTTGGATTTTTCAAATTTTTTTTATAAAAAAAACTAAAAATCAAACAAATAAATATACAAAAGATACAATCTAGAGATAGGAATCAAATTATATGAACATGAAAAAAAATGTATCTTACTCTAAACATGGTGACCAACCCACAATCAACTGTGCAAATTCCGAAAGACTGCCTAAGACTCTCGAATCTAAGGGCATCTAAAGGCTTCATGAAGATATCGGCTAAATGGAGGTCGATAGATACAAAACTCAAGGATACGACCTTTTTCTCTACAAGCTCTTGGATAAAGTGCTCGCGTATCCTAATGTGTTTTGTGCGCGAATGCTGGACTGGATTACGAGATATGTGAATCGCGCTCGTGTTATCATAGGAAACAGTCATAGTGTCCTATGATATCCCATAATCCTCCAACATATGCTCCATCCATAGAAGTTGCGTGCAATAACTCCCGGCGGTTATGTACCTAGCCCCTGCAGTGGATAAAGAGATGGAGTTTTGCTTCTTGCTCAACCAAGAAACAAGAGGAGAACCAAAGAAGAAACACCCACCAGAAGTGCTCCTACATCCATCTGCATCCCCGACCCAATCGACATCCGAATAAGAGGATAAACGGTGAGAGAGTCTCACTCACGTATTTGATAATACGTTTAAGAGTGAGTAAGTGTGACTCTTTCGGGGACGCCTGATATCTCACACAGACTCCAACACTAAAGTCGATGTCGAAACAACTGGCAGTTAAGTAGAGAAGACTACTTATCATACTCCGACACAAGGTTTGCTCTACATCCTTGCCTAAAATGTCCTTGCTAAGCTTAGTTGAGGCACTCATCGGTGTACGTGCGTGCTTAGTTGAGTCTAGACCAAATTTCTTCACAAGATATCTAGCATATATGGATTGGGAGATGAACATCCCATCCTCTAAATAATGAACCCAAAGACCAAGGAAGAAAGTAATCTCATCAACCATGCTCATCTTAAACTCACTCTTCATCTCCTCCTCAAAGTGTTGAGCATGCTGGCAGCACGTGGATCCAAAGACTATGCCATTCATATAGACTTGGGAAACCAAAATAGAGTCGACATCTCGCCTAACGAATAACATCATATTAACTGCCCCTCTCTTGAATCCACGAGCTAAGATATTGGAATTAATCCTTTCGTACCAAGCACGGGGTGCTTGCTTCAAACTATACAAAGCTTTCCTCAGAAAGTAGACTTGATCAGGGTGCTTAAGGTTTTCAAACCCTTTTAGTTATTCCACATAAACCTCCTCTTGTAGAATTCCATTCAGAAAGGAACTCTTGACATCCATTTGATATAACTTGAAGTGCAGATGACATGCAATGGTGAGTAGTAAGCGAATGGACTCAATCCTCGCAATAGGAGCAAATGTCTCGTCAAAGTCTACAGCCTTAATCTGTGTGTATCCTTGAGAGACCAACCTAGCCTTATTTCAGATAATAGTAACAGTCTTATCCACCTTATTCTTGAAGATCCAGTTGGTACCTATCACATTTGTCTCACTAGGTTGGGGGACCAGTTCCCATACATCATTCTTTCTAAACTGAAGAAACTCATCCTATATAGCACATATGCAGTGTTCATTTTTGAGTGCTTCCTTATAGTTATTGGGGTCGACTTTGGAAGTGTAGCAAACATGGCTAACAACGTTCTCTAACAGAGCACGAGTCTTGTCCCCTAGGGTGGGATCTCCTAGAATAGTATAAGGATCGTGACTCTTGCAAACCCAAGCAGGAGTGTCCCCTAATTCAGTAATGGGATTCACTCTGGGTATGGGAGGCACAACGGGATCATCAGTAGAAAATGCGTCACCCTCACCCAAAAGGTTAGAATCAATAAACATCGGTGGTTCGTCATCTTGCATGGTGACATTTATTGACTCAATCACCTTAGATCTATTCAGGCTATACACCCGATAAGCTCTACTGGACGATGAATAACCTAAAAATATCCCCTCGTCGCTCCGGGGGTCGAACTTTCCAAATTGTTCTTTATCTCTTAAGATATATCATTTATGCCCAAAGACACAGAAATATGAAAGGTTGGGCTTCTTTACAGTCCACATTTTGTAGGGCGTCATAAGTGTGTGTGGACGAAGATATACCCTATTCACCGTATAGTATGTGGTAGACACCATCTTTGCCCAAAATCTTCTTGCAACTTTACGACCCAAAAGCATAGATCTAGCCATCTCCTGAATCGTCCTATTCTTCCTCTCAAGAATCCCCTTTTGCTGAGGAGTCCTAATGGCCAAAAATTCGTGTTTGATTCTGAGGCTATCACATAAAAGATCTACTTTTGCTTCTTTAAACTCAGTGTATTTGTCACTACGTATTCTATTGATAGTGACACCGTGTTGATTATTCAAGACATGACACTTGGTCATAAGAAAATCCATAGCATTGGATTTTTCTCGCAGGAAACCTATAATCGAGTTGCGTGAGCAATAATCTACCATCACGAGAATGTACCTCTTACCACCTAAACTCTCAGTACGAGTAGGAACCATAAGATCCATATGTATCAACTCAAGGATGCGTGAGGTGGTAATGGAATTCAACTTCCGATGGGGGCTACAAATTTTCTTTCCCAACTGGCAGGGTCCACAAACTACGGAAGTTGGCTTTCCAAGCGATGGTAAGCCACGTACTAGATCCTTTTTAACTAACTTTTCCAAATCACAAAAGTTCACATGTCCTAGACGTTGATGTCACAGGTCCATAGAAGTGATCGTGGCGTTGTTGCAGACAAATGAGGATTTAGGCATGATCCCATAACAATTATCTTCAGTCCTCACCCCTTGCAATTATCGGATTTATCATAAAAATGGCATTTATTTCGGTTAAACTTTATCGCAAAGTCAGCGTCGCACAGCTGGCTAATGCTGAGTAAATTTTCTTTCAATACCTTGACGTACAACACATTCTCTAGCTTAGGAAATCCTGGTAACTCTACTGTACCTCTTCCTACTATGCTAGACTTTCTCCCATCTCCTAAAGTGACTTTACCTTCCTTACGATCCTCGAGGGAGGTAAACAGAGAGACGTCACCAGTCATATGCCTGGAGCACCCACTATCGAAGTACCACTGTAGAGAATTATGTGCTTTAAGAGCAACATGAACAACAAGAGCTTTTGCGTTATGTTTAGGCACCCAAGATGTGGTAACCTTCTGTTTTCCCTTGTCATTGTTAACTCTAGTCGGGATTTTAGAAGTGTCCACTAACGGCATAAAAATTCATTGGAACTCTTCCACTGTACTCTGAGATGTGACGACTAGAAACTCAACTCGCTTTCTAAGACTCTTAAAATCAGTTGTCGTGTCTGACCTAAACTATAGCAAAACTCAGAAAGATGGAATTTTCTTTTGCAGTAAGTACAAAAATATGTAGACTTAGGCCAACATCGGTTTGCTTTTCTTGGCCGAATTCTCTTCTGATTTTTAGGTGGGTGGCAATATGGATTTGTAATAAACTCGAGAACCGATTCCAATGTCGTATAGGATGTGTAAGCGCCATCAAAACCTATTCCCAGACTCTCACCTAAACCCAAAGAAGTGGCGAGGAGCATCTTTCCCTTCTTACCAGATCGGTCCTCAATTCTTACCTTAACTTCCCGGGATCTCTCAAGTTCATGAGTGAGTTGGGCTACAATGGCTTCCAGTTTCTTTCGAGTGTCCAGGGAGGAACGGAGCTCACTCGTCAGATCAGCCATTTGCTTAGTCAAGTTCCCCCTTTGTTTCATAAAAATACTTTATCTCTCTCTCTCAACACAGGCGGTATCTCTCTCTCTCTCATCTCTCCTATTTCCTTCTCTATAGATGCTATCCTAAGACCTAATTATTTATTATGCTTTTTGGTCTTGAAAGTATCAACATATAAATTAGCATACGCACGTTGGATATCACTCTCGCTCTCACTTGATTCTCCCCCCCCCCCCCCCCCCCCGCTCACACTACTATCACTGTTGAGGTGTCCCTGTGAGCTTGCATCCTCATCGTCGTGAGGAGCACTGTCAGCACTCACATGACTAGCCATGAATGCGATGAAGTTACATTTATGCGATGACTTATCTCCAGAGTCCACCGACTCGACCTCGCTATCATCCCTAAGGGTGGTGTTTAACGCAGATTTGGATTGTTCTTGAAGTTTCAACCTAGTTGCACACTCAAACCCCCTATGACCTCTACCGCCGCACTCAAAACATCTCTCACTTTCTTTCTCAGAGGTTTCCTTTTTATCTTTCTCAAATTTCTTTTCAGATTTATTTTTCTCAAAATTCTTTTTATCTTTAAAATTTCCATTTTTCTTTAATTTGAGAAATTTCTTGAAATTTTTAGTAAATAGGACCAAATTATCTAATTCAAAATTAGAATCAGACATCTCTTCCTCTCTTTTCTTAGACGACTCACCTCTATTAGACCCCTCTCTCTTTCTGGCCTGGGCTTTAAGTGTTACCCCTTTGTCTTTCAATTTTATCATATTTGGGAACATGTCAATTTCATAGGTCTGTAGGTCTCCAACTAACTCCTCTAATTTCAGCCTACTCAAATTACCTAATGAATTTAACAGAGTGACTTTGGGGATAAATCTCTTAGGCAGTGATATCAAAATTTTCTTAACTACCTTAGCATCATGAATGTGTTCTCCTAAGTTAAAACTAGTGTTCACGATATCAGATAAGCGTGGATAAAATTCATCGAAACACTCATTTTCATGCACGGAGATAGTTTCAAATTGTGTAGTTAAGTCTTGCAATTTAGATTCTTTCACTACATTTGTGCCTTCATGGATAAGTTGCAGAACATCCCATGCCTCTTTAGATGTGGTACATGTCATGATGCGTCGGAACTCGTCAGGAGTGATGGCTCCAGAAATGGCACTAAGCCCACGTAAGTTATATGTGTCCCATTTAAATTCATCATCAGTCCATGCAGTCACAGATTTTAAAGTAGTTATGTTATCTACAATGATAGTGGAAGGCATCCACCATCTTTCACACACAACCCAAACACATTCGTCTATGGCCTTTAAGTGAGATTTCATACGAGCTTTTCAATATGCGTAATTTGACCCGTCAAAAATTAGGACTCTATTATATAAGTTTTCCATTGAAATTGCATTTTTTGAAAGATCAATTTTTAGAAGAAAATTGATATCCATAAAAATTACACGACAAATTTGTGTAAATGGATCTGATACCAATTTGAGAGTGCGCCGGAAATCAATGTCAAACTTATTTACTTAAATTCCAATTTTAGTCCCAATAAGTCTTAACTCTTGTAAACAAACGTAATTGAATAAAGAAATAATATAAACATGCAAGACAATCACAGTTGAGGAAAAATCCCTCACATGGGCAAAACCATCTTATTTTCGCTATAATTTGTAAAGAACGGTTTACACGGATTACAATGAAAATACGAGCAGTGACATACGAAATACCCGCAGGCGTCGGTTTCGATGTTGTCGGCTAGAGATCCCGCAAGAGCTCCAAAAGGTCAGCACGGGAAAAGCTTTGTCTTCTCCACGGAGTAGTATAATATTCCTTGGGATTTAGAGGATTCACATAAAGGATTGGGAATTATTTGTGTATCAAAAAGGTATTAAAACCTTAAAAATATAAATTCTGGAAAGAGGTACTATTTTGCAGAAACGGAGGTGCGCAGACTTGGGAAAACATGTAGCGTGAACCTTGTTTAAATAGGCAGGGTGAGGCTGTGGTCATTCGGGCGACATACGATGTCATTCGAACGATATCAGTGATGTGTCTCAAAATGCCTCTTTAAACAGATCTCACATGTTTATCTTCTTCCAGACTTCAAAAAATTATTTAAAAAATATTCCCAACTATTTATGCAAATAAATAAAAACTTCAATTAAAATTATTTTACCATAAGTATGTGGAGTAGTGGGAATGGTTGAAGAGTACATTGCTTGAGCCATGATGCACGTACGAAGATGATGGATGCATGAATTCGGATCAAGGCCGTCGTGGATGATCGAGGAGATGTGCCAAATGTAGCGGTATCAGACATACTTAATTATGATCTAGGACATTTGTAAAATTCCTTGATTCTACCCCGACATTTATAAAACATGTACTTACAGGTCGGTATGACCTTAGCCTACCAGAAATGGTGGCCAAGTAAAGTATCCCTATCTGCTGGTAAGGGGAGGGTGTCTATAGGCAGTCCAAAAATAGATTTTCTGGAAAAACGATCTTAAAATACAAACTGCAAGTCCGTTTTTCACACAGACGGGACCGTTGGAAAGAGAATTTAGAAATCTATAAAAATTTTGTAATAATCTCGAGTTTGAGAGTTTACCAAAGTCAAATCGAGCTTGGGAAACATCCGGTGACCTTTCGAATAAAAGGGTTGCAAAATGTGAACCATAAGTTAGATTCACACATGGCTGGGACCGTTAGAAAGAGGATCAAGACCTTTACAGAAGTGTATTGAGATACTCTCACGTCCAAGATTTGACCAAAGTCAAACAGAGATAGGGAAGTGTCCAGTGACCTCCGATTAGGGTTTCTGGGAGGACTATGGGTTCGAGGGTTGAAAGTACTTAATTTATACCTTGTGGGCATATGTGGGGGGGTACTGTGATTTAGTATCTACAGTTATACATTGCTAGTATAAATCATAATCTAGTACAATTATCTTAAGATATGAGCTAATGGAAATCACATAAACTAAAATATTCGTGAGTATACTCAACGCACATCAAATCACATGGGCTATGCTCAAGCCCACAAATAAAAGTGGGAAGGACTATCCCTAATATTATCGGGGATCACTCGTGCATACTAGGTAGAGTTATAGGGTATCCCAGCCTTATAACCTTAAAGAACCATCGTAAGGAAATCATTATGTAGTCACACCAAACAAAGGACCCCATACACAAGGCTATACGTGAGGATTCCCCCGGTGTGCCACTTGGGACACGTGTACATTAGCAAGTAGGATCAGTGTAAATAGGACTTAGGTAAATCCCGTATCTATTACCGAGAATACCATGTGTGGTCAAAGTTGTACGCTCATCATAAAATCCTTTCTGATAGGTCACCCACGAGCACACACTAACCCTAAGCATGATTGTGTATAAGTCAAGCAAAACAACACAAACCCTAATCAATTGGGTTATACAGATAAACTCTTTAATTACAAGTTATGACACACATTTAAATTTAATCGTTTACATATAATACTATCAAATTTAATCGTTTACATATAATACTATCCTAAACTCCTAAGGCTCCAAAGTCTAGGTATTGTCTTATACCTAAATTTTATAAGGACCATTCTAAATCAACAACTACACCACTCGATGGGTAATAAATATGTTCTATAATATCATAGGTTATGCACAATCGTTAAGCATTAATTAATATTATAAATCTGCTCAAGAAACTAAGGCCCTTAAACTAGGTATCATCTCCAACCTATTTCTTACATAATCATTCTAAATCAGCTACTCCTACTCAAAGGGTCACGATCAAATTCTCATCTTTTATTTTATTAATGTTACCGGAGACATTATAATTTTGACTCGAATCTATAAGTGTCCAAACTAGTCATTATTCTCCCAAGTTGCTTCTTTAATATCTATTTAAAATAATCCAAAGTCCCAAAATAGAATCCCAAATGAATCCCGAACAAAACAACCCCCTAACCAAACTTGACCCGACAACCCTTCAAGGTCGGATCAATTCGGGCTTGGGTCGAATTGATCCGAAAGGCCCGGTACCATCTTCTCCCCCTTTATTTTTTCAATTGAGGTCATAGATCAAAACCTTCAAACCCTAAAGCCTCCATAACTCCCATTTGGTCGTTATCCTCCCTAACTAAACATCATAAGAGTCTTAGCAACTAGTTTCCACAAGTTTTAGATAATTAATAAAGAAATTTAAAGATCTAATCTCAGAAACCATAAAACACCATGAGTTTATGTTCTTCACAAGAATAATCTAATTACCTAACAAATTAACATCAATTAACATAATTACATCAGGGGTTATACAGATTACAATGATTCTAGTATAATTCACAACTAAAAAATTCTAAGTCCGATTACAATGATTCAAGTATTAATTTGTTGACTTTTAAACAAAGTTACATGATTTCTTTAATACAAAACTAGGGTTCTTTATTAGATTAACCGTAATTATGAAGTAAGATTTGATTATGAATAAAATTAGATTTTTTAATGCTACCTTTAGAGATTACATCACATTACTATCATTTTAACACAAATCTATTTACATTCTTAAACAAAATAAACTTGCTTTGGATTGATTGAAGAATCAATCTCCAATTTTTCCCAATTCTTTAAGCCAAAACCTCAATCTTTAAAAGCTAGGGCTTTCCCCACCTCTTTCTTAGCAGCGAGGGCTCTCCTAAATGTGTGTTATGATAATTAGGTTAAGACAATAGGTTATATTAAATAAATAATCCAGAAATTGGGCTAGGGTCCTAAAATTGACTCAACTAAAAGGCCCAAAACAAGCTCCAAATGGCCTAAAACTTTGCCCATTCCATATGCCAACCCAACGGACAAAAATTCCATTATAATAAGATCAAATCGGACTTTCTAAACATCTCACGAACCTAACCTACTGAAAGGTTAACATCTTTTACAAGTTAAACATCTTATTAAGCTAATTAATCACCTTATTAAATTATTTAATTTGCTAATACGTGTAGCTTAATTTTAAATCTTAATTATTAAAGGGAGCTTGACAAATAAGGCCTATATATATAAGATATTTCCTGATAGGTCCTATCATAACATTTTTTTCTTGATAGGTCCTATTTATACATATAGTGAATATCCACTGTATGTTTATAAATAGGACCTAATGGATCAAAAATCTTTTTTCATGGGACCTGTTGGAGCAAAAAAAAAGATGATACGACGTATTAAACTACATACTTAATACACGACACTAATTGATAAAAACTCCATTATTAATTAATTAGATTGTGATCCATTGTTATAAGAACCTACTTCACGATCGATGGGACTCGATCCCTAGGGAATAATCTAAACAATAAAAACTTCAACACCTAGCCCCTTACCATTCCATAGCCGCCCATAATACTAAGTCGCTTAATTAGTTATCTTAATGAATTATTATGAGTTCGCTAATATCTATAGCAATACAATCCAATCAACACGTGAATCAATTATGTAATAAAACATATGTAACATTTCAAAGTCACATCTCGATCTATTAAGGACCCGTTTGGCAACCCAATTTCGAGGCTTGAAATTGAAATTGAAAGGAAATTTCAATTCCGTGGAATTAAAATTGGCCTTTCCATTCCATTCCCATGGCTTGAAATTGACCTGCTAAATGGTCATATGAAAATATCAATTCATTAATATCGGATTGATCAATTTAACAAAGCATTTCTATGCATTCAATTGATTGGAAGGGGTACGGATGGCGATCCTTCAAAGTGGTCACTGGAAATGCTTACGAGGGGAAGAGGCTTGGTTCCAATCTAAGGGTGTTGTTGACGGATCCTTTGAAGCACATGTACGCATACTACAATGTAGTATGGGGCAGGTACGGAACCACATACAACTGAGAGGGTGCGGGCGCATGCAATGGATTTCTGGGATTTATATATATACATATGTGTAACTTAAATGTTAAGGTTAAAATTGGTAACTTTTGAAACTTAAGTCAATATATATACAACAGCAGCTGGCCCTAATTTTCAACCCAACCAAAGTTTTGTCTTCTCTTTACATTCAAGAACAAAACAAAAGGTAAGTCCTCTTTCTCTCCTCCATTTACATATTTGTTAGTCTACATCACATTAACGGGTTCAAGATAAAAAAATTCTGAATGTGAACGGCCCTAGTTTACAGAAATTATTTCTGAAATTATTACGGACCCTAGTTCAAGATAAAAATTATTATTGAAAATTTTCTCCTCCATTATATTGATTTTATTACTGAATTTATTACTGAAATTTACAAAGTGATTAATCATACAAAGTGATTAAAATTTTACTGAATAAATTTATTAAATAAATTCAATAATAAATTTCAACATCAATGGGTTAATCTTTTTCGAACAAATTTTATGTTAGATTAATTCTGATTTCTATGTTAGATTAATCCTTTTCCATTAATTCTATTAATTTTAAATAACTTATTTAAGTTAGATTAATTTTGTTTGATTAATATATCGAAAGAGACGTGTTGAATGATATTGACACTGAACATATCATTCAATTTTTTCAGAAAATGAAGTTTAGGAGAGTTGCATTGTAATAACTATCCTATTTCATTTTGATAATGGTTTTAAGTGTTGCTATTGAATATTAATGCATGTTTTTTTGTTTAAATTTTCTTTAGTGATATGCCCCAAGTGTAACCTCGGCCCAGAGACACCAATCTCGGACGAGATGATGGTCGAGATATTGATCAACACTAGATAATCCATGGGCCCGCGATATCATCCCTTGGCCAGACTCCAAAGGGTCAGCCCAGGCCGACACTACCTTCTACATTTCAGTGGACACTACGCGCATCACAGGCATCAACAACCTTCACATATACCAGGGTATGGAAACCTCGGCTGAGTTTAGGCCGAGGTGACAAGGAGACTCGATAAGCCTCAACATGGAACCAGTCCAACCTCGGCTTGGGCCGAGGTGACAAGAAGCCTTAATAATCCTCAGCATGGAATCAGTCCAATCTCGGCTGGGGCCGACCCCAGCATAATGTCTCGGCTGAGATCAGGCCGAGACTCCTAATGACACATCTCGGATTGAATGAACATCAAGCCTTTACAGCTCGGCCTCTCCCAGGCCGAGGTCAATCACCAATATGGCAGTCGAGCATCTGTTGACATTTGGATAAGGACACATGGGCACAAATCAGTTGTAACAAGATTATTCTCCACACATGGGGAGAATATTTCATCATCATTCCTTATAGGTGACAGTGACAGATGGCACACCCACATTGGTGAGGCTACCACACACATGCTCATTACATGCATGGGGGGTACATTACACCCCCTAGGCACTATATATAGGGATCACCCCCTACCTTGCAAAAGGATCCCAGTTATTCAACCCTAGCTAAAACTCTGTCTAAATATATAGTAGAGAGATAAAGCTTGAGAGAATTATATCCATGGCCATTAGTGCCTTCATTCAGTGATATTACTCACAGACTCACAGTGGACGTAGGCCAGATTGGCTGAACCACTTATATTCCGGTGTTGATTCCTCTTATCCTCATCTCATTCTCTTATCTCTTTATATAACTGTGCTGCCATTGTTATTCCTATATTGAGCTTGAAAACACCTTGCCCGGTGGTGCTGATTCTTGACATCATCATTTTGGCACCGTCTGTGGGAAGCGAGAAGCTATCTCTTCCTCTTTTTCCGCTTAACCTCACCGGAGACTCTAGTGGTGAACCAGGAACCACCCCTTGCGTGGATCTATTTCACCATTGAATTAGGTCCTTTAAAGTATTAAGCTCACTTGCTGCTCAAGCTCTTTATTGTTAACACATGGCACCAGAATTACCACCGCCTCTTCCTCCGCCCGGAGGTGGAGGGGCTAGCTCCAGTCAGGCTCCTTCCCAGTTCGAAATGGCGGAGGTAGCAGCAGCCTTGAAATCTTTAGCTGCAACACAACAAGCCATGAAGGAGCAATTTGCCCAGCTCAGCCAAACCATGATGATGAGGCCACCTGGAGTCTCACCGGATATAATAACTCCGGTGGTAGTTCAGCCTCATCCTGACGCCAGGGGACCACCCTAAGCGCCAATGAAGGACCAGCCTGCACCCCAGCGGAGAAGGGACGTTGCTGACCTTAGGCGCTTGCGCCTGGGGAGGCAGGGAAACCCTTGACCAGAGGACGGGAATGATGACCTAGAAGCTGAAGAGGCCCCAAAACACTTCTAGGAGCCGTATGAGGTGTCAGATAACATTGTACGACCTCTTAGGCAGAGTCAAGGATGTGTCGGCCGAAGAAGAGAAGAGGCCCAACGAAGAGGGTCGGCCTTTGACAGGTTGAGCAAATGGTCGACCTTCGAGAGACTGGGCCCGATGAATGACCTAAGACACGAGCTATCAAGGTCGAGGAGCGCAGTAGGCTCTCAGAGAGGGGGTAGGCAAGGTCGTCAAGACCAAGGCCGACCCTGTGAAGGAAGAGCCAGGGAACAGGAAGAGGTCAATAGTCAACGTGATGTGGCTGGGGAACCCTCTGTCCATCGCAGGGAGGTGGCAGGGGATAACCTTGGCCAAGTTGATGACAGAAGACCCTGGAATGATTCTATCCAACACCTTGAGGAGAAGATAGGATACCTCATTAAAAGCAGGGACCCATTGCAGAGGGGTTACTCAGAGGCCTCCCCATTTGTGGCTAGGATAGTGGGGTTCCCAACCCCAGCCAAGTTCAAGCCTCCTATAGTGACTCCTAAGTATGATGGCAGCACTAACCCAGTGCATCATATCGAGATGTACCAATCGGCAGCAGACATCTACTCGATCCCGGATGAGATGAAGTGTAGGGCCTTCTCAGGGACCTTGACAGGGGCAGCTCATAGTTGGTTCACCTCCCTTCCGAAGAACTCAATTGATAACTTCAAAGGCTTGGCTGAGCAGTTCATCCACAACTTCTACTTTGGGGTAAGACCCCAAAAGAAGACTACCCACCTGCTATATGTCAAACAGGCTAAGGGTGAAATCCTAAGAGACTACATAGCAAGATTCAACAAAGAGAAGTTGGAGGTGGAAGATTATGAAGAGAAGGCTAGACCTGGATCTCATCGAAGAAAGAAGGGAAGACGCAGAGGTCAGAAAAGCAGCCTACCAGCAGAGGGCAGCGAAATTCTACAACCAGAGGGTGAAGTCAAGACCCATTGCAGTGGGATACCTAGTGCTAAAGAAGACCCCACAGAAGATAAACAAGCTACAACCAAACTGGCATGGCCCCTACAAAGTAACGGAAGAGGTTGTGCCTGGCACTTACAGGCTAGAAAACCTAGAAGGACAACCTTTCACTAACCCATGGAATGCTGACCATCTCAAGAGATATTACATATGATGTTGCATAGAATTTTATGTAAATGTACTATCTTACTAAGAAGAGGTTATTAATAAAGATCAGTTTCCATATCACCTCTTGCTTCGTTCTTTAGACCATAAATTTATTATGGGGGTAACATCTTAGGTGATGACCTCAGACCCTCACAACATCACTCGGTGGTGACTAGGTCTGAGCTCAGACACCTTAACAGATGACCTCAGACTCTTAACATCATTAATTTGGTGAGATTAATTATGGGGATAACGTCTTAGGTGATGACCTCAGACCCTCATAACATCACTCGGTGGTGATGAGGTCTGAGCTCAGACACCTTAACAGATGACCTCAGACTCTTAACATCATTAATTTGGTCAGATTAATTATGGGGATAACGTCTTAGGTGATGACCTCAGATCCTCATAACATCACTCGGTGGTGAGGAGGTATAAGCTCAGACACCTTAACAGATGACCTCAGACTCTTAACATCATTAATTTGGTGAGATTAATTATGGGGCTAACGTCTTAGGTGATGACCTCAGACCCTCATAACATCACTTGGTGGTGACGAGGTCTGAGCTCAGACACCTTAACAGATGACCTCAGACTCTTAACATCATTAATTTTGTGAGATTAATTATGGGGCTAACGTCTTAGGTGATGACCTCAGACCCTCATAACATCACTCGGTGGTGATGAGGTCTGAGCTCAGACACCTTAACAGATGACCTCAGACTCTTAACATCATTAATTTGGTGAGATTAATTATGGGGCTAACGTCTTAGGTGATGACCTCAGACCCTCATAACATCACTCGGTGGTGACGAGGTCTGAGCTCAGACACCTTTACAGATGACCTCAGACTCTTAACATCATTAATTTGGTGAGATTAATTATGGGGCTAACGTCTTAGGTGATGACCTCAGACCCTCATAACATCACTCGGTGGTGACGAGGTCTGAGCTCAGACACCTTAACAGATGACCTCAGACTCTTAACATCATTAATTTGGTGAGATTAATTATGGGGCTAACGTCTTAGGTGATGACCTCAGACCCTCATAACATCACTCGATGGTGATGAGGTCTGAGCTCAGACACCTTAACAGATGACCTCAGACTCTTAACATCATTAATTTGGTGAGATTAATGATGAGGCTAACATCTTAGGTGATGACCTCAGACCCTCATAACATCACTCGGTGGTGACGAGGTCTGAGCTCAAACACCTTAACAGATGACCTCAGACACTTAACATCATTAATTTGGTGAGATTAATTATGAGACTAACGTCTTAAGTATTGACCTCAGACCCTCATAACATCACTCGGTGGTGACGAGGTCTGAGCTCAGACACCTTAACAGATGACCTCAGACTCTTAACATCATTAATTTGGTGACATTAATGATGAGGCTAACGTCTTAGGTGATGACCTCAGACCCTCATAACATCACTCAGTGGTGACGAGGTCTGAGCTCAGACACCTTAACAGATGACCTCAGACTCTTAACATCATTAATTTGGTGAGATTAATTATGAGACTAACGTCTTAGGTATTGACCTTAGAGCCTAATTACAATTCAGTGGTGAAGAGACCTGAGGCCAGAATTATTGAGTATAAACAAGAACACTGCAACAAAATAATAGAAGAGATTGACATTCAGTAACAGGAAGAGATCATATGGCATTCAGAGACATTGATTACAAATATTCCTTACATAATACCGAGGTGTTACAAGTTACAAAATACAAATTGTTACAAGTTAAAAAAGACAAAAGGTCTAAGGGGGGAACATTAACACTCTCGGCTGGGTTGACTTGATCAGCGTTGGTCACCTCGGCCACATCATCAGCATGGTCTGTCCCTCCGAGCTCGTTCCCTCCCAGAGTTGCGGTCTCGGCTGGAGCAGCAGCCTCGTCCTCTACCTCTTGAAGCGCCTGAGCAAATTGAGGGTCAGCAAAGCCGAGACCCACAAAGTCAGAGGCCTTTATAGTGCCGACCTCCTTCTCTCTGACCCCAGCCCATTTGGTAGTGGCTTTGATACCTCTTTCAAGATATTCAAAGCCAAAACCCATAAACTCGTCTGAGCCTTTGTACTCAGAAATTATATTGGGGGAGGCATATTCAAGGGTTGCTTTGATAGCCGCTCTGACCTTCTGCTGCAGAACATCATCTTTGGCCTTCAGGGCTTTGGCGTGATCCTTTACGAGCAGAGAGATGTCTTTTTCAAACCCCTTGACCTTATTCTCAGAGTTTTGTAGCTCTGACTTCAGACGGTCAACCTCAGCATTCAGAGCACTCTTAACCTTTTCTGCCTCTTGCCCCTTCTAAATAAGGGGCAATTTCCTCATAGCCCAGTTCGATAGCTGATACATGGCAGTCACTCCCTGCACATTTAATGAAGAGGTTAAGTTGGAGAAAATTCAGATGTTGCACTTATAAAATTTTGACATGGGAACAAATCATACCTGGACGGCTCTGTGAAGGCCGAACTCAACCAGCAGGGAAGTGTCCATAGCTCTGTAAAAATGCTTGTCGGCCTCGGTCATTACAGAGGCGAGTGCGTCCATGGCCTGCCTGCTGTTGCCGACCACACTATCAGTCAACTTCAGCTGATCCAGACGAGCCGTCAGGATGTCGGCTGAAGAAATTGGAAGTGTAGCATCTGAGGCCTTCTTTTGCCTCATGGTCGGCCTCTGATCCTCAGAGGCATGGGCATATGGGGCCCTCTTCTTGGAAGCCTGAGATTTGGATGTTGTGGGAGCTGGGGGAGGAGCGTTCAGACCAGCCTTTTTGGTAAGCCTCGTCAAGCTCGAAGCAGCCATGTCCCACAGTTCGTCTGGGGTGTCTTGTGGTCGCTCTGCAAAAGTTAAAAGATATAGGTCAGAAATCAGACATGAATGAGTTCAGAGGTTAGACTTGAAATAAAAATGCTTACCAAAATCAACAAGGGGACTTCCACCCAGGCTCGTCCCCGAGAGATACTGGGGGGTCAGCAAATGTTCGAACTTAACAAACAGACCATGTGCCCCTTGGTCTTGCAGGGCCTTCACCTTCTGCATATTTTGAAGACTTAGACCAGGGTCGGCCCTGACAGACATTGAGACCTTACCCCATCTGAGGGGTATCCTCAGCTCCAGTGTGGATGAGGGAACGCATGGGCCAAATTCCCATGGTCCTGAGGCAAAGAAATAACGGGGCTTCCAGTTATGATTAGAGGTCTGAGTCACCTGGAGAATTTTCTTCTCAGGCCTCCGAGCCACAAAATGATAGTAGCTCGGATGGTTTTTGGCAGAGGTTGGGACATAACAACCAACAAAGACCTGAAATGGGAGGTCAGAGTGGTGAACTGCCCTCCATAGAATAATGGCCCCTATGATGACTCTCCAGGCATTGGGAGATAGCTGTGAGGGGGCCAAGTTGATGTAAGAGAGAATGGATTTGATGATGGGATGAATGGGTAGGCGAAACCCTAACTTAAACATATGCTCGTACAAGAAGATTTCCCCATCTCGGCCATGAAAGGCCCTCTCTTCCCTCAGAGGTCTCCTTAATTTGATGGAAGGACTGATGGAGTACAAGTATTTGAAGTACAGAAGATCAACCTCAGTGACTGTGCTCTCGAACTCAGCCGCCTCAGAGGTATCAACATCGCTTTCAGTATCTTCATCATCATCATCAAGCTCAACGTCGGCCGGAGCAGATGTAGATGGGTTACTAGGGAATCTCTGAGCGAACTCTTCCCCTGTGACGGCTGACAGGGGGATGGCATCAATAATTGGTGGCACAACCACACTCGGCTCAAGCACATCAACCTCTGAAGAAGAGGCTGAGGTGTTGGACCCATTATGGGATGAAGCTCGGCTGGATACCTCGGCCTGATCAGGGGCCTGATCAGGCCGACGTGTGACATCCATAGCTTCCTGGAAAGAGTCCACTGACATGGGGTCTGAGGTAGAAGCTTCAGACTTAGACATAGGTGTTGGATCAGAAGGCACCCCTGTATAATAGAAGTTCTTCGGAGGGTCAGGATATATAACCCTCAGAGGTGGTGGAAACAAGGGTCTAATGGGAAACTCTTGTGACCTACGAGCCTCCTCTTGAGCTCTCTCTATTTGCCTAATTTTTTCTAGGGTCTTCTCTCTAAGAGAGGGGAAATCCTCAAGAAGCTGGTATAAAGGTCTGAGCATCAGAGGACGACCCTAAACTTCGAAAAAACTCCTAAAACTACAAACACGATTGACTTATAAAATAAAGGAGTTTAAAGATCAAACTTGGAAGTTTAAAGCAAACCCGTTCGCCTGAGACAATGGAGCTCACCGGAAAACTTAAAACCTCACCGGAAAATGCAAATCGAAAGCCAAAAACAAGGGAAATGAAGGGGAGAAAGTACCTGGGAATGAAATGGTGAATGAAAATGAGGAAAACTCGCAAGAAAACCAATGATTGGCTCTGCAGATGAGCGTTGAGTGGAGGAGCTTAGAGAGAGAGAAATCGCAAGAAAATTTGGTTCGGAGGAGTGAAATGGAGAAGAAGGAAGAAAAAGAAGGGTTTAAACCCTTAAATACTTGGGCACGTTTCCCAAGGCCCATCATTGCCTTGGGAAACCCAAAGGACGGCTGACAAGACATGCCAACCAAGTATGTACGCTCTAGGGTGGACAGGTGTCACACAGGTTTTAGCTGAGGACGGATGGGCCTTGGAGGTGTAGTGATGCCCTAGCCACTTTCTCTCGCATATGACTAAGGGTTGGGGGGTGATTGATATGCCCCAAGTGTAACCTTGGCCTAGAGACACCAACCTCGGATGAGATGATGGCTGAGATATTGATCAACCCTAGATAAGCTATGGGCCCGCGATACATCCCTCGGCCAGACTCTAAAGGGTCGGCCCAGGCCGACACTACCTTCTACATTTCAGTGGACACTATGCGCATCACAAGCATCAACAACCTTCACATATACCTGGGTATGGCAACCTCGGCCGAGTTTAGGCCGAGGTGACAAGGAGCCTTGATAAGCCTCAACATGGAACCAGTCCAACCTCGGCTTGGGCCGAGGTGACAAGAAGCCTTAGTAATCCTCAACATGGAATCAGTCCAACCTCGGCTGGGGCCGACCCCAGGATAATGTCTCGGCTGAAATTAGGTCGAGACTCCCAATGACACATCTCAGATTGAACGAACATCAAGCCTTTACAGCTCGGCCTCTCCCAGGCCGAGGTCAATCACCAATATGGCAGCCGAGCATCTGTTGACATTTGGATAAGGATACATGGGCACAAATCAGTTGTAATAAGATTATTCTCCACAAATGGGGAGAATATTTCATCATCATTCCTTACAGGTGACAGTGACAGATGGCACACCCACATTGGTGAGGCTACCACACACATGCTCATTACATGCATAGGGGGTACATTACACCCCCTAGGCACTATATATAGGGATCATCCCCTACCTTGCAAAAGGATCCCAGTTATTCAACCCTAGCTAAAACTCTGTCTAAATATACAGTAGAGAGAGAAAGCTTGAGAGAATTGTATCTATGGCCATTAGTGCCTTCATTCAGTGATATTACTCACAGACTCACAGTGGACGTAGGCCAGATTGGCTGAACCACTTATATTCCGGTGTTAATTCCTCTTATCCTCATCTCATTCTCTTATCTCTTTATATAACTGTGCTGCCATTGTTATTCCTATATTGATCTTGAAAACACCTTACCCGGTGGTGCTGATTCTTAGCATCATCATTTAGTACTAAATTTATGCCCAAAATAGTACAAATAACCCAAAAAAAATCGCCTCGGGGGCTCCCGCCTCCGAACCCCCAGGATAAGCCAGACACTTTCGCACCCACTAACTCCGAATCCCACTAGTATGGCGTTATGTAATTATACCTTTTAGGCTCTCTTAGAGAATGTAGCAAGTGTGCCAAAAGGCGTGAGTTTTCTTGCTCTATTTTTTAGGGAGTGTTATATTCTCTAAGAGGGGGTAGTACGTTCATCTCTAGTTCCTACACCTTTTGATGTACTTTACTCAGGTTTGCTCCTATGAATGGGGGAGATTCGTCCTTTCATCTATCTACGTTGGACTGGATGCTTTCAGCCGGCTCTCTAGGCCTACTTTCACAGGAACCCCTTAACTATTAGAGGTAAGCTTTAAATTTCAGCCTTTCGTACTTTTCTGCTTAACTATATAGCATTGCATTTTCTAGATTTTCTTTTTCTTGCTGCATGTTGTGTGTTGGGCATATATAGGCTCTTGTAGACTGTAGATTTAACCAATCAGTGATATGTGTTGCATATTATTTTGATCTAATTCTGATGTGCTATAGGATTTTATTGGGGTTCGATCAGTCCTGAATCATTCGTCTCTACCTTTGATTGATACCCATAATTTATTTTCTTAGTTTTTTGAAAATGTATTGATTATCTGAGATGTACGCTTGAGGTGAGCCTCATGACTTGGAGTAGAAGCCTTAATGCTACGAGGGCTATGGATGTGTATGCGTGGATGCATCATATGATGACCCACAAGTTAGGAGCTTGTTGGTGTTGAAATATTTTATATATTTCAAACAATTTAATGTGGGTTCACCTATTAAAATAGTAATTATATTTGGGCTTCAATTTTTAAATGGGCAAATGAAGTGATCTAATTAGGTACGTTTAAAAGACATCAGCAACAAGTATGGAATCTGAAATGTGTGGTTACCCAAAAATCACCTATTGGTTACTCAGGAATCGTGTTACTCAAGAGTCACCTATTGGTTACTCAAGAGTCAGCTAATTAGAATTTATGGAATTCTAATTAGATTTCTATAAATATATGAAGGGTTCTGTTCACCAAGATTAATGCACTCAAACACTATCCTCCTCATCCCCATCAATGAGAGAAAACTCATAGAGAGAGAAGGATTAGTCTGTGGAAGCCCTCCAAACCCCAAGTCTCAATCACCATTATGGATTCAGTCTGAATCATCACTATGGATTGTGAGGTACATGTAACACCCCGCCCACCCGGGGAGAGCGAACGGAGCGCTAATGCGATAAAATAAATTCAAATCCACAAGTGAGAAGGTATAGAGCATCAAAATAAACCCACAATAATATAAATCCACTAATCTCAATTCTTCAAATACATCAAGTCTCTCGAATAAATACAACATCTAACTCGAAAAATAAAATACAAATCTCCAATGATCTATACATAAAAATAATACAAATCTTTCCCAAACAATCCTCGATAAAATCAATCTCCATAGCGCCCCAAAATCCGCGCTAACCTGCCACTAAAAGAAAATATGGGGAAGTACACAATACGACAGGAAAGATGCTCAACAAATATATATTAGGGATGAATAAAACGTAACAACACGAGTACGAATATTCAAATCAAAATGCAAATCTCAAATCATTTATCAATATAATTTCTCAACAACACATCAATGGGTAACCAGGCCTCACCCCATTCGCATATGCTTTATCAAGACATAGCCCGGGAATAGTTATTTTGGCGGGTGCCCAACATCCGTGCCACATTAAAATCTCATGACAACGTGCTCAATTACAACATAATGATACCACATGAATCAAAATAATTTTAACAATTATTTTCCAGATTTCAATGAATTTATCAATTCAAATATGAGTTCAATTAACAAGAATTCAAAGAGAATAACACTCGCGAGATTTAAGGAGCATATTGTGTAAAACCCCATACCTCAAACCATAATGAGAAATCAACGATCACATCCTCAAGATCAACTCAAAATATCTACAAAATCTCCTCCAAGAACCTCCAACAAAATAGCCCCAAGAACACCTCTAATGTAAGGTTGGAAGTCACAAATCTCAAGGGCCAAAGTATATATAAAAAGAAGAGGAATATAAAATATATTTGCTGCCAAAATTTGTGCTAAAAGTAGGTTAAAAAGGTTGCCCATGACTCCCTTTTATAATGCAAAGAAATGAAGAGTTGGAATCCAAAAGACTCCTTTAAATAAGGCAAAGAAATGAAGAGTTGGAAGTCAAAACAACTCCAAGAGTTAAAAACATTTTAAAATCATTTTAAAATCCGTTTTAACTCCGTTTTCGAAACCGTTTGAAATTCTCGCCTTTAAAAATAATATTCAACATATTTGAGGAATAAAAATAATTTTATCTAAAACTTTATTTTCCTTCATTTTTTAGAAATTAATTAAAATATCCCAAAATTACGCGGGTTGTTACAGTACACATTTTCTACAATACCTTTATTAGGTAATCTCAATAATTTAATATGTTGATGAATTTTATTTAATATTCCAACAAATGGTATCAGAGCGTCTTCATATTAGATTATTGGGATTGGTACTGTGATTGTAATGTAGAAGTGATTTATTTTATTTATCATACATATATGATCTAGTTAGAACTCATATGACTTTTAGGATTCTATGTAGAATTTATGTATGATTTGTGATAATTTTCATAATCACAGTCCCAAATTGATTAAGGATTGTTAATCCAAGGTGATTTTTGATTTTTCTCAAAAGGGTTTAATTCATAATGGATTTGGATGGATTAATTCTGTTTTTTTCAAGACTAATATGAGAATTGTTGAAATCTTGATTTAGAATTTTGAGGGACATTTTCAACGACGTATTTCGTTTTCTTATTCAGAATTTTACGAAATTTTTGTGGTCACCAGGAAACGTCGAAATAAACAAAACCCATTTTAAACAATGGGCACCATCCTATTTCAGTGATTTGACATCGTTTAAACCCCTAAAAATGCGTTTTTGTCATTTTTGGTAATAATGTCACTGCTAATAACTCTCACTTAAAAATTGATTTT
This sequence comes from Sambucus nigra, assembly GCA_949130495.1. NCBI lineage: Eukaryota > Viridiplantae > Streptophyta > Magnoliopsida > Dipsacales > Adoxaceae > Sambucus > Sambucus nigra. The sequence goes on along the minus strand of OX422210.1, from coordinate 414,897,023 downwards.
GCGATTTTGCGAATTGGAGAGTGATATTGAAGAGATTGTTTATGTAACTCTAGTGATAACTTAAAAATTTTCATTTTTGGAAAAATAAATGAGCACTCAATTCTGTTTTTTTTTAGGGGGGAATTAATTATAACTCAATGTTTGTGGAAATTCTTTCCAAATCATTTTTTTTGTGAGAATTATTTCCAAATGCATATTTTTTGGGGGAACTATGGAAAGTATAAAATTAGGTGTATCAAATACTTGCATATTTAATTAAAAATCATTTGGTTTCAGATTTTTAATAAAGTTTGATTCCCATTCGGGGTATTTTCTTTTAAAAAAAATACCAAAATTGAATTATATCTTGAAATGAATTAATTAAATTAATACATTGCCAAAGTAACCTCTATTGCATAGATTAATTTATTTTGAGATATAAAAATGATGTTAACATATTTATTATTCCTACGGGTAATAATCGGTCCAAAGGAATATTATTATTTGGAGCTTTTGCAATTTATTTGTTCTTTTGGATTAAGTTATTGTTTCTTCTGTTAATATTACAGCCAACATGACCTCAATTCATGTGCTTAACGGCACAAACTTTAAGAACTGGAAAGAGGACATTCTGATAGTTCTCAGTTGCATAAATTTAGACTATGCGATGAAAGGAACAACCCGCTCCTCTTAAGGATAAAAGTTCCTCTGAGGTAAAGCGAACTTTGAGAAGTAGGATCGTTCTAATCGCTTAAGTCTAATGATGCTAAAGTGCAGTGTTCTAAAAGATTTCAGGGGCGGTATGTCCGATGAGGTAACTGCCAAAAGTTTCCTTTAAGATATTGAATTGTATTTTGCAAATAATGAAAGGCTAAGAGAATTACGCTTTTAGCTAACCTTATCCAAATAAAGTATAAATGCAAAGGAAACATACGGGAGTACATTATGGATATGTCTAACATCACTTCAAAACTTAAAGTACTAAATTTAGAGCTGTATGGTAACTTGCTCGTGCATCTGTTATTGATATATCTTCCTGCACATTATCACTATACCAAATCTGTCGAATTGTCACAGTCATTGACCTTGACAAGTTGGAATTGTCAAGGTCAATGACCGTGACAATTCTGGGGATGACAACTTTTGTTGTCATGGACTTGTCACAGTCATGTCACGGTCCTTGACCTTGATAAGTTTTATCACGGTGACAAGCCAGTGACAATGTTAAAAAAATTGTCACGGTCATTGATCGTGACAAGTCCGTGGGGCAACAATCCTTTGTCACCGTCAATGACCGTGACAATTCTGGACAGAATTGAAAAACAAATCTACTGGGCAGTTTGGCCACTGCCACTGCCCAACAGTATATTCGTACATGTTATAGCAACGTTATACATGTTCAAGCATCATATATCCAAATAAAATAGAGATAATGCAAATATACATTCAAAATAGAGACAATACGCATCACTATATAATCCAAATATAATTCAAATGTACCAACTTAAAAACAATTAAATTCAAATAATGTCACTACATGTCTTGGGTAAGGTTAAATCTGAGGAGGTGAGTAGGCCACACGATATACGAATTGATACACCCACTGATATACATTGTGCTGCATTATTCGCGCAACCACAATGGAGAGTTCTCCTTATCGAGTATCATATGCGTGACGAACACCTTGGACTTGATGTCTTGAAGCTCACGTCCATGAACTAGTCCACCCTGAACGATATTCGGGTCCCTCAACCCCCGCCCTATCCACTGGCCATCAAATATATCTAGTTTAAACACGCTCGGTCAACCAAGTGTCTACATCGGTCGGTCGAAGGGAACCAAATAGGGAAATGGATCATCAAAGTCTGCACGTGTCGATGATGAAGCATCGAGGTCCGCATCCTCGTCATCCTGCACCTTGTCCTCCCGCACCTCCTCCTCCACCATCTTCTCCTTCCCTTTCCCCTTGTGTTTTCTGCCCAACGAACATTTCATGAATGAGAACATATCTTGGACCGTCGCCTCCAAACGGGACAGCTTTGCGTCTTGCGAGTCCACCGTTCGATCCATTTGCTGTAAAAAAATGTTATTAGTACAAATCAAAATGAATTAGAAGAAGACATGAAAATATGTACAATTACTACAAATAGAAATGAATTGTTACTGTTAAAAACCTCAATTTTGAATTCCAAAACAACATCATCTAGCTCATAATATATACAATTACTAAAAATTCGAAACATCCTCACCCCCACCCCTAATGCCCACACACATGCACACTACACAAGAGTAAAAATGATAAAGTGCAAATCAATTAAAAACATTAAAAATGGATGTTTCGGTACAAATTGGAATATTTATTACAAATTGAAAAATTATTCAAAATTCGGGTTATCATAAAAAATGGATTGATATTCGGTAGGAGCAGCCAAGTCATCCACACTACTATTTAGACACTTTGGCGCGTATTGGATAATTGACCACGTCTTTTTTTTTATATACTCCAAGTAAAACACTTGGTTAACCTTTTGAAATGCACAAACAAAAGGCTCATCGCTCACGTGGTTGTTGCCCTTCAATTTGGACAAGTCAACCATGACCAAATTGGTGACAGGGTCAACTTTACAAGCATTTTTATCCTCAACTCTGACCCAGTCACATTAAAATACAACCTCTTTGAAGCTTATATAATCCAATTCAAATATATTTCGGATTACACCATAGTAAGTCATTTCAGCTTCAACGAGGTTTTTATCTTTTGCGCTCGCTCAAAAGAAACTAAGAGCCTTGTATGCAATGCTCGAGTTCTGTACATTTATACTTTCCTCGTACACTTTTGCACCGAAAACATGATCGTTCAATCGATACTTTTTGTACTTGTAATAACCCTCGCTTTTGAGAAATGTATTTCATATTAATTTACTATGTGAAGTAACTATATAAAATAATGGATGATGGAGTAAATATTGATTAAGTGAGTTAAAAGATAATATATACTAGATCATTGCATATTTACTGTTATGTGTAGGTAAATATCAACATGTTACGTTTTATAGTGTCGCATGCTTTAAACGACATTTATGGTTTAAATGGATCCGGAACTTGAAATGATTTATAAACTTGCCGAATGCTAATTTAGAGGGCGTAATTAGCCCCGAAATAGTCGAGATAGTCAAAATAAGTGTCATATTGTATTTTTGTGTTTCGGGCACTTTTGACTGGTTATGGCTTAAATATGTAGTTGCAAGTAATTTTAATGTGATATTGACACTTAAAGATGGGAATTAAGGATAGAGGCACGTTTAAGTCTTGCACCTCATTTTATTCTCTTAAGTGTATTTACTAAACCTAGAGAGAAAGAGAGAAGAAGAGAATTGTGGAGAAAGGAGGAAAAAAGAAAGAGATTGAAGCTTGGAGTTGTTCCTACCAAAGGAAAATCTAAAATTTCAACCTCAAGGCAAGTTTTCTTACTTGCTAATATATGATTTAGGGTGAATAAATTGTGTGATTGATGTGTATGTGAATCAATTGAACAAATAATGATTTTGTGGTGTTTGAGCCCTAATCATAGTTTAATTTGATCATTATGTGGAGTATAGTGGTTGATAAACATGTAGGATGGATTTGATTAGATTAATGGTGGTTGATGTATGTAGAAATGGAGGAGATATGGGTTTTGGGGAAAAATTAGGGTTCACAACCCGTAGCCCCATTCTTAGCTGATTCGTAGGGGAGAACCGATTCGCCCTTCATGCGAATCGATTCGCTAAGGGGTGAGGTTACAGGTCTGCAAACCCGAATCGATTCGGGTTAAGGCCGAATCGATTCGGTCTGAGGAAGAAATTTGGTTTCTCCATCCGAATCGATTCGCTGCTTGGGGCGAATCAATTCAGCCCTAGGGCGAATCGATTCGAAAATCCTGTTGTTTTGAGTTAATTTTCTAACTTAATTTTTATCCGTTTCTTTTAAGCTTAGTACTTAGGAACCTTCTTGTATGAAGTAAAATTCGTGTCCTAGAGTCTTATATTGGTTAGGCAACTACCTTATGTTAGAATGGGATAGTTAGGACTTATTTCGGGGATTAGTAAATAGAAGTTTAGGTATTTTTTTCCTTAATTAGTTAATGTAATATTTCGAGATGTAGAATTAAACAATTGAAGAGTTTTTGTCTCATTATTGGGAGATGCTAGACTTGGTGGTTTATAATAACACCATAAAACATTTGGAGAATAATTGAGGGTTTATCAATCATTGAGGTTATAATGATGGCTTGAATTACGTATGGCTCTGGATAAAATGTGATGTATATATTAAAATGGAAATAATATGGTAAACAATAATTTACTTAAACACACCTCTTTAAATGCTATCATAAGGGAAGTACGCGCATGAGGTGAAGTCCCCTAGCTAGTGAATGCAGGGTGAATATAGTCCTCGTCCATAGGACCAGTTATTATGTATGTTGTATTTGTTGTACGATGTGGGGTAATTCCGGGCGTGGTTATGACTCACTCGCAGGTATATGGCCACTTCCCGACGTTGCGTTATAAGATGCCCAGGTTGTCTTGTTTGATAGGCCCTGGAAGATATAGTCATTTAGGGATGCGTCCAGTGGGTAAACTCGGAAGGACGGTCTTAGAATCGTTATATATAGTTAAATATAACTATTCTTATTCAAGTGGGACTTGATTTATGATAAATGCCTTAAAGAGAAATTAACTTTGATTACGTTTCCTAATGAGATATGGAACGATGAAATGAAATGGTGTAAAGGATGGAAATTCTCAGCTAATAATATTCACTTATATCCCCTTGCATAACTAAATTTAACTTATGATCATTTAAATTGCCTTAGTTTATGCTTTGAGCTTGAGTAGATAGAATCGTATCACTATCTATCATGATTAACTTTTCATAACTGTTATACTCTATATTCATCTGGTGATCATATAAAACCGGGCCCTGACCAGTTCATATTTCTTATTGTGTATGAATCTTATATTCGCTCAGGTGCTCCGCCGCAGGTGTCTTGGAGTTGCAACACTTTGCGGATGTTACGGGATATTTTATTATAGACTCCCTCATTTTTTTGTATTCTAGTTATGACCGGGTTCTTTATTCGGGCGTCTGGCCCAATCTTTTGTACTTGCCTACTATAATGTATTATGTAACTTAAATTAATTGTTATAATACGTTATAAGAGATTGTTAACCGATAGACTATTCGGTTACTATGTTATATACGTAATGTTCAGTTTTATTCTTGTAGATTTCATCCACCTTCTTTTTTAAAAAAATTGTGTTGTTTAAATGCTTTCTTTAACTTATAAAATAATTTTTTTTGGTAACTCGTTTTCTGAAATATAGGGTGGTTATTCCATATACTTATTGTATTATTGTGATGCTGAGAATAGTCTATCTATGATTCCTATTATTATTGGAATATCGGGTTGGCCACCTCTTATTTTGATAAGCGGGTTGTCACAGATGGTATCAGAGCATCAGGTTCTAGAGTCTTTAGGATCTATGTGGACTTGTCATGTTCTACCGTAGCGTTCTTTGATATAGAGCTTAATGTTAGGACTGTTTTGTTGCCTATGTTTGTGATCTTCTGCATAATAGATTGTTCTAAATAATATTCTAATTTTATTATTTTTTATCTCAGATGTCGCCTAAGAGAGGTCACCCCGTTAGAAGGAATAGAGTCGTAGAAGAGGAGGTAGGTCCTCTGCCGCCGTAGCAAGGAACTATAAATGCTGGTGAGGTAGCAAATATTGTGGCCCAAGCTGTCAACGCAGCAATGACTACCGTGGTTCAGCAATTGCCACAAGCTCAACAATAATGAGCTCAAGAGGTACAAGATCCTGCGGGACCTTCTCCGTGGGAGAGAGTTAGAGAATCCTTTTTAAAGGGCCATCCCCCACAATTCCAAGGAGGTTCTGACGTCATAGTAGCTAATCAGTGGAAAAAGGATATGCAGCGCCATCTACGTATGGTGGAGTGTAGTGAGGAAAGAAATCAAAACCTTGCAACTTTTAAATTAGTTAGAGTTGCACTACATTGGTGGGAGTCGATGACTACATTAGAGCAGAGAGATATTATGACTATCAATGATTTCTGGGTTCTATTTGATCGAAAGTATTTTCCTCCCACTGTTCAAAGGGAGATGAGAAGAAAACTTCAGGATGTGGTGCAAGAAGAGCGTTCAGTTTCAGAGTATGAAGAGGAATTCACGCGGTTAGCTAGTTTTGTACCGGATGAGGTGACTCCGGAAGAGAGGAGGATATCCAAATTTATTGGGGCTTTACACTGGAGGATAAGGCAACATTTACTGGGCAATCCAGCTTTGCAGACTTTTGGAGATGTGATGAATGCGGCGTTAATCCATTGTCAAGAACATCAGTTGTATGTTCAAGGTGGTAAGAAGGCTTCAGTTTTGGTTCAAGCCGGGAAACTCGGAGGCAATGGGATAGGAGGAGGAGCACTACCCTCGTCCCAATCTTCGAGAAATAAACAAAAAGAAAGGGACCCCCAGCAAGGGAACTTGTCTAAACGGCAGCGTTTTGGTGGATTCAATGTTGGTGGCAGTAATTTTAGGCACAGTCAAGGTGCCCCCCAACAACAACAAGGAGGTAGGGGTGGTAATGGGGGTAGAGGCCATCCTGGCCAAGGAGTTGGTCAGTTTAGAAATAATCGGGGCCGAAATCAGGAGAACATGAAGGGTCGATGCTTTCAATGTGGTGAGTTGGGCCATTACAAGAGGGCGTATCCTCAGTTGATTGGGGGATAGCTCCCTAGAGTTCCACAGCCTCCACAGGTCCAGTTACCGCCGCAAGTTCCTAATCGAGTTGTCCCTCCACAACAGGGACAGCTATAGTATGGTCGTGTTTACCACATCCAGGATTCTATGCTTCCTCTGGCCCCGCTAGCGCTGCCAGCTATTGAGGGTAAGTTTCTCATTCACGGGCATATGGTTCATGTATTGTTTTATAGGGTGCGACACACTCGTTTATTTCTAGGAGTTTTGCTCAGTCTACAAAAGTGATTAAATCTGTGGAAAGTACCTTCACTAGTGTTGAATGGTTCACTCATTTTCTTTATTTGTAAACAAGTAGGAATAAATCTTGGTAACTTGTGTTTTGAGGCCGATTTACTCGTCCTTGATATGGTCGGGTATGATGTAATCCTAGGTATGGATTGGCTAGTGAAGTATCGTGTGATAGTTAATTGTTATGGGAAAAGTATAGTTTTTTCCATTCCGGAGCAAGAAATGTTTTTAGTGGCTATGCCTCGTTCGGAAGGAGTTTCTAGCACTTACTTGTACTGTATCGTGGAGGAGACTTCTCAGGATGTAGTCATTTTCTTAGATTCGATTTCGGTTATTAGAGATTTCCAAGATGATTTTCGAGAGATACCGGGTTTGCCTTCGAGTAGGGAGATTGAGTTTGTAATTGATTTAGCACCGGGAACGCGACCAATTGCTAGAGCCCCGTACCGTATGGCTCCTGTTGAGATGAGGGAGTTAAGGGATCAGATTCATACTTTCTAGAATAAGGTTTTATTAGGCGAAGCACGTCGCCGTGGGGCGCTCCGGTGTTATTTGTGAAGAAAAGAGACGGTTCTCTCCAGTTGTGTGTTGACTACAGGGAGTTGAATAAAGTCACCATCCGGAACAAATACCCATTACCTAGAATTGATGATTTGTTTGATCAACTTAGGAGAGCATCGTACTTCTCTAAAATATATTTGAGGACGGGGTACCATCAGTTGAGGATACGAGAACAGGATGTGTCCAAAATCGCTTTTCTAACTAGGTATGGGTCCTACGAATTTCTTGTTATGCCTTTCGAACTAACCAATGCCCCCACCGTGTTTATGGACCTTATGAATAGAGTGTTTCGAGACTTCCTGGACCAGTTTGTTATCGTGTTCATTGATGACATTCTAGTGTACTCGCAAACAGAAGTCGATCATGCAACTCATTTGCGATTGGTCATGCAGACGTTGAGGGATCACCAGTTGTATGTCAAATTCAAAAAGTGTGGTTTTTGTTGAAGGAAGTACAGTTTCTGGATCATATCGTGACAGCCCAGCGTATTTCGGTAGACCCAAGTAAAGTTGTTGCGGTGAGGGAGTGGGGTCAGCCCACAATACCTACCGAGATTCGTAGTTTTCTGGGTTTGTCAGGCTATTACCGCCGATTTATCAAGGGTTTTTCTAAAATTGCTATCCCTTTGATAAATTTAACCCGGAAAGGGGTGAGGTTTGTTAGGGATGATTCTTGTCAGTCGGCTTTTGAAGAGCTCAAGGATAGGTTGACTTCTGCTCCAGTCCTTGCGTTACCAAGGCCAGGATTGGAATATTTGGTCTTTACCGACGCATCTCTACAAGGATTGGGAGGTGTACTACAACAAGAGCAGCGGGCTATTTCTTATGCTTCTCGCAAGTTAAAGCCCCATGAAAATAATTATCTGGTGCATGATTTGGAACTTACCGCAGTAGTTTTTACCTTGAAGATTTGGAGGCATTATCTCCTAGGGGAGAAATTTAGTCTTTTCACGGACCACAAATCGTTGTAATATTTGTTTTCCCATAGAGATTTAAATATGCGACAACGCCGGTGGTTAAAGTTTGTGAAAGACTATCAGTTTGACATCCTCTATCACCTGGGCAAGGCGAATGTGGTGGCCGATGCGCTAAGTCAAAAGCCCGAGGGGGAGTTAGCGGAGATATGGAAAGTTAAATGGAAGGAGCTTAGTCAGGAGGAATTAGTTTCTAGGGCATTTATGTCGGTGTTGACCGTTACTCCCACTATTGTGGCAAAGGTGGTGGAAGATCAAGGAAGGGACAAAGGCTGTCAGGACCGTATACGCCAATTGTTGACCGAGGGAGCAGAGTCCTACTCTATAAGTTCCGAGGGTGGGGTACATTTTCATGGGAGACTCATTGTCCTGGATGAAGGGGAATTGAGATGGGCCGTGATGATATAATCTCATGGGTCTAAGTTTACAGTGCATCCTGGTGGGGACAAGATGTACCAAGACATGTGCCGTAAGTATTGGTGGGCAGGCATGAAACGGGACATTTCTGATTTTGTTTCCCAATGTACCACTTGTCAATTGGTGAAAGTAGATCATCAAAGACAAACGGGTTTGTTACAACCATTGGAAATATCGATATGGAAGTGAGAAAGTGTATCGATGGACTTTATCACGGGATTACCAACGTCGCATAGCGGTCATGATTCTATTTGGGTGATTGTCGATCTCTTAACTAAGTCGACCCATTTCCTACCCGTGCGCAAAGATTATGATACTGCTCGTTATGCCCGTCTATTTATCGTGGAGGTTGTTAGACTCCACGGAGTGCCCATAAATATAGCTTTCAACAGATATAAGATTTTTGTTTCCCACTTTTGGCAAAGTTTTCAAGAGGCTATGGGAACCGAATTGAAGTTGAGCACCTCTTATCACCCCCAAACAGATGGGCAGACAGAAAGAGTCAACCAAATGTTGGAGGACATGCTCCGAATGTGTATGCTTGATTTCAAAGGTGGTTGGGAACAATATATTCCTTTGGTCGAATTTTCTTATAATAATTCGTACCAATTTACTATTGGAATGGCGCCCTACAAGGCACTTTATGGTAGGCCATGTAGATCACCCACTTGTTGAATGGAGGTGGGGGATAATAAATTTCTTAGACCTGAAATGATCCAGGATACTTCTTCCAAAATTGAACTCATCCGAAATCGCATCTGAATAGCTCAAGATCGCCAAAAGAGTTATGCCGATGCGAATAGAAGGCATATATAGTTGGAAGTTGGAGATCAAGTCTTGGTGCGAGTATCGCCAATGAAAGGTATAAAGCTCTTTGGGAAGAAAGGAAAGCTTGCACCGCGCTATGTTGGGCCTTTTCCCATTATTGCCAAGGTGGGCCCAGTGGCGTATCAACTTTCCTTATGTAATACCCCGTATTTTTGACTATATTTATTTTGGGATTAATTAATTAAATTGCGTACTAATTGGAAATTAATCCGGGTTATAATACTAATGTGATGCGAGTTGGTATTTGATTATGTGCATATATGATTATATATGGACTTGGTATTATAAAAAATTTGTCGTGGGATTTATATACGGCATTTTAGAAATTTTGTTGAGACGCGTGGGACCGCCGCGTCACGGTATAATATTTTGATAATAAAAGTGAATTTAAAATCTATAATTCGTATGATCGTTTTGAGTGCGCCAACGCGTCCGGAAGGGTCGAGATAGTCAGAAAACACTAGCCGGGGGTATAGTTTGGGTCCCGGGGTATTTTTAGGCCATACCGGTAACTTAAAGGGTATTTTAGTAATTTGGTATTTTTGGGTAATTAAAAGTGACGAAAATTGAGAGTTGTAATCTGATAAGGAATTGACCCAACCAACCCTTTATTAACCCCATAAGCTACGTAGGTTATCATTTAGTCTTCCAACTCTCCCAAAGAAAACCCTAGCCACCATAGCCATCTTTGGAAGAAGAAAGCTTAGAGAGGAAGGGAAAGAGGAGGAATTCTGCAGAAAATCTGCAGAAAGAGATTACAAATCCAACACCAGATTCAGAAACAATCAAGGCAAGTGATTTATTCCATTTAAATTTCAGAGAATGCTTCTTCCATGTTAGATTATTCATAAATTTTGTATGTTCTTAGAAGATAATGAAAAACCCATAAGATTGGAGTCATTAGTTTAAATTTTGGGATATAGGTTGCATGTAGAATGTTACTGGGAGATTATATTAAGAGAATTATCGACTTTTGTTATACCAAAAATGGATTTAAGATGAAGTTTATGAATGTTCTTGAGATAAAATCTGGAAACTAGGTTTTTGATGAAGTTTGACCCATATGTAGCCTTTAGATGTTGAATTAGTGGTTTATGGACGTTAGTAATATTGTAGGATTGTTATATGACATTACTATAACGTTATATTTGAGAATCATACGTTAGAAATAAGTTTTGGGACGTTTTCAAATCTGCAGAACGAAGCAGTCCGTAGCCATACCTATTCGATCGATCGATCGACATTCATCAGTCGATCGATCGACTGGATCGATCGATCGATATTCATAGGTCGATCGATCGACCTTCCCAGAATGAGTGAAATTTTCCTTAATATGATTTTAATGGTGGAAACCCTCGGAGAATATGTTTGGAGACTTTGTGAATACCCTTAACTTTAAGGAAGACCAGTAGGCATGATTAAGAAGTGGGACTTTAATCAGAATGAAAATTGAGGAATTATTCTATATAAATGAAATTCGTTATGTGAGTTAATATTTGGGTTAATAGTACAAATTTGAATAAGTTGATGAAATAAGGTTTGGGGCAGAAGTAAAGACCTTAGGTATAAAGATATTATGGGAACTTAGTAGTCTATTCGAGATAGGTTTTAAGTTTAAGGAACTACGACGTGAGACGTGTTGGTAATTTAACCTTATATTAACGGGAGACTTGAAATACATAAGTTTGGAATAATGGTATTATGATGTAGCTTATACCTTATTAAAATGGTGATATCTAAGATGTGTGAATGCTTAGTATATAATTTATGTGTATGACATACCTACCATACTTGCTATCACGGGGGAGGTTTGCGTTCGCTTAGGACCCTCTAATCCTTGTGTGCCTACGGGGGGGATATAGACTGGTACCTTGATGAACATAGGTCATTGAAAGACTTATTGTGATATTAATAAGTCCGCTGATCATGGGAGCGTAGGTATGTGCGTGACCCATGTGATGGTGACTGTGTTCGCCTCCATTATTTGTGATGTTGTTATCGGTAAACTATTCCTGAGAGATTCGGAATATGTAATCCTTATGTACGTGATGTACCGGGATGGATAGCAGAGTATGTGTGCACCATAGCTTAGATTGCGGGGTGCTTGTATCGTATATTTATGATGTGAAAAATATACATTAAATTAATGGAAATCCTCATGTTAATGTTGTAAAAATATTACGGTATTGTTTCGAAATATATAATGAGTTAGCTGATAGTTATATCAATGGCATAGTTATTAACTGAGTTTACGTTAAACCTCTATTAAATTACGAGCGTTGTTATGTTAAATTAACCGAGTAAGATGGGTAGAACCTTTGGTAGTCTAGCTAGTTACGTTGTCACTTAGCTAGTGGAAAGGGTTGTTATAGATGGGTACTTACGTTAGGAGTGCACAGTTAGTCGAGAGGTGAGAATTTAATGTGAGTGCACGTCCTAACATGTACTTTGCATTTAATGTTTTAAATGTTTTTAAAGCACTTGCAGGTTTTTAAAACGATTTCCACTTTCGGGCTCTGACCCATTTGCTTTCAAATATATTTTCTTGTAAAACCATTTTAGGTGCCCAGCCACAAGGACACCAAGCATAGGATTCTCATTCAGGTGACGAGCTGTAGCTGTTTGTGGAAGCTACAGGGACTTGCTTTTAGACGCCTCTCTCATTTGGATTCCAGTCTCAGCATCTATCAGTTGTAGGGCATGTTGCCCAATTCTATTAGACATCTTTTACATTTCAGTTTTCAGACTCTAGCATGTATTGCTCAGTATTCAGTTTTTAGTTATTTATTTCAGTTTACTTATCAGTTGTGGGATTTGTATTGAGGAGTTTTTCCTCCAGAGTTTATTTACATTTTGTGATGGTTATTCGTTTTACTTCAGTCTGGTGAATGGTGTTATTTAGTTATTCATTACTCTTGTTGCATGTTAATCAGATTTAATAAAATTTGGCACTTACTTTTTAAATACTAGGTGGTTAGTAATAATAAAACGTTTTCGACGGTGATGCTATTAACTGAGCCAACTTGGCATTTTGAATTAATTTTATAAAGGAGTAGCTACCCGGTGTTTAATTAGTCGGGGTGTCACAGGTGGTATCAGAGCATCAGGTTCTAGTGTCCTTTAGGATCTGTACGGCTATTATGTTTCCGCTACGTTCCTTTGATATAGAGCCCTATATTTTAGGACTGTTGTACTCTTTTTGTGTGTACGTTTCGTTCTTCAGCTATTTTAAAGTTTATCTGTAGACTTATAAACTTTGTTCTTATTTCAGATGCATCCACGACGTGCACGACGAGTTCCCAGGAATGCAGTGCCCGAACCCCAGCCCGCTCCAGTTCAGGGCATGTTGAGCGCCGCTGAGGTTGCAGCTATAGTAGCTCAAGTGGTGAATGCCGCGATTGCCGTTATTCAGCAGGCACCGCCTCAGGCGCCGGTTGCCGCGCCAGTCCAGGTTAATGCATTCCCGTCTGCTTGGGAGCGTGTACGTGACGCTTTTCAGAAAGCGCATCCGCCAGAGTTTGCAGGTAGCTCAGACGTGGTAGTCTCGAGCCAATGGAGGAAGGACATACAGAGGCATTTGAGGATGCATGAGTGCTCTGATGTTCAGAAGCAGGTGCTAGCTACTTTCAAGCTAGTTGGATCTGCGCTGCAGTGGTGGGAGTCCATTACCACCGCGGAGGAGAGGGATACCCTCACGATTCAGGAGTTCTGGGTGCGGTTCGACCGCAAGTACTTTCCGTCCGCTGTTCATACCGAGATGAGGAGGAAGCTGATGAGTTTGAAGCAGGAGGGCAAGACAGTGGCCGAGTATGAGTCCGAGTTCACTAACCTGTTGAATATCGTTCCAGACGAGATTCCAACAGAGAAGAAGAAGATAGAGAAGTTCACTGATGGGATGAATTGGAGGATCCGTCAGCATCTGCTAGGGAACCTATCGTTGGCCACGTATTCTGATGTGGTTAACGCTGCACTATTGCACTGCCAGGACCACCGTTTTCATATGGCCGAGGGTAAGCGGTCAGGGGAGTCTAGCCATCAGGGCAGGACGGGAGGACATGGTGCCAGCGGGGCACAGACCGGTCAGGGGCAGAGACAGACTGAGCAGGGTACCCAACAGGGGGATAATAAGAGGTTCCAGTCAGGGAACTACAGGCAGGGACAGGGAGGTTTCTGTCAGGGCCATCAGGGTCCAAACGGCCAGCAGGGCCAACAGGGACAGAATGGGCAGCAGTTCCATCAGGGCCAGCAGGGCCAAGGGAGGAATGGTAACGGCCACCAGGGCCGGGGACAGCAGGGGCAAAGGGGAAGGAATTTCCCAGGGAATCGCTTCACTTGTGGCAAGACTGGCCATAAGAAGCAGGATTGTCCTGATAGGGGCAGGGCCCCACAGCAGCAGCAGGGTGCTCGCCAGGAGCCACAGAGACCCATGTTTCCCGCCGCTCTTCCTGCACCGCCACAGATGGCAGCTTTGCCACCCATTCTTGCAGTCCCAGCTCAACAGGGTCAGCTACAGTATGGACGTGTCTACAACGTTCACCAGGCTGCAGTTCCACAGGCACCGCCCGCGATTGAGGGTACGTTTCCTATCCATGGCACTATGGGTCGGGTGTTATTTGATACGGGTGCTACACACTGTTTTATTGCTACACACTTCGCGAAAGCTTTAGGATTGTTAGCTACGGCAGAGAGCACAGTGACGTGTGTCGACTCACCATTGGGGAATGGGTCACTTATTTTCTTTATATGCCGGGGAGTGGGGGTAGAGGTTGGTGGTTTGGTATTACCTGCGGACATGTTAGTGTTAGACATGCATGTTCACGATGTGATCATCGGTATGGATTGGCTCGTAGCATATAGGGCCATGATTGATTGCTTCAGCGGGAGCATTGTTTTTGCCATTCCGGGGCAGGAGATGTTTATAGTGGCGATGCCTCGCCCAGAGGGAGGATCGACCGCTCATCTGTATTACATTGAGGAGGATACCTCTAGGGAGGTTGTGATTCCTTTGGATTCGATCCCGGTTGTCAGGGAGTATTCAGATGTGTTTCAGGAGATACCAGGCTTACCACCCAGTCGAGAGATAGACTTCGTTATTGACTTGCTACCGGGTACGAGACCTATAGCACGTGCACCGTACCGTATGGCTCCAGCTGAGATGCGAGAGCTACGGAATCAGATAGAGCAGCTGTTAGGGCAGGGCTTTATTCGTAGGAGTACCTCACCTTGGGGCACTCCAGTCTTGTTTGTTAAGAAGAGGGACGGTTCACTGAGGTTGTGTGTGGACTACCGAGAGTTGAATAAGGTCACGATACGGAATAAGTATCCGTTGCCTCGAATCGATGACTTATTCGACCAGTTGAGAGGAGCTTCTTTCTTCTCGAAGATTGACTTGAGGTCGGGATATCATCAGTTGCGTATCAAGGAGGAGGATGTCTCGAAGACTGCGTTCTTGTCGAGATATGGTTCTTATGAGTTTCGGGTTATGCCTTTCGGCTTGACCAACGCTCCAGCAGTGTTTATGGACTTGATGAACAGGGTGTTCAGAGATTTCCTCGATCAGTTTGTCATTGTCTTCATTGATGACATCCTGGTTTACTCTCAGACAGAGAAGGAGCACGCTGAGCATTTGAGGCAGGATTTGCAGACACTTCGTCAGAACGAGCTGTATGCAAAATATGAGAAGTGCGGGTTTTGGCTGAAGGAGGTCCAGTTTTTGGGTCACATTATTTCCGACCAGGGAATATCAGTTGATCCAGGGAAGGTATCAGCGGTGAGGGAGTGGGGACAGCCCACGACACCAACGGAGATTCGTAGTTTCTTGGGTCTAGCAGGATACTACAGGAGGTTTATTCGGGGTTTCTCGGAGATAGCAGGTCCTTTGACACATCTTACTCGTAAGGGTGTGCCATATATCTGGAGTGATGCTTGTCAGTTGGCATTCGATGAATTGAAGGACAAATTGACCTCAGCACCTGTGTTAGCATTGCCGAGACCGGGAGTTGAGTATTTAGTTTACACCGATGCGTCTTTGCAAGGGCTTGGAGGTGTTTTACAGCAGGAGAGACAGGCCATAGCTTATGCTTCCCGTAAGCTTAAGCCTCATGAGAAGAATTACCCCACACATGATTTGGAGTTGGCGGCAGTGGTATTTGCCTTACGGATTTGGAGGCACTATCTTTTGGGGTAGAAGTTTCAGCTGTTCACGGACCACAAGTCCCTACAGTATCTGTTCACGCAGAAAGAGTTGAATATGCGGCAGCGTAGGTGGCTTGAATTTGTGAAGGACTGCCAGTTCGACATCCAGTACCACCCGGGTAAGGCTAACGTGGTAGCAGACGCGTTGAGCCGCAGGCCAGCAGAGGAGGTGGCAGAGGTGTGGAGAGCTAAGTAGAAGGAATTGGGACACCAGGATGCAGTGGCCCGATCTTTCATATCTGTGATGACCGTTACACCGCAGATTGTCACGAAGGTAGTACGGGCGCAGACCGATGACTCGTTCTGTCAGGAGCAGATAGTTCGATTACTAGCAGAGGGAGCCGAGTCCTATACCGTTAGCTCAGACGGGGGATTGCGCTTCAATGGGAGGTTGGTAGTTCCGGAAGGGGAAGAATTGCGGCACGATGTTATGGCTGAGTCGCACGGCTCACGGTTCGCGGTACATCCCGGAGGGGACAAAATGTACCAAGACATGAGGCGGCAATATTGGTGGAGCGGTATGAAGAGAGATATCGCTGAGTTTGTCTCGAAGTGCGCCACTTGTCAGCTTGTAAAAGTGGATCATCAGAGACCAGCAGGATTGCTATAGCCGTTGGAGGTTCCGGTGTGGATGTGGGAGAGCATATCCATGGATTTTGTCACGGGGTTGCCTACGTCGCAGAGGGGTCACGACTCCGTTTGGGTAATTGTGGACAGGTTGTCCAAGGTCGCTCACTTCTTACCCGTAAGGACTGACTACACTACGGGACAGTATGCCCAGCTTTTCATTTAAGAGATTGTGAGACTTCACGGTGTGCCCCTGAATATCGTGTCTGACAAAGACAAGATATTTGTTTCGAGGTTTTGGGAGAGTTTCCAGGAGGCAATGGGCACGGAATTGCGGTTGAGTACGGCTTATCATCCGCAGACCGATGGGCAGACAGAGCGCACCAATCAGATGTTGGAGGACATGCTACGCATGTGCATTATTGACTTCGGGGGTGGATGGGAGCAGTACCTTCCACTGGTGGAGTTTGCTTACAACAACTCCTATCAGTTCACTATTGGCATGGCTCCGTTTGAGGCATTGTACGGTAGGCCTTGTCGTTCCCCAGCATGTTGGTTGGAGGTGGGGGACAACAAACTACTTGGGCCGGAAGTGATTCAGGATACTTCGGCAAGGATTGAGTTGATTCGGAGTCGCATTCGGTTAGCTCAAGACAGGCAGAAGAGTTATGCTGATGCGAAGAGACTTTTCAGGGAGTTCCAAGTGGGGGACCAGGTTTTGCTCAGGGTTTCTCCGATGAAGGGGATTATGCGATTCGGGAAGAAGGGAAAGTTAGCACCGAGGTATGTGGGGCCGTTTCCTATTATTGAGCGGATCGGACCGGTCGCGTATAGACTTGGGTTACCGGAACGTTTGCATCGGATTCACGACGTGTTCCATATTTCCTCGCTGAGGAAATACCTTAGAGATAATTTGGCTCATTCTCACATTGCTGTGGAGGACATCGATCTCCAGCCGGATAGCTCTTACGAGGAGGGGCCAATTGCTATTTTGGACCGAAGCGAGAGGAAACTGCGGTCAAAGATAGTCCCGTTAGTACGTGTTCAGTGGCGACATCACAATGTCGAGGAGTCCACATGGGAGCGCGAGGATGAGATGCGCGAGCGTTATCCAAAGCTGTTTTTAGCAAGTACCTTCTAGTTTCGAATTTCGGGACGAAATTCAGTTATTAGGGGGGGAGTATGTAATACCCCGTATTTTTGACTATATTTATTATGGGATTAATTAATTAAATTGCGTACTAATTGGAAATTAATCCGGGTTATAATACTAATGTGATGCGAGTTGGTATTTGATTATGTGCATATATGATTATATATGGACTTGGTATTATAAAAAATTTGTCGTGGGATTTATATACGGCATTTTAGAAATTTTGTTGAGACGCGTGGGACCGCCGCGTCACGGTATAATATTTTGATAATAAAAGTGAATTTAAAATCTATAATTCGTATGATCGTTTTGAGTGCGCCAACGCGTCCGGAAGGGTCGAGATAGTCAGAAAACACTAGCCGGGGGTATAGTTTGGGTCCCGGGGTATTTTTAGGCCATACCGGTAACTTAAAGGGTATTTTAGTAATTTGGTATTTTTGGGTAATTAAAAGTGACGAAAATTGAGAGTTGTAATCTGATAAGGAATTGACCCAACCAACCCTTTATTAACCCCATAAGCTACGTAGGTTATCATTTAGTCTTCCAACTCTCCCAAAGAAAACCCTAGCCACCATAGCCATCTTTGGAAGAAGAAAGCTTAGAGAGGAAGGGAAAGAGGAGGAATTCTGCAGAAAATCTGCAGAAAGAGATTACAAATCCAACACCAGATTCAGAAACAATCAAGGCAAGTGATTTATTCCATTTAAATTTCAGAGAATGCTTCTTCCATGTTAGATTATTCATAAATTTTGTATGTTCTTAGAAGATAATGAAAAACCCATAAGATTGGAGTCATTAGTTTAAATTTTGGGATATAGGTTGCATGTAGAATGTTACTGGGAGATTATATTAAGAGAATTATCGACTTTTGTTATACCAAAAATGGATTTAAGATGAAGTTTATGAATGTTCTTGAGATAAAATCTGGAAACTAGGTTTTTGATGAAGTTTGACCCATATGTAGCCTTTAGATGTTGAATTAGTGGTTTATGGACGTTAGTAATATTGTAGGATTGTTATATGACATTACTATAACGTTATATTTGAGAATCATACGTTAGAAATAAGTTTTGGGACGTTTTCAAATCTGCAGAATGAAGCAGTCCGTAGCCATACCTATTCGATCGATCGATCGACATTCATCAGTCGATCGATCGACTGGATCGATCGATCGACCTTCCCAGAATGAGTGAAATTTTCCTTAATATGATTTTAATGGTGGAAACCCTCGGAGAATATGTTTGGAGACTTTGTGAATACCCTTAACTTTAAGGAAGACTAGTAGGCATGATTAAGAAGTGGGACTTTAATCAGAATGAAAATTGAGGAATTATTCTATATAAATGAAATTCGTTATGTGAGTTAATATTTGGGTTAATAGTACAAATTTGAATAAGTTGATGAAATAAGGTTTGGGGCAGAAGTAAAGACCTTAGGTATAAAGATATTATGGGAACTTAGTAGTCTATTCGTGATAGGTTTTAAGTTTAAGGAACTACGACGTGAGACGTGTTGGTAATTTAACCTTATATTAACGGGAGACTTGAAATACATAAGTTTGGAATAATGGTATTATGATATAGCTTATACCTTATTAAAATGGTGATATCTAAGATGTGTGAATGCTTAGTATATAATTTATGTGTATGACATACCTACCATACTTGCTATCACGGGGGAGGTTTGCGTTCGCTTAGGACCCTCTAATCCTTGTGTGCCTACGGGGGGGATATAGACTGGTACCTTGATGAACATAGGTCATTGAAAGACTTATTGTGATATTAATAAGTCCGCTGATCATGGGAGCGTAGGTATGTGCGTGACCCATGTGATGGTGACTGTGTTCGCCTCCATTATTTGTGATGTTGTTATCGGTAAACTATTCCTGAGAGATTCGGAATATGTAATCCTTATGTACGTGATGTACCGGGATGGATAGCAGAGTATGTGTGCACCATAGCTTAGATTGCGGGGTGCTTGTATCGTATATTTATGATGTGAAAAATATACATTAAATTAATGGAAATCCTCATGTTAATGTTGTAAAAATATTACGGTATTGTTTCGAAATATATAATGAGTTAGCTGATAGTTATATCAATGGCATAGTTATTAACTGAGTTTACGTTAAACCTCTATTAAATTACGAGCGTTGTTATGTTAAATTAACCGAGTAAGATGGGTAGAACCTTTGGTAGTCTAGCTAGTTACGTTGTCACTTAGCTAGTGGAAATGGTAGTTATAGATGGGTACTTACGTTAGGAGTGCACAGTTAGTCGAGAGGTGAGAATTTAATGTGAGTGCACGTCCTAACATGTACTTTGCATTTAATGTTTTAAATGTTTTTAAAGCACTTGCAGGTTTTTAAAACGATTTCCACTTTCGGGCTCTGACCCATTTGCTTTCAAATATATTTTCTTGTAAAATCATTTTAGGTGCCCAGCCACAAGGACACCAAGCATAGGATTCTCATTCAGGTGACGAGCTGTAGCTGTTTGTGGAAGCTACAGGGACTTGCTTTTAGACGCCTCTCTCATTTGGATTCCAGTCTCAGCATCTATCAGTTGTAGGGCATGTTGCCTAATTCTATTAGACATCTTTTACATTTCAGTTTTCAGACTCTAGCATGTATTGCTCAGTATTCAGTTTTTAGTTATTTATTTCAGTTTACTTATCAGTTGTGGGATTTGTATTGAGGAGTTTTTCCTCCAGAGTTTATTTACATTTTGTGATGGTTATTCGTTTTACTTCAGTCTGGTGAATGGTGTTATTTAGTTATTCATTACTCTTGTTGCATGTTAATCAGATTTAATAAAATTTGGCACTTACTTTTTAAATACTAGGTGGTTAGTAATAATAAAACGTTTTCGACAGTGATGCTATTAACTGAGCCAACTTGGCATTTTGAATTAATTTTATAAAGGAGTAGCTACCCGGTGTTTAATTAGTCGGGGTGTCACACCTTACCGGAACCCTTACAACAAATCCATGATGTGTTTCATGTTTCCTCTTTGAAAAAGTATAAGAGGGGTGAAGGAGCCCTTTGGCATATTCCTTTGGAGGATATAGATTTGCAACCCGATATTTCGTATGAAGAACAACCAGTTGCAATCTTAGAGCACGGGAAGCATAAATTGAGATCTCGAGTGGTGCCCTTGGTGTGAGTTCAATGGGGTCATCACAACGCCAAGGAATCAACGTGGGAGCGTGAGGACGATATGCAGGAAAAATATCCACATCTCTTCTTGCAAGGTACGCCTGAATTTTGAGGGCAAAATTCCCAAATAAGGGGGGGGAGTATGTAACAACCCTCACTTTTGAGAAATGTATTTCATATTAATTTACTATGTGAAGTAACTATATAAAATAATGGAAGATGGAGTAAATATTGATTAAGTGAGTTAAAAGATAATATTTACTAGATCGTTGCATATTTACTGTTATGTGTAGGTAAATATCATCATGTTACATTTTATAGTGTCGCATGCTTTGAACGACATTTGTGGTTTAAATGGAGCCGAAACTTGAAATCAATTATAAAACTGTCGAATGCTAATTTAGAGGGCATAGTTAGCCCCGAAATAGTCGAGATAGTCAAAATAAGTGTCATATTGTATTTTTGTATTTCGGGCACTTTTGACTGATTATGGCTTATATATGTAGTTCCGAGTCATTTTAATGTGATATTGACACTTAAAGATGGGAATTAAGGATAGAGGCACGTTTAAGTCTTGCACCTCATTTTATTCTCTTAAGTGTATTTACTAAACCTATAGAGAAAGAGAGGAGAAGAGAATTGTGGAGAAAGAGGAGAAAAGAAAGAGATTGGAGATTGAAGCTTGGAGTTGTTGCTACCAAAGGAAAATCTAAAATCTCAACCTCAAGGCAAGTTTTCTTACTTGCTAATATATGATTTAGGGTGAATAAATTGTGTGATTGTTGTGTATGTGAATCAATTGAACAAATATGGATTTTGTGGTGTTTGAGCCCTAATCATTGTATAATTTGATGATTATGTGGAGTATAGTGGTTGATGTGTGTAGAAATGGAGGAGATATGGGTTTTGGAAAAAAAACTAGGGTTCATAACCCGTAGGCCCATTCTTGGCTGATTCGTAGGGGCGAATCGATTCACTAAGGGGTGAGGTTACAGGTCTGCAAATCTGAATCGATTCGGGTTAAGGCTGAATCCATTCGGTCTGAGGCAGAAAGTTGGTTTATCCATCCGAATCGATTAGCGTTTGGGCGAATCGATTCACTGCTTGGGGCGAATCGATTTGGGACTAGGGAGAATTGATTCAAAAATCCAGCTATTTTGAGTTAATTTTCTAACTCAATTTTTATCCGTTTCTTTTAGGCTTAGGACTTAGGAACCTTCTTGTATGAAGTAATCTTAGTGTCCTAAAGTCTTATATTGGTTAGGCAACTATCTTATGTTAGAAGGGGATAGTTAGAACTTATTTCGGGGATTAGTAAATAGAAGTTTAGGTATTTTTTTCCTTAATTAGTTAATGTAATATTTAGAGATGTAGAATTAAATAATTGAAGAGATTTTGTCACGTTATTGGGAGATGCTAGACTTGGTGGTTTATAATAACACCATAAAATGTTTGGAGAATAATTAAGGGTTCATCATTCATTGAGGTTATAATGATGGCATGAATTACGTATGGCTCCGGATAAAATGTGATGTATATATTAAAATGAAAATAATATGGTAAATAATAATTTACTTAAACACACCTCTCTAAATGCTATCATAAGGGAAGTACGCGCATGAGGTGAAGTCCCCTGGCTAGTGAATGCAGGGTGAATATAGTCCTCGGCCATAGGACCGGTTATTATGTATGTTGTATTTATTGTACGATGTGGGGTAATTTCGGGTGTGGTTATGACTCACTCGCAGGTATATGGCCACTTCCCGACATTGCATTGTAGGATGCCCAGGTTGTCTTGTTTGATAGGCCCTGGAAGATGATAGCCATTTAGGGGCACGTCCAGTGGGGAAACTAGGAAGGACGGTCTTAGAATCGTTATATATAGTTGAATATAACTATTCTTATTCAAGTGGGACTTGATTTATGATAAATTCCTTAAAGAGAAATTAACTTTGATTACGTTTCCTAATGAGATATGCAACGATGAAATGAAATAGTGTAAAGGATGGAAATTCTCAGTTAATAATATTCACTTATATCCCCTTGCATAACTAAATTTAACTTCTGATTATTTAAATTGCCTTAGTTTATGCTTTGAGCTTGAGTAGATAGACTCGTATCACTATCTATCATGATTAACTATTCATAACTGTCATACTCTTTATTCATCTGGTGACCATATAAAATCAGGCCCTAACCTGTTCATATATCTTGTTGTGCGTGAATCTTATATTCGCTCAGGTGCTCCGCCGTAAGGATGCCCGTATTGACTTCCCCACTCCGGTGTCTTGGAACTGCAACACTTTGCGGATGTTGCGGGATATTTTGTTATAGACGCCCTCATGTTTTTGTATTCTAGTTATGATCGGGTTCTTTATTCGAGCGTGTGGCCCAAGCTTTTGTACTTGCCTACTGTAATGTATTATGTAACTTAAATTAATTGTTGTAATGCGTAGTAAGAGACTGTTAATCGACAGTATATTCGGTTATTGTGTTATATATGTAATGTTCAGTTTTATTCTTGTTGATTTCATTCACCTTTTTTTTTCAAATTTGGGTTGTTTAAATGCTTTCTTTAACTTATAAAATATTTTTTTTGGCAACCCGTTTTCTGAAATATAGGGTGGTTATCCCGTATACTTATTGTATTATTGTGATGCTGAGAATGGTCTATCTATGATTCTTATTATTATTGGAATATCGGGCTGGCCACCTCTTATTTTGATAAGCGGGTTGTCACAGTACTCTTGTGCCACGAACAAGGGTCCAGTGGCTAGACGAGCAAACCTTGATGTCGCATCACCCGTCTCTAAGAGATGAGAATATAGATAAATTAATTATATTAGTTGTAAAATTTGAGTGTAATGTAACGTTATATAACGACCATTTTCATTATAATTACCTCTTGTGCCAACTACAGCCTAAATTCGCTGTCTGATTGTACCATTGATTTTCATCTTTTATTATTCTCACATGCTTCATATTTTCTGAATATTACAAAATTAATCATGTATAAAATAATCTAAAATAATGTTAAACATTATAATAATCGAAACTTACTTTTTTCATTCTTTGGCATCTTTATGTGTGTCAAATAGATAACGAGTTACTTGTTCATGTTGCAAACTCGTTAATTTCACTCGTTTTCCCATCACATGACCACCATCATCGATGAACTCATCAGTGTCATCAACGCTAGTCAAGTCAGACATATATTCCCGAGTATATATTGATGACTCCGCGGTGATGTATTCCTATTCAATTGATCCTGCAATGTTTCGTGTATTCTTGATGTAATCTTTAAAAACTTCATCAATCTTTCAAACGGATACATCCACCGATATCTAACCGGACCATATAGAAGTGCCTCGTCGTATAGGAGTACCAACAAGTGAACACTTATGTCAAAGAATACTGGGGAAAAGTACTTCTCCAACACATAAATTACTTCGGTCACCACCAATTTTACGGTCACTATGTGTTCTCGATTGACTACCTTCTCACTAATTTGCATAATAGCCCTTCGCAAATCCTCATGCTTGGAGAAGCAGTGCTTAAACAATAAAGGAACCAATTTCATGATCACATGTCAATCATGGGACGTACACTTATGTAAATCATGAGCAGCATAATTCATAATCCTTTGCAAGTTGGACGCAAAATTAGATGGGCCCTTCATATTATATATTGTGTTTAAAATCACCATCTTTTCCCCACTCGTCAAAGTAAACGCACCAGGGGGAATTATTATCCTTCCCCTACTATCTTCTTTCAACCATAGTTGTGGCTTAAGTTTCAACGATTTAAGGTCTTTTCGTGTATTTTCTCCATCCTTCGAATGACTCCCCCCAAGGCAAGTGCCCACAATATGTTCAGCCAAGTTCTTCTCTGCATACATCACATCCAATACATGGCGCAACGGGTTATTCTTCCAATAAGGTAAGTCAAATAAAATTGACCTCCTAGACCATGCCTTTCTTGTCTCAGTTTCATTCCCAGTTGGGGTCTTCTTAGGCTTGACATTCTTAAATTTGGGATTCTTACCTAGCATATTAGTACAACATTCAGAAGATTTAATTTCAATTTCTGAACCCGAAAGTTGTCTCGGTGGTAGCCTATGTTCAACCCCGCCTAGTAAAAAATTGGAACCTTTCTTAAATCTGAATCTATGAGCCGAGGGTAAAAAAACTCATATGGAAATGGTATATATTTTTGGAGCTAAAGGATACATGAAGAGATTCAGTCTCCTCTCCATAAATAGGACACCCCAAATAACCATTTACTACACAACCGAATAATGTCCCATAAGATGGAAAATCATGCATTTCCCACATCAACATAGCTTTCAACGTAAACTCTTCTTTTCTAAAAGAGTCAAATGATTGCACACCCTCTTCCCACAACTCATTTAATTCTTATACCAAAGGAGCCAGGTAGACGTCGATGTCATCACTTGGTGCCTTTGACCCAGGTATCAACAAAGCCATCATCGAAAATTCAGGTCGCATACACTGTGAAGGAGGGAGGTTGAGTGGGGCTAGGATCACTGGCCATACACTCTGATTGGTGATTAGATTTCCAAATGGATTGAAACCATCTATTGATATAGCCAAACGAATGTTGCGTTGTTCTCGAGCAAAATTGAGATACTCATAATTCATCCTCCTCCAGGCTGTAGAATCAATAGGATAACGGATGATATTACCCCCTACTTCTGCCCTAGCATGCCAAGTCATTGCCTCCGCTATCCATGGTAATGTGAAAAATCGCTTTAATATAGGCCCAATGGAAAAATATTTCAATACTTTTTGAGGCACTTTTGATCTTGTGCCTTCCTCACTAGTAGATTGGACATATCTAGGTTCATCGCATACTGGACAATGATCGAGATTTTCATACCCTTTTTGGTATAGTATGCAATCATACACATAAGCATGAATCGATTTATACTTCATTACCAAACCTTTTAAACTGTTCTTCATAACAGGATAGCTATTTGGAAGTGTATTCTCCTTGGATAATAAGCCCTTCACCCATTTCAGAATTCCTGTCACGCTATTGCCAGACAAACCGTACTGCATCTTCAAACTGTGCAAACCAACCACGGTATGTAAAGTTGTTTGATCTTTCTCACAACCAGAGTATAACGGTTGGGTCACCTTAAATTTTAAACTTTGGTAGTCATCGTCAAGTTTTATCGTGATATCTTCACGAGCACTTGAACCTTCTACATCATCAGTAACCTCATTCTCCTCTGCTTCATAAACTCCGTACGCATCATTAACTAAATCCTCTAACATATTATGATCTACGTCGTCCCCTTCTACATCTATCCTACTTGTTGAAGGTTATTGTGAAGGTTGGTCGGGGACAAAAGGAACTTTCAATTCACCGTGAAAACTCCAAAATCGATGACTATCTTGTATACCCGATCTTAACAAATGTAGTTCAACTGTTTTCCACTCAAACACCTTACCATTCTTACACCTAGCACACGGACACGAAAATCTTCATCATTATGACATCTCTTTGCGTATTTCACAAATTCGTTAGCACCTCTGCGAAACACACCCCCCATTCTATTTGTCTCACCCATCCACTCTTTGTATTTCGGATATCCTATCACAGCTACCACAACTAATCACCTATTAAAGGTAAACAAAACTTAGATTTATAGTATGTTTCATTTAATTATGTCTTATTTATATTCGATTTTTAAATTTCAAATTCAAATTCAATTTATAATAGAAATTTCTATTTCCTCCATCTCCTCTAAAGGGTGAGTGGTCCTATCCCATTCAAGATCGCATTTTTCTGTAATATACTTAACAGCTCATGCACATTGTTATGATTTGAGAAGAATTCGGCAGCATATCCCCGTAGTTCTCCAAGTACACGACGTAGATTGGCAAGTGTGAGTGTTATTTCAATTGCTCAATTCAAATAACAGTCACACTTGTCAATCTAGTATGTACCCAGAGAACATTAGGATACGACTGCAGAACTTCCTCCAAAAGTAAAAACTTTAAGCAACTAAGAATATTATACAGAAATAATGCAGTCTCAAACTGTCCAAACGGGACAATTCGAGAGATCTCATTACAGGGGTAATGACTCTCGAATGGGTCTAAGGGATATTGAATGCGTACGCATAAGAACTAGAAGGCTAGTATCTATGTGCACTATATGTAATTTCAAGTAATTTCATTTAACTATCATATTATATATATATATATTATTCGATATACAAAGTAATTTTCAAAAAAAGTTGAAAAATCCCACCCCCATATGGACAATAATCCCGTGGTCATGCCACTTTTAAAATTAACCAACCCAACATCGATTCACTATAATCTAACAGCAACGTCAACAACAAATGTGTATCCCATACTCCTTCTAATTCATCTACTCAAATAATTATTTTCATCAATTAAACTAACAATTAATGTATACAATTATTAATTTATTAATTTACAATGAAGGGCAATCCTACTTTCATAATTAATCATATATTAATTTACTAATTTACAATGAGGGGTAATCATATATTAATTTACTAAAAAACTTAATAATCAATCAATTCGTTTACAAGGGACACTACGCACATACACGCACACTACGCACACATATACACACATGCGCACATACACACACACGCAACCCCCCACCCCTACCCCACCACCCACCCACCCATCCCTGCCCCCTCCCCCCCCCCCCACCCTGCCCCACCCCCTTCCCCCACCACACACACACACAAACAGCCCCACCCCCTCCCCATCCCCCACCAGACACACACGCACACACACCCTGCCCCACCCCCCTCCCCCACTGCGCACACAAATACATAGCCCCACCCCCTCCCCCCACCCCCACCCACCACACACACACACACATATATACACACACACACATATATATATATATACACACACACATATATATATATATATATATATATATATATATATATATATATATATATATATATATATATAAATGGAAGAGAGAGAGAGAGAGAGAGAGAGAGAGAGAAACTAACCTAAAAGTAGAGAAAGAGAGAGGGAGAGCAGCGTAGAGAGAGAGAGAGAGAGAGAGAGAGAGAGAAAAGGAGGGAAGAAATCGGTGGGGGAAAAAAAGGAGGGGAAAGGGTTTTTTGATGGAAAATTTATCACGGACGTGTCACGGTCCTTGACCGTGACAATATTATATGAATTATCACGGTCAATGATCGTGACAAGTCCATGACAAATACAGTTATCACGACCTTGTCACGGTCATTGACCGTGACAAGTCTTTGTCACGGGCTTGTCACGGTCAATGACCATGACACGACCGTGACAAGGCTAGCCGCTGGAAGGGTGCCATTATCCATTTTGGTGTAGTGTATGGACAGTTTATAATGAGTTATAATACTCCAAAGGATAAATGTACTCTTAATTAGCTCATTTCACATTTTGTGGAAGAAAGGTTGAAGCGAGAAGAGAGAATTGAAATTGCTCATATTGCATCTACCTCAAGGAACATAAGAGAGGAAAAGGACTAATGATAAGGTTACTGCAGTTGTAACATCACAACCCAAACCTAAAGATCAACAAAAGAAACAAGTTCAGGATTTAAAATTTGCTTGATTCTTTTCCAGAAACCTGGGCATGTGAAGAAGGATTGTTCTAGATACACCACATGGCATACAAAGAAAGTTACACTTCTCATTTTGGTTTGTTCTGAATTTAATTCTACTTTTGTACCTAACCATGATGCGTAGATTCGGGTGCTACTACTCATGTAAGTATCTCTATGCATGGTTGCCTATGGAGCTGACCGTCAAATGATGTTGAAAGATTCATTTATCTAGGCAATGGCAAAATAGTTGGAATTGAAGCAATTGGGACCTTTTTATTAACTTTTGAAACTGGTCATTTTATTGAATTAATAAATACTTATGTAGTACCGTTTTTCAGATGGAACTTGGTTTCTATTTTTTGTTTTGGATAAATACAGTTATTCTTGTTCACTTGGAAATAATAAAGTTACTCTCTTTTTGAATTCTACTTTGGTTGCGACTGGTTCTTTAATTGATAAATTATATTTATTAAACACCAATGCTTCATTTAATGAAAACTTGCAAAATTAAAATTAACTGATGAGAATTCCGTTACTTTGTGGCACAAGTGTTTAGGTCATATCTCCAAAAGGAGAATAGAGAGACTTGTGTCAGATGGAATACTTCAACCCCTTAATTTCACAGACTTGGATGTTTGTATTGAGCGTATAAAGGGTAAACAGACAAACAAAAGGAAATTAAGTTCCAAAAGGAGTTCAGATGTCTTAGAATTGATACATTTAGGCATTTGCAGTCCATTCCCTACGGCTTCATGGAATGTCCAATAGTATTTTATCACTTTTATAGACAACTATTATCGTTATGGGTACTTATATTTAATTCATAAGAAGTCTCAAGCTCTGGACGTGTTATGGCATTCAAAGCTGAAGTTGAAAATCAACTAGGCAAGAAGATTAAAGTTGTCAAATCTGACTGTGGCGGTGCATGCTATGGAAGATATGATAGATCAGGTGAGCAAAATCTAGAACCTTTTGCCAAATTCCTAGAGACGAAACAGAACGTTTAAGGACATGGTAAGAAGTATGATTGATCATTCTTTTTTTCCATATTTATTCTAAGGAGAGGCACTTAAGACTGCAGTATATATTCTAAATATAGTACTTTGTACAACGGTAGCTAAAATCCCTTATGAACTATGGATAGGCTGAAAACCTTTCATTAAAGATTTACACATTTGGGGGTATCCAGCTGAGGCAAGACCTTATAGGCCAATTGAAAATAAACTGGACTCAAGAACTATGAGCTGCTATTTTGTTAGGTATACTAAACGATTGAGGGGTTTTAAGTTCATTGATCCCTCAACTAAGTCCTTTTTCGAGACGAGAAATGTGAGATTTCTTGAGGATGTTGCGTTTGATGGGGAAGATACGGTTAAGAATAAGAATGTTGTCTTTGAAGAGGAGTCAATTCATCTACCAAACATTGTTCAGCCTGCTGACAGTGTTGAAGGAGACAATAATGAGGACTTCGCTACTCAAAATATAAGAATTATTCCAAAATAGCAAACTCAACAACCTCATGAGCAGTTATAGATCATTTTAATTTATAGCTGCACCATCAGATGGATGTTAAGATGGATTTTCTCAATGGTAACATTGAGGAAACCATGTATATGGTGCAACCCGAAAACTTTGACCCAATTCATCCCATTTGATCCAAAGTCTATGGTTTGCAAACTCGGGAAATCCATATATGGTCTCAAACAAGCTTCTCGTAAATGATATCACAAGTTTAATCAATTCATTATCTCATATGATTTTGAGGTTAATGAAGTAGATGGTTGTGTATATCATAAGTTAAGTGGGAGTAAAATTATCTTCCTTGTGCTCTATGTCGATGACATACTATTAGAAGCGATACAGGCTCATTGCACGAAACTAAGATATTTTTAACTAAGAATTTTAAAATGAAAAATCTTGGGGATGCCTCTTTTATTTTGGGAATTAAGATACACCGAGATCATTCTCAGGGTATCCTTGGATTATCCCAAAACAGCTATATCGAGAAGGTACTCTCTAGATTTGACATGAAAGATTTTGCACAAGGAGATACTCCTATTGCTAAGGGAGATAAGTTTAGTCTCTGTCAATGCCCCAGGAATGAGACTGAAAGTGTAGAAATGAAAAAGGTTCCTTATGCTTTAGCTATTGGGAGACTTTTGTATGCTCAAGTATGTACGCGTTCGAATTTAGTGTACCTAATGGGTATATTAGGAAGATATCTGAGTAACCCTGGAATGGATCAGTAGAAAGCAGCCAAATGGGTTATGAGATATTTTTAGAGAACAAAAAATTACATGATCATCTATCGGAAGTCAAATAATTTGGAGATCATTGGGTATTCTGATGCCGATCTTGCGGGTTGCCAAGACACCAAGAGATCCACTTCTGGCTATGTATACATGTTGTCTGGAGGTCCTATTTTTGGTGGAATGCTAAGAAGTCACTCATTGCACCTTCCACTATGGCAGTAGAGTTCATAGCCTGTTATGAGGCAACAAATCATGTGATATAGCTGTGAAATTTTGTCACTGGGGTGCATATTTTGGATAGCATTCAAAGACACTACAGATATATTATGAAAATAATTCAACAGTTTTATATTCGAATAATAACGGAAGCTTATTAAAGTCTAAGAACATATACATTAAGTTTCTTATTGTTAAGGAAAGAGTTCAGAGTAAGATAGTGCTTATTGAACATATAAGAACAAACTTCGTGCTCGCGGATCTGCTTACTAAAGGCTTACCACCCAAGGTCTTTCATGAGCACACTGCTCATATGGGTGTTGTTCAGTTTAAGGATATTCTATTTTAGTGGGAGTTTGTATTGAGTTTAATGTTCCTTCATTTGACACTACTCAGATACTTTATGTATGTTTCAGTTTTCTGCAGAATAAAGTTGATGGTATTTTCATTTTGTTATTTACTCTGAATGTATTGTCTTTTAATAGTGGTATAACATAAGATTTAAAAGACTAAGGTTTGATCTCACTACAGAATAAAGTTAGGACCAATTGGAAATAGGCATGTTTGAGATCACATTGCATGTAATTTCCAGCCACACATCCATACTTGATCTATGCCGTTGAATATATTTGGTGTGGTGATCATTGATGGATCGAGTTAACACATATATGTAACAAAGGTCGCTTTGGTCTCATACTGGTATAGGAGATGGACGATATTGATTCGGGAGATGTCCTAAAAATAGAAAGCAATTTGGTGCGCACATAAGGTTATTGGATATAATTACATTCGGAATTATTATGTAGCCCAAGTGGGAGATTGTTGGAATATTTTATATATTCCCAATAACTTAATGTGGGATCACATATTAAAATAGTAATTATATTGGGGCTTCAATTTTTAAATAGGCAAATGAAGTGATCTAATTAGGTAAGCTCAAAAGACATCATCAGTAAGTATGGAATCTGAAATGTGTGGTTACCCAAAAGTCACCTATTGGTTACTCAAGAGTCAGCTAATTAGAATTTATGGAGTTTTAATTAGATGTCTATAAATATAATGAAGGGTTCTGGTCCTAAGGCTAATGCACTCAAAAACTCTCCTCCTCATCCCCATTAATGAGAGAGAACTCATAGAGAGAGGGGGATTAGTATGTGGAAGCCCTCCAACCCTCAAGTCTCAATCACCATTATGGATTCAGTCTCAATCATCACTTGGATTCGGGTACACAATTTCTACAATTCATTTATTAGGTAATCTCAATAATCTAATATGTTGATGAATTTTATTTAATATTCCAACAGTTGGTACTTGGGTGAGAGGGTGGTTCGTTAAATTATATCAGGTGATCACCTTGTTCCTTCGGAGACTAGATTTTATGCATGAGCTGGATAGACTATCTAATGAGGCTCTAGGGTGGCGGTGACCAGGAATACCTGGATGTAGTAGAGGAGTTGTAAGGCCATCTCCAATGGGTTGTCCAAATGTGCACATTTAGATTATTTGGGTTCACATTGGGTAGTATATTTTGCACATTTGATACAGAGAAAATGTAGTGGTAATGTAAATTTACTTTGTCAATATACAATGTGTAAATAGTGGAACCCACAGCTGGGCGGCTAAGGTTTGCCCGCCCAGTGTGTGGGCGTATGACTGTTGCCTGCCCAAAGGCTCCCATAGAAATATATATATGTGTGTGTGTGTGTGTATATATATATATATATATATATAGAGAGAGAGAGAGAGGCAGGCTCCTGTGCACGCTAAGTTTGCACATTACCTTTTAAAAGTGTGTAAACTTAGTGCTGGCGCACACCAATTTTTTTATGTGATATTTTAACATTTCAACGGACTCACATAAAAAAAATTAGCTCAAAAAAACTTTTTTTGCTATTTTTAAAAAATCGGTCAAACTTTCGCAGTTTTTAAAGGGCTTAAAAACTGTGAAAGTTTGACCGATTTTTTAAAAATAGCAAAAAAAGTTTTTTTGAGCTGATTTTTTTTATATGGGTTCCTTGAAATGTTTAAATATCACACAAAAAAAATCAACTCAAAAATAATTTTTTTACTACTTTTAAAAGGTAATGTGCAAACTTAGTGTGCACAGGAGCCTGCCTCTATATATATATATATATATATATATATATATATATATATATATATTAATGCTGGGCGGATAAAAGTTACCCGCCTAAGGTGGGGCCCTCATCTTGCCACCTCAAATTTGCATCGTCCCACTCTGAGATATGCCCAAACAATCTAACCCAAAAAATGCATATTTGTATTTTTTTACACATTCCCACTACAGATGGCCTAATGCATGTCTTTCATGGCCTCTCAGTTGATGACCCTGACGTCAATCACGAACATCGATTTTTCCCGGCATAAATTGAATGTCGAGAAAAGCACTAAAAATACCGGTAACACTTTTTGCGGCACTTTTGGCGGCATTTCCACAAGTGCGATAATAGTCAATGTGGTAAAAGAATAATGGCATTTTAAAAAATATCGCAAAAAGTTAGCGGCACTTTTGGCGGTAGTTCCACAAGTGCGGTAGCCAATGTGGTAAAAGAACAATGGCATTTTTAAGCATTTATATTAATGCTGGTAATAACCTTTTAGCGGCATTAACAACATGTTGGTAATAACCTTTTACAGCACCTATTAAATGTTCAACACGCTTTTGGCGGCACTAAAACTTTGCCAAGAATAATAAAAGCGGCATTAAACAAAATGTGAATAATATTTTACAATATATGACTGGGAAGAAGTGTTAAAAAATCATTTATAAAAAGTATTGTTTTTATGTGCAAATACATTACCATAACATTAAATTAAGAGGGCCGTAATCAAATTAAAACGTCATTAAATTAAAACAAATAGCATTCATCGTAAATAAACATAATTGTGCTTGGAACAGTTATCCATCCACAAAATAAAATGTATTATATATCCAATAAGAAAAAGCGGAGAAACATGAAGCGAAACGAAATTTTATATAATGTACGATCAAACATCCTCTTCGACCTACAAATAAAAAAGTCAATCATTAGTCATTGATACTTATTCTTTAGTATTTTAATTAAAAAATTAAAATTAAAAATTAGTAAATTAGTAATATGATACGCTACAGTTGAATGATATGCATCTCCAATTGTGGACTTCTGTCCATATGGTCTGGACAATGGTTCATTTATTACAAATATTTTCTCAATATATACTTTCTGCAAGTCTTCACCTAGTGGCGTACCCCCCACTTTTGTTGAAGGGTCCTTGCTCACAATGAATCCACATGCCACAACCACTTTTAGAAGTCCGTAAGTAATAAGGTCTATAATTTTAGGAAGTGCGTTATTTGAGACCCTTTGTCGTAGTTAATAGTGCTTCTTCTTCTTCTTCTTTGATGGCTCTTTCTACAAACAAGATGAATATGTCATCAGCCATATATTTCTGGAAAAAAATCGACAAAGTTTTATTTATTTTTAAGACATTCCAAAAAATTAAAGACTATATACAACCAAATAAACCAACAACCTAATGTCAAGTACACATAAACTCCCCAAGAAAGCACAGATATATTGTGCCCTTTGAAATCCTTTAAATTAGTAACATACCTGGATTGAAGTAACATTCGTTTGTTCACTAACACGAGCAGCGGTCTCGGGGGCAGCCAAGTGTTGAGAATTTGCAATCTATAAAAAATGAATTATTTCAGTCATGAAAATATAAAGTCTTAAATTATGATTTTAAAAAGTAGTTATCTACTTACCTATTGAGATGGAGCTAAATGGTGATTTTATTGTGGTACCACTACATGATGAAATTGGTTCGTTTGTTCTAATTGTTGCTCGGGTTACAAAATAAACCTCTATAATGGTATGTTTTTCTCGTTGGAGGATTGAGGAACCTGTTAATAGCATAGTTTAATATTAGAATATATATTTCTATATATACACGATAACTAAGTACAAAAGATAAAAGTGTGTACTTATTAACCTGTTTCGATACGACAGAAGGATAAGTCATCATGTGTGTGCGTACCAACTTAAACTGAGACTCTAAATAATCAAATTTATCCAGAACTTCAGATCGAATATCATATCGTAGCCTCTCATACTCTTTTTCATTAACCTTCGGTCGCTTAGTTCCATGCACATCAGTTGGAGATAGTTCATGCCCATAAGCTCGAAAATGACCGTGTTTATCGGGTCCCAGTACTTCATAAAATATCTCGCTTTACGACTAACGAATTCATTACAATCTGGCGAAAGTTGATCTGCTTTTTGCCTCATTTTTTACTGAAATTAAATTATTCTTATTATATACCCATGGCGCTTTCGTGTCTTGTGTTTTAATTGATCACTTTTCAGAGGCATCTTTTCATGACTGGAGGGTGCTACATCGGTTGCTTGAATGCTTTCGGTACCTATAAGGAGGAGGAAAATGTTGTCATGAAAATCGAACAATATTATGGTATAACAAAGAAAAAATCTCATCTTGCTAGCATAAGAGGAAAATTATAAAGACATCAAGAGTAAAATTGCTTCAAATATTAAGCCAACTGCTATGAGGTCAACTCTTATGTTTTAGTTCTCTCTCTTAAAAACATCACATCACCTTGCACTCACTTTTCTTACTAATTTCAGTTTTCTTTACTCTCTCTCACAATACCCCATACTCTTTTGCCCCCTGAACCTCTGAGAATTGCAAAAGTTAACCACCAAAATTTTGTAACGATCTAATAATGAAATTTTATATTTCGACTCCAAGACTTTCTAAAAAATATAAATAATCTCAAAATGGCCATGGGTCTTGCAGTATACATGGCCAGATTCGTAGCCACAAATAGTGCCATAAACAGGGGTACGAGCACGAGTTGCATTGTAGACATGGGAATATACTATCACAGTTACACATAGAATTTTAGAATTAGTAAGTAAACAAGAGGAACAAATAAACGAAGGCTCCACGAAAATATTTTTTTTCAACAAAAAACAATGAAAGCCTACGAAAAAAATGATGGTATTTGTCTATAAGGGGGCAATTTCCTGCCCAATGGGTAAGAACAGACTATGGTAGAGTTCTCATGTTAATTAAAAGGGATTAGCTACGTAAACTAACAAATATCTATCCATAGTTAAGAGGAAAAAATAAGAAACCAACAATCGTGTAAGAGCATAATCATCAAACCCTTACCAGTAATCCCTGTGTCTATTCACTATACAACCGAGCAGCTGCCCAATATTACACAAAGTTCTTCTTCACCCGCTTCATGAGATCCACAATGCAATCACCTTTATTATTGTACTCAAAGCAGTTTTCCCATATGTATTTCACATCCTTTAACACGTTTGCTGAATTCATGTACTTGACATCGTTTTCAAGATTGATGCATATTGTAGAAAAATCCATAGGTGTATCAATGACATCAAAATAATCTTGCTTCCCACCCCACCACAAAAGGATAAAAAATTAGTGAAAATATATAAAGCAAAATAAATGAAAAAAGGAAGAAGAAAAAGAAGAAGTATACATTGAGAGCAATTCATACTTATAGGTATACACAATGCAATAGGATTCACTGGAGCGTTGAAGGGTTGAGTTGCATCCATTTTTATAATCTTCTTAATCACCTAAGATGCGAAAAAATGAAGAGAATATAAACAAATATAACTTCATAAGCACGTTACAAATTGATATCACCAATGAAAGACAATAACCTTATTCTTACTATCATTTTAAAATGCCCCCATATAAAAGACAATAATTATTGTTGAAGATGAGAGACAATTATACCTCTATCTATGTATAATTCAAAGAGAAAAGGTAATATTGAGCATTGAGCCTCAAATTATACCTTTATCTATTGCCAATCAAAGTTTTATCCCAAAAAAGAAATGTGGTAGGGGTATCTCTGTAATTTTACCCAAAAACGGTAGCGGTATTAATGTCATGAATTACGATGAATCTGAACCAAACAATTTACAAGACTGTATATCAAATAATTTACAAGAGTGGTGGTTGGGTCTGAAAGAAGGATGGTTGGGGCGGTAGTGGAAGGAGAGTGAAGAGAGGATTGTCTTGTGTTTAATAGGTTTGACTAACAGATTGAATGGAAGTTAAACAGAATGGAAGATATTGGAATTTGTTCTTTTAAAAAAAGGATGTATTGCAAAACCAATCATAATTGGGCGGTGAAGTCAAAATAACCCTCTTTTTTAACAAGTCGCCATATGAATCCATATACACAATATATACTTGATGACTCGTATGAACATATTTACTGTTGGGATCTCAAAGTTGTATCTAACTTAATGTATATACAATTTTTTATAGATCATTATTGTCTAATTTTTCAATAAATTTTAGTTTAAAACTACAATACAACTTTTAGGTTTTCAAATTGTGCAAGAAGGGGGAATTAACTTGGGATTGTAAATAAGCAAGGAAAGAATAATATAGCTAATGTCCTAACTGTTGTAAACAACACGCATGAACATACAGTTTGGATTTGGGGGGTTTGGGGTTGTCAACTTGTCAGCATCTATTAAGGGAATGAATGAATTATTAGTTTAACCTTTCTAAGTTTATCCTGATTGTTTAGAAAGGTCTAGCTGCAGGTACAGATAGTGTGAAGAAATTTCAGGCTTACCCTAAGATATTGAACAAACGAGTTAACCTGCGCACGAAATTGTGATCCTAGAACAAGATCCAGCAATTCACCAATTCTCTTTTGCTTGTCCTCTACAATAACATGTAATAAAAGTTAATGAACGGTACACAAGAGTTCAATGTTATCCAACTTAGATTGCAACACAACTATAAATCATAGTACCTGTTAGGCAATATCGAAATGCATAGGAATAGAAATCCGCAAAATTTGATTGCCTTCTGACCTTTTTAAAGGGGAAAACCAAAGGAAGATAAAGAAAAAGTGAAGAAATCAACCGCTTCAAGCCTTTAAACAAGGTTCAACACTAAGTATATGGTACCTCTTTCTCAAGCTCTGGAAGATCTTTCTTTAATTTAACTATTGTGTCAGCTCGCGGTGCTTTGAGACCTCTTCGCCACTCCTCCTATTAAGGATAACATTAGCAGAGTCATCTAAAAGAATGAATTATTTTTTGTATTAATGAAAAAATTAATTCATTTGGCTAGATATAAAGGACGAATTTAGCAGTATGAACTATATAATAAAATGACTAATATCAATCTTGATCCGTTTATTTTTATCAGTGACTGAAATTAGACTTGCAAAAGATGAAAAAGATAAGAAATAAGAAACAAAGACGAAATAAATCAGCTCGAGTGAGAGTTGAAAGTTCTCCATTTTGTAGAAGTTTATATTCTAAAACGAAATTATCCTCGAGGAGAATCATGATTTCACTGAACCAAGTTACCACAAATAAATTTGTCAATTCCTAGGAGCAAAGGTAAAAACAAACCACCACCCAAAGGGGAAAATGGCACACATCCCGATAAAGACGAAATGTGTAATATAGATTTCAACAACAAGAGCCAATTAATGTACTCTGAATCATATAATGAAAAGAGAATCCAAAAGCCTATTGTCAACTTCAAAATGTTTCCCCGATTACAGGTCTATAATTATATGATGCATTAAATACAAAGGGAAAATGCAAGTTATATATTAATTATCTCTTCCATAAGAAAAAAAATAATAATGAACTCTTGTGAGGAAGACACCAAAGATGTGCAATCCAACAATGTGAACAACTGTAGAGAACTAACAATGGATATTTTCCCAATTTTTATCAAATGCAACAAGATGAAAATGATAATTGTGTCGCTTACCAGGGTAAAGTATCCTTATTTTTCAGCTTGCATTTTCCTAAAATCGATAATTAATGAGTAAAAAACTTGAGATCAAAAATTAAAGTGGGAGGAGGGGGAGGATCAAAAGACTATAATTTAACTTACCAAGAAAGCATCAATATCCACACATCAGCCACTTCTAAATCTGAGCAAAGAGCCTCAATTCCTTTAGGGTTGTTGAAGAAGATCTTAAACATTAGAGAAAATACCAACAACATAAGAGGGAAGATGTCCCAAGGTATACCATTGATATATAGCATCACATTCAGTGCTAAACCTAAACAAATGGATAATAGTCCAATGGAAATGCTTGTACCCATAAACGCCAATGATAAATAACATCATTTTCAGTGCTAAGCTAGACAAATGGATAATAGTCCGTTTAAATTATTCTACCAGGAAACGCCAAGCAAGGGAGGACATGCAGTGGACCCCTGGAACTAATCCCCAACCCTAAAATATATATATGTATGTTCTAACAACTATGTAATAACCCTATGACTCACAGATAATATATAAAAACCTTTCAGACTGACTTTCGTGATTACTCCACCCAACTCTTACAACTTAACATTATCACATTTAAAAAAGATTTTTGTCTTTTTAATAATAATAAATACCTATTATTATTTCTTTGTGAATTAAGCTAAATATGGAAATGGTTTCAAAATTTTCTAAAATATATAATTGTACTCCCACAAAGTTCAATGTTGAGGACAACAAGATGTATATGGTCTTACAATGGGGTAATCCCACTGGAAAGGGCCAAGAATTTCAGGAAAGGACACAATAAATTTCAACGACCCAGCGAGGAAGGAAGGGTACTCATTCGACTGTAATTATCAACATTGAACAAGAATGATGGCACGGCTCCATCGAGCACACTCTGGTGGAACCCCATTGCATTCAAATTAACCTACACTCATATCTCACGAGTGTATCCATTTATGGAAAGGGTTATGCCTTCAAGGTACTAGAGGTCACTCCTCTCACTCCTATACAATAAGGGTTAAGTTGTATCTGTTTTGTTAATTCAACGGGGAAATGGGAATGATAGTTTTTCTTTGCAATAGTGAATTATACTAAAATTGCATTGTAATCTAAAATATATGTATGAAAACATTCATGTACAACACTAGGTATGGACTCAAATGTACAAATCAAATAAGGACAATTTCATTGAGGCAGAGAAAATTATACCTTTAATCCCACCAAACCCAAGTCAGGGTTTGTAAGAACCTCCCCTGTGTCGTACCTTTGTCCTATTAAGAGGCCTCCATCCTTTTATTTTATATATATATATATATGCGCATGTATCTTGGGATATTCAATCCTATTAAGAGACACTTTTACACAGTCCCACTGTGGCTCTCCACATACCCCCAAAAATTAAAGTTAAAACCCCCTTGAAGACATGCTTTAAATTTTACACCTGTGGAAACACTTTCATATATTTTGAAAGGACTATTGATTCATTTCAAAAGAGGTACCTCCAATCTCAGTATCTGGATCCACAATATAATAATCAATAATTTTCAATATCGATGAAGTTTGTCAACCATTGCCCTCCTTAGGTTCCAATCAAGCCTAAATTAATCAATGTTGATTGTAAAGGAAGGTAATAAATGTTGATATGTTTTAGTGTCTTTGATTTGCTGCCACCAATAAGCAGCAATGTTATTATGTGCGCGTGTGTGTGGGAGGGTGGGGGTGTCAGGGGAGAAGAGAATATGGAAAACGGTACTTTTGTCCTACTTACTTCCCTGCGTTCATAGTTGATGTCAAATGACAAGAGAATATAATATTTGAAAAGTCATAACATGTATTTAACCAAATACATGTATTCTTTTCATTTACTATAATCATCTCTGTGACAATTTCTGAATTCATACGTGAATTAATTTTTCTAATACTTTCATATGGAAAAAATAAAACACAACCAATCAAATTCATGTTGATTATGTAGTAATATTATACTGAGGTTATTTATGTATTTTAATCAGGTGTTATACCAAAATAACTATATAAACAAGCCAAATAAATGTGGGATGCACCACATGTCCTTGAACCAAACCAGTGAATAGGACTAAAGTCATTTATGTATTGAGATGAAGTAAAGACACATCGACGCTAAAATGTATATATATTAGAACTTCCTAGTCTACTGTTCAATAAGTTAAATGAGTTCAAACTTTCCCTTTAAGTTATCGCTCCATACTTGATTATATCTTGAAAATGGTCCCAAATTACTAGTCTCTATTTACAAGAGACATTTTTTACCCCAATAAATGACTAAGATCGACACTTGTTAACGATAGTGTAATTTGGTTAGTTGATTACATCGAATAAAGGAATGTGAATGCTTAATTTGGAAAATACTCTTAGTTTGGGACAGAGGGAGTACAACATTTGGATTCAATTATTAAGCAAATAACACAAATCCTATTATAGCATTCCACATAAAAGAAAGTTCGACGGATATCGAATATGTTGCATACATCGTCATTGAGTCTTCTTATAACTTATTTTTCCAAACATTGATCAGGTGAGAGTCCCATTCTCATGTAGTACCACTGAACTTTGATTACAAACAAACACACCAGAATATTTTCTTTCTTCGAGGACACAATAAATCCTATCCCAGATAAACACACCAGAATATACACTTTGTGAACCAAACCCGATGGTTGAAAAATATATATAAGCTTATCTGAACATCACTTGATTATATATTCCACATCGTATCAAAAACAAAAGGGAAATGCCAAAACTCAGAGAACTGAAATGAGTTAATGCATACAACTAATAATTGTATAGGCTCATGAGTTCATGCATACAAATAATAAAAGAATTTAATGAAATGAGTTAATGCATACAAATAATAAAAGAATTTATTATAGACATGCATACAACTAATTCAAAAGACAAACATTTGCATACTTGCGAACTCCAAACAAATTCTAATTAGATTATATCCTTGACTTATACACTTTGCTGTCTAAAATTAGAAATATGTTTATCAGACTTATAGACTAGAAGGCATAGTTGCCCCCACCAGCTATATTATTATTCAAATTTTCTGATATTTTCTTATATTTCATGGTTGTACTAAGATGTATTATATTTATAGATGGTCAATTGAGATTAGTCGGAAATATGTGGAGTATATAGAAGTTCACGTTACTAAACTTCGTCTAACGGCTACTACCTCTACTAAACCTTCAAAAGATATTACCATCTTCGAAATTAGAACATAAAAGTAATGGACCCTCTATATCAAATTTAGAGTCCTGTTTTTCTTTCTTTTCCGTCCCAAATTAAAAGTCATGTTTGGCCTATTAAAAAAATAGTATATAATAGTAGGTAAGATTAACAATATTTTTTCCTTAGAATGATTGACTTTCAGATAGAAACTCATAATTTGGGATAGAGGGATACTTTAATCTTTTTTTATAACACATAATAATAAGTGCAAACAAATTCAGTTCCAATCTCTCAATGCTTCCTACTTTGTACCCACTAGGAATAAATAGGTTGATTAGTAGTCATTCAAGTCCCATATACAAAAAATATAGTTCATAAGTTATGGTAATGAAAATTTAGTCCCTATAACTAATTACAATTCATAACCAAACAAATCCTAAATAACTGTACAGTCTAGTAATGCTACTCTTAAAAAATCTTAAATAACTGTACAGTCTCATGAGTTGCATACTGCTATTTCTGGTTGTATACAAGACTACAACTCCAAACATATTTGATCAATAATATGAAGCATTATTTGTTATGTGGGAGTTTAATCTTGGGGGGTTGGGTAAATGGAACTACTCTGATCCATAAAAGTTTTTTTGATATACTAGTGTATTCTAGTTAGAGATATAAACCAGTGATGAGTATCGACAAGAAAAGTAACATCAACATCTGTGATTTTGTAGCAGCTAATTTATCTCGAGTAAGCAGAGTGTAGTTTCTTTACTCGATATAATATCAAACTTATTCACATTTTAGGAAGGCTCTTAATATGGGATGGAGAGAGTAAATATCAATGATATAGATATCATCTTCTTTATTATAAGGAAATACCATCTGCCCTATACGCACATACTTCCTTGCGACCACCTTACCCCTGCTACCTATCAATCCACAAACCTTCCAACCCAATATCACCTAAACCCCGCTACTACTACTCCCAAACCTCTCTCATGCCCTTAACCACTACTAACCCCTGATATCCCAGCTGCCACAGCTACCCAGTGGCTGCCATACCCGCCTAAAACCATACCAATCCCAATACCTAACAACCAACCTCACCAATTTGTTAACACCCTAGGCACACCATCTGCCCTGAACCTACCCCACTGCCAAACTCACCACAAATCCACGCATGGGTTCACAAATATGCCAAGAGTGAACAAAATATATTAAACAATCCTAACTAGTGGTGTCTTTATTATCAAATAAGACCTAAAATTAAGTACTTTATTGCAAAAATCTTGAGAAGCCCATTATTTTCTTTACTTAGTCTTTTTCTCCAGTTCACATGTTGTCATATGTGCAACACATGAGGTACTGAAACTCTCTTACTACTTCTGGTACAATGGGAGCAGAGTAAAAAAGACGAATCTATAAGAAATTTATATGCCCGGGGGAAAATCATCAGATCATTAAATTTCTTAAGGCATCAACCTAAGCCTCGTTTGTAAAACTCACCGTCTTAATTCAAGACAACTAATAAGAAAAAAAGCGATAACGCCCAACTTAATTCAATCCAGATAATAAGAGACGAATATTATAAATCATTAAGACTCACAGTTTTTACATTATATTGCAGTATTCTCTCTTGTTCACATTGAAAACACATAGCATTGTGCTCAAATAAGCAGTGCATAAACGCATTAAACAAGTAAATCAAATAATTAAGATAAACAAAGTACTACAATGCACCTGATGGGTGAGAGGATAAAGAAACATCATAATAAGTACTGACTTGGGGACATTTCTAGTAGTTCTTCATCCAATTTATACATACCATAACACTCTGTCACATTCTCTTGAAGACCCGGACCCCAAAGAAACTTCTCAAACAAAAATACTAGTTTGTTTATATATCTAATCATCATCTATGTTTCATACAATCATAAAAATTTCAATCCAAATTGCCATTTTCGCATTTTCAATACAATCTTAACTTAGTGTTTTATGAATCAATGAAGAAATTTAGTTATAATTTTATAATAGTAATGAGACAGCTAGGCAAGTTTGTTTTCCATTGATCGTTAATCTTTAATCGAGATTTGATATACGGTGCATCAAAGAGATTATGAATCAAAATTAAGAAGATTGGAGAGAGAAATTTAATACCTGATTCATAACTTTAGGGCGATGCTAAGTACGATCTGTTCAGCGAATCCCTTGGAAGATTCCAAGTAAGAGTCCATTAAAAGCCGGAGTCCATTCCCTTATGCAATGTTAAGTAAGATATTTTCACTGAATCATATCTTCAGTAGAACTCTCTATTTGACTCTAGATAGTGAATGTCGTTTGGCTCCAGTAGCACTCAGCCATATATTTGAGCGGGATAAAAGTGATGATTAATTAAATGTAAGAAAAATTATAAAGTACCCCAAAACACTCCATTTTTTATCTAGGATACCACATTTTATTAAAGATACATTACCAGTAGTAAGCAACTTAAAAGTTGCTAGAAAACTATTTTATAGACACGTAAGGTAGAAACCGCAAATTAAATAGATTCATAGATTATTTTTAAAAATGAAATAGATTGGATATCCTTATGAAGAGCTAGAAATACGCCTCCCAAAATGAAGATTTGAAATAAAACTGATTATCAAATTCGGTGGACTTTGCCCAGATGAGACCAACTTGATAGAATGCTTTTGACAAGGACGATAGGACCTCCACGACAAAGTCATCTTATAGAAAATCATCAATATAAAAGTATTCTAGATTGGGGAATTTGACCACAAGCTTACGCCTTGGAACAAATCTATCATTGTTGTATGGATCATTAACTTAATCTCTTCTTACTGAAAACATGTACTCATGCATTACTATAAAACTCTTCAATAAATGTATAGAAACATTCATAACTAGAGGATCATCAAGTGTCGAATATCTATAAATAATGTTTAAA
The DNA here is from genome assembly GCA_949130495.1 of Sambucus nigra. Taxonomy (NCBI): domain Eukaryota; kingdom Viridiplantae; phylum Streptophyta; class Magnoliopsida; order Dipsacales; family Adoxaceae; genus Sambucus; species Sambucus nigra. Next base: position 414,852,068 of record OX422210.1, on the reverse strand, counting down.
TAATCGGGTAGACAGTAATATGATCCGCTCAATTGGATCACATTAATATAATGTGTTCAATTTTCTATGCTCAATATTTACTAACTAATTTATGGGTTATGTCTAAAAAATGAAGTTGTTTTCCTAAAATTTTAAAATTTTCTATTGAAAATAAGAATTAAAAACATATATGAAAACTGGAAAAAAATTCAAATTTTCTCGAAGTTTAGAAAATCTAAGATAAAATTACACTTTTTGTATTATAGGGTCATCCATATATTTGTGTGTATCTAGTAGATTTATTCAACATTGATGTGCATCAGGTGATAAGAATATGAATAGATTAAATGTTACATTTTCTCAAATACCTCTATGAATTAGTCATTATGAGAGACAATCCAATACACAAGGCTCTTCAACCCAAGAGAACATCAAATAGACAATGAAAGGTCTGCGATCTACACACAAATCAAATTTGCAAAGAGATACAAAGTACTAATCATACCACCTGAACACTTTTCAAGATAAGCACACAAAACATTTCTTCCTATTTAGTTAGGATTACTTTAGTTTACACGAAGTAATAATGTAATATACATTCAAATCCATATGAAAAAAACTTTTCAGTACAATGAAAAACACAAAGAAAATGAATCAAACATCAACTTTTTACTTAGTAATGTGGAGTGAACAATACTAAACGCTGAAAAAATGACTAAGTTAAAACTTACCAAACAAAAACAGACACACAAATGCAAACCTTGAAGATATTGATTTAGGTATTAAAGAATCCCAAATGGGAAACCTCTAATAAAATTAATACAAAATAAAATAGTTTTCCATTAGATTCACCAAACAAGTCACTAACTTTAATATAATTAACAAATAGAAAAATATAAACTTTTGAACCTTTTTTGAACTTGAATTGAGAATAGAGTCAAAAATAAAACTTTTATCCCTAATTGATATTGAATCGTCATAAACCTTTCTAACCAGTTGATCTCCCCCTCTCTCATGGACATTAACAGGTCTAATTATTACCACAACCTATCCAATCAAACAAACCACAATTATTAATAGAAGTGTTGATAATAATAACTATAAAAATTGAATAAATCGAGTTAATCAGTGGTCGGTACCTTGATGGATGGATAAGGAGATGCTAGTAAGTCAAATTTTTTTCTTTCAATCCAGTTATTTATTTCTAAAAAATTTGTGATTTTGGAGGGTAATTGTTAAGGGATTATGGGTAAAACTGAGAGTGTGTTAAGTCTTCTATTTGCAGGAAACATATTTGGGTAGGAAATTTGTAATCCATAAACGGATATGTATATATACATATTTACACACACATATATACATATATATGTTAGAGAGAGAGAGATGTATTACCTTACTGGTCATCAGTGGCAAGAGTGAGAGAAGCTTGCCAGTCTACGACGACAACTTCTAATTGACATGGGATGAACCCGTTGGGCGGAGTGCTACGTTTTTTTAGTCACCGATTGCGAGAAACAAAGACGGGTAAAAGTGAAGAGGAGTAAACCCTCTCAATAAAAATTTACCAAAAAAAAGAGCCCGCCAAAATTAAAAACAATGTTAGCGCCATATTTTTTATAAAGTATCTAGAATTTGTTCTAAAAGTGCCATAAATATTTCACGCATTTGTTAAAAAGTGCATTAAATTTTTGGAATTTATATACACACCTTGTAAATTTTCTGCATTTAAAAATTAATGCCAGGAAAAGTTTTTTCTGGGCATATCTTATAAATGTCGTGAAAAAAATGCCGCAAATAATCAGTTTTCTTGTAGTGGCATGTATTTCATGGCCTCAGTTGATGACCCTGGCATCAATCAGGGTGGTGAGGAAGGAGATCCCTTATCACCTTGAGGCAAAACTAGACGGTTTCCTCCTTTTCCTCTAGAGATTATGGCCTAAGAGGTATGTTTCCTTATTTGATTCTTATTTTTGTATTTTTTTTACTTTATCTTTTGGTTCAATATGTAATATTGAAATTCTTTATGTTTTTACGATGTGTAGACAATGATGGTGAATACATATTGGTTGCAGGACATGCGAGACTAGATGACCTCTGCCGTGGAGACCGTCTAAGACATTATTCGTCCATGCACTGCCACGCCAGCTACTATGGAGGATAAGAGACCGACACATCTCGCCCTAACGACAAGAGGCTTCGAGGAGGATAAGAGAAATGATGATAGGTGTATAAAGTAGAAGCCGCATCTTGGAAAATTAGGTTTCTTTTGTGTAGCTCGTACTATCATTGATTTTAATAAATACCGCAAGTGAACAGGCTATTAATAGAACGGTGTGCAAGTACGAGTTGATCCGACAAGAAAATGATCAATTTTATAGAGTAGATTTTCCAACTAGACAACTTTGATTTTTGAATAAAAATTAAGATGAAACAATTCTAAGAAATAATAAAGGTATCGAAGCAAATTATGTACATAATATTGAGAGAGAATTCTAGGTTTTAGGAGCCATTTACCAATTTTAATTTTCGATTCCTGATTTTTATAACTGAAAATTCACCGGATCTCTCAATATAAATTTCGAAAGATAAATCAATAAAGTTCAATTTTTAATTCACTCTTCATCTTATTCGCAAAGCTAAAATCCATATTCCTTTAAAAAAGTGCCCATTTTACACATTTTAAGACATAAACTAAGAATGGACTATCAAACGATTGAACGGAAGCATAATCCATTAATATTAAATATACATAAAATTGTAGTATTGAATAGAATTATGCTTAAAAGGATTAAATATTACTCTCGTAATACTTTATATGAATAATGAATCCTTGAAATATTTTTGAAAAATCGAGAATACAAAATTTACTTTAACATTAAATACTAACTAAGCAATTGAATTTAAGCTAGCATAATTTTTTTTAATAGAATTCTCATTATAATAATCAATTTGCAAGACGTTGGTTCAAAATGGTACAAATAGGACCTCTCCACAAATTCTCACATAATAATCTCATAGACACTCGTATATTATTTCGACAAAAATTTGATGCTAAAAATTGCTCCATGAAATTGTTATTCAAACCTTTTTCCTAGCCTTCAATTTATAGTGGTGGGGTGGTAGAAGTTTAGTTGAATTGTATCTCTTTTTTATTGGTCAAGAAGTCTTTTTGAGTTACCCAAATAGTTGTCTTGATAACAAACACTCCACCTCTTTGAGATTTGTATTGGGATGAGATGCGAGATTTATCTTCAAAAAAATACTCTTTTCTATTCGGGTGGAATACGCATGTCTAATTTCATGGCATTCGGAGAACAAAAAAAATTCATTTTTTGTTGCGAAAAAAATCATTTTTTTTTAATTTTTTTTCAATTGGTCTCAATTTGTTACAAATATAAAATGGACACTTAGCAACTTATTCATAAATTTCATCATGATATAATATAAAATTAATGAAATGCCCATTTTGCCTTAAAATTACCGTTTTGACCCCGAATTCAATTCTTCTCGCATTTTTTCTTTATTTATCAAAATGATCCTAAGAAGTTATGAAATAAAACTTTAAAAAAAAGTATAAATTTAGGTATAAAATATAAGAAATAATGCATTTGTACTTTTCCTTTATTCTTATTTTGATGTACCTGAAACGAAGACTTGAGAAAGAAATATAATATAACAGTAATGATCCATTTTTATTTACCTCGTGTTAAGTGTCTTACTCTAAAAATGAGTGTTCTTTATTATTCCAACAGGGTTTCTAGGGACTAAAATAAATGGTATAAACAATGGTTAAGTAAAAATTCAGGATTTTCATTGTATGAAGAAGAAAGTAACTTTTTAGGGGATTTATCGGGCTAAGGATAAGGATATATATAAGGAAAAGGTTATTTTCCAAACACTCGAGTTACCGATCAACAGGTACCTCCATGTGCCGATCGGTAGACCTAAGAGGTACATTTTTTGGGGAGTTCTTAGGTACTTTTGGAAGTTAATTGCCAAAAAATTATTGCAAAATGGTTGAGCACTTTGATTGTTTTGAAAGGAAAGGGTATTTTGGCTTATAAATAGGGTTTAAAAGTGGGGCATTTGAAACATAATAGCCTTTCTTAAAAATCCCTTAACTTTTTCTTGTCATGCAATCTTCCTGATAACGATCCTAATGTCGAAAGTACAATAATTATCTTGTTGGATTAATTTCTATTTTGTGAAAATCATCACACAAACAGGAACATCCATATTGAATTATCAAGAAATAAAAATATTAAATTTGTGAAAGAGTACCTGAATCCATAACGAGAAAAGTAAAATACCTGAGGTCTTATGATCTTCCAGATCAACACGTTTATTTTATCCCTGAATTTCTCTCTAACAATGGGAATCAGGAGAAGAGAATTGTGTGATCTGGGGACCATGACCCCTATTTATAAGACAATCATGTCTTTTCACATTTCGTATATTTATATTTTAACTCATCATAAAAATAGAAATTAATTTGTCTCTACACATTAAAACCCACACTTTAATAATACATTATTAAGGCCCTAAAACTTAAATTCATCACTTTAATTGGCCTAACTTTATTTGATAGCCTATAATTCATATTTATTTCATATATAAGCCCATATATTAAATTTTACTCTAACAGTCTCCCACTTGGGCTATATATGTAACTTTATAAACTTGAATTATACTTTATGAGCTCATGAGTTTTTGCTATTAAAACTTTATGCATCTTGACAACCTTTTCCATTAATTACACCAATATAGAATCAAAGAGATCCTCATTACATATTTCATAAGTAGACCCATCAATAATCACATATATCAATGCAACTAATGACAAAGATCAAGTGCGGATGTGTAGCATGGAAATTTCATGCAATGTGATCTTAACATGCTTATTTCCAACTGGTCCTCCTTAAACCCTAATGAGATCAAACGATATAAAATCAGAGTGAATATAAACTGAATACTTTACTGCAGTAAATAACCATAAAATTCATAAAAAATGTGTCTATGAAAGCATTTAAAATATAAACCCCCACTAAACCGAAATATCCTTAAAAGAAACTACACCCATATGAGCAGTGTGCTCATGAAAGACCTTGGGTTGTGATCCCTTAGTCAGCGGATCCGCAATCATGGAGTTTGTTCTAATGTGATGTATAGACATAAGTCCACTCTGAACTCTTTCTTTTACAACTAGGAACTTGATGTCTATAAACTTTTACTTTGTAGAAATCCTGTTGTTATTGCAATACAGTACTATTGATTTATCATCACAAAATAACTAAGTGGTCTTTCAATGCCATCCATAATACGCATCCCCGTGACAAAATTTCGCAACTATATTCCATGATTGGACGCCTAGCATCCAGCAAAATCGGAGTCATAATATCCGATGATCTCTAACTGATCTGACTTTCGATAGATGAGCATATAGTCTTTTATTCTCTGTAAGTACCTCATAACTCGCTTGGCTGTTATCCAGTGATCCTTTCCAGGATTGCTTAAGTATCTGCCCAACATGCCAACAATGTACATAATATCTATAGGCGTACATATTTGAGCATACATAAGACTTCCTACTGCTGATGCATAAGGAATCTTCTGCATCTCCCGAATCTCAAAATCATTCTTAATAAATTAAGTGAGACTAAATTTATCTCCTTTAGCTACAGGGGTTTCACCTGATTTACAATCATGCATGTTAAACCTTTTAAGAACTTTCTCGATATAGCTCTTTTGTGATAAACCAAGTGTATATGCTTACTCCCACTAAACTTGTAGTATATACAATCACCAACTAAATTCATTTCAAAACCAAATGAGATGATAACTTGATGAAACTGGTAATACCATTGACGAGAAGTTTGCTTAATCCCATGGATGGATTTCTTTAATTTGCAAGTCATCTTCTTTGTATCCCCCGACACAAAGTTTTCCGGTTGCACCATATATATTGTTTCATCAATGTCACTATTGAGAAACACAGTCTTAACACCCATCTGATGAAGCTCAAAGTCAAAGTGCGCCACAAGTGTTATTATTGTCTTAAAAAAAAATCTTTCGATGAAACCGGAGAGAAATTCTCCTTATAATCTGACTTTTTCCTGTGTAAAGCCTTTAGCGACAAGTCGGGCTTTGTATCTCTCCACATCACCTTTCGAATCCCTCTTGATTTTAAATATCCATTTGCAACCAATGGGTTTCGCACCTTTAGGTAATGGGACAAGATCCCAAACGTCATTGTCCTTCATGGACTTTATCTCCTCATTCATGGCATCAATCCACTCTTAAGATTTAAAATTTTCCATAGCTTGACGAAAGGTGATTGGATCATCTTCCACCGCACCATTGTCAAACTCATGTTCTTGGAGAAATACAATGTAATCAACTAGAATAACACTTTTCCTTTCTCTAGTGGATCTCATTAATAGCACAGGTTCTGGAGGTGGTAGAGTTTGTTCTTCTGAAATAGGAAGTTCTTGGATATTATTTTGATTAGGATTTGCTTCACAATGTCAAGAATAGGAGCTTGATCAATGTTAATAACATTTGTGGGAATATTAACATATTCCTCTTCAAAACCAAAATTCATAACCTTATCCCCCCCGGTAAACCCAACATCCTCAAAGAACTAGGCGTTTCCCGTCTCAAAAATTGATTTAGTAGTAGGATCATATAATCTGTAACCCCTAGATCTTTCAGAGTATCCAATAAAATAGTAACTAACCGTTCTTGAATCCAGTTTATTTTCATGTGGCCTATAAGGCCTTGCTTCAGCTGGAAATCCCCAAATATGAAGGTGCTTCAAACTAGGCTTCTTGCCTATCCAAAGTTCAAAAGGGGTTTTAGCAGTTGCTTAAGTTTGTAATCTGTTAAGGATATACACTGTAGTCTTTAATGCTTCACCCCAGAGTAAACCTAGTAAGTTAGATTAACTAATCATAGTCCTTATCATGTCTTTAAGCGTTATGTTTACCCTTATAGCAACATCATTCATGCTTGGAGAGCCTGTCATAGTGTACTGTGAGACGATATCGCATTCCTCTAGAAATTTAGAAAATGGTCCTGGGCGTTGTTCACCTAAACCGTCATACCTACCATAGTATTCACCACCACGATCAGATCTAACTCTTTTAATCCTTTTGCTGAGTTGATTTTCAACTTCATCCTTAAATGATTTGAACACGTACAGAGATTGGGACTTTTTATGGATGAGATAAAAGTAGCCATAATGTGAAAAATCGTTTGTGAATGTGATAAATTATTGTTGACCGTTCGATGAAATCGTAAGGAATGACCAATAAATATTTGTACGTATCAGTTCTAAGACATCTGTAGCCCTATTAGCACCAAATCTCCTTACATTTATCAGTTTTCCCAATATGCAATTTGTGCAAATTTCAAAATATGAAAAATTAAGGGAATCGAGAATACCATCTGACATAAGTCTTCCAATTCTCCTTTAGGAGATGTGACCTAATCTGTTATGACATAATGATGCGGAATTTTCATTGGTTAATTTCCTTTTGACACCTCGAGTACTTAATTGCAAATTTTCATGATATGAAGCAACTGTATCAAGTATATAAAGGTTATCCACATAAGATAAAAAAACCAGTACCAACCAAATTTAAATTATGAAGAAGGCTAAATTTATTTTTCCAAAAGAACAAGTATAATTGAATTTATCCAATAAATAAATGGAAACCAAATTTTGTCGAAATGAATGTACAATAAATGTCTCATTCAAATCCAAATAAGTATCAGACTTTAATAATAACCTAAATATCCCAATTGATTCAACTTCAACCTTCTTGCTATCACCCAAAAAAATGTATCTTTCACCATCATTTGGCTTTCGGTAACTCAGCAACCCGACATAGACACATTGATATGAGTGGTTGCATCAGAATCTATCCACCAAGTGTGTTTAAGTACCGAAGTCAAATTAACCTCAAAAGAAACTAGATTAAGAAGTGTACCTTTCTTTATATGCCAAGTATGATAGTTGGTACATTGCTTCTTTCTATGTCTCGCAGCGCCACAGAAGAAACAAACATCAACATTTTTTTATGTTATTTCTTTTGATATGGAACCATTGCATCTTCTTTATCATTCTTTATTTTCTTCCCTTTATCCTTGTAAGTACTAGCCAAACAAGCACTTTCTGTCTTTTCTTGCTTCAATCTTTCCTCTTCTTGCACACAATGTGAAATGAGCTCATTAAGAGACCAAGTCTCCTTTTGGCAGTTGTAGCTCACCTTAAAATGACTGAATTGTGTGGGAAGAGATATCAAAACCAAATGCACAAGAAAATCCTCAGAGAGATCAAGCTTAAGTACTCTTAACTTTGAAGCGAGATGAGACATTTCCATAATATACTCCCTAATGTTCCCATTACCTTTATATTTCTTTGAGATGAGACTTGCCCAAAGTGTACTTGTTTTAGCCTTTTCATTCTTGGAAAATCTATTCTTAATTTCTTCTAGGAACTCTTTGGTTGTCTTGTTTTAATCGTTTTCGATATTGTGCCCCTGAATGCTTCTGGAATGACCTTATTTATGATCATCAAACGCATGCGATTTGACTTCTCTCACCTTTAAATGTCTTTTTTGTCATCAAATGAACTTTTATCCGTAAGAGGTACAGGAGAAGGAGCCCTTAACGCAAGGTCCAGATCCATGACATCGAGAACTATATGGAGGTTCTCTTGCCATAACTTAAAGTTTGTGCCATTAAGCAAAGGAATAGAATTAAATACTGGCAGTAATGTTAAAAGAAAAACTGATAGCTGAATCCAGAGAACAACAACCAAATAAAACTAGCTAATGTAAGTCTTAAAACAAAAATAAATTCAAATGAAGGCAAACCCCATTTTACGATATCAGACACTCTATTAATATTTTATCTTTGGATAAAATATTAACTTGTAAGTGATATCTTGGTATAGTAATCAAACACTGATAATAAGAACATATCGAACAATAATTCTTCCTTTGGGCCGATTTATTATTCATATATAAAAAAACCAAATAATTATCACGCGCTTATTATTAAAGGTGCACATGCAATTTTATTAAAAAATTAATCTTCCTTTGGGCCGATTAATATTCACATAAATTACATGAACATAATCTTTTTATATTTCGAAATAAAAATTAATTTTTTGAACAAAAGAGGTCACTTTGGTGACGTATTGTTTAAATTAATTTATCTCGAAATATATATATATATATATATATACACACACCAATATTTGAATTTAAATTCGTATAGTATTACAAGCATGAAAGTAATATTCAACTTGAAAGGTCATGGATTCAAAACCCCTTGAGCTCGAGACAAGAAAGGTCATGGAGACATGAAAAGTCATGGGTTCTAAACCCTTTTGGCTCCAAACTTAAAAGGTCATGGGTTCAAAACCTCTTGGGCTCCTTCATAATTTCTGTCATTTAAGAGGCTTAAATATGAAACACCAAGAGTCGAATCTTCAACCTTCCACTACTATCAAATCAACCTTTTTTCTTAATTTTAAAAAATCATATAAAATCAACCGTTAGTCCAAATTTGATGATCGGTGGAATCGTAATGAAACGAAGAATATTTCTATACCAAAAAATTTCAGAAATATTGAACTTTCCGAAAAAAATATTTTCAACCCAAAATTAATATCAATACCTTCCCAATATATTCTCAACAATTCAACATGAAGCTCTGATACCACATGTTGGATTAATTTCTATTTTGTGAAAACCATCACACAAATAGGAACATTCATAATGAAGTATCAAGAAATAAAAATATTGAATTCGTGAAAGCGTATAATGCGAAAAGTAAAATATCTGAGTTTTAGGTCTTATGATCTTCCAGATCAACACGTTTATTTTATCTTGAATTTCTCTCTGACAATGGGAATCAGAAGAAGAGAGTTGTGTGATCTGGAACCATGACCCCTATTTATAAGACAATCGTGTCTTTTCATATTTCATATATTTCTATTTTAACCCATCGTAAAAATAGAAATTACGCTTGTCTCTACACATTAAAACCCACACTTTAATAATACATTATTAAGACCCCAAAACTTAAATTATTTACTTTAATTGGCCTAACTTTATTTGATAGCCTATAATTCATATTTATTTCTTATATAACCCCATATATTAAATTTTAGGGGCATTTACGTTTAGATCCTATTAGACGTTCTTATAGACATTCTAGTCCCATCATGTTTTTCTCTTACATATAACTCCTATTCTTAATACTTTTTTTCCAATTTTACCCTTTTAAAACCAACAATCCGTAACTTCCTTGGGAAGTTACATAACTGGTTGAACTTTTTTTTTTAATCTTCAAATGATCATAACTTTTGATTCACAAATCCGTTTTTCACAAAATTACTATTTTTGAAATCTGCTCGACGAGATCTATCAAACAAGATCCATGAAGGCTATAAAATTCCAAAGAAAAAAATTTACACAAACAGTAAACTTTACGGTATGCACTAGAATATGAAATAGTTTTATATATGTGACATTTTCACAAATAGACAGTAACATTTAATGTGCTAATACTACAAAGCATATATATATATATATATATATACGGTGGATCCAAACCCTTTTTTTCAAAATTACCTTATATTTGAAGGTTCGCGCTAGCGGTATCCAATCCTTACCACCATTATTGGAGCTTCAACGACCTTAGTCAGAGCTCTGATTTGGGGTGGGTAAGGGTGGCATGTGGTGCCGCTGGCGCAGACCTTATAAAATAAGAGACTATTGAATAAATGGGCTTTGGATCCACCGAAGTATCATGGGGGCAGCTGGTGCGGACCTTTGAAAATAAGATTGGATAAATGGGATCGGGATCATCTGGAGCGCCAATTTGGGGTGAATAGGGGTGGCACAGAACTTTAAAAATAGGAACATATTGGATATATATATATATATATATAGTTTGTAAGAATGTCATAGATATTAAACTTTATTGTATATACCAGAAAATGAAATAGTTTTATATTTCTGACATTTTCACAAACAATAACATTTACTGTGATAATATATTTATGAAATAGTTTTATATATATAACATTTTCACAAACAGTAACATTTACTGAGTTAATATTACACAATATATATGTAACATTTTCACAAAAACAGTAACATTTACTGAGTTAATATATATATATATATATATATATATATATATACACGGTATATCCAAACCTCTTTTTTTTTAAATTACCATATTTTTAAAGGTTTACGCTAGCGACATTCAATCCCCACCACTACCCACCCCAATTGTCGACGCTTCAACGACTTTCATCAGCGCTATGATTTAGGTGGGTAGTAGTGGCATAGGGTGCCGCTGGCGCGGACCTCTGAAATTAAAAGAATATTAGATAAATGGAGTTTGGATCCACTGGCGCTCCGATTTGGGGTGAGTAGGGGTGACAGTGGGTTAGGTTTATATCTATAACATTTTTACAAACGTTAACATTTACTGTTATATATATATATATATATATATATATATATATATATATATATATATATATATATATATATATATATATATATATATATATATATATATATACGGTGGATCCAAACCTCTTTTTTCTGATATTGCCTTATTTTTAACGACCCGCGCTAGCGGTATCTAATCCCTACCACCACCAACCCCAATTGTCGGAGCTCGAACAACCTTCATCAAAGTTCTGATTTGGGGTGACATGGAGTGCCGCTGGCGCGGACCTTAGGAAATAAGGGAATATTGGATAAATGGGGTTTGGATACACCGGCGCTCCAGTTTGAGGTGGGTACGGGTAGCATTGGATTAGGTTTATATCTGTAATATTTTCACAAATAATAAATGTTACTGTTTGTGAAAATGTTACATAGGCATCCCATGCCACCTCAAATCAGAGCTCTGATATAGGTTGTTGGAGCTCCGATAAAGGGGGTGGGGATTGGATGCCGCTGGCGCGGACCGTTAAAAATAAGATAATATCTGACAAAGAGGTTTGGATCCACCGTATATATATATATATATATATATATATATACTGTGTTATAACACAGTAAATGTTAACGTTTGTAAAAATGTTATAGATATAAACCTAACCCACTGTCACCCCTACTCACCCCAAATCGGAGTGCCAGTGGATCCAAACTCCATTTATCTAATATTCTTTTAATTTTAGAGGTCCGCGCCAGCGGCACCCTATGCCACTACTACCCACCTAAATCATAGCTCTGATGAAAGTCGTTGAAGCTTCGACAATTGGGGTGGGTAGTGGTGGGGATTGAATGTCGCTAGCATAAACCTTTAAAAATATGGTAATTAAAAAAAAAAAAAGAGGTTTGGATCTACCGTGTATATATATATATATATATATATATATATATATATTAACTCAGTAAATGTTACTGTTTGTGAAAATGTTATATATATATTGTGTAATATTAACTCAGTAAATGTTACTGGTTGTGAAAATGTTATATATATAAAACTATTTCATAAATATATTATCACAGTAAATGTTATTGTTTGTGAAAATGTCAGAAATATAAAACTATTTCATTTTCTGGTGTATACAATAAAGTTTAATATCTATGACATTTTTACAAACTATATATATATATATATATATATATATATATATATATTCAATATGCTCCTATTTTTAAAGTTCTGTGTAGGGGTGGAAGCGGTACGGGTTTTTACCGTACCGTACCGTTTTGGTCCGAAAAAAAATGGTTTTGGTTTCATATATTAAAATACCAGAAACCAGTCTTACCGAAACCGAAATTACCGCAAAAAAGTTGGTTGGTTTTGGTTTTAATATTTAAAAAACCAATTTACCGAAATTATCGTACCGAATTTTATGAAACCAGAAAAAACCGTACCGATACTACCATACCGTACCGAATTTATCGAAACCAGAAAAAATCGTACCAAAATTACCGTGCCGTACCGAATTTATCAAAATTACCATACCGAATTTACCAAAACCAGAAAAAAGTTTGTTTTGGTTTTGGTTTTAATATTTAAAAAAGTTGGTTGGTTTTGTTTTTGTTTTTGTTTTTGTTTTTTGGGGACTTTTAGTGTTGTTTATCGAAACATAAAAAATTGAAACCAGAAACCAGAAAAAACCAGAATTTACCAAAACCAGAAAAAACCAGAAGAACCTAGAAAAAACCAGAATTTACCAAAACCAGAAAAAAACCGAAATTACCAAAAAAAACGAAATACCAGCCGGTTTGGTTTTGGTATTGATTTTGGTGTACCGGGTGGTAAACTGGTACGGTTTGGTTTTACCATCTAGAGTTTGGTTTTGGTATTGGTATCTACTATTTACCGACCAAACCCTACCGCTTACACCCCTAGTTCTGTGCCACCCTTATTCACCCCAAATTGGCGCTCCAGATGATCCCGATCCCATTTATCCAATCTTATTTTCAAAGGTCCGCGTCAGCGGCCTCCCATGATACTTCGGTGGATCGAAAGCCCTTTTATTCAATAGTCTCTTATTTTCAAAGGTCCGCGCCAGCGGCACCACATGCCACCCTTACCCACCCAAATCGGAGCTCTAACGAAGGTCGTTGAAGCTCCAATAATGGTGGTAAGGATTGGATATCGCTAGCGCGAACCTTCAAATATAAGGTAATTTTGAAAAAATAGGGTTTGGATCCACCATATATATATATATATATATATATATATATATATATATATATATATATATATATATATATATACTGCGTAGTCTTAACTCAGTAAATGTCTGTTTGTGAAAATGTTATATATATACTGTGTAATATTAACTCAGTAAATGTTACTGTTTGTGAAAATGTTATATATATAAAACTATTTCATAAATATATTATCACAGTAAATGTTGTTGTTTGTGAAAATGTCACAAATAATATCTATGACATTTTTACAAACTATTTATATATATATATATCCAATATGCTCGTAAATTTTTAAAGTTCTGTGCCACCCTTATTCACCTCAAATTGGCGCTCCAGATGATCCCGATCCCATTGATCCAATCTTATTTTCAAAGGTCCGCGCCAGTGGCACCCCATAATACTCCGATGGATCCAAAACCCATTTATCCAAAAGTGTCTTATTTTCAAAGGTCCGCGCCAGCGGCACCACATGCCACCCTTACCCACCCCAAATCGGAGCTCTGACGAAGGTCGTTGAAACTCCAACAATGGTGGTAAGGATTGGATGCCGTTAGCGCGGACCTTTAAATATAAGGTATTTTTGAAAAAAGAGGTTTTGGATCCACCGGATGTGTATATATATATATATATACCGTGTAGTATTACCACAGTAAATGTTACTGTCTGTTTGTGAAATGTCACATATATAAAACTATTTCATATTCTAGTGCATACAGTAAAGTTTACTGTTTGTGTAAATTTTTTTCTTTGAAAATTTATACTCTTCATGGATCTTGTTTGATAGATCTCATCGAGCAGATTTAAAAAATAGTAATTTTGCGAAAAACGGATTTGTGAATCAAAAGTTATGATCATTTAAAGATTAAAAAAAAATCCAACCACTTATGTAACTTCCTCAAGGAAGTTACGGATGGTTGGTTTTAAAAGGGTAAAATTGTGAAAAAATTTACTAAAAAGTTGGAATAGGACCTATGAGATTATGAAAAAGTCAATGGGACTTATAAGCTTGTTGACCTAATAAATGGGACCTAGATATAATTTGCTCTAAATTTTACTCTAACGTATCTTTCCGGGGTTAGAGGAATTGTGCCTCTATGAGATTGATTATGATTCATTTGGTTTGTGGTCAGTGTACGTGTAGAGGAATCAACAAGAGTTTTGGAAAACTCTTGCCAATTGGTTGATTCCTCCACACAGAATTCTAATACCCCGAACACCGTTTATTCTGCTTTGGATTGGATGAGATGTGTGACTTATGAATTTTGTGTAATGTTGATTTAAAGCCCCAGTGCCGAGGCTGTAGTGCCTGATTTTTCTCATTTTTATTGGGACATGTTGGGCCAATTGATGCACGTCTCTCCCTCGGAAGTATGACCATTGGTGGGAGGATCTGAAACTTCAATTCTATGGATCCTTGATTATGTTCGGTCCCAGGATGTTCAATTTGCGGGATACAGGGGTGTTGTCTCATTATGCTTGGTGGGAAAATTATTATTGGTGACGAGAGGAACCAATCTTGACTCACAAGTGGTGGCCTTGCATTGTGGCTGAGTTATCATTGTAATCTTCTTGTTGTAAATCTGGTTGAGTCCTTGAACGGAATTAATGACTATAAAGTTGACCCTACCACTTGGTATCCCAGTGTTATTATACATGTGGATTTCAAATAGCTTTTATTTAGTAATGCCTCTGCTATTCCAATTCTTCGACTATGGTAATTTCATTATGTGGGACCATGTGAATCATGGACACAACCCAACTAATGCTTGGACCAAGTGACTATTGGAGCCCAGAGATACTGAGATTCGTTAGTTTTTACCTAGGTGGGGGAAACTGACCTCTATATTGTAATTGGATAATTATCGGTATTCCCACTTATTGATCTCCGACATACCTCGTTTTATTTTCTATGGAGGTTATTTCGTCAAGCAAACTGGGACCAAATTATTTCTCCACCCATAACGAATTTCTTTCTCGTTAATGGTCTGAGGCTTTACGAATATCTCTGGACAGTCTCAAGCAACGAAAAATAGCGAAGCCTCAGCTGTGTCTGATGACTTTCTACGATGGTTGTGGAAAGATACACAGGTGAAGGTTTATGTTCATGATATGAGTATGAGATGGTTGTAAGTGTAGGAGCCATTGAGGAGGATATGGTTATCAGGTCGAAGTTTCTCTGGGTTTATTAGTAGATATAAAAGAGGAGAGGTTGTGTCAGAATGTCCTAAGGTGTAGGAAAATTCGCGACGAAGCGCACTATTTGTTTAATGAATTTAGAAATGTCACCTTTTACATATAGACTAAATGTCACTGGATTTTGTTTATCATTGTTGTTTGATTAGCAAGTGAAAATAAGGATAAAGTTGGAAGGGTATCTACCATTATATAAAGCCAAGAGGTATTTCAACTATTAAAGCACTGTCAGATTTTAAGTAGAGATAGTAATTCGTGTTATTGCTCGTTTTTCAAACTAACACGGCACGATTAGATTTTTTTGGAGACGAACACAACATAACACATTAAAAAAAATAGGTGACATGAACACAATTCAAATAGAACCTGACATGACACGACTAACGTGATTTCTTAAATTTTACACTCAAATTAAATATAAATAAACACGATAACTTGCATAAAAATGTGATTAGCACGACAAGACACGATAACACGACTCATAAATTTGACATGAAAATAGGAGGTTTGTAAATTTAGGACTTAGTGTAATATGTATTTTGAAAATAGGACAACAAACATTTTATTTATAATTTTAGTCCCTATTTTTAAATAAAACCGTTGGCGCGAACCCATTTTTATAAAACGTCAACCAATCACAGAATGCCACGTATCCCTTTAATTTGAAAATAGGGACTAAAAATGGAAACGAAATATTTATTGTCCTATATCCATAATCAATATTATTTTAAGTCCTAAAAGTACATAATCTAATGAAAAAAATAGGACAAGACTTTGTGTCAAAAAGATCCGACACAATTACGACATCGTGTCAATTTCGGATCACTTTCGTGTCATTTTTAAAATTTTCACCACTAATTTTAAGAGTAAAAAATACTCCCAAACTATATACAAACACAACTTTAAAGGTTATAGATGTAATTTTTATAGGGAGCCCACTAACTAACAGTTGCTTGATTGTAACTTCCCGCCGTTCTTAACAATATTAATAAAACTCGTCTCCCCAAATAACTCCCACACATCCCCATCTAAGGCATGTCTTTCCAAATAGGTTTCTTTGCTAATATCTTTATATCTCTGTTTTGTTTTGTTTTTTTAATTTGCCTTTAACTTTCACATTTTATATTCTTCATACATTAGAGTTTTCCTTCCAACATTTCAATCAAACTATGGTTGATGGTTTATTTACATCTTCTCTCTCCATTGCAAACCCACCCCCCAACGGGTTGCTTAGTCGAACACGGCGTCACATGACTCTTACACCCTTCTTATCAAAAGCTCCATATACCTTAGGGACCCCCCATTAGTCTTGCTAGCTAGTGAGCGTTCTTTCGACTGGAAGCTCACTTTAATTTGTTTTATAGGTAGGTCACGTTTGGCTACACAGTAATATTTTGAATAGATTGTGATTGGAGGCAAAATAATTGTTAGAAAATCTTTTACCAACATCCTAAATCCTATCGATTTGGTTGGTTAACAAATTGATTGCTACTAGAAAATAAAATTCAATATTTGATTCATGCATTGAAAGTGACATGTGAGTGTCACTATATACCGGTAATTCTTTTCAGCAATTTTATTACTATATATAACAGAAAAATATGGAGATGGATTTTTCCGTTTAGGTTTTTCCGTGAAGTAATTTTTTGACATGTATAAACCAAAGTCATTACACATGCTGAAATGTGTCCACAGCCACGTAGGATCCACTTCCTGGTCGGATTGGAGATGCTCTTAATACTAATAGAATTTCATTTGAAAACGGGGCTACCAAGGCTATTGGATTAGGGCTATATGGAGAGGATTGGATACATAACGAATTTGGTGGCTGATTACTCCAAAATGTTGCCAAGAACCCTTTCCCTTAATAACTCTGATTGGTGATTGGAGTTCCTGCTGAACAGATTGAATTGCAAGTCCATAACCTTGTAGAAGGGAATGCATGTGCTGATCACTTGGCAAAAAAAGGTGCAGAACCAATAATTGAGATAAAACAATTCAGCAAGACGATTAGTTCTTCCCTAGTCAATTTCATGTCTGGGGATATACGGCAGTGCAAATCCCCTTCTCTAGAAAAACTTATCCGGATGATTTATTTTTCATAGTGCAATCAGTAAGCTTTTCCACGTGAAAAAGGAATTACAGACAATATACCATTTGTTTTCATCGATCTCCGGGTCATTCATTTTTCAATAAAATGGATCACAAGCCCAGGGAAAACCTGTTAATTTGTAAAAAAAAAATGTTCGATACATGTAATGTACATAACTGATGCATTAAAAATAATCGTCAATCAGCAGCTGGCATGGTGTAATTTTCTGGATAACAGCATCAAGGGTCAGAAGTGTCACGCTTTCGACTTCCACCTTGGAATGCTTCATTTCTTTGCCTTTGAAAACCTGAGGCAGCGGTACTTCTCGCCACTCACGGTTATTTCAAGAGCTCCATCTTGATTATCTTGATTTGATGCAGTTCCCATCAGCACACTTTTCTCTTTCTCAAGGTTTTCTTTCTCCACCTTTAACCTTGCTTCTTGTCGGGCAATCTCCGCCTGTAAGAAAAACAAGCTTTTACAAGGGGGTCAAAAAAATAAACCCCACCTACGGGAAAAAAAGAAAATGGTTATTTGCACTTTGGGATTTATTTTTTATTTCGTATTACAAAGTAAGGATCCAAATAATTTTACACCGGGCCCATATTGTCGATAAAAAAAGTCATAAAAATCCTCAAAATGTCATTAAAATATATTTATTGTTATAAAATTTACATTTTTGTGTTGATGTCCACACATATTCCCTGTATCCTTCACCTTGTCCTATAAATAGGGTGAAACTCATTGAGTTTGTACACACATTGAAATGAAAAATTCTCTCCTAACTCTACAATCTTTTTGTATCCATTTTATTTTATAACACGATATCAGCACGAAATGTTTCTTTACCCCGGTCTTCTCGGCCCAAACTCGTTAATCGTTGTTTGGTATTGAAGATTGAAGATTTATAATTATGTGTCTTTATTGAGATCGGTTAAAGATGGAAGATTGCAAGGGAAGAAACAATATCTATTCAATCTCAACAAGTCAATATGTTCATTGATATTTTAAATATAAATATCGTTAGTCCTACGATATGTGATATTGTTAGCGAGTTCACAAATTGATTGGTTTTTTCTATGTAAACATGGTGTATTAAGTAGACCTCGTTAGGTTCTAAAACCGAATTCAATCTCAACAATATTATAATTATGTACAACTTTATACTCAATTATTGAACCTAAAGTTCTATATCAAATACAATAATCCGGACCTGAAGCTCCGTAGTTTATTTTAAGGGCCTGACCCCTATAAAAAAGGTACTTAAATAATAATAAATCAAATAAAATAATTTGGGGCAAAAAATTCCCAAATAGCTAATTTAGTTTGGAACCAGAAGTTCCCAAATAACTTTTTTATTTGGGGCCTATAGTTTCCAAATAACTTTTAATTTTGGGGGCAAGAACTTCCCAATCAAACCTGAAAGTTTTAATATAAAAAGAGTAGAAAATTTAATGTCCTTTGACATTAATAATATTTGACCCGAAGTTCAACTATTTGCGTAGACCAGAAGTTCTCTCACACAAATGATAAAACTTAAAGTTTTATATTCACATAATTCGCATGAGACGCTTTGTGAATTATTTTAATTTATGACCCGAAGTCATAGGTTTCATTTTATAAATTATATAAATCCAAAGATCATATACACATGGCATGACATGGAATATGGATTTCTATAATATTGGATCAATTTTTAACCATGACCATAATTCTAAATTTTTCTCCTAGGACCTGAGGTTCTAAATTACCATATATTCAGACCTGAATTTTTATCTATTATGTAAATAAAGTTGGTGCTAAAATGGAGAACCTGAAGTTCTCTTTACTCTTCAGACGAAATATTGATCATAATTATTTTTGTGGCAATAGTTATACATTAGAAACATAAAGTTTCTTATTTCCGACTCAAAAATCTATGACATATAATAAGAATATGAAGTTTTGATTCATCAGTTATGAACCCAAAAATCTAAACTTTACTTGGACAATTTTTTCCTCCTTTAAACATACATCCCGATTTGATATCCGTATAGTTAAGAGTTTTGTTCTTAAGGCATAATGATTAATTTATGATTTGTGATGCATGATTTTTAGAAATGTATTTATTTGGATGACTTTTCATAGATCTAACGATCTATATCCTCAAATATGCAATACTTTTGATATTCTTAAGTATTCTAATTTAGTTTCTACACAAAAACTTGAAGTTTTTTTTATCTAACCCATCCTTTGAATATCTGAAATTTATTTAATACGAGATTGTTTTAAAAATAAAAATACTTTCATTTGTTTAAGTTTGGCCACTAAACACCTGACCGTAACATAAACTATTGTATTCTTGTGCGTTTATATATTTGGACCCATACATACTTTACAATCTACATTGCATGTTGTAATTGACAATTGTGAACTGACATTATATAATAACATTTGTCTAGCAGACAATGAACTCACGTTTCAACCACAGTTGAACCTAAGGCTCCAAAAGAGCCTATGTGATGTTATGTGGTACCCGCCATTCATATGCGATTATTAAATGAAAGCAATTCCCAAAGAAATTTGCTTCGTTTTTTAGGCAGAAGAATACATGGATATCATACCGAAATAAACAATGAAAAGTAATTTTGCTTATATGAAAGCAATTCCCGAAGAAATTTGCTTCGTTTTTTAGGCAGAAGAATACATGGATATCAAATTGAAATAAACAATGAAAAGTAATTTTGCAGCACTTCTAGTATTGGAAGTCAGAAGCTTAAACTAGCAAACAATCATTTCATTATTTAAGGGATTATGATACAACATTTGTTGTAGAATTGCACTTTGTCATGAGCCTGAAGCTCCATGGTTTAATTAGGAGATATTATATAATGACCATTTTGATCACCTAATTTCTTTTTTATGAGCCTTTGAAATTGTAAATGATATCATGTGATTTTTTTACAAAATATTAATAATTCTAATTGATGTATATATTTACTGTTAATGTCCAGAATTGAAGGCAACAAATAATAAGAGAAATAATTTATTAAGAGATAACTATGATGAAGAATGGGGATGAGAGACAGTAAGAACACAAGGATTTAACGTGGTTCGGCCCTTGAATCGGAAACCTACGTCCACAGTGGTATTATCACGTATCTTTGGCGATGTTTAAAAAGGTGCGAGCCGAGGCGAGGTGTTTTGGCGGCGTATTGAGGCGTAAGCCTCACAAAAAAAAACGAAGCAAAATAATATTAAAAAAAGTACTATTAAAACCATAAAAAATAATGTAACAAAGAAATATAAAATAAAACTGCAAAAAAAAAACATCTTTGAAGACTTTCTCACATAGTTAAACATTTTTTTGTTCCCTCGATATGACTTTTTTACATATTGTTAATTTTTTAATATGACAATAAATTAATTAATGCAAAACCAAATTGACCAATTCATTTTTTTAGTTTCATTCACATTGGTTATTTTATAATATGACAATAAATTAATCAATGCAAAATCAAATTGACAAAATCAGTTTTTTAAGTTTCATTCACATATTGGTTGTTTTTAAAAATTTCTTTCTTCAAGTTACAATAGTAAATAGTACAAGTAAAGTGCCATTTTAAAACAAAAAAAGAAAAAAAGAATAAGAGTTGGTAGATTAAAACAACATTTTTTTAAGTTAAATGCAATTTTAGAAAAATGAAGAATTTTAACACTTAAAAAAACAGACTTCACGAAGGAAGAAGAAGAGTTTGTTTGTTTTCCGCGCCTCAGCAAAAAGGCGTGAGGCACATCGAGGCGTAAGCCTCAAATTCAACCCAGAGGCTCAAGCCTTGAGACATTTTTTGCCCGCCTCGCCTCAAGGCGTAAGCCTCAAATGCCTTTTTAAACATTGATCTTTGGCGTAGTTATAGTTTAGGGTTTTCTTGATATCACTCAAGGTTTGGAAGGTATCCAAAATAGGGGGTCCTCCCATGAACATATCTTTCCCCTATTTATATGTGGATATCAGATGTTCACAAAGAGATGGAGTGCCCTTATAATTCGGGCAGTTACCTCTTTACACACGTTTATAATGTATACCTGTACGCCTTGAGGTGCGGAACTGTTTAGATAACGAGACTTCCAGAGAATCATGAGGTAACCACCCTTGGCGGCTACGATTCCACGTGGTTGACAAGGCATGTTTAGTGTGTAAAGGTTTATAGGGATGTACGTGTGTCCAATCTTAAGATAATTAGGCGGGACGAGCAAAATAATACCGAGACGACCTCTTTAGATGATGAGGCCGAGCACATTTCGTAATTCCTAGGTTTGTGGGATTTATCCGACACTGAGATTATGTAGGTACAACTATTGTTATCACAAGGGTATATATATATGATTCTTATGATTCACTCTCTATTGAACCACTTACAATTGTAATGTTTTCATATATGTGCGATTTTATTATGATGAGACACTCTTCCCACCATTAGGGGCAAGATAGAACGTACCTGAAGAATGGCGAAAATTATCATGGAATAGTTCCACTTAGTCTCATTTAATCCCCGTATCGCTGAATGCAAGAATGAAGTGAAAATTGATTTTGCAACATCAAATGACTATACAACTTAAAATGTTAGATGTAGTCACATGGGTATTTGTAAATGTGCTTGCCAAAATCATTGTTCCATTAGGACAAAATAAATTCGGCAGCAAATAAATGTATTGCACGCCAAATGTGAGATAAACCTATAGGTCCCAACTAATTGACTCCCCAGTAGTGGAGGTTAAATAAAATCATCCCCAAATAATGACCCAGAAGATGTTATACATAGCGCTCAAGAAGAGGTTATGAACAAAAGATCAATTTTCTTTAAAACCCTTGAATAGGTTATTGTTTTTGAAAGGACAGAATTCCCTGAAGTGACTATAAAGCCCCTGAAGTAGACAAATGCACCTAATATTAAATGAGATCTCTATATTTTATACATAGACAAGAGAAAAGTGGGATTGCCAAATATGATCATCAATGACATAATTATAGATATTGTAGCTACAAAAAAATCAAAGGGTAATGATACAAATTTACGTACTATAAATGAATGTCGACAGAATATATTGGCCAAAATGAGAAAATGCCATGATGGCATAATTCGAGTCTCTAAATAAATACGGTGTATTCGGACATATAGTACAAACCCATGAGATGTAAACCCCAAATACTTTTCAGATATCTAACTAGCTTAGTAGTTTTTTGAAATATATTATATAAGACTCGTGAATATTATAACCGCTTATATATACAAGACTTAGACAAAGAATACATAAAAAAATCCTAGAAGGATTTTCTTTGCCTGATGTTAAACCAAATAGTACGTACTCAATTCGAATGAAACGTTCACTCTACAGCTTAAAGCAATCCGAAAGGATACAGGTACACCCATCTTAACTTATCTAAGCAAAGGTATGAAAACAATTATATATGTCAATGTGCCATTATACAAATATCCTTAAGAGGATGTGCTCCTTAAAAAGCTCAATTGAAATACAAGATACCCAAATAAGGAATTAAAAAATGAATGACCTTAACGCAATTAGTTATTGTCTCGGCCTGAAGATCGAGAACAATGTTGGTTAAACAATGATTCGTCGAATAAATGAATTGAAAAGTCCCTCAATGCTTTAGCATATATTAAGCACACCATTTTTGTATACCAATGGTCTCTGGTATTTAGATATTAGGTTATCCCTATCATCTTAAAGGAGATGACAAATATAAATTTACTCCAGAAGTACCATATTTTCATGTTATTATTGCATTGTTAAATTTTGTACAAATGTACCATACTTGAATGTCATTAGTATATTGTTATACATAACACAATGCATGATATCACACATAATAGTTGTGGTCGATCTCTTAGCAAAAAGCAATGACCATTGACTTACAACGCATGGGACTAATATAAATCATATTATGTGATACGTTCGTGGAATTATTAGTGTGATGGTATTAAATCTAACAGGATCTTCACAAGGAACAATCAAAGCACTTATGACTTACCATCATTAACACATGTTACTACCACCACCTATGAAGGAAATGATGCATGTATAGCTCATTTTTAAATAGACTACATTAAGGGAGATATAACCAACACGTTTCAATATTTCCATATATGAATTCCAGAAGATTTATGCAACACATGAACTCTAGAAGAATCATGTTACTGAAGTCAAATAGATCCGATAAAGTTACATGTTCACTCCTCTACACAAAAGTCGAGATTCAAAAGAAAAATGAGATTGAAGTAACAACCCATTTGTTATCTTCAACAAGCCATTGTCGAAAGCAACAATCTAAAAAGTTGTGTATGAGACTGGTATGCGTCGACTTAACTATCAGGGAAATGCCACAATGTGGGGGAGTATCCATTCAGAGGGAGCATCTTGTCAAGGAAAAGAATTGAAGAACAAGGCATTTTGGACATATGCACGTTGTATTGTTTTTCCTTTAACTAGGTTTTTTCCCTTTGGATTTTCCTGTTAAAGGTTTTGACGAGGCAGCAATAAGCGTGTTTATCATCAATTTAATGATCACAAAAGTTGTACTCTTTTTCCTTCTCTTTCATTTTTTTGCACTGGATTTTTCCTTAGTAAAGTTTTAATGAGACAACAATCATTGAATTGTGAAAATAGTATACATCCAAGGAGGGGTGTTATAAACTATACATTTTTGTGTGGATGTCCACACATTCCCTCTATGTCATTTGGGATACCTCACCTTATCCTATAAATAGGGTGAAACCTATTAAGTTTGTACGCACATTGAAATGAAAATTTCTCTCCACCTCTAAATTCTTTTTGTACCCATTTTATTTTTACAACTTTTGGACCCAAATCTCATAATACGCATAACTAATGAACCCTTAAGTGCAATAACCAAGTAAAAATATGCAAAGAAAAATTTAGCTACAAAATAGACTTGCCCACAAAGTTCATACATATCCAAGTTCCTAAATCAAATTTGGACCAAAATAGCAATACACAGTTTAAAAGAAAAATAAAATATTGATGTTCCTAAATCACTGGAATGTAAGCTGTGTACAAGGCAACCCAAAAATAAAACTTTGCATAAAATGTCATCAAATGATATCAACAAACACACAGAGGAGGTGTTGTAGAAGCATTATTTAAAATTATAATGATATATTTGATAGGAGATAAAATTAAAACTCGAAAGGATAAAATTAAAAATAAACAAATTCGTGAAACGGTAAAAGTAACTCCTATAGAAGATAAATTGAGAAAAAATCGACTTAGATGGTTTGGACATGTCAAGCGTAGTCCAATGGATGCTCCTGTAAGGAAGAGTGATTTAGTTAGTATTGATGGTAACACAAGGGGTAGAGGTAGACCTAAATTGACTTAGTAAACTATTATAAAAACGGACATGATGTCATGTGATTTAACCGAAGATATTGCACTGGACAGAATAAAATGGAAAAATAGGATTCATGTAGCCGACCCCAAATAATTGGGAAAAGGCTTTGTTGAGTTAAATTGTATATTTGATAGGAGATCCAATATATAAAAAATTTAGCACGTAGAATTATTAACTAGATTGGGATGCCACACAAACATGATATTATTCCATATTGTTTCCAATAAATATTTAAGTGTGAACTAATTCTAGATGAACTTGAAAAGTCTAATGCTCAGCTCAAATCAGCATGCATACAATTATAAAGTCGCAATGTCTCCAAATAAAACCCTTTAGATATCAGCCTTTTTTATTGGTAGGAAAATGGATACCATTAAGGTATTTCTTCATGGAAGCTTTATTGAGATGGAACTGGACTAACTGCTGGAAAAAAAAAAGCAGGAAGTACATCTTTTTCAGTTTCTCCAGTTTTCAGCCAAAGCACTGGTGCTTTGCGTGACTTAACCTGGATGATCTATGGCAGTTTCCTCAATGCAGCCATTGTTCCATTTCTGCCAGCCATCAGCATATGAGCTATGATGGTTTGGAGGAGGTGGGATTCCCAAATGTATGTGTGTGTGTCTGGATGTAGGGATGGTTGATTTTCGGCCAGGTCTTTCTACACACAGATCGGGGAAGTCGGAGATGGTGTTCCCATGGGGAGCTATTTGTGACGCACGGCACAGTCCCCTTCGGAGGCGACTTTTCTATATATATATATTTTTTTTTATTTCAGCAAGATTATTTTGATTATTAGTAATTATCTCTTAGTTTTTTATTTCAAAAAGAATCCTAGCTTATTTAAGAGACTTGTGTCCTTAAGTCTTAGGTAGTCTATAAATAAAGTCTCAGGGCTCCTCCTTGTAGTCACTTTTGCCATTAATGATATTTTGAGTTCTTAGAGATTTGAGTGATTTGTTTATTTGTGATATTTCTGTTGTGTTTCACATCAAATTGGTATCAGAGTCAGGTTCGCTCTTGATTCTCAAACCCTAGTGTGTGTATTACCCGTGCGTGTGAACCAAAACGCAAGGATGCCTCCCAAAGCAACGAAACAATCCAAGTCCCAAGAATTTTCCCTAGAATACATCCAACTGATGTTATCTACATGGCGGCTCGAGTCGAAAATATCCAACAGAGGCAAAGTCACAACAACATCACATCAACGAAAAATTCAAAAAAATGGAAGTCGATGGGACCGTGCCCCGCACCAGACCGAGGCTGAATACAATAGCGGTAGCCTCCACGCGCCACTTGGGGCCCCCGCGAGGGTTATATCAGGCCGAAGGAGGGCCGAGAGAAGTCGCAACCCCTCTGGCACCACCCTGAGGGCTGCCCAGCAAGCGGGTGGGGCAGCCCAGCCTCGCCCCGTGCGTCCACCGAAGGAATTTCCGAACACGTTTTTAAAGAAGCAAGGGCTGATTTGGCAAAAAAAAAATCCAAACATCCCACAAGGACTTTCGAAACGGCATAAAAGAGTCCGTTGATGTGTTCGATGTGAAAATGGAGACTTGGGAACGAATCCAGGTGGAAAAGGACTTTGATAAACAACTGTTACAACCGGAGAAGGTGGTGATCCTTATTAAAGCCTTACCCACTCAAAAGTTTGACAAACACCGAGAAAAACGAGTTCTATTCTTTTAGCCTCTCAATCGGTGTCGTAGGGTTACAAAGGGGCCAAAAAAGATGTGTCACAATGGATCCAATTAATTCAGCCCGACACATTAAAATTGAGAGTGAACGGAGAAGAGACTGATGAAGAGGATGATATTCCACTCACCCGTTAAACGCCGATGAGAGACCGATCAAACAAATGGAGACTTACTGTGACGGTTGACACCAGGGTGTGAGGTATGGCGGCCCACCCCTCTACATTCCACCTCACGAACGTATGTGTCATGGACTCATGGGTGCGGGAATAAGGGCACATGAATAACAATTTCCCCTTCAAAACTACCGCATAATACTGGTCTGATAAATCAGCACCCTAAACAACCACATCGGGCAGCCCCGAAGGGCCCAAACAGGCTATGATTAGGACCTCGGGATGTGTTATAGGTTGGGGACTAACGGAGGACAACCTTAATACTTTAATTAAACTATTTGGCAAGGCTATGCACAGTGATGTTTGTATTGATGTGAGAATGTTTGATGGAAAAATGGATCCGGATGCGTTTATGGATTGGTTGAAACGTGTGGAGTATTTCTTCGATTTAAAAGAATGCTGGGGCTATAGATTTGTTATATACGTAACTGCAAAATTGAAAGGGTAATGCCTTATTGTGGTGGGATCAATTGGTACACGATAGGATAACAAATAATTAAAACCCAATTACTTCTTGGAACACATGAAGGCGGAGATGGTGGTTGCCTTCATTCCCGAGGATTACGAGAGGGACCTATCTGCACGTGTCCAAAGCCTCAAGCATAAATGTATGTCTGTTACTGAATATTTAGAACAGTTTCAGTTGCTTTGCACCCGGGCTAGAGTGAAGAAGAGCACGGAACAGCAAATCGAGCGTTACAATCAGCGCCTCCAGCATAAGTACCAAACGGAACTAGGGTTGCGTCAAATTAGTTCCTTAAGCTAAGCAATCGAGTATGCAAGGAAGGTGGAGAATTATTTCAAGGCGGGGGCAACTATGGCAAGAGGTAAGACAACCACCAAACCACTCGTTACAGAGACTGCAGCGCCCACTACCACTTCGGTTACTCCTACTTCAAGTGTTATGATTGCGGGGTGTTTGGGCATCAAGCTTCAGATTGTCCCAACAAGAAAAAGCCTGTTTTAGTTTCTAGATATGAAGAAGAAATAAAGCAACCACCAGAGCACGCAGAGGTTCTCAACACACGCATTCATGTGCCACCGGAGGCGGACGGCATACCACTTTAGCGCACGGGATGAGCTTTTCAAAGCAGGGGGCGACGCGCTGCACAGTCCCCATCAAGGGGGGACTTTTCTTTTTTTCTTTTTCTTTTCATTTCAGCAAGCTTATTTTAATTATTAGTAAATCTCTTAGTTTTTTAATTGGAAAAGTCTCCTAGCTTAATTAAGAGACTTTATTTTTGTTGTCGTATTTTCTTTTGCTTTGTTTTAGTATTCAAAGATAACGAATAGTAATGGCATTTTTGTAATTAGGGCCTTAGCTTGGAACCTAAGCTACTCCTACCCTTTAAATACCCACTTATAAGCCTCATTTGAGGGAGACTTGACATTGGAATAGAAAAGAGTATTTTTCTCTTTAAAACTGTGTGTCTAGATATTTTTTTAAGAGCCTTTTGACGTGTAGTTTACGTCAACAACTATATATATAATGTAGGGAAATGCATACAATCATCTAAAACATAGTATTAGATTCTAAATAAAGCACTACATCATTTCAAATAAAGTCATAGAATTATAAAGTACCACATCATTCCAAACAAAGTCATAAAATAATCCATACAAGCATCCCAAACACACAATTCCACAAAATTAAATTGACAAGCAAATGAAAATTCTAAAAAGTCACCATCATCCAACAAAAAGGGATTGAATACATAAAATAAATTATATAAAATTCAAAGATGCATCAACCAAAATAAACTATACAAACAAAAAGGATATGGCCTTAACTCCACAATAATACCTAAACCATTGATGTCATTCATGCGTAGCAACATGTGATTAAAATACAAACAAATAGAGATGTGATTAAATGTTAAAACATAAAAATAAAAACTTACAATGTATGCGACTATTTCAATAGACGGGGGTTTTCTCTTCTTTTTTTTTTGTTGCCTTATGCAACACTTAGCTTCCCCTTTTTTCCTTTGAACAAGCTTATTTTGAAAAATGGCGTGTAAAAATAAAAGAGCACGAATAGCAGGCAAATTGCGTGAATTAGCACAAATAGCGGTGCAATAGCGCAGAATAGCACACGCTATTTGTGACAAATGGTATTCCATATGTGCAATATCGCATTTTAATACACAATAGCGCACAATTTAAAACACTGGCGATGATACATTGTTTTTCATTGGTAACATTTACTATCAACCTTATTGGTGATGTGGTGATGGCGTGATGGCGTGACGTAACACTATTTATTGTTTTAGTAATATTGACTACGGATATTTTATTAGTGATAGCCACGATATTCTGTTATTATGATTTTATTAGTATTTTTATAAAATTTTGGTGATACTTTCTTGTCAAGTTTGACTCTTATGACTCGATCTGCCACGAGATTTACGTCTCACCTTGCCACAACACATCATGTCAAATTCGGCTCGCGCCTTTTTAAACAATTGGTAATCAATACTATTCATTACAACCTAGTCCACGACATTTGTCACTATTGCATTGTCTCATATATTTTCTGTCCTTCAAAAGACAACAGAAAGAAAGGACATTTATAAAAATATTTTATTTCCTTTCTTCGCAAAAACTCTTCATTGGGAAACCTAGCGTTGGATTGGAGGATTGGAAATGAGGTGAGTTAGAAATCTAAACTAAGAGTGACACCACTCACTCGAACCCACATAAGGACCTCAATTCACCCGAACAATTAGGTCTCTCGCACGAAAAATGATTGAAATTGTCGTACTTGTCACTCTCATTCCCAATCGCTAACACAGTCTAGGCTTGGGTTTGAAAGTTGATGGGCTATCCGTATACGCTGTATGCGCCAAGTATGTCACCAAATACAAATAGGATGTTCCCCCAACATCCTTAAAACACACGCAAACATCCAAGGAGGATATTTTCTGCAGAAGTCCACTTGAGCCTTTATCACACATCATTGAGAGTTACTACTCTTAAGATCATTCATTGTTCACATTTAATCCACATTCACAAGTCACACTTAGCTGCTCTCTCCAGGTAATTTGTATTGCTCATATCCTCAACCAAGGAACTCTTTCTTAGACAATTGTATGTACCTTATCTTGTGTATTAAATATGGGACTCCACGAGCAACCAATTCACATTCTAATAAACTTTGTCAACCTCAACTACCCTTATTTGAATTGTTATGGAATCATATTGACAAGAATTAAGGAAGAAAAAAAAAACAATTAAGAACAAGAGCAGAGAAGAGTGTATTTAAAATAAAACCCTAAGTTGGACAAAATCCATACCTCGCGACGAGAGAGTTCGGCTTTCCAGGCAGCTTCACGCTCAGCGACCTCGCGTTCGCGCTCCTGGATGTAACTCTGCATCTCTCTTTCCTTCATGATTCTGTCCTGTATATCGGCGTCCAGTGCTTCCTTCAGCTCCTGTACAAAGTTATCCACCACCGCCTTTATTCTCATCGACATCTCCTTCTATAGTTAATTCTTCTGCCGCCAACCACTCAATATTCTAGTCTCCTGCCACTGCCAAACCCATTACTATTTAAGCACTACAAATTCAAATTGCACTTGTTGAATGGAAGCCCAATCCAGCTCAAAGAGTTAGAGCACAGATTATATCTTTTGGCGGCTATCGTTAAATAGCGAGCAAACGAACTCGAGACATTTTTTGCTCAAGGGCTCCACTGTGGTCCACTACCCAAGCCACGCGATCTTTAGATCACCCCAAAATTCCAGACTACACACCATTAGTTGATGAGTACACGCTTTCTCGTTCCGCACAGCGTCCTACCGAGTTTTTTTTTCATTTAAATTAATGCATTTAAAATATATATTTACAAAAATATTAGGTTCTAAAATTATTTACAAAAATACTGCACTTCGTGAATTTATAGTTGACCACTGCATATTCTAATTGAATTCACGCTTGCCAACCGACAATTCTAAAAGGATTAACTCGGCCAATAATTTATAATAAATTACTTGTGTTGGCTTTAATTCACAGTTAATAATTTCGTATTTAGTTAAAACGTTTTAAGTGAATATTTAGTTAAATACCGCGACTTCACTTAAAAAAAATTAATGAATACATAGTTATTAACCGTGAATATAGAATTCCCATTGCCTTCTACTGAGACATATTCTCAACTTTCAAACAAAAAAAAAACAGAGCAAACGCAATTGGCCGGAAGTTGAGGGACCCTAGAAGAGGGTAATTTTTCTAAAAAAAGGTTTTGTGTGGAACTTGTTTATTGATGGTTCTTCGTGTGAGGCCGAAAGTTGAGCAGGTTTGATTGTGTCGGCCCGAGATGGGACTGACATTGAATATGCTCTGAGGTTCAATTTCAAAGCCTCCAACAACGAGTCAGAGTTTGAGGCCCTTCTGGCAGGACTCTCCCTTGCAGAGCATTGAATGTCGGCCAACTCTTAGTTCATTGTGACTCCAGGTTAGTGGTGAATCAAATTTTAGGAATATATGAGGCTAAGGATGATAGAATGGCCAAGTACCTTGAAAAGGTAAAAGCAGAGCTGAAGCATTTTAGATAGGTGAAGTTGAAGAGGATCCCTCGAGTAGACAACAACTGATCCGATACTTTGGCAAGATTAGCTTCCTCTACAATAACGAAAATTAGAAGGTCGGTGTTAGTAGAGATTCTACATTGGCCGACCATTGAAGAGGAAGATAACAGTGTGGAATTTTGTCTAAACTTTAATATGGGAGATTCTTGGATGGACCCTATCATCCGATACATCAGAGATAGAGAATTGCCCAATCCAAGAGCCGAGAAGAAGAAGTTGAGGTACAAAGCGGCAAAGTTCTCCATCATAGGATATATCCTGCACAAGAAAGAATTCTTACTCCCTTTAATCAGATGTGTCCACCTATTTGAGGTAGAATATATTTTAAAGGATGTGCATGAGGGATCTTGCTCCAATTACTTAGGAGGGAGATTATTAGCGAAGATAATCGTCACTCAGGGATATTGGTGGTCGACACTGGCCACGGATGCGGCCGTATACGTGAAGAAATGTGGCAAGTGCTAAAGGTTTGTCACCATTCCCCCATCAACCTCACTAGCCACTGACTTATATCACTTCCCCCTGGCCATTTGTAGTCTGGAGGATTGAGTTAGTAGGACTATTGCCAAGGGTTATGAACAATTATCGATATCAGATTGTAGCTATCGATTATTTTTTGAAGTGGGTGGAGGTCGAGGCGATGATCACAATAACAGAGAAGAAAGCCTTCTAATTTATTTGGAAAAATATTATCTGTAGATGCGGTCTGCCAAACACTTTGATTTCAGATAACGGGAAGCAGTTTAAGAGCATATCCCTCAAGAAATACTATGAGAGGGTCGGCATCAAACAGTCCTTTTTAACTCCCAACCACCCCCAAGTCAATGGGTAGACAGAGGTGACGAATAAAATAATTCTTAATGGAACCAAGAAAAGCTGGAAGATGCTAAGGAAATATGGATCGAAGAGGTGAACGATGTCATATGGTACTATAGGATGACGGAGAGGACACCAACGGAGGAGACACTGTTCATGCTAGCCTATGGCTCAGAGGATGTGGTACCGATAGAGACTGGTCTCCCAACTCACAGGGTCTAGACATATAACTTGGAGGAGAATATGGTAGAACGTAGACTGGATCTGGACCTTGTAGAATAGAGAAGGGAGGATGTTGAGGTTAGGCAAGCCGCCTATCATCAAAGAACAATAAAATTCTATAATAAGAGAGTGAATAGGAGACCTAATTTTAAAGAAAACTTAGCAGAATCCTAACAAACTTCATCCTAATTGGCACGGTTCCTATCAAGTAATGGTTCCAGGAACGTATCGGCTGGAGAACTTAGAAAGAGTGTCATTCTCCAATCCATGGAATGCCTATTATTTCAAAAAATTCTATCAATAGGAGTTTTGTATTAGTTTCGTCTGTCTATGTATATGAAAAGAAGAATATGAAGGAAAATTTTCCAGGTGTTTTCTCTTATATTTATTGTATAGGTAGCTTCAAGTTAAATGTATTAGTTTATCCTAAGCTATAGAACACAATTCGTGGTGAAGTGGATTTAACTTACTCTCGGTGGCATAACAGTCCAGACAGGGTCGACCTCGTCTAAGGACTCTCGATAAAATTGATAGGGGGAACAATATGTTAAACATCATTAATTTGGTGGAAGAACTTTCTCAGTCGAGGCGATAGTGTATGGACGAGAATGCTCCTGTTTATACACTCGCAAAATGACGAGAGGGGACTTATGATGCAAACATCATAATTTAGTGAATTCAAATTGAAAAATCACTTTATTGTGGTTCATGTTAAACATCATTAATTTGTTGGAAGAACTCTCTCGGTCGAGACGATAATGTATGGATGAGATAGCTCTTGTCCATACACTCTCAAAATGACGATAAAGGACTTGGGTGAATTCAAAATTAGCCATTTATATTTATATCGTCTTATAACAAGAAGATGTTTGAATAGTGATACCTGTCATATATACTTATCTCGTCTAAGGACGGGATGATGTGTGCATTAATTGATTAGCTGGTGATCTCAAGATTATAAGCAATTTTAATTATGGTTACTTGATTGAACATCAAAAGAAGGCATACATTTAAGTAAATAAGGGCCAACTCATAAATATGGGAAGATGTGCAATTCATCCATTCAGAATATGACAATAAATAACAAAAGCATTCTCATTCAAAGACCAGATCATAAGTGTTTAGAGAGAAGAGTTATGATGTTGCCACAAAATAATAAAACCAGATCATTGGTGTTTGAATTCATTTACAACCATGAGGGGCATTGGGCCACAGGCGGCCACCCAGAAAATAGAAAAATTAAAAGAGCTATGCATTAGGGATCGTCTCTTCAGTATTCAAATTCTCGGTATCTTCAGGAGTTGACCCATTCCCAGTCGTAGTGTTATCGGCTTTAACATCACCGATAGGCTCTGTCTCGTCTACCAGATTTATAGTCTGGGTTGTAGGCTACTATTTTGCCGACTCCTCAATCTGGCCTAGAGCTATTGTTTCCAATAAGTCATCCAAATTGAAGGTCTTCAGCTGCTCCGACAAGTGGGAAATCTCAGGGAACTTCATTATTTCCCAGAGGCAACCAGTATGAGCTCATCTTTCAAGGTACTGCACACTATAGCCCAAGAACTCCTCTGAGGATTTAAAAAAAACACGGTCTACTTTGGGGCCTTTGAGATCTTACTGTCAATAATTTTTTTTTACTTTCCCATCAATCTCAATTATATGTTGGTTGTTCAGGGACTTGATAGCTTCAGTATAGCTAGTGTTCAGATTGCTGATAGCTTCAGAGTGTTGTTTCTTCAGGTTTGTAACCTCAACCTCCAACTCAGTGATACGACTTCTCTGAGTCTCGTCATTTTAGATGGCCAGAGGAGCGTGACGAATCTGAGGGACCTTCTTCCTGATCTATTGGTGGAGTTTTTTAAGGAAGATAGTTGTGTACATAAGATAAAATATGTCGGTACAAGATAACCTTATAGGTGTGATGAAAACATGAAAAGAACATGATGTCTTACTTGGATATCTCTATAAAGGACGAAGTCATTCATCAAGGAGATGTTGGTGGCCTTTAAAAACTTTATATTAGACTCTGTGGTATTAGAGGTAAGGAACTCAATGGCTTTGTATTTGCTTTTCAAGACTGAGTTAGAGCTAATTTTTAGATTCTCTAGATGCGCAGCAAGTGCATCCACGGAGGAGATAGAGATGGACTGACTCGTTCCAATTTTGGACAGGACGTCTTTTCTCTTCTTATTTTGGTGGGATGTGGGGATATTTTCTTGGCCCTCCTTTCGTTTCCTGAACCCCTCGGCCTGACTGGGGTTGGTAGTTGTGAATTTCTTGGTCTGAGGCGTTGGGGTCATCTTCTTACCTACTTGCTTAAGTAATTTGCGAAGCTCCGAGTTGCCATCTTCCACACAATCTCTAGAGTGTTGGGTGGATGGTATGCAATAAAGAGAATGAGATCATAAGGTCAGATATATGAAATACGACATAACAGTTAGAAGAAATAATGTTAACACTTTCATAGCTCAGATAGGGGGTCCAACCCCAAACTTGTATGCTCTAAGAAATATGGGGTCACCAATTGCTCGAATTGTGCGAGACCCCCTCCCTTGCCTTATTTCCTAACCATTTCAAGGCTTTTGGTGGATTTAATTCTTAAGCCCGGATCTAGTTTAGCTGATATTGGGGATTTTTCCCATCGTTGGGGAGCTCGAGGCTCAAAGGCACTGCAAGAGACTTTAGGGCCGAATTTTCAGGCTCCCAAGATGAAGAAGTAGTTAGGCTTCCAATTATAATTGGAAGTTTCGATAAATACTAAACTTTCTTTTCAGATTTCCTAGCTATAAGATGATAGTAGTCGGGCTGAGTTTTTAGGAGAAGAGATAGTATAACATCATATAAAGATGCTAACTGGAAGGTCTGTATGGTGGACCACCTTTTACAGGGCGACAAAGTCAAGGATAACTCTCCAGGCATTAAGTGAAAGTTAAGCAGGATCGAGATCTAGGCTTGCCAAAATAGGACATACACCGGTATGTACAGGTAGCCTAAAGTCGACCTTAAACATTTGTTTATAAACACAAACCTCACACTCTCAACCTTGGAATGCTCTCTCATTCGTCGAGGGTACTCTCATAGTAATGGAAGGCCCAATGTTATAAATATGCCTCCATAACAAGAGGTCAACTTCAGTAACTGTACTGTCATAGGATTCAACACAGGAAGTGTCAAGTGTGCCCTCGGCTTTATCTTTATCATTATCTTGACCTATAGCCGGGACGACACCTTGGGCATAAGAAGCTTTAGCAAAGCATTGCCCAGGAATAGCGAAGAGAGGAATAACATCTATAAGGGTGGAATTACAACACCCACTCTCGACTCATCGTGAGACGAAAGGATTTGTATCGAAGAATCCGACCCCAGAGAAGACTCGAATTAATTTAACGATGACTCGACCTGGTTTAATGACTCAGCCTGATTAAATAACCCAACTTAGTTTGAGGATGAGGCTCTTGAAGAACCTTCAGGCTCCTCAGACCCATCGTTAGGGAACTTTATGGCCATTTTAAAAGAATTCACACTCTCGACAGCCAACTCAAACATGGATTCACTGAGCTCTACGATAGGAGGATGAATGGTTGTAAGAGGGATGTGATAAATATGGCAAAGAAGAGGAAAAGCCTCGGCCTTATGCCTGGAAGCGTCTTCAACCTTATACTTTTAGATCTCCCTAAAGCACCTCTCTCTGAAAATAGGGAAATCCTCAACTAGCTGATACAACTTCCTCAACATCCAAGGGCCGACCTTCAACTTGGATGGTGAAAATAATAAAAAGGGCAAATGGTTATGATGTTGACTGGGGTTTAACCAAAGATTAAAACTTAGACTATGAACAGTTCTCACCAAGAACAAACTCAAGAATAGTTTAAAGGTTTCACCGAAGAAGGTGATCGGTGATTCACAGAAATAACCAAATAGGGGTAAATAAAGACGAGGGAACCCTTAAACCACTTACAAACCTTAAACGAACCTCTCTTAGCCCTAAAATAATCTCACAACTAGCCAATACAGTCGCCGACCAAAAAAATAAAACACAAAC
Organism: Sambucus nigra; assembly: GCA_949130495.1. Lineage (NCBI taxonomy): Eukaryota > Viridiplantae > Streptophyta > Magnoliopsida > Dipsacales > Adoxaceae > Sambucus > Sambucus nigra. Next base: position 414,815,148 of record OX422210.1, on the reverse strand, counting down.
TGAAATGGTGTAAAACTGATTATTAGTTAACAAGGAAGGAAGAAATGGAGTACCTGTAAAGATTACCGGGGCTGACGACCACCGAAGAGTTAGAAAACTCATCGAAAATTACTTGAGCGGTGGAGAGAGGGAGGAGCTTTGAAACTGGAAACTTAAAGAGAGAAAAAAATGCATGCAAATGAGGAGAGAGAATCTAGAGTTTTTGAGTTTTATAATTTTTAAACCCCAATAATGATGGGGTTCAACTTTCGATGTGCCCATTATTAAGCCACAACTCCCAAAGTGCAAACATGTTACCGCCTTTACTTAAGGTATACGTAAGGCTAAGGAATAGATGACAAGTGTCTCTCTCTCGTACACATCATTACATCAGCATCTGACAAGCCAGATACGTCTATTCATCAGGTGAAACTTGAAATTTATACCCCCAATCTTTTATCTACACAAAAGACTAAGGGCTAGGGGTGATTGATATTCCAATATGAGACCTCGTCCCAGCTCAAGCCGACTTTACAAAGCATGATCTCATGAGCCATCGTATACAACTCACTCATATTGTCTCGTCCAATCCATCTCGTCTCAGTCTCAGGATGAGACCACATGCCACCTTGACGTGCCTAACATCCTATCTCGTCTACCTTAAGAAGCCAAGACCTTATTAGTTTGCTTATACTCTCGTCTTAGCCTGATGCAAGACAGTCAAAACTACACTTGGCATTTAATAATATGTAATCCAATGGTACATCGGTAGCCTCATACTCAGTCAAGCCGACACCTCAACCCAATCGGGGATGTTTGACATTTGATAGGGCTGTGGAATAGAGCACATATGGGAGAGTGCACGGGGGCTGCGAGCTCCACGTGGACAAAATCGTTGCAATAGCATTATTCCCACTTGTGAAGAATATATCTTAAGTATTATTTACATGCACAAAGGACAGATGGCAATATAGCATTAGGCAGTTGATATTGTACATGTCGCATGCATGCCTAGGGTGCGTATGACACCACCCCAGCCATATAAATACTTGTCGTCTACATCATTATAAAGGATCCTAAATTCGTAACCCTACTGAAACTCTGTTAAATTCATTTCTTGGAGAGAGAAAGCTTGAATGTTTGTATCCCAAGGCCATTAGAGCCCTTATTTAGTGGATTTTACATACTCTCACAATGGACGTAGGCCCTATAAAGGCTAAACCACTTACATTTGGTATTATCTTCCTATTTGCCTCATCTCTATATCTGCCATACTCCATTGTGGCACTAGTTTGAGCTTACTTATCATATTAATTTAGTGATGCCATTTCTGGTATCGTCGGTTATTAGGGCCAGTAAGGGCATGGGTAGATTCGTCGGTGTCAATAGGGTCAGTGGTAGGCGCATTTTACAAGGAGATATTTCATATGTGGAGAGCATGGCTACATGTAGCGTGTAAGCCCGAATAGGGATAAGGGTCAACAGTTGGATGCCCTTCCAGGGCAACAATTACTACATCTTCTAGTCCCACCAACAATTCCAGCATTGTCGCCTCCACAGGGGTAGTTACAGTTTGGGCGTGTGTACAACGTTCATGGACTAGTTTTGTTGTCAGTGTTATTAGCGATTGAGGGTCTGTTTTCTATCCATGGGCATATGGGGGCAGGTATTGTTCAACGTGGATGCATCACATTCTTTTGTTAGAATTATATTCACGTACAAGATGAGTTTTGTGGACATAATTTTAAATATTATTTTGACCGTAGATTCACTTTTGGGTAACAAGGCTCTCATTCATTCCATATGGAGGGGAGTAGGTGTGGATATTGGGGAGTTATGCTTAGTAGTGGATCTGCTCATGTTAGAGATATACAAGTATGATATTATCTTTAGTATGGACTTATTAGTGACATGTAGAGCAATGATGGATTGTTACAATAAGGCTATCGTGTTCGCTATTATAGGACATGCTATGTTTCTCGTGGGATGCCTCGTTTATACTGAGGGTCGAGCACGCATTTGAATTATATCACTTTTGAGGGTATATTCATCTCGTTAGATTCGATCCCTGTGTTTAAGGACTTTACTGATGTGATTCATAAGACACTGGGGTTATCGTTGAGTCAAGAGATTGAGTTTCTGATCGACTTAGTGCCGGGGACTAGGCGATGGTGTGAGCGTTGTATTGTATAACTCCTTTAGATAAGAGAGAGTTAAGAGATCAAATTTTATAACTTTGGGGGCAGAGTTTTGTCTGTAGGAGTACATCACCTTAGGGTGCCCCATTATTGTGTCTTGGACTAACGGATCTCAACAACTCACTGAGCTAGGCGATAGTGTATCTGAAGGATTCCTTATTTGGATTTTGCTTGCAAGATGTCCACGTATGAGGTTTAGTAAATGTCGAGAGTTGAGAGACGTTGAGGCCCTAGGACGTTGGTTTTATATGTTAGGCTTTACATGTAAGAAATGTAATGCATTGAGTAATGAGCTATTGTATGATTTAAGGTCGGCGGAGCCAAGGTTTGCAATATCAAGAGCACTGAGGGATGTTCGCACCACTAGTTGAATAAGTGAGGCAATATTGAGAAGAATTGAGTCGCGATCAGTGGGGTCATTGAGTATACCTTTACTGTATGGTCATACATGGTATGCGTGGTTAATTTTGGGATGCAGGTGTGTGCATACGTGATAATTGTGCATGTGTGCATGTGCTATATGGTGTATGAGCACCTTAGTTATTTTAAGAGGAGGAGGTAGTCCGGGACTATATAGTAATGATGACCGTCATTCCCGAGACTATTTTGAGGATTGTGAAGGTAAAGGCAGGTGATCCTTCTTGACATGAGGGGATTCAGTAGTTATTGGCAAGTGGATCGGAGTCTTACTTAGTCAGTTATAAGGGTGGCTTACGCTTCAATAGGATAATGATTGTCCTAGACAATGAAGACCTATGACACTCAGTTATGGAGGAGGAGTATGAGTCACGATTCTCGGTACATCTCAAAGGGGATAATATGTATTAAGATATGAAAAGGCAGTATTGGTGGGTCGATGTGAAACGGGACATAACAGAGTTTGTCTATCGGTGCATAACTTGTCCAATAGTGAAGGTTGATCATAAAAGACCATCGAGATTTTTACAGCCATTGAATATTTCGGTGTGAAAATGGAAAAGTGTGTCGCTAGACTTCATTACGGGTTCGCTAGACTTCATTATGGGGTATTACCTTTTCATTACAGATATAGTGAGACTGCGCCACTCAATATTATTTCAGATCGGAGTAAGATCTTTGTGTCCCACTTTTGGCTGAGTTTTTAGGAGGTGATGGGGATGGAGTTACGTTTGAGCACGTTATATCACCCACAGATCAATGGGCAGATAGATAAGGTGAATCATATGTTGGAGGATATGCTCAGGATGTGTATTCTGGATTTTAAGGGGAGTTAGGGGCAGTATTTACCTTTGATATAGTTTGCGTATAATAACTCGTACTAGTTAACTATTGTCATGGCACCATTTGAGGCTCTTTATGGGAGACCTTATCATTCACCCTATTATTGGTTAGAAGTGGGGGACAATAAGCTTCTCGGGCCGTACATAATTCAGGATACGTCAGAAAGGATTTAATTGATCATGAGTCGTATTCGGGTAGCTCAATAGCGGCAGAATAGTTAAGCTAATGCAAAATAAAGATGCTTGGAGTTTGACATGGGCGATTAGGTGTTGTTGAATGTATCTCCCATGAAGTGAGTGATGCGGTTTAGAATGAAGGGGAAGTTATCACCTGGGTATTTCCCATCATCGAAAGGGTAGGGTTGACTGCATATAGGCTCACCTTAACGGATCATTTACAGTGAATTCATGAGGTATTTCATATGTCATCGTTGAGGAGGTATCTCAAGGATAGCGTGGCTTATCAACATATAGCATTTAGCATTGGAGTAGATGGACTTATAGACGAATATTTCTTACAAGGAGAGACATGTTGGCATTTTTGGTAATAGTGAGCGAAAGCTTCGATCAAAGGTGGTACCGTTAGTGCGTGTATAGTGGGGACACCACAATGTTACCAAGTCGATGCGGTAGAATGAGGATGACATACAAAAAAAAGTATCTAGAGCTCTTTGTGTCTGTTGCATTCGAATTTCGGGGAAGAAATTCCATTATTAGGGGGAAGAATGTAACATTCGATACTTTTATGAATGTTTAATGGGACATATACCAAATACTCCCTCAAACTTTTTTTAATACACATTTAGTCCAAGCCTTTTTATTTTGCACCAAAATGTCCTTCACCATGCCAAAAAGGCTTTACCATGCCGCTGGCGCTGACCTTTTAAAGATAAGAGAATAAGGGACTTTTTGGTACAAAATAAAAGGCTTGGACTAAATATGTATTAAAAAAATATTTGAGGGACTTCTTGGTATTAGGTCCATTTTTAATTTACATATGTGCATGGATTTCATAATTTAAATGGAGAAATTAATTGGGTTTAGGTAAATATTGATTAGCGAGTTGAGGATTAATATTTATTATTATTTACTTGCATGTGATAAGTAAATAGAGATATGTTTTATTATATGTCGATTATGAGTGAAAAGTAATGGTTTATTATATTATGTCGATAGAGAGTTATATCGGCGGACTTATATATTTTATGGATGACACGAATTGTACACACGTGTCGAGCATGGTTAATGAAATGTTAGTATATTTGTAGTTAAATGACCCAGATGATCTTTTTGAGTGCACCTGTGATCCAGAATGGGTCAAAATAGTCCATAATGGGTACTCGGGTATTATGATTGGGTTTCAGGAGTTTTCTTAGACATAGCAAGACCCGTTTAAGGGTATAATTATCTTTTTACACCTAAGGTTTAATGAAAAAAGGTATTAGATTATCATCAAGAGGTATTTAAAGGTTAAGGAGGTGGATGACAACCCACTTTTCAATCTCCGCATAATTGTGATTAAGAGAGAGTTTAAGAGAAGAAAAAAAGAGAAGAAAGGGAGAGGATAATTCTTGACAATGGAGGAAAAGAGCATTTCCAGATTCAGAATCATCCCTACATAAAGAGCGACTTTGGATTCTTATACAAAAGGCCAGTATTTACTTGATTTATATTGTGAATTATGTAGTTAATTACATTCGTAATTAATTAGGAACTAAACTTGAGTTTTAAAAGATTAAAACTTTGATAATCAATTAAAGAGATTTAAATATGGTTGAACATTTGATTTAATTGAGAATTATTGATGATGAATGGATGATAAATTTGTAATATGATTCCGAGTTTATAAGAATGAACATGGAATTATTGCTAGGGTGTTAAAAATCAATAAAATTGAAGTTTAATTAATTTTAAGTCAATATAATTGAATTATGATTACGAATCCTTGCGTTTAGATAATGGATTCAAATTTAATTTGATCTTAAAATACTTTGGGGATGATAATATATTGACGTGGGGTATTAATTTAAGGTTTTAGGAGGCTTGGGACCCTTTTTTTTTCAATTAAGAACTGTGGCAATAGATTTAGCAGATAGTAATGTTAACATCATCTAAGTTTGCCATAAGGTCGAGGCCTCTGATTACAGCGAAAGAATTTTCTCAATTTCACAACACCTAAAGGAGGTTTGGGACCTCCATTAGAGGGTTTTAGAGGAAAGGACCCGAGGAAGAAGACGATTGGTAGCCCAACAAATCAAACTGATTTTCTAAGGAGAAAATCGGTTCGGTTTGCCAAGCGAATCAGTTCGGTAAGGTGGTCTGCCTAGATTTTGTTTACTCGCTGTTTTAACCCCTTGGGGCTTAGGGAATGAGCGCAGGGGCTCCAGGGTAGAGTGGAACTACTGGGGAATATTTATAGAGTTTGGTATGCGTGTTAGGCCACTGGATAAATGGGTTCGAGTGAGACGAAGTGGAAATTCAAGTAAGCGAACACTTATATATATATAATCGGAATGCCGGTTCAGACTTCGGGAGTACGATGTGGGATATGCATACGTGGTTAGTACTTGATATATACACATATTGGGATGATTTGTATATATATATATATATATATATATATATATATATATATATATATATATATATATGTGGGGGGGGGTGTATATGTGTGTGTGTGATCGTTACTTGTTTGTATTTAACATACCTACTCGGTAGTGCTATCGTTAGGATGTTGTGCATAGTGGACAGTCCACCATGGCACTGACCAACATGTGTTGGATTGATTCCCCAAGTCATAATACTAGTTTATGACCATTATCCATGTGTGAGAATAGTTGTTGGTTTGTTGACCGATTAGGTGCAATGTGGTATGGTTGTGACCTCCAAATGTATGTTTGGGACCGATCCCTTGTTTGTGTATACGTTTTGGGTTCAGTGATGAGATTTCGACCCGATAACTTAATGTGATGCATGATATGCCTGGAGCTTGATAACACACGAGGGATGCATCTGTGAGGCCTCAGCTCTAGGGATGCGGTTATACGTACATATCGAGTGATATATATATATATATATATATATATATATATATATATGTGTGTGTGTGTGTGTGTGTGTGTGTGTGTGTGTGTGTGTGTGTGTGTGTGTGTATGTGTGTGATATATCGTGAGTGTAGCTACGCTATTATATCGTGAGTACTTATGTTTATAGCAAGTGTGTAGCTATGCTATTGTTATGAAAGTTCACATGGTGAGGGTAGCATATGGTTATCTCATGGTGAATATTAGCGAGATGGGATTTGATAACATTTATTGTCCTAGTTAGAATGGGTAGCATAACTAGGATAATAAAATGAATGTATTAGGTGTACACTGTAGATGAGAGGTGAGGTTTTAACTCATGTGAGTGCGATCGATTAATTAACTGTGAAAGTAATACACGACATGTTTTATTGATTCAAATCATTTAATTACTTGCAAAATATTTTCAAATAATTTTGGGCTTTGACCCACAGGAAAATCTCTTTTTTTTTCCTTTTAAAACCCCAAGTGTGCAGTACCAGCAAAGACAACAGGGGTAGATCTTTAATGCCGTTGCTAGCAGTAGTTGTGGATGCTGTTGGATTTTATTATAGCCGCTTCAGTCGTTTCTGTGTAGATCGGATGATGTTTCATTTCAATCTTTCCTTTGGGTAGTGTGGCCCATTGTTGGATAGGATTTATTTCACGTAAGACTTTATTATTTTTCAGTTATTATTTACGTTGTCCGATGGTTTATTCGGATCACATTATTTATTCATGCATATCAGTTTATTCTATCTATTCAGTTGTATGTATGGTTTTATTTGGTCTTATATTTTATTATTCGTTGCGACAGTGATGTTGAGAATGAAATCATATTGGATTCCTGTTTTATTTTAATAAAGGATTGATCGTCCGGTATTACAATATGCGGGGTGTCATAATTATGTAACTTATATATTATATGCATATATATTTATATGCATGTATACACACACACCTCACACACTCACTACCGAATCACTAACCCAAACCCTCCTAACTATACTAATTTATCGCCCACGTCACCAGCCTTTTTCCATCCTCACCTTGCCACCTATTCCCCTTATACCAAACATAACCCACCTAAAACATCCAATCACCCAAACCTTATCCCTTCCTTCCCAATTTTCTCGCCTAAACCTGTTGTGAATTCCTACACTCAACACTTTTTGTTCATTTACTTATCACGTCATAACAGTAAAAGGTTAAAAAGTATAAAACTTCTCATGAGAACCTTATATATCACGAGTGGAAACTTAAAACCCATGAGTTTCGAGCTTTTCACTATTTTGAGGGTTTTTATGCAATCTTCGAGTAATAAATTTACTCAACTTTATTTGGATATCGTACAATAAATCATTACACAATCTCATTATTCTTCATTTTTTGCATAATCACTCAGAATGACATCACTTTCGAGTTATAAGAAATATGTGTCTTGTAGTTTGTTACGAGCACTAAATATTTTTCCATATATCACCATACACTTACCCATATTACCATTTACCCCTATGTATTACCTCACATCATCCATATGCCATCAACTATATTATTATTCTTTTTTAGGGTGGCTGAAATTCTAAATGAAAATGTCGCCATCCATATTATAAAAGGAAAAATGCATCGCAAGAAAAATAAATAAAAAATTAAAAACCAAAACAAAAATATAAAAAAAAAGAAGAAATCAATAAAATGAAGAAAAGAAAAACAAAAAAAAAGCATGCGGTCAAAATTTTGTAATGAATATATTAGTTGATTAAGTTGTAGTCCGCTCTTCTAAAAAATCCCGAACATCATATCATCCATATTCCTTTACATAAAACCTTATTTTAACCCTTGGTGAGGTGTTCGGGTGAATGAGAAGTCTATATGGTGATTAACTCGATGTTCTCAACACAGTGGTTAGCATTTCTTTCATGAAATTGTGCCATATATCGAAAATGGTCACAGTCAAACGGTCACGGTCCAAATTCGTGACCTCAAAAAAAAGTTTGTGACTCAATGTGTGACAAATGACAAAGATGGAATATGAAGAGGAATGGTCACAGTTACAGACCGTGACCGAGTCATGACCATTTTGGCGAGAATTTCGGTGCATTTTTGAACAAGTGGCAGTGTGTGCGTGTGTGTCTATATATATATATATATATGTGTGTGTGTGTGTGTGTGTGTCGGTGTGTGTTAGTGTATGTGCGTTCATGTGTGTATATATATATATATATATATATATATATATATATATATATATATATATATATATATATATATATATATATATATATATATATATATATATATATGTGTGTGTGTGTGTGTGTGTTGGTGTGTGTTGGTGTGTGTTAGTGTATGTGCGTTCATGTGTGTGTATATACATATATATATATATATATATATGTGTGTGTGTGTGTGTGTGTGTGTGTGTGAAATTTGGTATATACGCATTAGAATGGTGAAATTGGGCATATATGCATCATAATAGTGAAATTAGTATTGGGGTTGTATACTAAAAGTCATGGTTCACTAGAAAATTTTAGTATATCTATTTAATGAGAATCTTCGCAAGTTATGTTTGCATCTTATTATTTTATATATTTGTACAGAGATGTATTTTATTCTACACCGTGGATGATTTGGTGTGTAGAGTTCGGTTTATACACGAAAGCTCAAATCATCGGTCCTTATAGAATATAAGTCTAGTTCATAATCTTAAATGGAGATGGATAGACCATCAGTAGGATTATAGCACACTATTTTAGTAGTTCTATCTTTATTACAGGAAACGACATAGTTTCGACCTGTTGTGCTAGTACACTTTGTGTGTATTGAATGAAACCAATTTGATATAATTGTCTTTATATTGACTATATACGATAATGCATATCTCATGGTTGTTATGAGTGCTTAAGATATTAATCTGGGCATAATTGATGGACATGTGCATCAATTGTTCATTACTTTGACTTATTGGGTGAGATTCATTTATGGATAAATCAACTTGGTAGATTGGGTAATGGTGATTAGTGTATGGTGAAAGTTAAAATTATGAATGGAATCCACGTCTTGGTATATATATTGATGATACCCTCTTGATGTAGCTTATAAGCTTTGATTATGTCAAACCCCACCGATGGATTTAGTTATCCGACATATCAAATAAATTAAGCGAACGATCTCAAGGAATTTATAAGAGGTGAATTAAATATAATTTTCAGCAATTTAATTTAATCTACGGGTATTTGTAATCCTAGTGTCGGGAGATTATTAAGCATTCAATAACGAGGAACTCAAAATTATAATTTTGAGATAGTAGACTTGAGTGCAATTATTATTATTTAGTAGAATGAATAATAATTTATAAAATTATGAAATAAATTATAGAGTTTAATTAAGATTTCTAATTCTAGAAGAAATTAGTCTCCTATTTCTCCTTGGGACCTCATGCTAGCCTATATAAACAACCCATTATCTTCTAATAAGTGTGGGATCAATATAGATAAAAAAATACCTCAAAAGGAGTGGTAGGGTCGTGATCCTTAGTGCCCACACACCAATGGCATATATTGGCTTAAAGGAATAACATGGAAGATCTCGAGGTCTCTTTCAAAGCTCTCATGTTGTAAAATCGATTACGGACAATTGGAGAGTTAAAATATTATGAAATTGGAACCACGGGTTCCTAACATATAAAGGAAGAGGCACAAGAAATTTCAAGTCATTTCGCCTGCTTTATGCATCGAACCAAGAATGGATCAAGAAGGTGAATTGATTTTTCAAGAAAGTATTATAATATACATAAACCACATATAATACTTTTAGATTCATGGATATGAATGTTTGGGGTCGAAATCAATTCAAGAACACACAATTTTATTTGCCCAAACAAATGCACGACATGTTATGGTATCTACTTGTTAGAGCCATAACTTGATATCAGAGGGGGCTAAAATATTTTCTACGGATTTTGGAGACCAAAAGATATAAAAAAACATGTGAAATATCTTATTTTGACGCTGTTATGATTTTTGAAAAAAATCATTTCGATTTTATGGCTCTCATACCGTTAGATTTGCGATACGGATTGGTGTAACATGAAATAGATCAAATCTATACGGTTCAAGACAGAAGGAACCGCAAGGGTATGAGATCTAGAATCTCCTATGTAGATAAGCTATAATTATTTTTTTGTTGAAACCTGATTATCATATAAATCAAATGGTTCAGTATTTTATTTTAAGTCCTCCAACAATTGGGTATATGAAATTAGGTATATACACATTTGAATAGTGAAATAGTGAATGTGACATTGCGTATATACATGAAATTGGACTAATATATACACACATATACTCACACGCACACAAATATATATACACGCACACATACTCACATTCGCAACATATGAATTCCTATATACATAAAGTCCCTCGTGACGTGCACACATACACACCCTCACACACACAGATATAATTTTGGAAACATTTTTGATCGAATAATACTGTTGATACCAAATTTAGTCTGCTGACATGGCTCAATTGAGTGAAGACACGTGGAAATCTACGTGGCAACAACAAGCACTTCCGAGTAACTCAGACGCTCCGAGGAACCATACTACAACGAGGAACACTGCTTCCCCGAGTAACTCAGACGCTCCGACCTACAAGAACTCTCCGAGGAACTTTTGAGTACCGAGGAACTTTGAGCACCGAGGAACCTTAGGCGGTCCGAGCAGCATAGGCGGTCTGAGCTGCACCTCGAACAAAACATTAATAGCAGGAAAACCAACAGTCTGACTGTTCATTAAATGCTTATCATTTAGATGTATACGCTTAAAGGGCATTTAATATATTACCCTTTCACATGTACAGCATTGAATGTATTACCCTTTCACATTAGAGCCTCAGGGCTATAAATACATTATACAATCCTCATTGTAGGAGGACCGAAATTTCTTGATTGAACCTGTAATCGAGAATTCCCAAACAGTCATCAATAACAGAAACAGTGAACGTAGAACATTATTATAAGGCTGAACCACTTTAAAAATTCTTTGTCTCATTTATTTTATCTGTGATTAAATAATTAGATACAATCTAATTTTTTACATCAACAGATTGGCGTCGTCTGTGGGAAACGACTGGTAATATCGTTTTTCATCAAAAATAATCCATCACAAATGGCTGATATTCCAGAATCTAGCAATCGAAACGCTGGAAGCCCTCCAAATCTATCTGCTCCGCCAAATATTCCAGATCTGGCTGGAATAATGACAAATCTGGCTCAGGGCCAAATCGTCATGCAAGAAACTATGCGACAACTCATACAAACCCTCCATGGCGGTGCACCAACCCATTCAGGACTGCGAAGTATTCAAAGAAATACCTGTTTACCTTCTTCACGTACTAGGCGTACTGATTCATATCATACTAAGGACTCTGAAGATTTTTCTTATCAACCTGGACGAACTTCGTCAGTGCGGCCCACAGATACTGAACAACGTATCACTCTCTCTCCAGAAAGGGCTAGTGCACTAGAGAGGTTAAGTAGGGTATCACCTTTTGATCGATTAGGACCTAGAAGGAGTAGAAGTCCTCCTAAAGTCGCATCGAGGAGTTTTCGATGACCATCAGATTTAAGGGAAGGATCTGCCCAGTCGCGACCAGTTGCTCGTCAAGATAGTTCCCAGGAAGCCACATCAACGCGATCAGTTGCTCGAACCACCAGGCCATAGGAAGGAAATGATGCATGGAAAGGCTCTATTCAAAGGCTGGAGGATAGATTAGGGGAAATGGCTAAGGCCAAGAACCCTCTACAACGAACTTTTGTTCGAGGAACACCTTTTGTCCAGGCCATTGTAGATTTTCCAACACCATCGAAGTTCAAAGCACCTGTTGTGACTCCCAAATATGATGGAAAGACCGATCCTGTCCTTCATATAGAATAATACCAAGCTGCAGCCGACATCTATGATGTTCCAGATGAGATGAGATGCAGAGCATTCTCGAGAACTCTTACCGGATCTACTCAAATATGGTATAATAATCTTCCTCGGGGTAAGATCTCAACTTTCTTTCAACTGGCCGAGTTATTCATTGGAAATTTCTGTTTTGGGGCAAAGCCAGTTAAACAAGTAGCACATTTGTTAAGTTTTAACAAAAAGCTGGTGAGAGCACCAGAGATTATATAACTCGTTTTAATAACGAGAAGCTCGAAGTCATTGATTATGAGGAAAAGACAGCGATTACCGCCTTGATGAGTGGACTACTGCCCAACAAGTTGTACTACACTTTGGCCAAAGATCCACCTAGAACCATGTCAGACCTGATGGGAAAAGCGTCCAAGATTATGAATGCCGAGGAGGCTATGGCTGCGAAAAAGAACATGGATGCCAAAGAAACCAAGGTGGAAGGTGATAAAGCTAAGAAGAAAGAGCATAAGAACAATGGTAATGACAAACATTCAAAAACTAAGTCGGTATGGGACGTCATGAAGAAATTCGATAATTATACTCCTTTGAAGAAGGATATCAATCATGTTCTAGAAGAAATCAAGAACAACGATGAATTAAACTGGCCAGATAAAATGAAGGCAGACCCTGATCGGAGGAATAAAGCAAAGTATTGCGAGTTTCATAAAGATCATGGCCATATGACCAAAAATTGCATAGCTCTTCAGAATGAGATTGAAACACTCATCAGACGAGGAAAACTGGCAAAGTATTTTGATCGTGGAAGCGAAAGAAGGAACAATGACCGAATAAGAGAGGTCTAGATCTCCTCGTCGAGCAGAGGAGAACAAGAAAAGAAACCATGAAGTTGATCCAGAAGACGACCCCGATCTTCCCAAGAGACCAAGGCAGCCAGAACGAGAGGTATTTTCAATATGCTTTGGGTCATTTGATTATAATGTTATTATAGGTGGAGATGCATTAGGAGGAGACCTTAATGCAGAGAGAAAAGCTTACCTCTATGAGGCTCAAGCTTGCTCGTACATTCAGCGAATAAATCTAGCTGAGGAGGATCGCTCGAGAAAGGTGAACAAAGAGAAATTGGTCATCGGTTTCTCAAAAAATGACCTCGCAGGAGTTCTATATCCTCATGATGACCCATTAGTGATCAAAATGAGGATGAAGGAGGTAATGATTTCAAGAGTATTGGTAGATAATGGTAGCTCAACAGACATCATGTTCTACTCGTGCTTCGACAGTTTAAATCTAAAGTTATCTCAACTGGAGCCTTATCATAGACCCCTCCTCGGTTTTGCTGGCGAGAAAGTATTCCCACTTGGGACGATCAAATTGGATATATTCATTGGTACGTGGCTTGATGGATAAGAATGTTCAATCATCATACAATATCATCATGGGAAGAGTAGGATTGAAGAAGTTCGAGGTTGTACCATCTACGGTACATCAGTGCCTAAAATTTCCAACAAATTTTGGAGTAGGAGTTGTGAAAGGTGACCAGAAGGTACCTTGGGAATGCTATTATTCATCCGCCGAGCAAGAGGAACTGGAGAAATCAAGGAAAAATACCACTACCTATCAAGTGGATGAAGATGTCGAAATTGAAACATTGGATCCTAGAGATGAGTCGCAACTCGTAAAGGGTCAAGTGGTGGAAGCTACTGAAAATATCATTCTGGACGACGAGCACCCTGAACGAACTACTCAAGTAGGTTCGTCGTTGGAAGCCTCACTAAAACAGGAATTGATAACTTTCCTAAGAAGCAGAAAGCAAAATTTTGCGTGGAGTCATGAGGATATGCCTAGGATAGACCCAAATTTCTTATGTCACAAACTCAATGTGAATAAGGAGATCAAGACTGTGAAGCAGAGAATAAGAGTATTCAGTCCCGAGAAGAATCAAGCTATACAGAAGGAAGTCGAGAAGCTCCAGAAAGCTTATTTTATTGAAGATGTTAAATATCCAGACTAGTTAGCAAATGTGGTGATGGTGAAAAAGAAGAACAACAAGTGGAGGATGTGTGTATATTTCACCGACCTCAATAAAGCATGCCCAAAGGATCACTTTCCGCTGCCCCGAATTGATCAACTAGTGGATGCTACCTTGGGACACGAGCTGCTGAGCTTCATGGATGATTATTCTGGTTACAATCAGATTAAAATGAAACCCGAAGACAGGGAGAGTACTTCTTTTATTACCCCTAGGAGAACTTATTGTTATAATGTTATGACTTTTGGTTTGAAAAATGCAGGTGCGACATATCAGAGGCTGATGAACAAAGTCTTTGCTAAACAAATCAGTTGCAATATGGAAGTCTATGTTGACGATATGCTGACAAAGAGCAAGAAAGCTGCCAATCATCTAGTTGACTTAAGTTAGACTTTTGATCAACTGGATAAATATCAAATAAAGCTGAACCCGACAAAGTGCATATTTGGAGTACGATAAGGCATGTTTCTCGGGTACATTGTCAATCAACGAGGCATCGAGGCAAATCCTGAAAAGATCAAAGCTCTATTAGGGTTGCGATCTCCAACGACGAAGAAAGAGGTGCAAAGTCTTACAGGACGAGTAGCAGCACTCAACAGATTTGTATCGCGAGCAACTGATCGATGTCTCCCATTCTTCAAGACACTCCGAAAGACTTTTGAGTGGAATGATGAATGTGAGAAGGCTTTTCAAGACTTGAAGAAATACTTAGGAGCACCTCCACTGTTATCCAGGCCAGTGATGGGAGAAAAATTATACTTGTACCTGGCAGTGTTCGAGAATGCAGTCAATTCGGCATTAATAAGAGTGGAAAATGGAGTACAAAAACCAATCTACTATACAAGTAAGGCCTTCCGAGGAGCAGAGATCAGATATCCAAGGCTGGAAAAATTAGCACTAGCATTGATCGAGGCAAGTAGAAGAATGAAGCCATACTTTCAAGCTCACACCATAGTAGTATATTCTGATATGCCATTGAGGCAAGCCCTTCATAAACTAGAAAAGTCAGGAAGATTGATGTGCTGGGCAATAGAACTCGGTGAATACGATATAGTCTATGAACCCAGATCATCGCTAAAAGGGCAAGCTGTAGCAGATTTTATAGCAGAGTTCACCTATCCTGATACCCCCGAGGAGCAAAAGTTGCTCGCTGATTAACCTATGGATGTTACAGGATCATCAAACACAAGCTCAGACCAACTTAGGTTGGTAAAAGGGCAAGTGGATGTTATAGGATCATCAAATTCAAGCTCAGACCAAATCCGGTTGGTAAAAGGGCAAGAAAAGATGATCGACGAAGAGCAAGAAATATCAGGGGAGGATGAAAGGAGGCAACAAATATTTCATCGAGGAACTCTGTCAGATCAGAAATTTAAAGACGAGTTACCTATATGTAGGCTATATGTAGATGGCTCATCTTGCACAACAGGCAGTGGGGCAGGGATCGTTTTGAATAGCCCGGACGAGGTCGACATGGAATATGCCCTACGTTTCCAATTCAAAGCTTCCAATAATGAGGTTGAGTATGAGGCCATGATTGCAGGTCTTAATTTGGCAAAAATTATGGAGGCGCAGCAGCTTATTGTCTTCAGCGATTCTCAATTGATCGTAAATCAAATGTTGGGAATATATGCAGCCAAAGGAGAATTAATGATCAAGTATCAGGCGAAGGTGATGGAGCTGGTATCAGAATTTGCTGCTATTCAGTTGGTCAGAATACCAAGAATGGAGAATGCGAGAGCAGACGCCCTAGCTCGATTAGCATCAGCTACTCGTACCGAGCTACAAAGAACGATCCCAATTGAAGTTTTAGCTGGTCGGAGTATTAATGAAGATCTGACGATGAACTTTATAACCCTTGATTTAGGATCATCATGGATGGATCCCATCAGGGCATACATTGAGAAGGGAGAATTACCAATTGACAATCTCGAAGCCAAGAAATTAAAGTTTAAAGCTGCTCGGTATGTATTAATTAAAGATATTCTATATAGACGAGGAATTATGGCAGGTTTGCAAAGATGTGTGCATCCCATCGAGGTGAAAGATTTAATTGAAGAGATCCATGAAGGATCCTGTGGATCCCATGTAGCAGGTCGAACGCTTTTGCAAAGGGTGATGATGCAGGGATACTACTGGCTGACGATGAGGGCTGATTATGTAGCCTATGCCAAGAAATGTGACAAGTGCCAGCGCTTTTCCTCCACCGGAAGAACTCCACAAGCATTGTTGACACCCATCACTTCCCCTTGTCCATTTGCCATGTGGGGAATAGATTTGGTCGGACCACTGCCAACGACCAGAGGAAGGTTCAAATACCTCGTCGTCGCAGTGGATTATTTTACTAAGTGGATAGAAGATGAACCCCTCATTGATATGCCGTACGAGAAGGTGTACCAATTTATTTAGAAGAACATCATTTGTCGATATGGTCTTCCTCATGCTTTCATCGCAGACCATGGAACACAATTTGACAATGAGGAGTTCGCTACCTGTTGTCATCAGTCAAACATTTTGAAAATCCACTCAGTGCCAGGCCATCCTCAAAGCAATGGACAAACTGAAGTGACAAACAGAACGCTGGCTTGAAGAAAAGACTGGACGATGCGAAAGAAAATTGGATCAACGAGTTACAGTCAGTACTGTGGGCTTATCGTACTACTCCCCGAACAACAACTGGAGAATCTCCGTATATGTTAGCGTTTGGAAGTGAAGCTGTTATACCTGCAGAGTTGGGCCTCCCAACACACAGGGTACTGAATTTCAATTCCCCTTTCAGCCACTTAATGAGAAGATTGGATTTAGACATGCTCGAGGAAGTTAGAGAAGAAGTAGCCATCAGGAACGCTGCATACCAACAACGAAAAACTTTGTTCTATAATAAGAGGGTGAAGAAGTGTGACCTGAAAGAAGGAGACTATGTGCTAAAGAAAGTGATTCAAAAGCACAACAAACTAGAGGCAAACTGGCATGGACCATACCGAGTTACAGAAGTTGTTCGACCAAGAACTTACTGAATAACAACTTTAGAGGGGGAGGAGTTTAAGAATGCATGGAACGCAGAGCACCTGCGCAAGTATTATCAGTGATGTATATTCTCTCCTTTTATTAAAAGTTTTTCGGGGAATACTAGTGCTACACACTACTCGGTGAAACTCGATAAAACTCGGACTACTCAAAATTTTTCTCGAAAACGCCAACTAAGGTTGGTCGAGAAACATTGTATTCCTCCGGGAAGTAAAACTGTATTCCTACGGGAAGTAAAACTTGTATTCCTACGGGAAGTAAAACTTGTATTCCTCCGGGAAGTAAAGCTACTTGTATTCCTCCGGGAAGTAAAACTACTTGTATTCCTCCGGGAAGTAAAACTTGTATTCCTCCGAGAAGTAAAGCTACTTATATTCCTCCGGGAAGTAAAGCTACTTGTATTCCTCCGGGAAGTAAAACTTGTATTCCTACGGGAAGTAAAACTATGTGTTCCTCAAGAAGTAAAAGTATTCCTAAAAATGCCAACTTATGTTGGTTAGGAAGTAAATATATTCTCGAAAATGCCAACTAAGGTTGGTCGGGAGCTATAACTATTCCAAAAAGTGCCAAAGTTGCTCGTAGAGGAAAAACCCACTAATTGTAGTTGGTCGAAAAGGAAAATTTATCGACCTTGGTTGGTCGGAAACATTTTATGAATACGAGAAAGTGATCGAGCAGCATTTTTGATACTCGTAACTTTTTTAATTATTACTAAGTTGGTCGAGAAACAAAACTTCATTTTTGCCAAATGACTACCACAAATTCAAGCTAGTCGACAATAAGTTGATCGACAAACAACACAATATTGTTAGCCAAATGACTACCACAAATTCAAGCTAGTCGACAATAAGTTGATAGACAAACAACACAATATTGTTATCTTTTTAACAGATACACATGCACAAATGTAAAGCGTTTTACAAGACAATAGCAATTAAGATTGCGAATAAAAATAAAAGTCTTTCATTAAATCCAAAAACAGATTACATTAAGAATGAAATGTATACTAACTATTACATCAAAATTCCTACTCTATTGGTTTCTTCCCCTCTGCTTTTGAAACAGGCTCCTCGCCAGCAGGCGGATCATTTAAAGCAAGAGGAGAATTTATGAAGTTAAGATCTTTTAACGTCCTGATATTCATCACGGATGGTCAATCTAAGAGGTGCTTGGGACGAGATATATCGACATTTGAATGGAGATTGTAGTCGCCGAGATATTTGGAAATTAAGCATTGAGGGATGGCCCGAGCAGGGATCCAACTCATGTCGAGCTTGAATGGTGGCACTGGAAGGTCGAGTAACCCAGGATTATGGTAATCCCACAGGTAATGACCCTGTTCCAATTGCAGCACACCTAAGGCATTCAACCAGCCCTGTTTGTAGCCCTTATTATTGGCATTCTGGATACGATCGTCCAAGTGGTAGAGAGCCTCATTGTACCCAGCCATCCAGAACTCCCTGGACTGTTTGTGGAATTGATATGCCAATCTTTCCAGCTGTTTGTGGAGATTTTTAATGAAGAGTTCCTTATTCTCCAATACAAACTTCTGCGCAGAAAGCTGCTTTTTCAGGTCCCTGATTTTCTTAGACATCTCAGCCAATACCTGGTTCTTCGCCATCAGCTGGAAGGCCTGGTTCTCTAAAGAAGATTGAGTCCTCTGTTCCTCGACAGGAACTCGAGCAGCTCTTGCTCATCCCCGAGGAGCTCTTACTCATCCACGAGAAGGTGTAGAAGGGCCAGCTCTCTTCAAGATTTCCAACTCGTCCCTCAAGTTGGCGTTCTCTACCTCCAAGAACGAGAATCCCTCGTCAGTCACTGGGATCAAAGCATTTGAGGTGGAGGAAACAGATTTTAATTGAGATACTTCTCTTTGTAAGTTGTTATTTTATTTCTTTAACAACTCGGCTATTTACCTGTGCTCCTCGACCTCGGCTTTTAACATTCTCTCCCGCACATCGTAAGCAGCAAAATGCTTCTCGTATCCTTTATCAGCATTTAGTGGCTGATACTTCTTCTCATACCCCTCGTGCAAAAGGGCAGTGGATTCTTTATATTGTTGCTGAAGGTCTTCAAGAGTGCTTTGGAGATCCTCGATCATATCATAATAAGCCACATTATTGGCCACCGCACGATTAAGCAGACACTTCAAATATTGGTAAGCTTCAACTGCCTGTTCCTCGTTAGCAGGCTGGATGGCTGGGGGATGATCTCCCAACACCATAGAAGACTCTTCAAAGGCAGCTTCATCCTCTTCTTCGTCTTCAGGAGTTGGAGGGGGACCAGGGATGTGTCGCTGAAAGAGTTCGGAGTTTTTATCAACCTTCATCTCCTGTAGAGCAGCGACCCACCCATCTCTAAAGTATTTAAGGCTGCCATATTCTACTTGAGACATCATGGCAGCCAAGCCTTTGTTCCACCCCTTGTTCCAGCCGGCGCTGAAAGACTTCTTCACAACCATTTTCCTCTTTAACTTCTCCGAGGAAAGCTTCTCGGACAGAAGACTTTTAGCAGTCTTCAGTTTATTCTCAACTTCTTCCTTCTAGCGACTTACTTCGCGAAGTTGGATTAGTTCTTCCTTAGCAACCTTGAGCTTATTCTCAAGCTCTCCAGCATCTTTTAGCTTCCCCTCAATCTCTTTATTTTTCTCCTCCAAGTTCTTTATTTTCTTCTCCAACCCCTTGGAGATTTCAACAACTTGAGCCTTCTCCTTCTCTATGGAGGTAAGTTTCTTCTCCCAAGCAGCCTTGTCAGCATCGTACTTCTGACGAGAATCTTCCAAAGACTGCCTCACGCCCATCAGAGCTTCCTCTACACCAAATGAGGAACTTGAAGCTTTAATAGCTTCATCTTTCTTCAAAATTGTGTTAAAGCAGCTCACCAACTGTGAAAAGAAAATGAAAGCAAGTCAGAGACAGATATAACAAGGGAAAGATGAAAACTTCAAAACAATAAGACATACAGAAGCAATGTGACGAGCTGCTAGTGTAGTAATAGTGTCCCGAGGAAGGTTCTCTTCAATACCTTGGATCTCGGGAATGATCCAAGTCTTCACCGAGCTCATGGCAGAGCTCGAGGGAACGAAAGTGGGAACTCCACTAGTCGGGGGCTGAGAGACGGTGTCAGCCAAATTGACCGAGGAGCTCTTCTTCAGCTTCCTCGGGGGAACAAGAATAGTTTTGACCAAGGAAGAACTCTTGGTCGGTGATATTACAATCACTTCTCCTGGAGCAGCAGACTTGCTCGGGACCACTGGGAGCTTCTCGGCAACCTTCACAGGAGAAGCCGAGGAAGGTGCATCAATTTTCTTCGTCCCCTCTCTTGGGACGTCAATCTTACTTCTTTTTGCCTCTCCAGCACCAGAGGAAGGTTTCTCAAAAAGGGTGGGAGGTCTTATTTTCTTCATCCTTTCACTTAAAGGAACGTGTGACTCAGGTGAAGAACTGGTAGAAGCTGGTACTGGTTCTACTTCACTTATTACCGGACGAGCAGTAAAAGAAGTGGTGTAGCTCTTGTACTGCAGCAAATATGAAGCTGACCTAATGTGCTCGTCGGCAACAGTCTGATGCAGACTCCAGATAAGTTTTAAGTGTCTTATATTAACTTCTGCCTCCTTTGGACACTTTCTTTTGCTGTCAACTGCAAATAAATCAAAATTGCAATATCAGTGGCACATTTTGTCAAACACAGAAGAAGCATGATTTCAAAATAAGTAAAATGAAATAAAAATAACCTATCCCATTGCCATAGGGAGGGCATTTGGGACCCTGATAAACTTCGTCTCCAGATAAAGGAGCATGTTGCCAATTTTTTATAACAACCCCGTGCTCAAAATAGTCCCTATTGGCATCCGGGAGATTGACCACTAAAGCCCTATTTAAAAATCTAGTTTTTAAATAAAAAGTGTTATCACCAACCACCCATCTATAACAAAACATGATTTCTAGAATTCCTATGCGAGTTCCATGAATTTGATTTAGTCTATGAACCCCATTAACTATTCTCCATGTATTGGGGGCTATTCTTGCAGTAATAACGTCAAAGTATTGACAGAATTCCAGACATAAAGGGTTAGGAGGAAAAGAAAATCCACACTCAGCAACAAAGAGACTGGGGAACCAATGTCCCTCAGCCAAACGGAAATAGTCTGAAGGCTCAGAAAGCTCTTCCAAAATAACCCATGAAGGAATAGAAAAATCAGAACAAAATTTATCAAGAGATTCAACAAGGTAAACCATGATGAATAAAGGAAATGAAGAAGAAGGAAGAAGATCTTACATAAAAGAGTGGATCTGTTGACAACGAACGATGGAAAGGATGAACGCACAAGAGAGTAAGACAATGGAAAATTCGAAGATATAAATTTGAAAAAGTAGAAGACGATGGGATTGTCTGTGACGCTTCAATACTCTGCCTCGGGAAAAGGAAAAAGTAATGATTGCAAAAAGAAACGATTACGCTACCGGCGGCTAGAAGGACAAAAAGCACGCGGAGATCGAGGCGATTATAAAAATTCAAAAAATCCTGATTCTACGAATTTGGAAGGAAAAATAAATACAAAGGAAACACTCCTAAAAATCATGAGGACCATTTAAAACTACCATATTCCGAGAAAGAATGTTCCACACTCCTCAAATTTCGAACTATGAAACATTGGGGGCTTCTGTTGATACCAAATTTAGTCTGCTGACATGGCTCAATTGAGTGAAGACACATGGAAATCTACGTGGCAACAAAAAGCACTTCCGAGTAACTCAGACGCTCCGAGGAACCATACTACAACGAGGAACACTACTTCCCCGAGTAACTCAGACGCTCCGACCTACAAGAACTCTCCGAGGAACTTTTGAGTACCGAGGAACTTTGAGCACCGAGGAACCTTAGGCGGTCCGAGCTGCACCTCGAACAAAGCATTAATAGCAGGAAAACCAACAGTCTGACTGTTCATTAAATGCTTATCATTCAGATGTATACGCTTACGGGGCATTTAATATATTACCCTTTCACATGTACAACATTAAATGTATTATCCTTTCACATTACAACCTCAGGGCTATAAATACATTGTACAATACTCATTGTAGGAGGACCGGAATTTCTTTATTGAATCTGTAATCGAGAATTCCCAAACAGTCATCAATAACAGAAACAGTGGACGTAGGCCATTCTTATAAGGTTGAACCACTTTAAAAGTTCTTTGTCTCATTTATTTTATCTGTGAATAAATAATTAGATACAATCTAATTTTTTACATCAACAAATACATTAACATATTTTTCTTCTCATTTCATGTGTTCATGCAATTAGAGAACAATTATTAAAGTTGAACTTATTTTAGGTGCCTTTTTTATTCAAGTAATTTTATTTATCTTTTCTTTTATGTAAAAGTCATATATATAATTATAACTTATTGGTTAACTATTGTGGTTGTGTTCACCCCTTCCGCAAGTGATTGTTGTTTGGGTGAACACAAATTGATGGAAGGGCTTTCCCATTTAGTGGACACATAGTAATTTTAGGGATAATTTAGTTAAAATTAACTTGAATCGAACTTGTTGATACTGTGCAGTTGAATATTAATGCACATATCTGTTTGGTTAACTGTTGTGGTTATGTTAACTCCTTACTTATGTTGTTGTTGTTTGGGTAAACATAAATTGATGTAAGTGCTTGCACATTTGGTGGACGCATAGTAATTTTAGGATTAATTAAATTAAAATAAACTTAAATTGGACTTGTTGATCCTATGCAGTTGAATATTAATGCATATATCTATTTAGTTAATTATTGTGATCATTTTTGCCCTTTACTTAAGTGGCTGATGTTTGGATGAACATAAATTAGTGGAAGGGTTTTCACATTTCGTGGACACATAGTAATTTTAGGACTAATTTAATTAAAATAAAATCAAATTGGACTTGTTGTGTATGATTGATCAGTTGGAAAACAATAATTAGTTTATGATTAATTAGAGTTATTACCTCTCATGTCCTCCTTCTATATATTTTCTCAGGAAAAATGAGTCACGATGATAATTACTTTAGAAATGAGTATGAGGCTGAATTGGATCGCACTAAAACATCTTTTATTAGTTCGCGCCATATAGAGGTAAAAACTATTTACATGTATGGGAATAGGAAAATTTCACATTTTAATTGCCTTACAAATTGTGGAGTTGATATCCTATAAGCGTACCTGCTTTATCGTATTCTGTTTTCCTTTCCAGAACGTTGGGATGAGGAAGTAGATAATATATTTCGCCTTCATAATACCGACAAGGTACTGACACTAGTAACACTATTAGAAAAGACTGAAAAAATATTCATCGATTATGGATACAGTTCCGTAAATAGAGCATTCACCCATATTGTGACGTATCATGAAATATATGTATTAAAAATGCTCTTGCAACCAAGTTGAAGAAGAAAGGATTCTGAGTTCCTATCATAGACATTTATATGTCAATTATGAATACGATTTCGCCTATTTGGTCATGTATAAAATTTCATAATTTTTTAGAACTAATATTAACTGGATGGAAATTAGGCACGTCGAACATGTTTTAAAAGTTGTTGAAAAGGTATATACATATATATAGTCTTAAACATGATTATTGTACGCTCGTCGCTAATTTTTTTTAATTGTGGGCAATGCCGAACAGGAAGGTAAATCATAAAAAAATAATGGAAGACCGCCAACTGGGCACTCTCTTACACCCCAATCTCAATTCTCAACACGTGTGTGTGAAAACTACTATACTCCATCGCAGATCCAGTCTACTACTCAATCTTTAAGTCATCAAACTCAACAAACCCCTGTCAATACAACACCCCCATCTCCCGTTACTGAGGAATCCCAAGATGATGATAAGATTGCCACTGGGTTGTCCGTAATTGGGAATCATCCTACCGATAAAATGACTGGCGTCCATATTATTAAAGCCCATTGTCTATCTCTGGAAAGATGACCAAGGGGGTCGAGGGCTCAGAAAATTGGAAGAAGGTTGATCCTTCCATAAAGGATGACATGCGGGAATAACTTTGTAAATTTGCATTTTCATCTAGTTCGAAGGCAAAGGTTCTTTTCCGAGTAGCAAATCAATTGAAAACCTATCAAAAGAACCTTTGAAAGAATTTTTTTCCCGAAGGGGGAATTAAGTTATGATATTTTGGGATTAAAAGATATAGTTCCCCTAAATGTTCAAATGCCCACTGACCAATGAAACGACTTCTTGAAGAATAAGGTTAGGGAGGGAAAACTGATCGCTTAGGAGAAAAATGAACTGAACATGTCAAAAAAAGTTAATGAACATAAACTTGGGGAAAAATAATATGATGATCTAAAGGTGAATGGGCAGACAAGACCCAGGGGACTTCGAAAGAAGGTAAATACCCTAATGAGGTCAAGTTATACGTTTATGCCCAACAAGGAAAAGAGACCAATCAATTCCCATACAAATTAAAACCAACTCTGGTGAGTTTGAATTTAGTTATCATATATATACAGGTTATAATAAAATAATGGTAAAATCATTGTACTTAATATAATATTATGTTACATGAAATGATAGAAGGCATGTTGAGCAGTTAGTCCAAGTGATGCCCTTATGATATTAGAACAGATGCCCTAACTAAGGTGCTTGTTAGGGATAAAAGGTGGAGGACAAGATATGTGTGCTCATATATGACAAGTAGAAAAATATAGTACACTTCACCTCTATCGGATGAGATCTCTTTAGTGAGGAGTCACATGTCGATCCAGGCAGAAGAATATGTCAGGTTAAAAGGAGAGGTGTTGGAGCTTAGAAGGGAGGTGGGAAATGTTAGCAATAACATGGCAATGTCGACCAACGAAATCAAGGGGTTGGTCCAATTAGTTACTCAACAACATGGTTTACCCTCCCATATGCTTCCTAAACATTCCCCTATCCCACGCCTCAAGGTTTTCCCTCCTAAGTGCGTCCTTCTACAACATTCCTACCCAAGCACCTCCTCCTGGAATATGTTATGGATCATCATCATCCATGCACAGTGACATGGGGATGAGTATTATATAATGAAGTTGTGTAATACCAGGGTCGTTGGCACATGCATGCTTGTTTCCATGAATATCAGAACACCTGTCCACAATCACCCTTTAGTAATGGGTGAGGCTTAGATATTAGTTGATAAAGCATACGATGGTTGCGGATATTAGCCTGTGCATGTTGATCACAGTGAAGGGCCTCGGTTAAAGCATTATAAAAATTATTATATTGTCTGGACAATTCGTTTGTTGGTCGGGATTAGGCAATGAACAATGTTTAAAGTTTGTAATGTTTTAATTATGTGTTGACATCATAATTTATTTTAATTTTAATTTTAATGACATTTTAATTGGTTTGGTTTTATTTCATATTTATTAAATTCTTGGATTGAATGAATTTGAATAAATTTTCCTGAATTTTTTTGGGTTGAATGAATTTGCTTGAATTATAACCTGAGGTTCTTGGATCCAACATGACCTTCGTTTCAACCTATATTATATAGGGGACTTAAAATTTGAAGACTATTTAATGGATTTCCCACAATACAAAGAGTGTTTGGGAGAGAGTAATATAGTCTATGATAATCATGTAAATTACGTTCATGAATTTGTTAAATATGCCGATTGAAATCTTAATAGTGGCAAGATTTTGTGTCCATGCAACCATTGTATGAACGAAAAATTTAAGTCTTTTGAAGACTTTCAACTGCATTTAGTAATGTGGGGTATGTTACAAGACTATAGGATATGGACATTCCATGGGGAAAAGAATGTACCATATGTTTTGGAAGAATTATCGATACCCAACTACGTGATGGAACCCCTCTGGGTGAAAGTGGTGAATGATTCGCCAGCACACCATCCTTTGACCGACCTAATTGATGATGCTTACAGAGTCCACCATAATCAAAATCACTAGCCTATGAATACAAATAATGTGAATTATGACCAAGTCAATGAGTAAGATGACGTTGAATTACCCAAAGATTGAGAATATATATGGTTAGAATCCTATGTGACTAGACCTTTGTTTCAAAATTATAAAGAAGATCACTCGATATTATACATAACGATCAGTTTTAATAATTTGAAGAGTCGAATAGGCTTGCTGGGCAATAATGTAACCAGAATTCTTAAGTGGCGTAAAGACATTCTCCTGAAAGAAAACACGTTACCAGATAGTTATCCAAGCATGAAGAAGAGCTTGAAGGGTTTGGGTTGAAGTATTATAAGGGAAAATTTTTGATATAGTGAATTTTTATGTATTGTCTTAATTCAGGATAAAATATTTTGTGTCATAGATTAGGGTTAGTGTTTCCCTCAAAGCTTGTGATATATTTGATTAAAAACGTAGCGATCAAGATTTCATGTTCATTATCGTGTTGAGTTTAGTGTCGTGTTTTGCCTTCTTTTTCCAGGATCTCGCAGTATGAATGCATATATTTTGACCATTTGAACTTAATAATTGGCTGTTAGGTTTTTATAAAAATGCTTTTATTTCTTTTTATATTTTTTAGAAGAAAAATAATTTTTTCGTGACTTTATTAGAACGAACTAGGGAAGTCGTTTGAATGAGTATAGGTACATCGTCAGATCCCTGTTCAAATAAAACTTCGAACGAGATGGTTTTTATCCTATGTTGGAATCTCCTTGGAAATATCATTTGAATAGTGTTCCAACGAGATGTTATACTTCGTTCGGACGAGATGCTATACTTCGTCTGAAGGAGGTTCAAAGTCGTTCAAATGAATAGGCAATTTTTTTATAAATCCAAAATTTTCTAAATGCTTTTTCATACTTATCTCATTTTTGGAGAACTTCTTATAATTATGAGTTTGGAGAAACATTTTTCCATAAGAAATCTTATATTTTGAGTTCCCATCCTCAATCAAAAGGTTCTTCAAACCCTTAGTTTATACCCAAGTTATTTAGGATCCAAGTTTCAATTCATATATACTTTGAAGATGCTTTGGGCACCAAGTTTATTATTCACATATTTTGAGAATCGTTTCATTGCGGTGGACTCCGTATACGCTAATGTGTTTGCATACGATGGACTTCATGTGTGGTGGTTTTTGAGATGTTTGGTGGATACTGAGGCGTATGTGCACTCACATATTGTGGAACTTACGTGGGTGGATTCCTAAGTTATCGTTTGTAAGGACATATTTTCCATAGTCCCAAGTTTACATTGTGTATGTCGTATACCATTACAACCGTCAAAGGAAGTTCACGTTTATACATTCAAGAAGGCGGATCCGAATATCAAGTATCTTCAACAACAGTCCTCCACAAGATTGATTTTGGTAAGGATTGTGTTTAAGTTTCAAAAAATTTTTACGATAGTGTTGGGATATTTTTTCAAACTATTTTTTTTTATCAACATAAGGCATTTTTCTAAGTGAAAATATATTTTGGAAGACTTGTAAGCGAACATTAACAAAATATTATTTATATCGCTTCTGTAGTTCAACCGACAAGCCAGTATCGTTCAAACAATATTGATAAATCGTTCAAACGACCTCATCTAACGACATCGCATGTCGTTTCTTAGTTCGTTACTTCTTTTCTTAAAAAAACCCTACACTGTCTTGTATTTTAATACGTTGTTTCTTAGGTCATATCAAGAAGTCGCTCTAATGACGTCCGCCACCTCAAGTATTTTATTTTTCTATAAATGCTTGTTTTGTGAGACATAATTAATTAAGTCTTTTACTGCACAAAAACTGCATATATGCAGACTTTTAGTCTTCACTTTTTAGGGAAAATTTATGTTTTTGATTCACACAAAACTTTCCATATACTTTCGTGAATCGTTTTGGAACCCAAAACACTTTTTATTTGAAGTTTCTCTTGTAAAGAATGATTCTCTAATGCTGGATTGGTAGTTCTTGCTGGAGATATTACTGACGACTGTTGTCATTGGGGATACTTGAGGGTATTTATTGCTGAAACGAAAAGCTAAGGTTATTGAGGGAATATTTATTGGTTCTAGGCTGAGGTCTATGTGGATTTTTCGAGAAATTCATTGCAGATATCTCTATGTAATTGTAAGTTGCGATTTACATTTAATAGTGAAATAAAGGATTTTACCTGAAAGGATTTTTTTCTTGAAATTATATTTTTTCCCTACATGCTTTATCGACTTAATGCTTTGAATAACTTAGATGCATGTTTTAGGGTTAAGAAGATAAAATTAGTTTAAATAAATTGGTTCTCATATTTGGTGCATAATAAAATTAAGAAATTTGAAAAAAGTTTGTCTTTACCTAAAGCACACACAAAAGGGCCTTCTCAAATTTGTATTAGAGCAGGTTATTCCAAATTATCGAGTGATCCTGAGTTTTTTTTCTTAAAGATTTTTCGCCCGATACCTTTTGACTACTCATGTTCTTAAATTGGTATCAGAGCTAGAAACATTATTTTATTATGTGAGTGATACCGTATCTTTAGGTAAGTCTTTAGGAAGGCTTGATGATTTTAAAGCACATTATTTGAAGGGTCTAATTTCAAATCACGTATTAAGTCTGCACTTAAGACTTTAGTTGAAAAGGATGAATCTGAGAGGTGCCTTTATTTTGAGGGGTTTGGTCATAAGTTAGATGAGTGCCCTACAAATCTAAGAAAGGATGTTAATAAACCGATAACTTGTGTTGCCACCCTTAGTGATAGTGAGCCAGAAAAGGAAAACTTTTATTCAAGTAAGCGAGACCTTACCACCTTTATGGCTAGTCATGTGAGTGATGATGAAATTTTTTCACATGAAGATACTTCTTTACATAACTCTTCCGTGGCCATAGTGAGTGAAGCCCAAGAAAGTGAGGGTGATGTAAGTGAGCATGAAGAGATGGATGATCGTGACTTGCAAGTTACCTTCAATGAATTGTATGTGAAAACCTTGAAGGTGAAGAAGGATAACTTAAAGTTAAAAGCTAAGTTGAAAGCACGTGCCATATAGATTAATAATGATGCTTTGATTGAGTATCTTAGGGCACGTGAGAAAACTCTTTGAGATAAGCTAGAATATGTTTAGGGTGAGAGGGAGAGTCTTTGAGGTTTGATGGGGTTACAAAAAAGGAACTTCTAGAATTTGAACAGTCTAAGAATTTGCTTGAGTCTAGGATTGGAGAGCTTGAGGAGAAGTTGAGAGACTCAAGTAACGTTAAGTTTGATTTGGGGGCTAGGTTAAAAAAGTTGAATAGGATTTTAGGCACCGTCCAAATCAAAGATGATAGGTGTGGAACTAGCTTCGATGAACATGTTGCTCCGATTCACAAAGCCAAGACCGTGCATATAAGAGAGCCACCTAAGAACTGTAGGAGAGAGCCATCTAGGAATATTAGGAGGGAAACACCTTTAGGTAATGTTAACCTCTATATCTACACTTGCACTCATTGCATCACGCAAGGTCACCTTACGCGTTTTTGTTACGAACTTCAAAATGCTCATAGGAAGTTTAAGAATAAAGTCACTTAGGTTACCCCCCCCCCCCCCTCCCCCAGTGTCGTTACATATCTATTTGGGTTAGGAAATCGGATTTAGAGGCTTTAGGAATTATACTTCATGACTCTCGTTTGGTTGCAGGTGATTCTTCCCATGTTAGATCTTTTCATTTATCGTGTTAGATGTTTGTCATACGCTAGTTGTGCTTCATGATGTATTTTTGCTAGTGTTATGATGTGTGTCCTTTTTATATTATATTTTTATTTTATTGAGTCATATTGAAAAAATACAAATAAAGTTTTGGTTTTATATATTTTTGAAAATACAAAAAGATTTGTTTTTGAAAAATTCAAAAAGATTTTCGGTTCTCTGTGTACTTTAGTTTTACACATTTAGTGTGGCATATTGGTGTGTTTAAATCCAATTAATTCCGTAATTTCCATGTGGCTAGGATATTTGGTTATGACTTCAGATGCTTAGATTGATCATAACCATGTTTATGGAGTTGTTTCGAAATTAAATTTCTTTATGGATTTGACTTTGTATATGCCTCCATGCACACATGCACGAGTTTGTTGGATTTTAACTTCACATGTATATTTGAGCTTGGTGAGATGTTCTCCTATGAATCTTGTCATATACATATTTATTTGACTATGGGTGATTTGTGCATGTAAGAACCGTTGCCCGTGAGGAATTTATTTAGTATTGAAAAATATACTAAGTGCATGGGAAAGGGCTGCGAGAGAATAATAGTCTCGTCGTGAAAGCCACCGTTTAAAAAGAGCCCAAAAGAAAAAAATTAAAGCCATAAAAAAAATAATATGCCAAATTGGGCCAAATTTATTTAGTTTAATATGTTCATTCAAAATAAAAGAAAATAATAATATTTTCATGGAGTTTGGATGGAAATATCAACGGGTTTGCACAATGACAATGAATCCTAGTTATGCTTATTTTGTCATGACGCTATGAATTTGTAGAATCATCAATATTCTAGGCTTGTGGGCATTGTGCTTGTTTTGTTCAATAAGTTCAAATTTATATGTCATTTGAGGCTAAAGCTTCGTTTGATAAAGTTTTACGATCAATTAGAACTTCTTGAACATATTTGAGTGTTTGGGTTATTATTATTTTGTTTCTAATTCTCACCCATTCATTCCATTCCACACATTTGGACAAATCGATAATATGCTAGTGTGTATAGCTTATATATTTTTTGTCATATTATGTGGTCGTTTATACCTATATATATGTGCTGGATTTTCTTTGATGTATTTTGCATATATTATATACGGTATTGCATGTTGTATTTGTGAAATTTGAATTTTTTGAAAAAAATTAAAAAATCAAAAAGAGATTGTGAAGCCTTTTGAGTATATCCTTGCATGAGCTTAATTGATATATATTTCTTATGCTTGTCGTGACACTCCGTATTTATTATGCTTATTCTTTTCCTTGTCTATGTCGAACATATAAAAAGGGGGAGAACGAATTATGAACTATGGGGAGTGAGAGTTTGAATTATGAGGGAGATTTGATATTTACTTGATTTGATTTATGTTTATGTCATTTCGAACTCAACACGTCACGAAGGTATTTTCTTTGTTTATTGTGTGAAGGACTTTGATGGTCATTTGGAAAGCACTCAAAAGAAGCGCAAGGAAAGCAAAGTGATTAAAAGAGATTTAAATGTTGAAATTTTTTTAAAGACTTGCATTTTTAGTGTCTTTCCACTTTTGGGTTCATGGGAGGGTATTAGATTGTATATGACATTTGATTGATAATTCGTATTATTTTTATTTTATACCAACATAGACATAGGGAGAGATTTGTAAAGATATATTTTTCCATAGTCCTGAGTTTACATTATGTATGTTGTATACCGTTATAACCGTCAAAGGAAGTTCATGTTCATACGTTCAAGAAGGAGAATCCGAATATCAAGTATTTTCAACGACAGTCCTCTTCGAGATTGATTTTGGTAAGGATTGTATTTAAGTTTTGAAAATGTTTTACGATAGTATTGTGATGTTTTTCTAAACTACTTTTTTTTTTATCAAAATAAGGCATTTTTCTAAGTACAAATATTTTTTGGAAGACTTGTAGGCGAACATTAAAAGATATTATTTTTTCGTTTATGTTGTTCAAATGACAAGCCAGTATCGTTCAAACGACATTGATAAGTCGTTCAAATGACCTCATATAATAATGTCGCATGTCGTTTCTTAGGTTGTTACTTAAGTCGTTCCTTGTTTTCTTTAAACGACCCTACATTGTCTTGGATTTTAATACGTCATTTCTTAGGTCGTTCAAATGACATCAAGAAGTCATTTTTATGATGTCCACCGCCTCAAGTATTTTATTTTACTATAAATACCTATATTTTGAGAGTTTTTCATTAAAACTTTTACTGCACAAAAACTGCATATCTGCAGACTTTTAGTCTTTACTTTTTAGGAAAAATTTGTGTTTTTTATTCACATAAAACATCCCATATACTTTTATGAATAGTTTTGGAACCCAAAACACTTGTTTGTTGAAGTTTTTCTTATAGAGAAGGATTCTCTACTGCTGGATGGGTAGTTCTTACGAGAGTTGTTGCTGATGACTGCGATCATTGGGGATACTCGAGGGTATTCATTGCTGAAGGAGAAGCTACCGTTATTAGGGTAATAATTATTGGTTATAGGCCGGGGTCTATGGTGATGTTTTACGGGATTTCATTGCAGATTTCTCTATGTAATTGTAAGTCGTGATCTACATTTAATAAAGAAATAAAGGTTTTTATCCCAAAGTTTTTTTTTCCTGAAATTGTATTTTTTTCCCTTTATGCTTTATCTACTTAATGCTTCGAATCACTTATATGCATATTTTAGGGTTAAGAAGATAAAATTGGTTTAAATAAAGTGGTTATCATATTTAGTGCATAATAAAATTGAGAAATTTGAAAAAATGTTGTATTTACCTTAAGCACACACAAAAGGGCCTTTCATCGCTGTTAAGGAGAGGTTGAAGATCGAAGACGCGTCAAGGCTTGGAGGGTGTCGAGTCGTTGAGTAAGTAATTTATCGACTTTTGTGAATCCTTTATGCTACTGAATTAGCATGGCTAGTTCGTCCGAGATTTTTCACGTTGTGGGATGTCCACATACATCGTCATGTTGTGGGTTGATGTTTATTTTTTCTTACTTATATTCAATGAGATGCGTTCTTAAGTGAAGACTGAAATTTGGCAAACTGTTATCACAACACTTTGGTTTTAATTGAGTGTGAAGTTTATTTAATAATAAAATTTAAAAATTAGTGGTGTTTTCTAAACAAACCCTAGGGCAGACGCTTTTCAAATTTGTATGAGGGTGGGAACACTAAGTTATCATGTAAATCCTTATTTGTGCTGTTTTAGGGTTGTTTGATCGCTCTCTCTCTCTCTCTCTCTCTCTCTCTCTCTTCTTATTTATCTTGATGGCTCATCATAGTGATAAGTTATCTGATGCATTTATCCATGATGATAATTTTGATATTCGAGATGAGTTTAACAAGCTTTAGAACCGTGATGAAAAATGTAGTCTTTTGAATTTGAAGTTTGCAAAAAGAACTAAAATTCTTGAAAAAGATTTTTTTTAAAGTTGAAATTGATTTTTTGCGAACTGTTCAAACTCAAAGAGATATCCTTCGTGAGAAGCTCATGAACATAAACCTTGATTTTAAGAGTTTAAAAGTCTCCAAGAAAGATAGTGAGGCTAGAGTCTGATTTTTAGAGAATGAATTAAAGGATTTTAAATTTTCTAGGGTTAATTAATGTGTCGTTGAGGATAATGATAAATTAATAAAAGATTTGAGGAAATGTGAGAAGACTCTTTGGAATAAGTTCCCTTGCATTGAGGGGGGAGAGACAACCTTCTAGATGTTATTAAAAATTTGAAGAATGAGTCCCTTATATTTTAGGAGTCTAATTCTTTTGCTTGAGTCTTGGATTTTTAAGGTTAAAAGATACTCTAAAAGACTCAAGTAGTGTTGGTAGTGGATTCTATAATTCAAATACTTCTGCACCTAACGCGAAGACCAATGTTTATTTTAGAGTGTCAACCATTGCTAAAGACGTCAGATAAGGTTAGCCCATACGTAACATTACTCATGTTTACATATGTTCGCATTGTGGTAGGAATGGTCACCTTAGGGAATTTTTTTACAATCTTAGAAGAGGTCCTAGGAAGTATAGATATATTGCCACCATGGTTCCCAAAATTCGACTTATTTGGTATTCATCTATTTGGGTTAAATAATCCGTTTTGGAGGCGCTAAATATTAGATTGGTTGATTCTCAGATTCTTGCACATGACTCTTCACATGCTATATCTTGTGGGTCATTACTTGCATATTTTTTTGTACACTAGCTTTGGTACTTAGTGTTATATCTGTTTCTAGTTTATGATGTTTATCTTTTTTGTATTTTTATCTTTCCCTTTTTAGGTGTTTTAGAGAAAAAAACAGAAAAAATTATTTGTCTTTTGAGTTGTTTTTATTAAATTGGTATCATTTTGAAAAATATTTAAAAACTCAAAAAGATTTGTTTTATGTGTAATTTGGTTTTACACATATGGTGTGGCATATTGGTGTGTATGAATCAACTTCCTTCCATGTTTCCATATGTTTAGGACATTTTACTATGATTTTCAATGCTTATATTGTTCTTAATCATGCTTGCATGGAGTAGTTTGGAAATGACTTGCTTAATGGATTCACTTTGCATATGCCTCTTCATACACATACAAAAGCTCTTTTGGATTTTGACTTCATATGTTACATGAGATAAGTGAAACGTTCTCCTAATAATCTTGTCATATATATATATATATATATATTTGATTGGGGGATTTGTGCATGTAATAATCATTGCTCGTGATTTTTTGATTTTATTAAAAATATGAGTGTGCATAGAAAAATCCTATGAAGGGAGATATCTTCCTTGCATGAAAGGCCACCGTTGGTAAGAACCTAAAAAATTGAGAGGCAAAGAAAATAATATTACCAACGCCAAAATTTTATTTCATTAATTCTTCAATTAGTTTGGTATCTTCAAAATGAGAGCGAAAAAAATGATATATCTATAATTTTGAGGGGTTTTAAGTTAAATATCAATGGGTTTGTACAATGAGTCCTAGTTACTTCATGTTTGATGCTATTGATTTGAGAATCGTCGATATTTTCTAGGCTAGTGTGTATTGTGTTTGTTGTCCATTTATGAGTTCACTTTATCTGTCATTATGAGGCTGAATTTTTGTTTGATAAAGTTAATGCAATCCTATAGTACTCCTTGGGCATTTTTTAGTGATTGGTTCATATTTCATTGGTTTATAGCTCACGCCCTTTCACTCCATTCCACTTGTTTAGACACATCGATATTATGTTAGTGTGTAACGCTTATGTGTTTTGTGTCAGTTTGTGGTTATTTATACATACATACATACATACATACATACATATATATATATATATATATATATATATATACATACACATATATATATATATACATACATATATATATATATATATATATATATATATATATATATATATATATATATATATATATATATATATATATATATATATATATATATGTGTGTGTGTGTGTGTGTGTGTGTGTGTGTGTGTGTGCGCGCGCGCGCGCATGTGTGTATTATTAATATATTTTGCATATTTATACGTATATCTTGTTACTTGTTTAAATTGGTATCTCGTGCTTTATGGTGTATTCAAGTTGGTATCATTTATTGCATAAATATTGGTATTTATTAATCATTGTTTGGATTATTTATGGTTGTGTTTCCGTGTAGACTTTTTCGCACTTTACACCTTTGCATGTCATTATTTTTTCTCTATATTTCCTATTGATATCACATGTTCTCACATTTTGGGGGAAATATAGTTTATGGGGGATAAATGTCTTATTATGCATCCTTTCTTTGTCTATTCCTAAACAAAAAGGGTGAGGAGTGGTATCTTTCACTTTAGTTTTAGTAGGAGATATTTAACTTAGAGGGAGACGTCCTTTTTTAGGTAGAGATGGTTAGACATAGGGGGGGGGGGGGGATTTTTCATATGCACTTTATATATTGTTGTATTTTCTTTACATTTGAAGGTGTGTTTAAGTAAGAAAGTTAGTAGTGATGTGATAAAAGGTTTACACAAGAGCAAAGCTACTGAAGTTTGAGTTGGTCAAGCGTTTGTAACTTTTTTTCTTCGGGGATTGAGAATTAAGTCTTAGGGAGCTTGATGGCTCGGTAGTTTTTCATTTTGAGTTTTGTCTCGGAATAGCTAAAGGGGGATATTTGTAAGAGCAAATTTTTGATATAATCAATTTGTATGTATCGGATTAATTCCTGATAAAACATTTTATGTCATAGGTTAAGGTTGGTGTTTATCTCGAAGCCTGTGATATGTTTGATTGAACGTAGTGGGCAAGATTTCATGTTCATCACCGTGCCAAGTTTCGTGTTGGGTTTTCATCTTCTTATTCCAGAATCTCGCAGTTATGAATGCATATATTTTCATCCTTGGAACTTAAAAATTAAGTTTTAGATTTTTATAAAATGATTTTATTCCTTTTTATATTATTTAGAAGAAAAATATTTTTTTGTGACTTCGTTAGAATGAGCTTAGGAAGTCGTTCGAATGAGTATAGGTATCTCATTAGATCCCTATTCAAATAAAACTTCAAACTAGATATTTTTCTACCCTTAGCTCCAATCATATTGGAAATATTATTTGGATAGTGTTCGAACGAGATGTTATACTTTTTGTGAATGAGGTTCAAAGTCGTTCGATACATGAATTTTTGATAAATTCGAGATTTCCCAAATGTTTTTCATCCTTATCTCTTTTTTAGAAAACCTCTTATAAATAGGAGTGAGGAGCAACATTTTTCATGAGACCAAATCTTATATTTTGAGTTCCCATACTCAATCGAAAGGCTCACCAAAATCCAAGTTATACCCAAGCTATTTAAGGTCCAAGTTTCAATTCATATATGCTTTGAAGATCCTATTTTTTGCACCAATTTTATTCTCCACATCTTTATGAGAATTGTTTCATTACGGTGGACTCCTTTACACTAATGTGTTTGCATACGGTGGTCTGTGTGTGGGGTGGTTGCTGAGTTGTTCAATGGGTACCGAGGACTGTGTGGAGTCAGACGTTATGGAACTTGCATGGGTGGATTCCTACTTTAAAGTTACTAAGGAGAAGGTTAAGATCACATATGCATCAATGATTTCAAGGGTATCGAGTCGTTGAGTATGTCATTTGTCGACTTTGTAAATCCCTTGCCATAGTGAATTTTCCTAGCTGGACCGTCCGAAGTTTTTTTCATTGTGGGTTTTCCTCGTAGAGCACCATATCGTGGTTTGGTGTTTTTGTTCTTGCTTATACTCTCTTAGATGCATGCTTAGGTCAAGATTAATATTTGGCAAACTTTTTATCATCACACTTTGATTTTAATTCGCTGCAAAGTTGATTTAATTGTGTTAATTAAAAATTGGTGGTGTTTTCTTAACAAACCCTAGAGCGCACACTTTCTCAAGTAAAAATCTATTCATGCATGCAAGTATGACTTCTTATTATATTGTAATGAACACGAACTGAAGGATGAGTGTCCTATATGTAATGAGCCATGATATATGATTTTTGAGAGTGGAAATGACAAACCTGCAAAATATCGCAAGATCTTGCTAGTTCCACATAAGGTATTGAATTATTTTTCCCTGAGGCCATAATTAAAAATATTTTTCACTATACCATAGATAGAAGAGGCCATGACATGGCACGCTCGATCAATTCACTCATATAGCACATTTCAAGTCCACAACACTCTGAATTTGCAAAGGAATCAGCAAAGGGTTTAACCCTTTTGGTAATTTAAGCACTAATCATAGTTATTCGCTAATTCTCGTAGCATTTTTAAGCCTCTCGTTAACATTATTCATGAGAAAATAATTCATATTATTGTCGTTATTAATTCCTAGGTCAAAGGCTCCCAATGACTATGTTGATACTTTTCTATCACCGTTTATCTAAGAACTTATGGAGTTGATACATGAGGGCAATTGATGCTCATAAGGGTGAAAAGTTTACACTTAAAGCAATGGTGTTGTGGGTGATCTACGAATTTCCTGTCTATGGGACCTTTTCAGGTTGCAATGTTCATGGTAATTATGGATGTCCCATTTGTGGGGAGAAAACTTAATCCACTTGGCTACATCATAGTGGTAAGATAATTTATGCTGGTCATCATAGCTTTTTGTCGAACAGTCATACTTTTAGGAACGACAAGTGTAATTCTTTACCTATCGGTCATGAGTGTAGTACAAAACCTGATTGGCTTTCTGGTTATCAAATTATGGATAACGTGAAGGCTATGACTTCGGTAAAAAGTTTGTAGGTAAACACCCTTAGTTTGTAGTCCAGAAGCGTAAAGCTAGGGAGGATCCGAAAGATCCTAGTAAAACGAAGGCATGGTTCATACGTCCAATCTTATTTAACTTGCCATATTGGAAAGAGCATCACGCAAGGAATGTAATTGATGTGATGTGAACGAAAAAAGAATTTTGCGAAACATCTGGTAGGAACATGTCTGGGTGGTTTTCATTCGAAGAATAGAGAGGGCGCACCATGATTAAAAGGAGATGAAAATATAAAAATCGTGGTTAACAACTCATCCTACAATAGGAAGAAATTTAATTCTCACGGGTGCTTTCAATTTAACTACTAGTGATAAGAAGATCCTCTTAGACATATTTTTCAACTTGAAGATGCTGACTGGTTATTCCGGTAATTTGCCTAGGGTTGTAAACTACCAAACAAATGACTTGAAAGAGCGCAAGTCTCATAATTGGCACGCCATCATTTAGTTAATCCACTTGTTGTTTAGGTATTACTTTTATGAGCACAAAGATCTCCCCATGTCAATTATACATATTAGTTTGTGTTTCACGTTACTGTGTGCAAAAGTTGTAAACAGGAAGCACATTAAGCCTCCAAAGTCCACTTTAGTCAAGGTGACTTATGTCTTGGAGAAATATTTTCCTTCGTCATTCTTTAACATCAACATCCACCTCTTGTGCATATATGCGATGGGGATTTTTTATGTGGACCCGTCAGGTATTACTATATGTATCCTTTCTAGCACTTGATGAAAACTTTAAAATATTACATTAAGAATACATGGGATATTGGAGGGTCAGTTACGAAAGAATACATAACATCAGAATCATTGTTATACGCTCGAGAGCATATATTGAAACAAGGTGTAAGGACGTTCAATCCTCGTGGAGAACAAGTGACTGAGGAACCTAATGAGTTTGAGGATGTATTACCATTAGAGAACCCTACAAAGGTGAAAATTACCAATCTGCAATACGAGTGAGTAACTCGTTATGTCTTCGAATAGCAAGACGAGGTTGAAGATTAGAGAGAATAAGTAGCTATATATAACTTACTTTTATTTGATTACCTGTATTATCTATATTACCATCTAAACTCTACAATTTCATGATCACGTTTACGAAGTATGAGCGTGAAATTACCTGAAATTATAAGAGAAATTACACGATGAATGATTTTAGGGCATGGATATCAAATGAGGTAACTGCCATCTCTTCTATTGTGGTTATTTATATATGTGTTAAATACATCTTTCAAAAAGAGGATATGTCTCTTCAAGGATTGCACACCTGGACAAAGGTGCCAACTTTTGTGCGAAGGAGTTTAAAAAAATTTGCGTCAACGATTTTAGTTTCATATTATACCCATGTGAGTAAAAGATGTTGATGAAAAATAATAAAATATTAATTTCTTCCTTGACTTCTTGGGTAGTAAAAGCAATAAAAATACAAAGGATATGGTGTTGACATATTATGGGATTGTCCATCAAATCCTAGAACTGGATTACTTAGATTTCAAAGAAGTCATTTTTTATTGTGACTGGATGAAGGTAGAGGAAGCTACAAATGGTTGTAAAGTTGATCCTGCCTCAAAACTTGTCATGGTAGATTTATCTAAGATGAAGATTAAAGATCGGATGGTCGACGAGCCTTTTATTTGTGCCTTTCAAAATGCGAAGAAGATACTCTACTTAAAGTTCATAAATGACAACAATTGGTATGTTGTTATGCATGCACCAAAGGGTTTGACTAATCAAGTAGATGCATTAAAGACACCTATAATGTTCCAGTCTGCTCTTGAAGACAACCCTAATGTGAAGGATCTTTTAGTTGATTTGAACAAAAATTGAGTTTTGAAATATTATTTTATTATTATTTAGTTAACCCTTGTATGCCAACCCTATTTGTATCGTATGTATTAGAACAACTCTAGTATTTATTTACATGTGTGCATTTTCTACTCATATATTTAGTTCTCTATTTTCATATATACATTCAAATTTGTTTCCATAAATCAAAAATCTCGAAAAAGGGGACTTACACCACAATTCCCAATTTAGAGTGTTAACACAATTTTCTAAATTTCCAAAAAAATGGGGCTTATACCATAATTTCTAATTTAGTAGGTACTGAAAATATAATCAATGAATCCATAAAGTGGAACCATCAACCCACAACTTAAGTTTAAACAAATAAATGATGAATGTGGTGGGTTGTCGGATGTTAAAATGACATGTTCCAATAAGAACAATAATGTAAGATGGGTGTACCACTATTGTCCCAGATGCAGTAATTGTCTTTGATGGGCAACACCTAAGTACAATGGACTTTCGTATGGAACAATTTTCACTTCGTCATTGAATTCGGTGTGTGGAAAAATAGAGTCTTCCAATAGGTTTATCCCCATATATAATAGTAAGGGACGTAGTATTGTTCTAGATGGAAATTATGAAAAGAATGTACTAATAGTGAAAAGACTCCAATTTGTTATTGTTGTTTTATGTGTTTATCTTGTTTTGAGGTTTTTTTATGTATAAATAAGATGCACTCAAGTTTGAATCCATGCATAACATTGGTTACTATTTTGAATTCTCTTTTATAAAATGCATTTGTAATTACCTATTTTTTAATGTTTTGTAATTCACT
Source organism: Sambucus nigra (assembly GCA_949130495.1). Classification (NCBI taxonomy): domain Eukaryota; kingdom Viridiplantae; phylum Streptophyta; class Magnoliopsida; order Dipsacales; family Adoxaceae; genus Sambucus; species Sambucus nigra. Next base: position 414,774,108 of record OX422210.1, on the reverse strand, counting down.
ATTTGGAATGGTATGTAGAATGAGATGCACTTGTTTGAAATTCATTTGGTTTGATATTGTAATACAATGATTTAATGAAAATGTAGTTTGGTTTAAATGTAAACTGATATGTATTTTGGGATTGATGTAAAATAGAGCTGGAACTCATATATAAATCGAGTTGAATTCAACCAGACTTATATATAAACTGTGTTGAACTAATTTATAAATTGAACTTAATTCAACTAGTTTGATATATTAATTCATTTGATTTGGGACTAAACTTATTTAAACCGAGTTCAATTATTCATTCAATTGAATTAAACTGGTATAAACTAAGTTTAATTATTTGTTCATGTTTGTTGTAGATATAGTAAATGACAAGACGAGCGTTCCGTTCTGACCTCCCAAACCTATTGCTCCAATTAAAGTAAACTCCTTATCATTACAGCACAGATACCCACTAAAAACAACAAAAAAAGAGTCAAAGTACTAGATGGGGCAAAAAGAGCCGACAATGAATTTACTTCAATGCAGACATTTCAGATTTAGTTGCATCTTTTTTATGTCTTAATAGTTAGCCAATTTGTATTGTATTATTATTTTTTATTTATAGATTAGTTAGTGGTTTAATAATTAATTAATTTGTGTTGAAAAATTTGATTGCTTAATATTTATTTGGGGAAATATATACAAGTTAGAAAACATATCTAAATTGTTTTTGGGATGCAGAAAATTAAATTTAGCTTTTTTTATATTTTTTTCTAAAATAGTCATGGTTCTGAGCCGTGACCAAAATGGTGACCCAAAAAATCAATATATGGTTATGGTTTACAACCGCGACCGTATATTAAATTTTTTTATTTTGGTCACCATTTGCTCATGGCTTAAAACCGTGACCACTAGTAGAGTCCCCCTGTTGTGGTCACGGTTTAGGATCGTGGCCACCAAAACACTATAGCATTTGGGTTACGAGTGTGGTAATGTTTTTATCAGTGATCAATGGGTCACGGTTTCAAACCGTTACCAGTCCCTCAATATTGATGTCACCCATTAGATCGTGACCCCCTCTTAGGGTCACGGTTGTGGACCATAACCCTCAAGATGGTCACCTTTAAAATGATCACGACCCAAATCCATGACCATGGCCCGGGGTCAGGATCCAAAACCGTGACCATATTTGATTTATGGCGTAGTGTGATATCACATTCTTTTAAGTATCTGTTCTTTCTCATATGTGTGTGAGAAGTTTTCCTTATTTACATGTACTAATCTCCTCACATACAAAAGAGATACACTTCTACCCAAATCTTAGAGCATTCATTTGAGAGAGATTTATATCTAGTGACATTTAAAGTCAAAATGACGACTCCAAAAGGCATTCTAGGAATTACTCTTACGATATTTAAAACTATCTTGAAAGATTTCACGTAACACTTGTTGAGTTTTAGGAAGGATTTTATATTTCGTATTAAGTAATATATTTTAATACACCACTGGTTCATTGTTTGTATTACTTGAACTCTTTAATGGCGGGTTGTGTTATATTTTCTTTGTCTAATAAGACATTCACAACCTTTCAATAAATCATTTTCAATAAAGCCTTTTTGAATTTTGTGGTGTATTCACAACGAAACCTCACGAGACTACACCCGTCGTGTAAGGTAACCTAGAGGTTTAACTGCTTTTTGTACATGTTAAGTGCAATCATAATTGCCCGTGAAAGTCGTACACTTTTGATTTCCTATCTTGGTTTGTATCTATTTTTGCTCGAGGACTCCCGAAAGTGCGTTTAGGGGTGGTGTAATAATCACCCAAAATTATATATTTATACCATAAACAGACGCATTTTAAATGTTAGTTCTTCTTAATATTGGCCTTATGTGTGCACTGATTTATTTTATAGGATAATATACGCGATTTCGATTTAAGGTTTAATTAAAGGAAATTGCGGCAAGAATGCGATCAAATGCTTCAATCTCATGTGTCCCGAATACAAGAGATATACACTTTTACCCAATTCTTGGAGCATTCATTTGAGAGATTTATATCTGCCGATATTTGAAGTGAAAACGACGATTCTAGAAGGTAATCTAGGAATTACTCTTATGATATTTGAAACTATTTTTAATGATTTCACACAACCCACATTGACTTTTATGAAGAACTATATATTTGGTATTGAGTATACTCTTATTGTTCGTATTACTTGAATTCTCTAATAGTGGGTTGTGTGACAATCTTTACATCTAATAAGAGATTCGCAGCCTTTTAATAAATCATTTTTGATAAAACAATTTTAATTTTGTGGGTATATTCACTGCAAACCCTCAAGAGACATCACTAAATAGTCGTATTTTATCAGTGCGGCGTGATAAGCACCAAAACCTGTGTTATTTATATCCTAAATAGTCGAATTTTAAATGTTAGTTCTTGTTAATATTATCCTTATGTGTATAATGATTTATTTTATAGGTCACTATGCACGATTGCAATTTAAAGGTATAATTAAAGGCAATCACATAAGAATGCACTCAAAAGCTTTAATCTCACTTGACCTGAGACATCGAGTTCCCAATGAACCCCATCCTTGGCCGTTCCCTTGTCCCACTCCCCATTTCCATCTCCCGTGTGCGTGTGTATAAATATAAATATGAGTGTAACTACGTGTTTATTATTATTATTATTATGTTATTAATAATAAAAGATTATTTATTTGTGTGTGTGTTGTTTTACTCCATACTAATATGTATGTGTTTATATATTATATTATATTATATTATATTATATATGTTTTTATATTCCTTATAGTATATTTTGTATAAGTTATTTTAGTACTATATTACATATGTATGTATGTTATTTCTATTACTATTTTTATTAATGCGTGTGTTGTGTATCATGCATTTATATATATGTTTAATATTACAGTATTATTATCAATACTAGAACAAATATTAGTATGTACTTATATTTTTATGTGTGTTTGTAATCTTACATTACTTATATATTATATACATATCTACACAACCCTCACATAACCCTCATAGATGTTCCAATTTTTTCCCCACGTCACCAGCCTTCTTCCATCCTCACCTTGCCACCTTTTCCCCTTATACCAAATATAACACACCTAAAGCATCCAATCACCCAAGCCTTATCCCTTCCTTCCTAATTTTCCCACCTAAACCTGTTGTACTACTACCCAACCTCTTATTGTTGTAAAAACTGTGCAACTAAAAGTTGCACGGTTGTACCCTCACACACCCCTCCATCACTCATTCCCATATGTCTAAATCCTCCCTCTTTCTCTCCTACTCTCTCTCACAACCCCTTTATCCTACATTTTCTTCTTACTTTCAGTCATATCCCTTTTTTCTCTATGCGCACACAACCATTTTGTACCATTCCCCCATCTCACCCACCTAAACCTATTAGCTCAATACTCATTCTCTCTGGATTGTACCAGCTAGTAAAACTCGTGTCACCTATAGCCCCCAACCACATCATTTGGAACATACGAGTATACCCTACCCCCCCCCCCCCCCAATATTCTCCTTCATCACTTGGTACACACGAGCACCCCCATATTCTCCTTCCAATTTACCCAACAACCTATATACTTTTACCTCACCCCACTCTCTTCAGATGACAAACCACTAACTTACTACTCCAACACAACCCACCTCACCTTCTATCTATACAAAACTCGTAAACTCTTTATTTCCCCTATTCAAAACCCACACTCGAAAAAATCCAATACTTCCCCATTTGAAATTTAAATTCCATTAAAAATCCCACACCAAACCCCATATCCTTTCCTCCAATTTAAATTAAAAGAGAGAGCAACATTCAGGGAGGATTTCACACTACATTTTCAGCTCACTTTTTAGTTTATTTTAGGAGTAGCTTTTTAGGGTAATCTTAGGATTAGTGTAACGTTAATATTTTAGTTATTTATTTTGTATTTTTTAAAGAGTTGCGTGTGAGGCAGAAACATCTCGTGAGAGGTAAACTGTGAGTTTGTAAGATTCAATTCAGAATTAAATGCGAGAGCAATTCGTTCTTCTATTATTTTAGTGTAAAAGCCATATTTTTTGGGATTGTTATTCATGTATTATGGTGGAGTTTGGAAATATTAATACAGGGAGATTTAGTTCATCAATTTCTCTTCATCTATCTTCTTATTTTGGTGCAGAAAATGCAGTAAGAATGCCTTGACACCATGTAAATAGAGTGGAAGGCACTGATACTACTATGAAAATGTGAAAACAAATATGCTCAGCAAGGATGGTAAAAAATTCCAATTTTTAACTTAATCAATTTTATCTTTTTATCATAAATATACATCGATGTGATAAAACAGATAAAGAAACCAATCATTCCACAAAGGCAAAGTTTCAGGGAAAACCCCCTTTCGGTTAAAACCTTTATCTATCACTTTATAGATATTACAATGCAGTTGACTTACAGACTACTTAATAACCGCTACAAGTATAATGTGCTAGTCTTCGTAAATCTGTAAAGAACAATAATGATCCTCTCAAGATTTATAAGACCACCATCCTCTGTCTTCAGCCTCAACCTTTATCTTCAACAGTGAGTGTTGATACAAAAATTAGTCAGCTGACGTGGATCACTTATATGAAGACATGTGTCAATGAACCGAGCTACTCATAATACCAAGCTACTTAGAATACCGAGCAATACAGCATACTAAGCAACTTAGTGGGAAGGCCAAACGACTAAGACAAATTCAATATTTGTTATACTACAGTCATTCCTTACCATGTACAGATATATATACCTGTTCAATAAAGGCCTATGATCCATTCACCCTAACAGCCCAAAGGCTATAAATACATTGTAATACCCTCATAACAGGACACACGATCATAAAAAAAGATAATTGAGATCAAGGAAAGACACCTAGTAATACAAGACAGTGGACGTAGGCCATTTCATTCAGATTGAACCACTTTAAAAATCTCTTGTCTTATTTCTTTATTTCATATTTATCTATGATTAATTAATTAGATCAAATCTAGTTTTTACATCAACAGACTGACGCCGTCTGTGGGAACGACTATACGTAGCATTTTTCACTAAAAATTCACCATACATGGCTGATATCCTAGAATATAGCAACAAGAGTAATGAAGGGAATCCTCCTAACACTTCTTCCCCTTCAAATGCAAACGAAATCGTAGGAATCTTAGCAAGCGTATCCAGAGGACAAACGATTATGCAGGAAACTATGCGACAGTTCATTCAGACTATTCAGAATGGAGTAATTGCTCAATCAGGCCAATGAAGCATTCATAAGGGCATGCATCCACCACTTTCACGATCCAGATGTACTGAATTTCATCATACTGGGGATTCAAGCGATCCATCCTACCATTCTGGTTTGACTTCTCCTATAAGAATCTTAGATTCGCAAGAACATGTCACTTTAACTCTAGAGCGAACAAACGTTCTGGAAAGATTGAGTAGAGTCTCTCCCTTCGACCGTTTGGGCCCCAGGAGGAATAGAAATCCTCCTCGGATTGCGTCGAGAAACTCTTAATGACTATTTGATCTAAGGGAAGGTTCAGCCCAATCATATCCAAACCCCAGACATATAGTTCGTAAAGAAAGATCTCAAGAGGAGACTTCTGCGCGATTTGTTGCTCGGGCAACCACAAATAAATCAGGGGTTGGAAATGATGCATGGAAAGGATCTATCCAGAGATTGGAAGACAGGTTAGGGGAGATGGATAAGGCGAAAAACCCTCTCCAAAGAACCTTTATCAAAGGATCTGCATTTGTACAGGCAATTGTGGATTTTTCCACACCATCAAAGTTTAAGGCTCCTATGGTCACACCGAAGTACGATGGAAAAATTGATCCTATTCTCCACATAGAACAGTACCAAGCTGTAACAGATATTTATGCAGTCTCAGATGAAATGAGGTGCAGGGCATTCTTCAGAACTATTACTAGATCTGCTCATATATGGTATAACAGCCTTCCTCAGGGGAAAATTACAACCTTCCATCAACTGGAAGAGCTCTTTATAGGATATTTCTATTTTGGTGCAAAACTAGTGAAAAGTGTAGCATATCTGTTGAGTGTTAGGCAAAAAGCAGGAGAAAGTACCAGGGATTATATCACTCATTTTAACACTGAGAAACTAAAAGTCATAGACTATGAGGAGAAGACAACCATTACAACACTTATGAGTGGTCTTTTTCCAGACAAGTTGTATTATACTTTAGCTAAGGATCCCCCCAAATCCATGGCTAAATTGATGGCTAAAGCAGCTAAAATTATGAATGCCAAGGAGGCAATGACTGCGAAGAAGAATGCTGATTCAAAGGCAGAAGATAGGGATGAAGGTAAGTCGGAGAGGAAAGATCACAAACATAATGGTGGGAATAAGCAGTCAAAAGGCAAAGAAGCGTTGGAACGCTTGAGGAAGTATACGAATTATACTCCCTTAAAGGTGGATATAAATCACGTTCTGGAGGATATCAAGAACAATGAGGAACTGTATTGGCCAGAAAACTGAGATCAGCTCCCGAGAGAAGGGATAAGTCCAAGTATTACGAGTTCCATCAAGACCATGGTCACACGACCAAACAGTGTGTAGCTGTCCAAAATGAAATTGAGGCACTCATTAGGCGCGGAAAGTTGAACAGGTGTGTTGATCATCAGAATGGTAACAAAACCAACAACAGATCTTAGTAGAGGTCCAAATCTTCTTGATGACCAAGAGAAGATAAGAAGAGAGACCATGAGGATGATCCTGATCTCCCAAAAAGTCCAAGACAACCTGAACATGAGGTATTTTCAGTACATTTTGGTTCATTCGATTGTAACATGATTACAGGCGGAGATGCTAGAAGGGGACATTATACCGCTGAAAGGAAAGCTTACCTCAATGAGGCTCAAGCGTGTTCCTATATACAACAAATAAATCTGGCAGAGGAAGATCGCCCGAGGAAGGTTAACAAAGATAAGCTGGTCATTGGCTTTTCTAAAAATAATTTGGAAGGCGTTTTGTATCCTCGTGATGATCCTATAGTGATAAAAATGAGATTAAATGATGTAATCATTTCAAGAGTACTTGTGGTTAATGATAGCTCGGTAGAAATCATATTTTACCCATGCTTCAATAGTTTAAATTTGAAACTTGGTCAGTTGGAGCAGTATCATAGGCCCCTCATTGGGTTTTCTGGAGAAAAAGTTTTTCCACTTGGAACGATCAATTTAGACATGTTGATTAGTACATGGACAACTTGTAGAACAGAGAAGGTGCATTTTTTCATGATGGATAAAAATGTCCAGTCAACCTACAATATAATCATGGGGAGAGTAGGTCTAAATTTTTTTAAAGCAGTACCATCTACTGTAAATCAGTGCTTAAAATTACTGACCAACTTTGGGGTTGGAATTGTGAAGGGAGATCAAAAAGTAGCTCGGGAATGCTACTACTCATTCGCCGAGCAAGAGGAACTGGAGAATTCCAGGAAGAAACAACCACTTATCAAGCGAATGAATCCGATGTGTATGAGATTGAAACCTTAGACCCAAAGGATGAAACGGAACTCGTTAAAGGCCAAGTCATGGAGGCAACAGAAGGTATTATTTTCGATGGCGAGCAACCAGAAAGAACAACTCATATTGGTGCATCGCTTGATCCAATATTGAAGCAAGAGCTGGTGGCATTTTTGAAGCACATGAAGCAGGTATTTGCATGGAGTCATGAGGATATGCCGGGGATAGATCCAGCTTTCTTATGTCACGAGCTTAATGTCAATAAGGAGAGAAAATCCGTGAAGAAAAAAAGATGAGTACTTAGTCCAGAGGAAAACCAAGCTATTCAAGAAGAAGTGGAAAAGCTGCAAAAAGATTTTTTCATAGAAGATGTAAAATATCCTGATTGGCTGGCTAATGTTGTGATGGTAAAAAAGAAGAACAATAAGTGAAGAATATGCGTAGACTTCACAGACCTAAATAAAGCCTACCCAAAAGATAATTTTCCTTGGCCCTGAATAGATCATCTAGTGGATGCAACTTCGGGGCATGAACTTTTAAGCTTCATGGATGCTTATTCGGGATATTAACAAATGAAAATGAAGCCAAAAGATAGGTAAAGTACCTCTTTCATTCCCCTGCGAGGAACATATTGTTGCAATGTTATGCTTTTTGGTCTTAAAAATGCAGGTGCTATATATCAGCGACTGATGAACAAGGTGTTTGCGGAGTTGATTGGCAAAAATATGGAAGTGTACGTCGACGACATGTTGACCAAAAGAAAGAAAGCTGCTGGCCATATAGCTGACTTGGGTCAAATATTTGATCAGTTAAAGAAGTACCAGATGAAGCTGAATCCGACCAAGTGCATTTTTGACGTACAAGAAGGCATGCTTTTCGGGTACATTGTGAATCAAATAGGCATTGAAAGCAAATCCTGACAAAATAAAAGCCTTGCTGGAATTAAAATCTCCAACCACTAAGAAGGAAGTGCAAAGCCTTATGGGGTGCATTGAAATTCTGAATAGATTCCTCTCCCGAGCAACTCATAGATGTCTTCCATTCTTCAAGGTGCTCAGAAAGACTTTTGAGTGGAACGACGAATGTGAAAAAGTGTTCTTAGAGTTGAAGAGATACTTGGGAACACCTCGTTTATTATCCAGGCCAGTGGAGGGAGAAAAATTATACTTGTACTTAGAAGTTTCAGAAAGTGTAGTCAGTTCAGCTTTGATAAAAATAGAAGATGAAGTGCAAAAGCCAGTTTATTATACAAGCAAAGCGTTCAGAGGCGAGGAGGTCAGGTATTCAAAATTGGAGAAGTTGGCATTATCATTTATTGAAGCGAGAAAGAGAATAAAACTATATTTTCAAGCCCATACAATAGTAGTATATACTGATATGCCACTCAAACTGGCTCTACATAAGCCAGAAAAGTCTGGACGATTGATGTATTGGGCAGTGGAGTTGGGGGAATATGATATTATCTATGAGCCAAGATCCTCTCTCAAAGGGCAAGCGGTGGCAGATTGCATTGTTGAGTTTACCTACCCAAATGTCTCCGATCAATAGGGGCTAGTGCCGACCAACTCAAGAATGTTAGAGGATCAATATAAAATATCCTCGAGCAACTCCCAGCAGCAGAATTGCCAGAATGGATGGTCCCCGATCAAACAGAATCTTCTGGTAAGGTGAAAGAGTTGAAGAAAAAGTATGAAGAAAAGAAGTACAAGATATTCCATCAAGGGATTTTTCCAGACCAAGGGTTTGATGATGATATCCATATATGGAGTTTATATGTCGATGGTTCTTCGCGTACAAGATGTTGTGGAGCTAGAATTATTCTCAATAGTCCAGATGGAATAGACATAAAATATGCTATGCGTTTCCAATTCTAGGCTTCCAATAATAAATCTTAGTACGCAGCCGTGATTGCGGGTCTCAATTTAGCTAAATCCTTGAATGCAGAACAAGTTGTGGTGTTGAGTGATATGCAACTAGTGGTGAATTAGACGCTAGGTTTTTATGCAGCAAAAGGGGAATTCATGTCAAGGTATTTAACTAAAGTTATGGATATTATATCCCATTTAGCAGCTGTTCAAGTTATTAGAACACCAAGACTGGAGAATGCAAGGGCATATGCAATTGCTCGATTAGCCTCAACTACGCGCACCGAGCTATGAAGAACAATCCCCATTGAAGTACTTGCAAGCAAAAGTATTGATGAAGATTTGATGGTGAATTTTGTCGCCTTGGATATGGGACCCTCCTAGATGGATCCCATCAGGGTTTACATTAAAGAAGGTACTTTACCAGCCGACCTACTTGCAGCCAAGAGGTTGAACTATAAGGCTACCAGAGATTTTTTGAATAATGGAGTTCTATATAGGAGAGGTATGATATCTGGTATGCAAAGGTGTGTTCATCTAGCAGAAGTTAAAGACCTGATAAAGGAAATTCATGAAGGATCTTGCGGAGCTCACGTAGTAGGTATAACTCTTCTATAGAGAATAAATACGCAGGGGTCCTACTGGACAATGATGCGTGCTGATTGTATAGCTTAGGCTAAGAAATGCGACAAGTGTCAGCGATTTTCTACGATACGAAGAACTCCTCGGGCGCTGCTAACAGTAATCACTTCACCTTGGCCATTCGCTATGTGTGGAATAGATTTAGTCGGGCCTCTGCCAACTATAAGAGGACGATTCAAATATTTGGTGGTAACTATTAATTATTTCACAAAATGGGTGGAAGCTGAACCTCTCATCGATATGGAGTATAAAAGGGTCTATCAATTCATCTGGAAGAATATTATTTGCCAATATGGCCTGCCTCATACTTTGATCACCGATCACATAACCCAATTTGACAATGATGAGTTCGAAGCATATTATTTACAGTCCAACATTCAAAAGGTCCATTATACGCCAGGTCATCCCTAAAGTAATGGGAAAACAGAGGTGACGAATAGAAATCTACTGAATGGGTTAAAGAGGAAATTGGATGATTCTAAAGGAAATTGGATTAACGAGTTACACTCGGTGTTATGGGCTTACCGAATAACTCCCTGAACAGCAACTAGGGAATCTCCTTATATGTTGGCTTTTGGGAGTGAAGCAGCGATATCTGCCGAACTAAGATTACCTAGTCATAGGGTGCTTAACTTCCATTCTCTAGTAAGTGATTTGATGAGACGTTTGGACTTGGACATTCTCGAAGAAGTCAAAGAAGACGCAGTAATTTAAAATGCAACTTACCAGCAAAGGACTGCCATGTTCTATAATAAAAGGGTCAAGAAGTGTGATCTTAAGGAAGGCGATTATGTGCTCAAGAAAGTAAGTCAAAAGCACAATAAGTTGGAGGCAAATTGGCATGGGCCATATCGTGTCACAATTGTTGTTCGACCTGGGACTTACAGAATAGAAACTCTTGAAGGGGAAGAATTAAAAAATGCTTGGAATGTTGAGAACTTGTGCAAATACTACCAATAATGTAACTGTCCATGTATCCAATTGTTTCAGTATGAATGAAAATGATGATTTCCCCATTCGTTTTTTTTCGGAGTACTAGTGCTACACACTACTATTAACTTTGCAAAGCAAATAATTTTTTTTCCACCAATAAAGTTAGTCGGCATCAACATAAACACCAACAATTTTGGTAAAACAATCGAGCAAGGCAAGGTCTGCTTGATTATGGCTGACCCAAGGGGCATCTAAACTAGGCAAGAAGATGGTTAACATATCCACTGCCTAGGCACCAGGGCAATTATTTACTTAAACGATTGTCACAACTAAGCAGGAACATGGGATAAAATTCCATTGCTTAGGCACTGATGTGTGATAAGTCACTAAAACTAGGCAAATACATGGGCCAAAAGTTCCATTGTCAAGGCAACCAAATCAAAAAGGACAAAATATCCATTCAAATATATATATATATATATATTCAATAACTGAAAAGTACAGTACTATTATAATTGATCATGCAATTATTTTATTTCCAAGGAAACAAAATTACAAAAAGATAATTTTCTGTCAAATAATTACTAACGAAATACAAAAAACCTATTCAATTGGTTTCTTTCCTTCAGATTTGGGTACATGATCCATTCTAGTTGGAGGGTCATCTAAAGCAAAAGAATAATTGATAAAGTTCAAATCCCGCAGCATTTTGGTGTTGCTCGTACTTGGTCGGTCAAGCAAATGTGAAGGTCAGGTTATCTAAAAAACTTCGTGGAGATTGTAATCCCTAAGGTATTTAGAAATCAAACACTAAGGAATGGAGTTAATTGGAATCCAGCTAGCATCTAGTTTGAACGCAAGTACTGGCAGATCAAGTAATCCAGGGTGATACCATTCCCACAGTTTCGTCCCCTGCTCAATTTTCATCACAGTTAAAGCATTCATCCATCCATGATTATACCCTTCACTGTTTGATTGTTTCAACCTGGCATCAAGATGACATAAAGCCTCATTGTATCCTTCGATCCAGAACTCTCTAGGTTGCTTGTGAAACTGATAAGTTAATCGTTCAACATGTTAATGAAGTCTTTTCAGCACACTTTCTTTATTTCGCAACGCAAAACTCTGATTGGATAGTTGCTCTGAAAGACTTTGAATTTTTTGGGACATCTCCGCTAAAGCTTGATTCTTTGCTTTCAGTTGAACAACTTGATTTTCCAAATCTTGTTGAGTTCTGGTCTCTTTAATATTACTCTGACCAGCTCTTGCTCTACCTCAGGAAGTGGATGCAGGTATGACTCTTTTTAAAGCTTCTAATTCCTCCCTTAATGAAGCATTCTCAGTCTCCAAAAAGGAAAAACCTTCATCATTAACTGGGATCATAGCTCCAGAGGAAGAAGAAGATTTTTGCTGTCTCAATTCTTCTCTTAAAGCAATATTTTATTCCTCCAGCAGCTTAGCAATGTTTCTGTATTCCTCAACTTCAAGTTTTAGCACACACTCTCTCTTGTTATGGGTAGAGATAAATTTGTCATAGCCCTGATCAGATCTCAATTGTTGGTACTTTTTCTCGTAACCTTCATGCAAAAGAATAGTGGCTTCCTTATGTTAAAGATAAAGTTCTTTAATAATTCCTTGAAGATCTTCAATCATTTCGCAGTAAGCTACGTTATTTGCCACTGCACGATCAAGTAAACATTTCAAATACCGGTAAGCCTCAATTGCTCATTCAGAAGCATCAGAGCCAAGAATGCCAATTATTTGTGCTTCCATAAAATCTACACGAACAACTTTGAAGTAATCTGCACATTTCTTCATCAACTCTGTACCATGAGCTGACAACACTTCCATCCTGTCAATAAACTAGTAAGGAAAAGTAAAAATAGATCAATAATAGCACATCTATATTGAATCGCAAAGGAGAAATTTAGAATAAGTAACAAGTCCATTTTATTGATCATAACAGAGGAGGGTACAACTAAAAGTACAGAACAAAGGGAAAAATGGAGAAAAGCAAACAAATTGCCGAATAACATTACACCTTCTCCTTATTCCCCACTACATCTTTAGTTAATTTGGAGGAGGGAGTCGGTTGTTGAGGTTACTCGAAGGGCAGACGAGTTTGCTCGGAAGTAATTATTGTCTGCTGGACTTGCTCAGAGGATTGAGGGATAGTTGCAGTAGGTGTTGGTTCTACTATCATCAAATAAGATTCATCAGACTCAACCTCATATTTTTTTTATTCTTCAATAGCAGGAGGAGGATCATGGACATGTTTCTAAAATAGTTCAGAATCCTTAACAATGTTGAACTCCTTCAACGCTTCAACCCATCCTTCCCTAAAGAACTTTAAACTTGCATACTCAATTTGAGTAGAGGCAGCATTTATAGCTTTGTTCCACCCTTTTTCCTAGCCAGAGCTAAAGGACTTCTTCACAGCAGACCTTCTATTCGTCCTCTTCGAGGAAGTATTTTCTCTAAGTTGATCTTCAACAGATTTAACTTTTTGTTCAAGCTCTTTCTTACGCCATTCAGCCTCTTCAATCTTTCCCTTAGCTTCCTCCTTATTGGTAACAATAACCCTCAATTTCTCCTTTGCCTCCTTGGAGACATCCACAGATCTTCGTCGATCTAGATCAGCTTCTTTAGCAGCATTCACAGCTTCTTGTTGAGTTGTCTCAGAAACCTTGATTTTATTTTTCTAAGCAGTTTTATCATTCTCATACCTCTGCCGGGACTCCTCCAACGATTTTGACAACCTACCAAGGGCTTCTTCAACTTCACTTGAAGAGGAGGCAACTTTAATAGCTTCAAACTTCTCCATGATATTATTGAAATACACTAAAAACTGCAAGATGAAGAGAAACTCAAGTTAGCATATGAAAATTTAAAGCAGAACTGAAATAACAAGGTATAGTGGTACTGTAATACCCTGTAATTTTATTGATTTTATTTAATGTAATTAATTAAATTAAATGGGAATTAATTGAATTCGAATTTAAATACTAGTGAGACGTGAGTTGGTATTTGATTATGATGAAAATATTGAATATTACTGGGTAAATACGGTAATATATGATTATTGAATTTATTAAAATTATCGCGAGTCATAAATACGAAAATTCGGGAAATTAAGTTGGGACGCGCGTTTCAGTTGCATCAGAAATTAATTTAATTGGATTTAAAAGTAAATTATAATTTTATCTCGTATGGTCATTTTGAGTGCGCCAACGTGTCCGGAGGGATCGAAATAGTTAGAAAAGACTAATCGGGAGTTTCGTTTGGGTCCCGGAGCATTTTTAGGCCAAACCGGCAACCCGGGAGGGTATTTTAGTCATTTTCATTTTTAAAGGATTTTGACCCACGAATTTTAGGCCTTATTTATCAGCTAATATGAGGGCCATTATCTGTCAAAAAGCAAGAAGTGGTCAACGTGAGAAAGATGAGAAGTTACAAGAGGGTTACAAAGCCATAACTACCTTCCACCACCACTTTTATCGGAATTGTGATCGGAAAGAACCAACCCTTAGCATCATCAACGAATCAGAACATCAATTCCAAGGCAAGTGATTTGATTTCATTAAGTTTCAGCGAAGAATTTATCCATGCTAGTGTAGGATTTGATGATAACCATGAATAATGATGGAAACTCATGAAATTTGGAGAAGAAACCTAAATTTTGGATAGGAATTGCATGTAGTTTAATTCTAGAAGTAATTGAGTAACAAAATCATAACCCTAGATGAATTAAAAACGGATTTAGGAAGAGAAATATGATGGTTCTTGAAGAAAATAGTGAAAATAGGGTTTTTATGATAATATGATGATTTGATCCAAGAAAAGTCTAATTGTTGAATGATTAAACACTTTTGGAACGTTAAGAATCATGTAATTAGGTTGTATAATGACCCCATATACTTACATTATCTTTTCACATCATGTAATGAAGATTTGGGACAAATCTTGGACTGAAAAATGAAGAAACACGTAGCTTCACCTACTTGATCGATCGATCTCCCCAGAAATTGTGACTTTTGTCCCCTTTTTGAATTAAGTGTTGTCGGCCATCGAACGTTGTAGTTTGGGATTATGTGAATACATTAGGACTTGAGGGAGACCAGTAGGGATAAATTTAAAACACGGAACATATTAGAATTGGGTTGGAATGTAGCGTTGAATTTATGAGTGTCCAACGAGTAATTTCCTATTTTATGATGCAAGAACATTATTTAAATTCTTAGGTGTGATAATTTAGGATTTAGGACATAAATAAGGAGTTAAGAGTACTAAATTAATATGTGGGAAAAGTAGGAGACTTAGTAACCTCTTCGGTTAGGTTTTAAGTACTCGAAATTATACGACGTGAGACGTGTCCGCGAAATATATTATATATCATCCGGAATTATAATGGTATATGAATTAGATTAATGGTATAAGGCTGAGAACATACCTTTAATAATATAACATGTTATCTAAGTTGTGGGAATGCTTAGTATATGGATTATTATGTGTATGACATACTTACCATACTTGCTATCATGGGAGGTCGACTTTCGTAATAGGGCCATCTAATCTTTGTGTGCCTACGGGGGGATTTAAATTGGCACCTTAAGATATAGGGCTGTGAATGGCTTATCTGTGAGTTAATAAGTCAGCTGACCATGGGAGCGTATGTATGTGCATGACCCATGGGTATGTGAACTATGTTTGCCTCTAATATGTGTGATTTTGCTTATTAAAACGGTTGCTGAGAGATTCGAAACACGTAGTCCTTATGTACGTGATGTATCGGGATTCGATAGCAGAGTATGTGTGCACCGCAGCTTAGCCTAGGGGTGCCCTATTTGTATATTTGTGTTGAGAATAATATACTTGTGATTATAACAGACTCTTTCTTAAAGTGTGAATATAAATAATTGAGACGTTCTGAATGGAATTTAAAACGAGAATTTCCTATCGTAATTGTTACAAATTAATCTTATCAATGAAAAGGTGAGTTACATGAAGGATATGTTAGAACGATGTGAATAGACCCTGTGGCCATCCCCGTTCCGGATCTTGATCCTCGCGGTGGGTGGGCCGCGCGAGAGTGAGGATCCTTAGGTCCCGCGCGTCCCTCTTGGGAGCGCTTCGGCCGACGTCATTTGAGGTGAGGTAAAAAAATGTAGAAAGATTAGAGTGGACAGTCTATTTTACTCAAAACAGATAAAAGAAAAAAGGGAAGCCATCACGAGGGACAGCATCCAAAGACATACTGGTGCGTTCGAAACCAAAATGATTCGAAAAGGGTCCGAAGACTAAGTTACAAAATGGGAAGGTGTTAGGTACCCATTTCGCTCTTTCGGTCTCTCATGAGTTTTTTCAATTTTCCTTTTATTTCCCCCGTGATATGTGTGCATGTGTATATATAGTGGAGATAGGAATCATCAACTTATACAATGGAAGAGGTAAAGCGATTCGTCCGTAGGAAGGTGTAAAAAGTATTAGAAAATAGGATTTAGGCGATCATAACTACGTTAATCGTTATGAGGGAACGATAACGTATGTGGAATAATATGCCCCTAAGAAGAGAATGGATATTAGAGAAATAAAAAATGAGAGGAAAAGTAAAATAGGACTCGAGTCTCGAGTTTTACCCCGAGTCGCCTATGTAGCCTATAGAGGCATCAAAGTTCACGTAGTTCGCATACAAAATGAGGGGTGGGGTTTATCCCATAAATCCAATCGGGGATTCTCTTATTTGTGTGTGTGTGTAGAAAAAGTGTTTTAGTTGTGAGAGAAGTGTAAGAGAAGTATGAGAATTTTCGTTTGGAATTTATGAGCAAATCCTCTTTTTCTTATTTTTTAGTTTTTTATTTATATGAAAATAAGAGATGTGCAATAATACTAAATAAAAAGTATATTAGGATGTGTGAAATGAGATAATAAAAGCACTAAATAATAAAATAAGTTATTACAAATTTATGAGAATTTAAGGAGAGAGTTGAGAAAATTTGACATTCTTGAAGATCTTGAGCTTGGTCTTGAATGTTGGAGAGCATCCCTTAGACTTGGATGGTGATGGAGGGTAGTGAATTCACCAAGTTTGATAAAAAGGATGATGAAAAGTGAAGGTTGGAAAGGGATTTGGGTGTGGAAATCACGCTGACTTCGAGAGAGGTTTTCGGAGTTTGCTGGGAGTGATATCTATCAGATATGGGCTCCCCTTGCAAGTGAGGTCAGGCCTAATTTTTATAGTCCCAGGGCATTGCCGTTTGGCATAGCCCTATTCCTTCCTTTCGACAGGTGCGTTTAGGCACATTGCCGATAGGCAGGGTCTGGGACCTGCCGTTTGGCAGTGTCTTTCACGCCTTTTTGGAAAATCGGTCGCCGAACACAAACCGTTGATCAGAATCATGCACGGGGTGGACCGTTGGAAAGGTAATCCATAGACCTTTGAAAGTCCTTTGGACTTCTCCCGGGTTCGAGAGTTGACTCTGGGTCAAATATGGCTCGAAAGCATTTGTCAGTCCATTGGACGGGGGATCGTCAGATGCAAACGGATCTTTCGTCCGCATGGTAAGTCCGAATCACATACGGGGCAAACCATTGGCAAGGTTAGGATATGTACTTTGACATTACAAAGAGTTTGATCAGGTTCAGAGAGTTAACTTTGGTCAACCGGGCCTTGGAAGCCTTCGGTGACCTCTCGGAGTCAAACAGATCGTTCGTCCATACCGTAAGTCAGAATCGCGCACGAAGCGGACCATTGGAAAGGAGTTTCAGTGACCTTTGAAGATTCATTCAGTCTTGGTCGAGCTGAAGAGTTTAACTTTGGTCAAATGGAGCGCGGGAGCGCTCGGCGACCTCCTGATTGAGTTGCGGGGAAAATGGGTCATTCGTCCGCATGGTAGGTCAGAATCGCGCATGGGATGGAACGTTAGAAAGGGATTTCAGTGCCCTTTGAAGATTCATTCAGCCTCAGTCGAGCTGAAGAGTTTGACTTTTTGTCAAACGGAGCCTGGGAGTGGCCGATGGCTTCTAGCTCAGTACTCGGGGTATGACCTGGATCTATAGTGATGAGGGGAGGTGCTAGGGGCCTAAGGAGAGTTTAGGGGTTAATAGAATGGGGTGTATATAGATCCCATCGATGGGTGGGTTTGGAACGAATGATAGCCGTCGAATTGATGCCGCATAATGCTTCTGAAGGAGGATGACCAATTCAGAGGGTCGAGGCCAATTCTGAGGACCTAAGGGATGGTTTGGAGGAAAGGTTTAGGCTAATTCCTAAGAAGATGCTGAGCGATTCTGCAGGTCGAAGCCAATTCTGTGGGCTTAAGGTAACGATCTAAGACCAAGGTTAATTCTGACCTAAAAGAG
Source organism: Sambucus nigra (assembly GCA_949130495.1). NCBI lineage: Eukaryota > Viridiplantae > Streptophyta > Magnoliopsida > Dipsacales > Adoxaceae > Sambucus > Sambucus nigra. The sequence goes on along the minus strand of OX422210.1, from coordinate 414,755,788 downwards.
GTGACGACCGAGGAGCGAGGTCAATTCTGACCTAAGAGAGGTGACGATCGAGGACCGAGGTCAATTCTGACCTAACTAAGGTGATGATCCAAGACCGAGGTCAATCTTGACCTAAAATAGGTGATGACCGAGGACCGAGGTCAATTTTGACCTAACTAAGATGATGATGTAATACCCCGTATTTTTATGCTATATTAATTTGGGGATTTATTAAATTTAATGTGAATTAATTATTTAATAAAAATCCAGAAATTAATTATGTTATAATTATTAACGTGACGAGAGTTAGTAATTATGAGAAATTTGTCGAATATTACTAATGAGCAAAGTAATATATAATTGGTTATATTGAATGTCACGAGTGAATAAAATGACAATTTTGGAAATTTGAGTCGGGACGCGCCCGTGTCGCGTCGGGACTAAATATTGTTAAATAAAAAGTGAATATTTTATAAGTTGTTCGTATGATCGTTTTGAGTGCGCCAATGCGTCTGAAAGGGTCAAGATAGTCAGAAAAGTATACCCGGGAGTTTGATTTGGGTCTCGGGGTGTTTTTAGGCCTAATTAGTACCCCGGGAGGGCATTTTAGTCATTTTGTCTTTTTGGGTAATTAAACCCACGAAAATTAAAGGGGTTATATCAGATGTTTAGGTTATCTCCTAGGGTTAGATAAATCAAAACACTAGAACGGCCATTGGAGAGGAGAGGAGAGAGCTCTCAAGGCATTCCAAGGCTCAAAACTCACTCGTTTGCACCGCCGCCACCGCCAACGCGTAGATCGCGAGACGGGGAACGCAACCACACCAAATTCAACACCAAACCAGATTTCTGAAAATCCCAGGCAAGTGTTTATCTTTCTTATTTCGTTGATGCATCATCCATATCAGTTTAGGAGTTATTAGGATGAGATTTATGGAAGAAAAACCCAGTTTGAGATGGGAAATTTTCATGTAGTGATAATTTATATGATATTCTGGAAACCCTTTGTCATGTAAAGGATTAAGAGTTTGATTAAGAAAAGAGTTCTAATCAGATACAAACACTAAAAAAAATTTATTCCGGACGATCGGACCGTTGGAATTGGATGAAATTTTATAGAGAATTAGCTGAAGACGAGAGGAAGCTACAGAAAAAAATTCAACTCGATCGGACCGTTCAATAGTTTTTAATATTTTTTTTTGCTAGACAGTTTTATGTTTTGAGGACTCTTAGAGATAATAAAAATTCAATTAAAACTCCATTTTAATTCCGATTTCGAAACCGTTTGGAATTCTCATCTTTGAAAATAAAATTCAAAATCCTTTAATGTAAGGCGAAATCTATATTTTGGGGATATTTTGCATAAGGGATAATGTAAGTATATATTAAAGGGGAGAGACACGTAAGAGAGAGTTACGTTGGAACATAAATGGATATCTACTGAATTGTACATTTGGAAGAATAGAGTCCATGAGGGTTACGTAGTAAGTTGGAAAAACCTTTCGAATTAAAGTTAGAAACGAACCATTATACTTGATAAATAATAATGGGAAAATAAGGATAAATGTTGTGAATGTGGGTTATTGGATAAACCTAAATTGATATAATATAAGTGGTATATTTATATGATTGTGTATGCATATATTATATACTTGTGAAAATCATGCCCGCGCTACTTGCTATCCCTGAGGTTTTCGCGCTGGGATGATCTTATCTCGTGTGCCTTATGGGGGATATTGACTCATACCCTAGAAGATAGAAATCCTAGGTACAGGCTATCGAATCGGTAGTCACGGTCCTAAGAGACGTGAGGGTATATACTGACCTCTTAAACTTGGAAACTATGCTTCGCCTCAATATTATTTCTGTATGTATTTATACAGTTCGAGAGTGATTCCGAACTTGTATTCCCTTTAGTACGATTGATACGGGGATTGGATAGCAGAGTATGCCCGCACCACAAAATTTTATGTGGGGTGCTGTTAGAATATTATATGAGTATTTAATATATATATGAACTTCTGAAATATGGGAAACTACCTACTGTGTTATGGTAAGTAAGACATGTATAATGACTCAATTTGGAAATACTTGTTTTGAAAAGTATAATATGATATTGAAAAAACTTTATGAATCAATAAAGTTAAAATGAGCGTTTTGTACTAAATGAAATTATCCTTTTTAAACCATGATGTTGTTAAATTTTAAATTTTGAGGGTCACCTAAGATAAGTTAAATCCTTGGGGAAGGATAGTGTGATATATGATGAGATAAACCATTGGGAAGGTTAGTGCGATATGAGTGCACATTAGAAGAGAGGCGAGAATTTCTCAAGAGAGTGTCGCATTAATATGTTGTTTCATATGCCTGTATCAATTTAAATACTTGCTAAACGAATTTTTAAATCATATACACTATTGAGATCTGACCCGTTTCTTTTCCTCTTTCTCTCTTCTATATATATGTATATATTACTGGTGCCCAGCCACAGGGGCGTCTTCTTTAGGATCCCTTGGAAGGAACGTGCTGCAGCTTAGGTGGGAGTTGCAGGCCACTTGCTTAGACGATTTCATTTACTTGATTCCACTTCTATCATTCTCCTTATTGGGCATGTGTCGCCCTTTCCACTATTTATCTGTTTTATTGGGACATTTGTATTTCAGTTATTTCTAGTACTATTACTTTGGGATTTATTCAGCATGTATGTTTTACTTTAAGTTTTAAATGCTGGGATTGGTTTGTTAAATGTTAAATTATTGGATTGATTGTTTAATAAAATAAATAAATAAAATTGGAAAGTAATGTTTAAAAAATGGTTTTGACACTTAGCTAAATTAAATAGGGTGTTAAATTTGGAAAAGTTATTTTTACGACAGTGATGCTAAGAATGAACCAACTGTTCACCTTGATTTTAATTTAATAAAGGAGTGATCGCTCAGTATTTAATTAGGCGGGGTGTCACAGGTGGTATCAGAGCGTCAGGTTCTAGTGTCCATAGGATCTGTACGGCTTATTTTTGCTTTCAGCTTAACGTTTTTGCTATAGAGCCCTATTTTTAGGATTGTTGTATTCCTGCTTTTACGTTTACGTCTCCACCCATTTGGGATTTGATAATGACTAGAGACTAATAGAGTTCTTCACATTTCAGATGCCTCCGAGACGTGCACCGAAGGATAGGCGTGCCCAGGCCGAGAAGCCAGCAGCTCCGGCACAAGGCACTATGAATGCTAATGAAGTAGCCGCCATTGTTTCTCAGGCGGTGAATGCCGCGCTAGCGGTGGTTAAGCAGGCTCCACCCCATATTCAGGCAGTGGCGCCAGTACCAGCACAACTTCCATCTGCATGGGAGAGGGTTAGGGACGCTTTTTAGAAGGCGCATCCCCCTGAGTTCTCTGGTAGCTCAGATATCGTCGCAGTCAGCCAATGGAAGAAAGACATCCAACGGCATCTTCGTATGTATGAGTGCACCAATGTGCAAAGGCAGTTATTGGATTCCTTTATGCTGGTGGGGGCCGCTTTGCAGTGGTGGGAGTCCACTACCACCTTGGAGGAGAGGGAGACGGTCCCTATTCAGTCCTTTTGGGAGCGGTTTGACCGCAAGTACTTTCCACCCGCCGTGCAGACTAAGATGAGGTGGAAATTACTGAATTTAAAACAGGAGAACACTACCGTTGATGAGTATGAGGAGGAGTTCATGAGACTTCTCACCATAGTGCCAGATGAGGCACCTACTGAGAGTAAGAAAATTATGTTGTTTGTGGACGGGTTATCTTGGAGGATCCGTCAGCATCTTATAAGGAATCTATCTCTGAGTACTTTCACTGATGTACTCAATGCTGCGTTACTACATTGCCAGGATCACCGCTTCCATCTGCAAGGAAGAAAGAGAGCAGGAGAGTCCAGCCAGCAGGGCAGAACCGGGGGTAGTAGTGCTAGTGGGGCACCATCTCATGGACAGACTCGTCAACACGAACAGAGTTCCCATCAGGGGGACCCTGCTAAGCGATTCCGTTCAGGTGATTCCAGGCAGGGATTTGGGGGTTATAGGCAGGGCCAGCCTAATCAACAGGGCCAACAGAGTGCTAATCAGGGCCAATAGGGCCAGTGGCGGGGAGGTAACGGTCAGCAGGGCCGTGGTCAGCAGGGTCAGAGGGGAGGTAACTTCATAGGCCGGTGTTTTGTATGCGACAAGCATGGCCATAAGCGCCAGGATTTCCCAGAGGGTAATAGGGCCCCATAGCAGCAGGGTGCCCGTAATGAGCCACAGAGATCACTTTTTCCAGCTGCCCTCCCAGCTCCAGCCCAGGTGCCAGCCCTACCAGCTATTCCAGCAGCTCCAGTGCAGCAGGGGCACTTACAGTACGGATGTGTCTATAACGTCCACCAGGCAGCAGCTCCACAGGCACCACCCGCGATTGAGGGTATGTTTCCTATCCATGGTACTATGGGTCGGGTTTTGTTTGATACTGGGGCGACACATTATTTTATAGCTACGCATTTTGCGAAGGCCTTAAGGTTGTTAGCCACAGCAGAGAGCACAGTGACGTGTGTAGACTCACCACTGGGGAGTGGGTCGCTTATCTTCTTTATATGCCGGGGAGTGGGGGTAGAGATTGGTAGTTTGGTATTACCTGCAGACATGTTAGTCTTAGATATGCATGAGCATGATGTTATTATCGGTATGGATTGGCTGGCAGCTTATAGAGCCATGATTGATTGCTTCGGTGGGAGCATTATTTTTTCCATTCCGGGGCAAGAGATGTTTGTAGTGGTGATGCCTCGCCCAGAGGGAGGTTCGACCGCTCATTTGTATTATATAGAGGAGGATGCCTCTAAGGAGGTTGTGATTCCTTTAGACTCGATCCCATTCGTTCGTGAGTATTCCGATGTATTCCAGGAGATACCAGGCTTACCCCCCAGTCGAGAGATAGACTTTGTCATAGATTTATTGCCAGATACGAGACCGATAGCACGCGCTCCATACCGTATGGCTCCGGCAGAGATGCGAGAGTTACGAGATCAGATAGAGCAACTGTTAGGTCAGGGCTTCATTCGCAGGAGTACCTCACCTTGGGGCGCTCCAGTCTTGTTTGTGAAGAAGAGAGATCGTTCACTGAGGTTATGTGTGGACTACCGGGAGTTGAACAAGGTCACGATATGGAATAAGTATCCGTTGCCTCGAATCGATGATCTGTTCGACCAACTGAGGGGAGCAACTTTCTTTTCAAAGATAGATCTGAGGTCGGGGTACCTTCAGCTACGTATTAGAGAGCAGGATGTTTCAAGGACTGCCTTCTTGACGAGATATGGGTCTTACGAGTTCAGAGTGATGCTATTTGGTCTCACAAATTCTCCAGCCGTATTCATGGACTTAATGAACCGAGTATTCAGAGAGTTCTTGGATCATTTTGTCATCGTCTTCATAGATGACATTTTAATATATTCACACTCCGAGGAGGATCATGCCGAGCACTTGAGGAAGGTTCTTCAGACTTTACGAGAGCATCAGTTGTATGCTAAGTACGAGAAGTGTGGATTCTGGTTGCGAGAGGTACAGTTCTTGGGGCATGTTGTTTCTGAATAGGGGATAGCAGTTGACCTGAGTAAAGTGTCAGCGGTGAGAGAGTGGGGACAGCCCACGACACCGATGGAAGTGCGCAGTTTCTTGGGGTTAGCCGGATACTACAAGAGATTCATTCGGGGATTCTCCAAAATAGCGGGTCCATTGACAAACATGACTCGCAAAGGGGTACCATATGTTGGGGATGATGCTTGTCAATTGGATTTCGACGAGCTGAAAGACAAGCTTACTTCAGCACCAGTCCTTACTTTACCGAAGCCGGGTGTGGAGTACCTGGTTTACACCGATGCCTCTTTACGGGGACTTGGGGGAGTACTTCAGCAGGAAGAGAAGGCTATAGCTTTTGCCTCCCGCAAGCTTAAGCCGCATGAGAAGAATTACCCCACCCACGACCTGGAGTTAGCAGCGGTCGTTTTTGCACTGCGGATATGGAGACACTATTTATTGGGGGAGAAGTTCCATTTGTTCACAGATCACAAATTACTGCAGTACCTGTTCACTCAGCGAGAGCTAAATATGCGTCAGCGCAGATGGTTAGAGTTTGTGAAGGACTATCAGTTCGACATACAGTATCATCCGGGGAAAGCCAACGTAGTTGCTAATGCGTTGAGACGAAGACCGGTAAATGAGGTAGCGGACGTCTGGAAAGCGAAGTGGAAGGAGTTGGGTCACCAGGACGCAGTAGCCCGTTCCTTCATATCTGTTATGACAGTCACACTCGAGATTGTTACGAGGGTAATACAAGCCCAAACCACAGACCGGTTTTGCTAGGAACAGATTGCACGACTTTTAGCCGAGGGTGCTGAGTCCTATTCTGTTAGTTCTGATGGGGGTTTGAGGTTTAATGGGAGGTTAGTGGTTCCAGAAGGGGCAGAATTACGTCATGCAGTGATGACCCAATCTCACGGGTCCCGATTTGCGGTACATCCTGGAGGAGATAAGATGTACCAGGATATGAGGAGGCAATACTGGTGGAGTGGGATGAAGAAGGACATTGTTGAGTTTGTGTCCAAGTGTTCTACCTGCCAGCTGGTGAAGGTGGACCATCAAAAACCGTCAGGATTGCTTCAGCCATTGGAAGTACCCGCGTGGAAGTGGGAGAGTATTTCCGTGGATTTTATTACAGGGTTTCCTACATCACAGCGGGGCCATGACTCTATCTGGGTGATTGTAGACCGTTTGACCAAGGTGGCTCATTTTCTGCCGGTTCGGACAGATTATACCACAGGTCAGTATGCTCAGTTGTTCATTGCTGAGATTGTCAGATTACATGGGGTGCCCCTGAATATTGTGTCAGATAGAGACAAGATTTTTGTATCACATTTTTGGGAAAGCTTTCAGGAGGCTATGGGTACTGAGTTGAGGTTGAGTTCAGCTTATCACCCACAGACAGATGGACAGACAGAGCGTACTAATCAGATGTTAGAGGATATGCTACGCATGTTTGTTCTTAATTTTGGAGGAGGTTGGGAACCACATCTTCCACTGGTAGAGTTTTCTTATAATAACTCTTATCAATTTACGATTGGTATGGCTCCATTTGAGGCTTTGTATGGTAGGCCTTGTCGTTCTCCAACTTGTTGGCTCGAGGTGGGGGATAACAAGTTGCTAGGACCAAAGGTAATTCAGGAAACCTCCGCGAGGATTGAGATGATTAGGAGTCGTATTCGAGTAGCCCAGGACAGGCAGAAGAGCTACGCCGATGCGAAACTGTTCTTCCGAGAGTTTAATGTGGGGGACCAAGTGTTACTGCGTGTATCTCCTATGAAAGGGATGAGGTTCGGGAAGAAAGGGAAATTGGCCCTGAGGTACGTGGGACCATTTCCCATTATCGAGAGGATTGGGCCGGTAGCATACAGATTGGGACTACCAGAGCATTTACATCGCATTCACGATGTATTCCACATCTCGTCGTTGAGACGGTATCTTCGGGATGATATGGCCCATACTCACATCGCGATAGATGAGATAGACTTACAGCCTGACAACTCTTACGAGGAGAGACCGGTGGCTATCCTAGACTATAGTGAGAGGAGATTGAGGTCGAAGATAGTTCCACTTGTACGGGTCCAGTGGGAGCATCATAACGTGGAGAAATCCACTTGGGAGCGCGATGCCGATATGCGCGAGAGATATCCAGATTTGTTCTTACCAGGTATGCCTTATTTTCCGAATTTCGGGACGAAATTCCGTTATTAGGGGGGAAGTATGTAATACCCCGTATTTTTATGCTATATTAATTTGGGGATTTATTAAATTTAATGTGAATTAATTATTTAATAAAAATCCGAAAATTAATTATGTTATAATTATTAACGTGATGAGAGTTAGTAATTATGAAAAATATGTCGAATATTACTAATGATCAAAGTAATATATAATTGGTTATATTGAATGTCACGAGTGAATAAAATGATAATTTTGAAAATTTGAGTCGGGACGCCCCGTGTCACATCGGGACTAAATATTGTTAAATAAAAAGTGAATATTTTATAAGTTGTTCGTATGGTCGTTTTGAGTGCGCCAACGCGTCCGGAAGGGTCGAGATAGTAAGAAAAGTATACCCGGGAGTTTGATTTGGGTCTCGGGGTGTTTTTAGGCCTAATTAGTACCCCGAGAGGGAATTTTAGTCATTTTGTATTTTTGGGTAATTAAACCCACGAAAATTAAAGGGGTTATATCATATGTTTAGGTTATCTCCTAGGGTTAGATAACTCAAAACACTAGAACGACCATTGGAGAGGAGAGGAGAGAGCTCTCAAGGCATTCCAAGGCTCAAAACTCACCCGTTTGCACCGCCGCCACCGCCAACGCGTAGCTCGCGAGATGGGGAACGCAACCACACCAAATTTAACACCAAACCAGATTTCTGAAAATCCCAGGCAAGTGTTTATCTTGCTTATTTCGTTGATGCATCATCCATATTAGTTTAGGAGTTATTAGGATGAGATTTATGGAAGAAAAACCCAGTTTGAGATGGGAAATTTTCATGTAGTGATAATTTATATGATATTCTGGAAACCCTTTGTCATGTAAAGGATTAAGAGTTTGATTAAGAAAAGAGTTCTAATCAGATACAAACACTAAAAAAAAATTTATTCCGGACGATCGGACCGTTGGAATTGGATGAAATTTTACAGAGAATTAGCTGAAGCCGAGAGGAAGCTACAGAAAAAAATTCAACTCGATCGGACCGTTCAATAGTTTTTAATATTTTTTTTGCTAGACAGTTTTATGTTTTGAGGACTCTTAGAGATAATAAAAATTCAATTAAAACTCCATTTTAATTCCGATTTCGAAACCGTTTGAAATTCTCATCTTTGAAAATAAAATTCAAAATCCTTTAATGTAAGGCGAAATCTATATTTTGGGGATATTTTGCATAAGGGATAATGTAAGTATATATTAAAGGGGAGAGACACGTAAGAGAGAGTTACGTTGGAACATAAATGGATATCTACTGAATTGTACATTTGGAAGAATAGAGTCCATGAGGGTTACGTAGTAAGTTGGAAAAACCTTTCGAATTAAAGTTAGAAACGAACCATTATACTTGATAAATAATAATGGGAAAATAAGGATAAATGTTGTGAATGTGGGTTATTGGATAAACCTAAATTGATATAATATAAGTGGTATATTTATATGATTGTGTATGCATATATTATATACTTGTGAAAATCATGCCCGCGCTACTTGCTATCCCTGAGGTTTTCGCGTTGGGACGATCTTATCTCGTGTGCCTTATGGGGGATATTGACTCATACCCTAGAAGATAGAAATCCTAGGTACAGGCTATCGAATCGGTAGTCACGGTCCTAAGAGACGTGAGGGTATATACTGACCTCTTAAACTTGGAAACTATGCTTCGCCTCAATATTATTTCTGTATGTATTTATACAGTTCGAGAGTGATTCCGAACTTGTATTCCCTTTAGTACGATTGATACGGGGATTGGATAGCAGAGTATGCCCGCACCACAAAATTTTATGTGGGGTGCTGTTAGAATATTATACGAGTATTTAATATATATATGAACTTCTGAAATATGGGAAACTGCCTACTGTGTTATGGTAAGTAAGACATGTATAATGACTCAATTTGGAAATACTTGTTTTGAAAAGTATAATATGATATTGAAAAAACTTTATGAATCAATAAAGTTAAAATGAGCGTTTTGTACTAAATGAAATTATCCTTTTTAAACCATGATGTTGTTAAATTTTAAATTTTGAGGGTCACCTAAGATAAGTTAAATCCTTGGGGAAGGATAGTGTGATATATGATGAGATAAACCATTGGGAAGGTTAGTGCGATAGGAGTGCACATTAGAAGAGAGACGATAATTTCTCAAGAGAGTGTCGCATTAATATGTTGTTTCATTGGACTGTATCAATTTAAATACTTGCTAAATGAATTTTTAAATCATATACACTATCGAGATCTGACCCGTTTCTTTTCCTCTTTCTCTTTTCTATATATATGTATATATTACAGGTGCCCAGCCACAGGGGTGTCTTGTTTAGGATCCCTTAGAAGGAACGTGCTGCAGCTTAGGTGGGAGTTGCAGGCCACTTGCTTAGACGATTTCATTTACTTGATTCCACTTCTATCATTCTCCTTATTGGGCATGTGTCGCCCTTTCCACTATTTATCTGTTTTATTGGGACATTTGTATTTCAGTTATTTCTAGTACTGTTACTTTGGGATTTATTCAGCATGTATGTTTTACTTTAAGTTTTAAATGCTGGGATTGGTTTGTTAAATGTTAAATTATTGGATTGATTGTTTAATAAAATAAATAAATAAAATTGGAAAGTAATGTTTAAAAAATGGTTTTGACACTTAGCTAAATTAAATAGGGTGTTAAATTTGGAAAAGTTATTTTTACGACAGTGATGCTAAGAATGAACCAATTGTTCACCATGATTTTAATTTAATAAAGGAGTGATCGCTCGGTATTTAATTAGGCGGGGTGTCACAGATGATCCAAGATCAAGGTCAATTCTGACTTAAGAGAGGTGACGACCGAGGATCGAGGTTCATTCTGACCTAACTAAAGTGACGATCCAAGACCGACGTCAATTCTGACCTAAGAGAGGTGACGACTGAGGACCGAGGTCAATTCTGATCTAACTAAGGTGACGATTCAAAACTGAGGTCAATTCTGACTTAAAGAGGTGATGATCGAGGACCGAGGTCAAGTCTAACCTAACTAAGGTGACGATCAATGATCGAGGCCAATTCTGACATAAGAGAGGTGACGACCGAGGACCGAGGTCAATTTTGGCCTAACTAAGGTGACGATCCAAGACCGAGGTCAATTATGACCTAAGAGAGGTGATGACTACGGACCGAGGTCAATTCTGACCTAACTAAGGTGACGATTTAAAACCGAGGTCAATCCTTACCTAAAAGAGGTGACGACCGAGGATCGAGGTCAATTCTGACCTAACTAAGATGAAGATCCAAGACCGAGATCAATTCTGACCTAAGAGAGGTGATGACCGAGGACCGAGGTCAATTTTGACCTAAAAGAAGTGACGACCGAGGACCGAGGTCAATTCTGACCTAACTAAGATGACGATCCAAGACTGAGTTCAATTCTTCCCTAAGAGAGGTGACAACCGAGGACCAAGGTCAATTCTGACCTAACTAAGGTGACGATCCAAGACCGAGGTCAATTTGACCTAAAAGAGGTGACGACCGAGGACTGAGGTCAATTCTGACCTAACTAAGGTGACGATCCAAGACCGAGGATAATTTTAACCTAAAAGAGGTAACGACCGAGGATCGAGGTCAATTCTGACCTAACTAAGGTGACGATCTAAGACCGAGGTCAATTATGACCTAAAAGAGGTGACGACCGAGGATCGAGGTCAATTCTGACCTAACTAAGGTGAAGATCGAGGACCGAGGTCAATCCTGGCCTAAAAGAGGTGACGATCCAGGATCGAGGTCAATTCTGACCTAATTAAGGTGACGATCCAAGACCGAGGTCAATTCTGACCTAAAAGAGGTGACGATCGAGGACCGAGGTCAAGTCTGACCTAACTAAGGTGACGATCCAAGATCGAGGTCAATTATGACCTAAAAGAGGTGACGATTGAGGACCGAGGTCAATTCTGACCTAACTAAGGTGACGATCCAAGACCGAGGTCATTTCTAACGTAAAAGAGGTGAAGATTGGATGTTGGGTTCCACTAGGGAATGAGCTGGGGAAAATGACTTTCTGGAGTTCTACTGGGGAAGCGTTTGTGATTTTAGGGATTTTGCGGAGGAGAGGCAAGTTTGATGCCGTAAACTTCATTGGGGAAGAGATTAGGTGGTCCAGGTATTGGAGGTATTTCAATACCTTTTGGGGGATAGGAGGTGATCCTCAGAGATCCTCCAGGGACGTTGCCGGGAGGAGTTTTACTTGGTTTTTTGAGAGTTCCGCTAGGGAAATAGGGGTTTTGCTTAAGGGAGTGTGAAATTTTCTTGGTGAAAATATTCTAATTCCTTTCTGAGATTTTTAGGAGTTTGCTGAGGACTTTTCAGGGCTTTAAGGTATTTTTTGGGAATTTTTATACGAAATTTTAAGGGAGGGTGCCATTCGACAGTGGCACGGACTTTTGGACTGCCTCGGGAAGGTAAGGGGATAATGCCGATCGGCATGACGCTTAACATCCTATATAAAGGGGGCGAATTCCCTTCATTTTTCACAGCTTCTTGCTTTCTTTCTTTCTGCGATTTTCCTCTGAGAATTGTTCTAGCATTCCGATCTCCAAAAATGGTCGCCTTCGAGAGCACTGTAGTGCATAGGGAATGGTTAACCGTTGATGATTGGGCGAACGTGGAGTGGGGGGCCATGCCGCCTCTTGCTTTGGGGAGTGAGAACTCTTTGACTCATTCAAGTCGGTTGCGAATGAGCAGACCTTGCTACGGGAGCCATCACGTCATCGCTCCTCGAGGGTAGTGAACCCTGGAGGATATGTAAGTAACCTGACTGTTGGCATTCTTCTCTTTTTGGTTATTTTTTCTTCTTGCTTGAATTTTAACAAGGTTTATTCTTTTGATAGTATGATATCTCCTTGAAGAACATGCGTTCCCGCGGGACGACGGGGCTTAAGGATGTCTGGGAGCATCTTCCACTTGTGGTGCATTGGGTGGTATCATCAACAGGTTTTGGGAGGTTAGCGTCTACGTTGGATGAGATGCCCCGGTCGATAGAGATCTTGTGTGATTTGGGGGAGAGATGGTGGGATACTACCCACACCTTCCATTTTGGTTTTGGGGACATGACCGTGACTCCCATAAACGTTTAGCAACTGCTGGGGCTGGATTGTGACGGAGAGCAGATAGAGGTGGATCGCTCCCTAAAGGTGAGGTCAGAGGCAGTGAGGGCGGCGCTCGACGATGTGGGGAGAATAGTCTCTAGATTGTCCTTGCTGAAGGATGTTCTGCTGAGTAGGGTGGTTAAAGTGGAGGACGGGTTGCAGGTGAGGAGGCTTCATGGTGGTGTCGAGTGGCGACGTCGTACATTTGTGGTTCTTGCCGTACTTGAGGATATTTTTGAACATCCCTCTCTATGACTGGGGGAGCCTGACTCTGGCGACCCTCTATTTTTCTTTGGATGTATTCAGCCGGTGTTTCCAATAAACTTTTACTAAAGCCACGTATCTCCTCGAGGTATCCTTTAATTTTGTGCATTTTCTTTTCACGCATTCGCATTTTCCTTATGCGTATATTTTTTATTGTGAATTCCTGTCTTTGGCAGACGTGGTTCTATGAGGTGATTCGGTGTAATACCCCGCTGATCGCTCTGAAGGATGATACTGTTGGGGACTTTTACCGATTGTATCGATGGTAGAAGGCCAATCGACAGTCGAAGGGATCTCTCTCTCTAGAGGCGGTGCATCAGGTCTTGAATGGCCTGACCAGTGGTAAGGTAAGACTCTTTCCTTTCAGTCTTGATTTTTGCACATTCTGATTCTGTATTGACTTATGCCTGATGGGGATTTTTAGGTGACTTTCTATCCTGGGGGGACAGTCATTTAGGATACGGGGGTGAACGCGCAGATGAGGCTTTTGCTGGCGCATGAATTTGGCCATTCCTGGTATCTGGGGGAGTGAGTGGTTCAACAGATTGCTGAGGAGGAGGCGGTGGTGCCACTCGCGTAACCTCCTATGTCTATGAGGCGGGAGTGGGTGCTGCTGGAGGATGCGAGGATCATGGTGATGATCGGCGAGTCCTACCTATTGTATACCGATACGGCCGCGCCATATGACTATACAGACTTTGTGTTGAGCTGGTTGATGGTGCCCAATATATATGATGCCTTCCTTTTCCCTCCTGTGGGTTCAAGTCGGGTGGTGGGGTCTTCCCATAGCGGCGTTGGTCTGATGACGGCGGCGGCGGCTTCAGAGGTTCCTTTCGTGCGATTGCACACTCCTTCGTACAACATTCGACGAGCTTATGGAGGGATGGTGCCTATGTTACACCGTCCTCATATGATGTATCTGAAGGAGTTGGGTTTGACAGAGGAGGTTCTTCGACCTGAGGTATATCGTTTTGTTCTTTTCCTTGGTTCTTTTTCTATTTCGATCCATCTTTGATATTGATTTTGACTTTTACTTTGCAGTAAGTCCGGGTGTCGACCACTTGGCTGAGGGACATTAGAGATTGGATATCTTCGGCGACCGCCCAAATTCGGGATGCGGTCCCAGTTTCTTCTTATTTGGTGCCTTCTGCTTCGTCCAGGGAGGACTCTGGCTTGGGTAGCAGGGGTGCGTCATCTCGTCGTAAGGGAAAGAGAGCGCGTCGCAGGGGTGGAAGCTCTTAGAGAGGGAGGTGAAGGGTAGGTGAGAGAGAGAGAATGAGAATGTGGGTTTAGTCTGAGTCCCGTTGTTGTTTTGCTTTTTTTTTCCCTGCAAAATTGATGTAACACAGAGAACAAATATTTATGCAATGCACTGGGATTTTTTATTATCTTTTGTTAATGATGAATGAATGCATGGGCTTTTTACTTTGCTGCTGAGACCGTAAAAAGGAAATATTTTTGGGATTTTTGAAGGAATGTTAAAAATGGGAAATTTTCTAAGGATGGAAAAAGATTTTTGAAATTCTGTGGAGAATATCAATTTATTTTTATTGGGCTTCTGATTTTGATAAAAGAGGAAAAAGGAAAATTTCTAAAAATAGGGGGTTGCCGATCGGCAAGCACCTTGTCCTGCCCATCGGTAGTTAAGTCCAGTCCCATCAATTCAAAACTTTTGGTTTGTGCCATCTTCATCCTTTTATTCCTTGTGGGGTAGTATTCCCTTCGAATTCTGCAGGGATTGTGTCTCTTGGGAGGGTTCTCAAGTATAAAAAGGGGAAGGGTGGAGTGTTTCCATCATACCTTCACTTGTCTACTGTTTCTTAGTCTTGCAAGATGGCTCTCGCTTGTAGCATTGAGTTTGCTAATTACCTCGAAGCCTTGGAAGAAATGTGCTCTTATAATGTCGACTATGATGATTTTAACATGCGTCGAGTCTCTTTGTGGCGCAATCGGTCTATTGAGTGGAACATGCTGATGGCGGCGGTACAATTTTGATACCCGAAGACCACGTATTCCATTTTGGGTTAGATGAAGTTTGTCCTACCTACGAGGACTTTTCTGCCATGCTGGGGATTAATCCCAGTGTTGCTGCGACTTTACCCGAATTTTTCCATTCTCCCAGGGATTTGCTGGCTGAGCTTCTTCGCATTTCACCTTCGGCGGCTAGATTACTTATTGCTGGAGGAATGATTTACCTCCTGGTGGTCTTGCAGTCCGTTAATTTGCGGGAAATAGGAGATGCTGGTTATGCTGGAGCCATTGCTCCGGCCTTAGTATCAAAATTGCTGCTGGTGACTGGGGAACTGCGGGTGGATCTGCAACTTGCAGCCATTAATTCATGGGTGTCATACCATCGTAATCCTGCAGCGATGATACTGGCGGAGACCCTGAACGGTTTGGATGCCTGGTGAGAAGGTCGTTCTAACTTCCTGTGGGGTCCCCCTGTGATGCTGTTCATGTGGTTGTCTGGAAGACTCCGCCTGGTGGCTCTTCCAGAATATACTTTGTCGGCTGTACACAACTTATTTTCGCATCACTTCTTCTATGTTGGCTTGGATAGTACGAGCTAGGCGAATTGGCTCATGGATCATGGTGCTCAGAATATGTACTGGTAAGTGCTTTGGTGGGGACAGTTGCTGCCTGTTCTGGAGCTAGGAGAATACTCATATGTGCAGCTGGTTGGTCTCCGCCAGACCTCTTTTTATTTCCCTTGGCGAATTTTGTGCCAATTTGGCCAGGCACAGGTCGTGCCACCTCAGACACTAAATTTCTTTCCGATAGAGGATTTGACCGAGCGTCTACGCATACGGCTTGGTTCTCTGTGGGAGAATCGGCGTCCGTAGACCCGTCCGTCTCAGTCTGTTGGGAGATTTTGGCATATCCCTAGGGATTATACGAAGTGGTTGTGGAGGAAATTAGTTAGCAAGATGTTGGCCGTGGAGACTGGACAAAGGTGGTTTGTTTCTTTTGACACCATGGAGGGAGGTGTTGTTATTTATTCGAAGCTGGTTCGAGCTTATCAGTCCATGAAGTGTCTGCGACACTCTGTTCAGGCAGGGGAAACTTGTGGACCCCAGGATGTAGATGATGATAGCGGAGCAGGCTCCTCTAGTAGCTGTGGATAGGGCTCTTTGGAGAGTTTATTGTGTGGAATAAATGTGGAGATTTCATTTCGGCCTTTTTAAGAGGGTAGGGGGAGGGGAGTTATCCGTTCCTTCTCTAATGTAATCTGTACCGAAATTTCTTATTAAGGAAATAAACAAGTTTCTGATCATCCATCTGTGCCTTTGATGAGTTTTGTGTTTGTTTGAATTATCTATACCGATCGCTAAGGCATACATAATCCTTTTATTTAAGTATATGTGGGAATTGACTGTCGTTCTGGGAGATAAGAAAAGAAATAGTATTTTGTTAAAAAGAAAGGGCCGTGCTCATGTAAGGTGTATGAGCTGCCTACGTACCTATGGGGTTTTTTGAAAAGTTTATACTTTGTTTGAAAATGATTTTTGCAGAGGATCAGGCCCACGTAATTCTGGGTAGAAGGAAATGAAAGATTTTTTTTAAGAATAGAAGGGAGATGAGAAGAGTCGTAGCGCGCCGAGATTTCGGACTAGGGGTAGAATTTCTTGAGACGGTCCAGGTTGACTGGACGATCCATATATTCCCCATCTATATCGGTGAGCATGGCGGCACCGCCGGATAAGATCTTCTTGACAATGTAGGGGCCGCTCCAATTGGGCTTGAATTTCCCTCTGGGATCCTAGATGGGTTCTATGATTTCTTTGAGGGCTAGGTCCCCCTCTCGGACACCACGGTCCTTGAATATCTTATTGAATGATCGCGCTATTTGGTGATGATAGCCTTGTATGTGGTATAGAGCTTTCAATCTCCTTTCGTCTAGGAGGGTCAGCTCGTCAAGACGGCTTTGGCACCAATCTTCTTCACTGACCTTACTTTCAATTATGATGCGTAAGGAGGGTATTTCTAACTCCACAGGTAGGAATGCTTCCATGCCATAGACCAGAGAGTAAGGGGTATCCCCAGTAGAGGTTCAAATTGAGGTTCGATAGCCCCAAAGGGTGTACGGGATCCGATCGGTCCAATCCCGATAGCTTTCGATCATCTTGCTGATGATGGCCATGAGGTTCTTATTGGTGGTTTCAACTGCACCGTTGGTCTGAGGTCGGTAGGGATAAGATTTATGTATCTGAATCCCATACTCGTTGACCACTTCTGTGACTTTTGCCTCGAAATGTAACCCGTTATCTGACACTAGCTCGTGCGGGACCCCATATCGGCAGATGATATTTTTTTGATGAATTTGACCACTTTCTTGGCGTTTAGCACTGTGTATGACTCAGCTTCGACCCATTTGGTAAAGTAATCAATGGCATCTAAGATGAACTCATGCCCATTGGAAGCCTTCGATGTAACCTTCCCTATGATGTCGATGCCCCAGGTGGAGAACGGTCAGGGAGAGGTCATGTTGTATAATTCCATGGAGGCAGATGTTGAAGGTTAGAGAATTGTTAGCATTTGAGGCATCTTCGGACATGGGCAGTGCAATCCTGGGTCATGGTGGTCCAGTAGTAACCTTATTGGATGATCTTTTGGCAAGAATGTGACCGTTCATGTGGGGTATGCATTCCCCGCTGTGGATTTTTTGCATTATTTTTTCAATGTCAGCCGCTGCGATGCAGTATAGATGAGTTCCATCGAAGTTCCTTCTGAGCAGTGCTTGGTGGCAGATGATGTATTGGGCAGCCAATTTTCAAAGGGTTGCTCGATCTTTCTTGTTAGAACCCTCGGGATACCTACCATGCTTGAGGAGGCTTCAGATATCATAGTACCAGCAATTAGCTAGCTCGGGATCTTCTGTGGTAACGAGCTCAATGTGGTAACAGTGGGTTGGTTTATCTTGCTTTTGAACTAGGAAGGGGGTCATAGTTATTCCTTCGGACATGTCTAATATGGAGGCCAAGGTAGCAAGATCATCGGCTAGGTTATTCTTTGCTCGGGGTAGGTAATGGAAGTTGATATCTTGGAATTGGGAGGCTAGTTCTTCTAAGTGGGCATGGAAGGGTTGGAGTTTCTCGTCCTTGCCTCTCTATTTTCTGAGCACTTGAATGATGATGATGGCGGAATCCCCGTAGACATCTAGGCATTGCATATCTTTATCGAGAGTAACTTTGAGGCCTACTATGCATGCCTCGTATTCAGTCATGTTATTAGTGCAAGGGAAATCCAATTTGATGGCGATGGGAGTGTGGGAGTCATCCGGGGCGATCAGGAGTATCCCAATGCCATATCCCTTTTTATTGGCAGCTCCGTCAAAGAACATGTAAGGACATTTTTGTCCATTATCAATTTATATGTCGTACGCCGTTACACCGTTGAAGAAACTCAAGATCACATCTACATCAACGGATCCGAATATCAAAGGGTCTTCAACATCATAGCCTCTGCGAGAATGAACTTGGTAAAATTTTGTTTTTGCGTTCCTTAAAGTTCATATTTAGTATTGGGAAATTTTTATAAAATGTTTTTTATAACAATAAGAAATAGACCGGACCGATCCGCCCTCTACCCGGACCCATCCGCCTTGCTCAAGGTCCAGTAGACCCCGGATCGAATGCAAACCGATGGATCCATATTTTAAAATAATCGATCCGAGGTCGGACCGATCCGCCTCCAAGCCGGACCGGTCCGCCTGGGATA
Source organism: Sambucus nigra (assembly GCA_949130495.1). Classification (NCBI taxonomy): domain Eukaryota; kingdom Viridiplantae; phylum Streptophyta; class Magnoliopsida; order Dipsacales; family Adoxaceae; genus Sambucus; species Sambucus nigra. Next base: position 414,736,927 of record OX422210.1, on the reverse strand, counting down.
AACTCGAACAGTTCCGTGAGTTATTTTTCCACCAACTTAATTTTCCTATATATATACCTATTTCGTTGGTGTATTTTTCAAGTCTTTGAGAAAACTTTTTTAAGAGTACAAACACAACAAGACTTCAATTTTTGATGTGCCAAACATCTTTTTGATTCACACACAAAAATCCCAATTACTTTTGTGAATATTTTGGAACCCTAGAACACAATTTTGTTATTGTTAAACCCTTGTGGAGAAGCCGTCTATCTTCTTCATTGCTGACCACCTGGAGTTTGTGCGAGAGATTCCAGCCGATACTGTTTCTAGCCGTTGCTTTGAAGGTTTACCGAAGACACCGTGCATTACACTTGTGGGTGATTATCAAGTTGTATGTAAGTGAATGGTCTTGTAAATTGTTCAAAGTTCTAGAAATAAAAGGTTTTGCCCTTCGGGGATTTTTTCCTTAACTTTGTGTCACTTGATTTATTTGTTTATGGGTTGGCACTTGCACTTTAGATGCATGATTAGGGGATGTAATTAAATAAGTGGTTCTTGGAAACTTGCGAATCTAGTTTAATCAATTATCACACAGTTTGCACTTCTCAGAACATTTTTCATTGGAGGTTATCTTGAGCAGTGCAAAGTATGTTTTCATCTGGGAATTCTGAGATCCAGACATCGGCTTCATCCACGAGATAATTAGCGAGGTAGTCAGAGATGGCTCTTCCTTTCATGGCTTTCTGTGTGACGTATACAATGTCGAACTCGGCTAGGAGCATCAACCATTAGGCCATTCGGCTGGATAAATCGGGCTTCTCAAGCAGGTATTTGATGGGGTCTTTTTTGGATACAAGTTTGATAGGGAAGGCGAGCATGTAGTGCCGTAACTTTTGGGTGACCCAGAAAAGTGTGATACACGCCTTTTCCAAAGAAGTGTAGTTGACCTCGTACCCGACCAATTTGCGACTAGCGTAATAGATGGCTCTTTCTTTGCGGGAATATTCAAGGTATTGGGATAGCAGAGCCCCAGCTGCAGTGTCGTTTATGGTTAGGTATAGGAGCAAGGGGAGACTAGGCTGTAGTGGCATGAGTAACGGGGGTTGGGTCAGATATTGTTAGATTCGGTCAAAGGCTTCTTGGCATGCCTCGTTACAAACTTTAGTTGAATCCTTTCGGAGGAGTTTGAAGATAGGTTCATAGATGGAGGTTAACTAGATAATGAACCGGCTGATGTATTGCAATTTCATAAGGAAACCTCAGACTTCTTTCTCTGTTCAGGGAGGTGGCATCTCAAGTATGTCTTTTAGCTTAGTGGGATCTGCTTCTATCCCCTTCTCACTTACCATGAATCCTAAGAGTTTTCCCTTTGTAATGCCTAAGATGCATTTCTGTGGATTGAGTCTCATCTGATACTGTTGCAGTTGTTCGAAGAACTTTCGGAGAGCAGGAACATGACCTTCTCTAGTCTTGGATTTGATAATCATATCATCCACATAGACCTCAACTTATTCATGAATCAGATTATGCAGGATGGTTGTGGCAGCCCTCTGGTAGGTAGCCCCAATGTTCTTGAGACCAAATGGCATGACAATATAGCAAAAGGTTTCCCATGGGGTGATGAATGCGGTTTTTTCTTAGTGGTCTGGGTGTATTTTAATTTTGTTGTATCCGACAAACCCGTCGATGAATGATTTGAGAGCATGACTGGATTTGTTGTCCACGATCATGTCGATATTGGGTAGCGGATAATCATCCTTTGGAGAGGCTTTGTTCAAATCCTAATAGTCTACACACATTTGAACTTTTCCTCCTGATTTCGGTATGGGCACTATGTTGGCAAGACATGCGGGATATTTGATCACACGAATGAAGCCTACGTTCAACTGTTTGACCACCTCTTCTTTGACCTTGAGCGACCATTCGGTGCAGAGCTTTCTCAGCTTTTGTTTAACAGGCTTGTAATCTGGGAAAGTGGGAATCTCATGCTTAGCTATTTCAGGATCAATGCCAAGCATATCATCGTTGGACCATGCGAAGACATCCACGAATTCCTTTAGCAATTGTTCGAGTTGTGCACGCTCACGCTCATCGAGGGTAGTCCCTATCCTAATCTCGCACAGTTGGTTACTATAATCGAGGCTTATAACAACAGTCTCTTCTTCATTAACTTGAACGCAGTTATGTTGTTTACTATTAACCTTATTTATATCAGTTAAGAATTATTCATTTGCAAAATCATCATCATCAAAAGTTTGATTAGAATCTAAGCAGTTAATGTAAGGCACAACAAGATACTCAAAATCTTCATTTATTTCATTGATAGGAAAAACAACGTTGAGAGCCTCGTCAAAAGAGGACTTGATTACATTTGAACAAGGATAGACAATAGAAGAAGAAATGGGGTAAACATTGGGATTAGGGGAGATTTCAGCAGGTAGAACTGGCACAGCATGCCATTTGAGGAGAGGTGTATCAACATCTTTAATCAGTTGGGATGGATCCAGTGATGTAGTGCCGGAATGAACTATGTAGAGTGTCAGACCTAGTGTTTGTAAGTCGAAGGAATCTTCGAAGTCACTTTCCTCAGTCTCTCTTCGATATCTTTGATGATCGATTGTACATGGTGCTGGGAACTTTCGGCCCATGGGTAGCTATCTTGGAAAAAAATCTCCATTCTAGGCTTCATCTTCTTGTCTGTAGGGTCATACCATAGTTCAGGAAAGCCGCAAAAGGGGAAGTCTTCACCCTCTTTAATGAATCATCCGTTCAAGGAGTCACCTGGGATAGTCCGAACGCAGTCTAGTCCTCTCTTTAGTCAAGACAAGCGGATCATTCTGAGCTTTTGTTTTGATGGTTGATACCTCAAACCACAAGGAGGGAAGGCCTTCTTTAGTTCAATTGTCTCGAGTATACCTTGTTGTCTTTGTCCTAGCCCCAGTCCAGGCATGAAGTGCATGTTTCTGAACATCTGAATTACATTAACGTTTCTATGAGGGTCGTATTCTGGACAAACCCTTTCTTTGAAGTCGTCCCCTGCCAGGAGTAGAAGTGGTTCAACTCGGAATCCCGATAGGAGCATATCATTTGACCCGTGCTGTATCTCAAGGATTAGGTTGCTGGTACTTGAACCATCGACATTGTCGTCGTCGTCCAAGATGGTAATGACTCGCTCGTTGGTGAAGAATTTTAACTTTTGATGGAGTGAGGAAGATACGCCCTTGATACTGTGGAGCCAAGGTCATCCGAGTAATAGATTGAAACAAGCTGGGATGTCAATAACTTGGAATTCAACGATAGGGTTTATAGGGCCAACCCCTATTACAAGCTTTATGGATCCCATTACCTCCTGACGGGTATTATCGTAGGCATGCAAAACGATGGAAGTTAGATCGAGGTCGCTTTCTTTCAGTCCTAAACATTTGAAGGTTCTCAGTGGGCAGACATTCAGGGCGGATCCATTATCGACAAGAGTGAGTGGTATAACCTTCCCCATAATTCGATGGAGATGTTGAGTGCATGATTTTAGTTTGGTCCAATCTTGAGGATTTCCTCTTCCGAAAAGGATAGCATTTGGTTATAGGTCAAGGATCCAACCAAATTTATCGCTTCTTCTGGTGTGGTAGACAGATGAACTATGGGTCCAATAAGCAACTTGATCAAAGCATTCGTGTGCAGCTGAGAAGACATGAAAAGCCCCTATAGAGTGATGTTATCTTGAGTTTTACTTAGTTGATCGAGGGTCTTACTCTCCTCGAGGGTTATCTCTAACATATGAAGATTTTCCATGCCCTTCCCCTTGTTATTTGTCGGTAGTGAGTTTGGAATCTGGTAATGCCTCCCTGATCTGGTCATATGATTTACTGAAGAAGGGAAAAATATGAATCCCGTTTCCTTATCGATCTCGAGTTGTTCTGCTACCTTGTCTATTTCTTTGAGGAGTTCTTCAAATGATATCATTCCACACATGTTGGCCACCGGGCCAGTTCTCTTTGAAGCTTGCTCTTCATTCAAATCTTTGAATTCTTCCCCCCATCCGGTGGCAACAATTCTATCTTTCCAAGTAAAGTCGATGCATTCCATAGCTTCAACGGCTTCTTCATACAGGTCATCCCATTCTGTGGGTATGTGTAAGGGTGAGGGGACCAGGCTCCCCTGTAGCTTCAAAGCATCGAATAACTCGGTGATACTGCAAATGTTGTTGGTCTGCCTGAAGAATTATGCTATAATCTGGACGACATCATCCAGACTGACTTCATCGGTCGGTACTACCCAACTATCTGACTCTCGGGCCCATTTACGGGCTTCCAAGAACAACGTACTGAATCTCTGGCAATCAATGATCATCTGTGAAGGCAATTTCAGCCCGAACTCTAAGAGTTGCTTCAAGACTTTTGATAATTCCATACCTCTATTTTCAAAATGGATACGGGCAACGATGCATGCTCTGGTGAGGCGTAACAGTGCCTGATCAGTGAGGCTAGCAGGCTGTAGGAGGAAATATGGGCAAATTTGGAGAGGTTTAGGAGAGTATATGGGCGTGATTTGAGTTGAGGGATCGAATTCTGGGTTCTCTTCTAAGAAGATGGCATTGGTATGATTTGGAGGTGGGTCGTAAGTAGTGTTTGGATTAGGATTGGCTAGTGGGGCAATGGTACCCCGGTTAATCTGATATTGGATCATGTTTCGGAGGTGAAAGCACTGGTCGGTGGTATGGACAGCTGTATGGTGATAGGCGCAATGGGCATCCGCTTTGAAGTTTCTTAGGAGTGGATTTGGCAATAGACGGTGATCCAAGGGTTTGATGAGGTTTCGGCTTAGCAGGGCTTGATAGACTTTGGAGAGGGGAGCATGAAGCTCAGTGTATTCCTTTTGGACCGGGACAAGGCGGCTTTTCGGTGCCCATTATGTAGTTAGTTGAGAGATATTATTGATGGTTGAGACTGTAGCACTGGCAAGCTTGCCATATTTTCTAGGGGTGAACTGTCCGGACACCTTCTTCGGTTCGACATATGTCTTGGGAAAACCTTCCTTAATCTCGACTCCTGCTTCTCTGAGAACTCGGAAGTGGGGGTAGTATTATCCTCCCATCGTTGCTCGTACACGGGGTAAGAAGTTCTTCCTTACTATGCTAACTTGTTCTTCCTCGGAAAGTCGATTGGTCATAGTTGCTACTTTTTCCCTCTATCGGGTGATGAAGTTACTGACTGATTCTCCAGGGTTCTTCTTGAGCATCTCTAAATCACGGAGGGTGACCTCAAGCTCTTCATTGTATTTGTACTGTGACATGAATTCTCGGGCTACATCCTCCCAGATACGAATTCTAGACTCTTCGAGAGACAAAAACCATCGGAGGGAGCTATCCTTCAGAGTTTGCTGAAATAATTGGGTCATTACCTCTTCAGAAGCCCCTAGTAGAGTCATAGAACAGTGATAACTTCGGAGATGAACAATTGGGGGCCCACTTCCTCCGAATTTCTCGATATTTGGCATCTTAAACTTCACAGGTAACCTCGCTTTAGGATAAGGAGACATGTGGGTGTAGTCCACGTAATTTCCTAAAATTTTGACTTGGTCGAACTTCTTAGTGAGCATCTTGAGGTCCTCTTTGACTTTGTTCAGCTCTTCTTCCTTCGGATCAATGATCATAGGCAAGTTAGCCCCATGCTGGGAAAGATTCGACATTGGAAGCTGGGCAGGCAATGACCCATTGATAGGAGGGGCATGTGGAGCATGCTGATACTCTTCGGGAACCCAGATAGGCTCGGGTGGATACACGACATGAGGAAATAGGGCCTCGGGATCTTGAGGAACGATAACCTAATTTCGTTGCATCTCTCGGACCTCGGTTTGAAGGTTGTTAATCTTGGATACAAGCTGAGCAAGGACTGTCGTCAGATCCAACTGCACAACGGGTACTTGATCGGTGTTCTCTATGGGAAGCGGATGGATTTCGGACTTAAAAGGAGTAATAAGGGAATGGATGGAACTCCGGAGTGACTTGACTGAAGATCGAAGCCAATAAGGAGCCAGGCCAAGGGCTTGCGATCAACCTGAGAAGGCGTAAAATGGGATTTATTTTTGAGAAAAAAGGGATGATTTTTTTTTCAAGATTGAAAGACAAAATATTTTTGGATTTTCGATAAAGAGGGGAGAAATGTTTTTTTTTTTATTTTGATTTTTTTTCGGGAGACGGATCTCAGTATGGTTATTATGATTATTATGTTCTCACTTGTATTAAATTCTCCTAAATGCAAAATGAAATGCCAGACGGGACCCAAGCCTGGAAAAAATTAGGTTTGTAATATATGCAAAGCTATGGCTGGACTTGCGACCAGGCTCACGGACAGGGTCCTATTTTGAAAATGCGCGAGAATTCGGGCTGCTGGCCGACCCAGAATTTTGGTAGAGTTTCGGGTTGAAACTGACAATCTAGCATGTGTGTCCTAGGGTTGACACCTATATAAGGGTATGCAGTTGGTTGGGTAAATTGGAAAGGGTTCCCCCTTTTGGCGTGACTTCCATGATATACGTCTTGCTCTTACGGGAAATCGGTACGTGTGGACAAGCCATTTGATAAACCTGAGTGTACGTGAATTGCCTCACCATATACCTCGTGGGGACAGTACGTATGAGAGCGAATTCGATATACTCGGCGTACGTGAATGAATTCCCTGCGATATACCTCCCGTCATGACTTCGGTCAAGCGGTACGATTCGAGGGAACCGTTCGATATACGTCGAAGGTACTTGGCCAATGGAAGGTGAGATCCATATCGCTTAGGCTAACTGCACCCTGCCGGACCAGTACCCATCACGAAGTGAACCTCCAGTTACTGGGTAAAATTTGGTCAATAGCAATGCTGTTTGGTGATGTCGTGTGAATCATGCATGATCCTCTTATTAGTACCTTATGATGAGAGTATCTTTCTTGATTATTCCAAATAGGGAACAAAGTACAAGTACCAATGGTACACCAAATATGGATGAATGATGCGTGCAACATGTGGATATATGTGACCCTAGGTGTACGTGGTGCAAAGTGTACATGGAGAGTTTTCTACAAGTGTGAATAGAAGCATAAGCATGGGGTACACATGAGTAATAAAGGGGAACATGCGAAATGGGGGAGAATATAAGTAAACACAACACCCATGTAAATAGAGTCTAGCCCTCAAAATAAACATATATATCCCCAGCAGAGTCACCATTGTGGCCATCCCCATTCCGGATCCCGATCCTCACGGCGGGAAGTCCGCACGAGAGTGAGGATCCTTAGGTCCCGCACGTCCCTCTCGGGAGCGCTTCGGCCGGCGTCATTTGAGGTGAGGTGAAAAAAATGTAGAGAGATTAGAGTCCCCAGTCTATTTTACTCAAAACAGACAAAGGAAGCCATCTCGAGGGACAACATCCAAAGACATACTGGTGCATACGAAACCAAAATGATTCGAAAAGGGTCCGGAGGATAAGTTACGAAATGGGAAGGTGTTAGGCACCCATTTTGCCCTTTCGGTCTCTCATGGGTTTTTGCTATTTTCCTTTTATTTTCCCCGTGATATGTGTTCATGTGTTTATATAGTGGAGATAGGAATCATCAACTCGTACCATGGAAGAGGTAAAGTGAGTCGTCCGTAGGAAGGTGTAAAAAGTATTATAAAATAGGATTTAGGCGATCATCACTATGTTAATCCTTATGAGGGAAGGATAACGTATGTGGAATAATACACACCTAAGAAAGAATATATGTATATATATAATATAAGAGAATGGAGATAAGAGAAATAAAAAATGAGAGGAAAAGTAAAAATATGACTCGAGTCTCGGGTTTTACCCCGAGACACCTACGTAGCTTATAGAGGCATTAAATTCCACGTAGTTCGCATACAAAACGAGGAGTGGGGTTTATCCCATAAATCCAACCGGTGATTCTCTTATTTGTGTGTGTATAGAAAAAGTGTTTTAATTGTGAGATAAGTGTAAGAAAAGTATGAGAATTCTCGTTTGAAATTTATGAGCAAACCCTCTTTTTCTTCTTTTTTAGTTTTTATTTATATGAAAATAAGAGATGTGCAATAATACTAAATAAAAAGTATATTAGGATGTGTGAAATAAGATAATAAAAGCACTAAATAATAAAACAAGTTATTGCGGATTTATGAGAATTTAAGGAGAGAGTTGAGAAAATTTGACCTTCTTGAAGATCTTGAGCTTGATTTTGAATGTTGGAGAGCAGCTCTTAGACTTGGATGGTGATGGAGGGTAGTGAATTCACCAAGTTTGATGAAAAGGATGATGAAAAGTGAAGGTTGGAAAGGGATTTGGGTGTGGAAATCACGCTGACATCGAGAGAGGTTTTCGGAGTTTGCTGAGAGTGATATCTATCAGATCTGGTCTCCCCTTGCAAGTGAGGTGAGGCCTCATTTTTATAGGCCCCGATCGGCATAGACCTATTCCTACCGTTTGGCAGGTGCGTTTAGGCACACTGTCGATAGGCAGGGTTTGGGACCTGCCGTTTAATAGTGTTTTTTAGGCCTTTTTGAAAAATCGATCGTCGAATGTAAACCGTTGATGAGAATCACGCACGGGATGGACCGTTGGAAAGGTAATCCAGAGACCTTTGAAAGTCCTTTGGACTGCTCCCAGGTTCGGGAGTTAACTCTGGGTCAAATATGGTTCGAAAGTATTTCTCAGTCCATTGGACGGGGGATCGTCGAACGCAAACGGATCGTTCGTCCGCATGGTAAGTTTGAATCATGAACGGTGTGGACCGTTGGAAAGGTTAGGAGATGTATTTCCACATTCCAAAGAGTTTGATCAGGTTCGGGGAGTTGACTTTGGTCAACCGGGTTGTGGAAGCATTCGGTGACCTCTCGGAGTCAAACGAATTGTTCGTCCGTACCGTAAGTCAAAATCGCGCACAGAGTGGACCATTAGAAAGGGGTTTCAGTGCCATTTGAAGATTCATTCAGTCTTGGTCGAGCTGAAGAGTTTGACTTTGGTCAAATGGAGCCCGGGAGCACCCAACGGCCTCCTAATTGAGTTTCGGGGAAAATGGGTCGTTCGTCCGCATGGTAGGTCGGCATCGCGCACGGAATGGACCGTTGGAAAGGGGTTTCAGTGCCCTTTGAAGATTCATTCAGCCTCGATCGAGATGAAGAGTTTGACTTTTGGTCAAATGGAGTCGGAGAGTGCCCAATGGCTTCTAGGTCAGTACTCGGGGTATGACCTGGATCTGTAGTGATGAGGGGAGGTTCTACGGACCTAAGAAGAGTTTAGGGGGTAATAGAATGGGGTGCCTACAGACCCCTATATTATATGTGAGGATAGGAAGTGGTACAGATTAGTTAGTTATTGGAATAACTAGGACGGATTGAGGATATACGTTAGGCGTGCATAGGGGTGTAAACGGGTCGGGTCTGGATCGGGTCTGGGTATATCCAGATCCGATCCGGGTATATTTTTAACGGATCGGGTCTTACCCGATTACCCGACGGGTCTCAGAAAATGGATCCAGACCCGGATCCGTTAAGGACCCGGAGACCCGACCCGAATACCCGACCCGATTATATATATATATATATATAAAAAACTGTTTTTATATTGTTTTTATATAAAACTGTTTTTATATAAATATAACTTATATTTATATAAAAACAGTTTTATATAAAAACAATATAAAAACTGTTTTTATATATATATAAGTTATATTTATATAAAAACAAAAACAGTTTTATTTTATATAAAAACTGTTTTTATATATATATATAAGTTATATTTATATAAAAACAATTTTATATAAAAAACAGTTTTATATAAAAACAGTTTTTTATATAAAACTGTTTTTATATAAATATAACTTATATATATATATAAAAACAGTTTTTATATAAAATAAAACTGTTTTTGTTTTATATAAATATAACTTATATATATATATATATATATATATATATATATATATATATATATAGTAACTATATGTAAGACTATATATATATATATATAATATTATATATAAATATATATTTATTATATTATATATATACACATTCGGGTCGGGTCCTTATCGGATCGGAGTCATGTATATCCAGATCCGATCCATTAACTAATCGGGTAAACGGGTAATCGGGTAATCGGATAATCGGGTCTATAAAATTTGCTCAGATCCGTTAATTTAGGTCGGGTCCGGATCGGGTCCGGGTCCAGACCCGGTCCATTGACAGCCCTAGGCGTGCACACTAGTTGAGGGGTGAGGGACTCATGTGAGAGCACGTAACTAACATGTATATAATATTTACTTTTTAATGCAATTAAACACTTGCTATATTTTTAAACTATTTTCACCTCAGGCTTTGACCCGTTTGCTTTTAAATCTATTTTTCTTGTAAAACCTTTTAGGTGCCCATCCCGAGGGACGCCAAGCATAGGAGTTCCATTCCATTGACGTGTTGTAGCGGATGTGGAAGTTACAGGATCTTGGTAGTAGACGCCTCCACCTTCTGCATTTGATTCTATTCTGTGTCATTCATCTATTAGGGCATGTCACCCCTTTCAATTTAGAGACAACTTTCTCATACTTTCAGTTTCATTTTAGTTTTGGAGTTATTTATTTATTCAGACTTTGTATTGGGTTTCATTCAGCATTTGGATTATTCAGGGGAGTGTTACTCCAGACTTTTATTATTCCATTATTATTTCCATTGTGATTGTGTTGTGGATGTGGTATAGTTAGATTATAATTTAATTGGTTGCATGTTTATTTAATTTAATAAAATTTGGCAACTAACTCTTTAAATATTAGGTGGCTAGCAATTGTTTAATAATGTCTTTGATAGTGATGCTATGAACTGTACCAACTTAACATTTCGTATTAATTTGAATAAAGGAGTGACTACCCTGTATTTAATTAGTCAGGGTGTCACAGGTACTTACTGATGCAAGGTGTTGGGCTACTAGATCAATGACTTTTTCCCGAGGAGTAGAAGTTTCAACAGCTCTATCGTCAGGAAGAGTGCGGGACCAGATCAGTTTCCTAGCCAAACCAGGAGTAATGAATGCTGGAGGACCAGCTCTCAAAGAAGGTATTTTAACCCCAGCAGGTTGAGCAACAGCCTCAACGGTCTTCTCAGCAAAACCCCTTCTCAATCTTATCAAAGGAGCATCCTTTTCAATCAAAGGTGCTGTCTCTTCTCGAACAACAACAACTCCTTCAATCAAAGGTGCTACCTCTTTTGAAGCAACAGGGGGATTCTTGTTGACCTTCTTGACAACTATGAATGCTCCCCTAGATGGAGTAATATCCTTTTTCTTAATCCCTTCAGCTGGGACATCTTCTTTGCTTTTCTTTGGCCCATCAGCACCAGGTATAATCTTGGCAAAAAGATCAGGCATTCTTCTCTTTTTCGTCATCAGGTCAGCAATAGAAGTGCCCAAGTCAGAGGAAGATTCTTCAACAACTGAAGAAGATGCTAGAGACTACTCAAGATCAATGACCAAAGGAGGAACAAGATGTTGAGCAATAAATGAGGAAGTGGTGTTCTTATATCTCAGCAAATAGGAAGCAGACCTCACGTGCTCTCCAACGAATGATTGATTCAAACCCTAGATAAATTTCAAATCTTTTATATTAATGTCACTCTCTTTTGGGGGTTTCCTTTTACTGTCAACTGCAAATCAAATTGAAAAGCAAATATCAGTGAAACATTTTATCAAATAAAAACAGAGCAAGTTGAAAAAAGAAAAAGGAAAAAAAGAACAACCTATCCCATTTCCATAAGGTGGACATCTGGGACCTTCGTACACGTCATTCCCAGTTAGTGGAGGGTGCTGCCAATTTTTCGTCACAACCCCATGTTGAAAATAATCCCTATTAGAATCAGGGCGATTGACCACTAAAGCTCTGTTTGAAAACCTAATTTTTAAATAAAAGGTGATGTCGCTGATGACCCATTTATAACAATACATAATTTCAGGAATCCCTAGACGAGTTCCATAAATTTGGTTTAGCCTATGTATGCCATTAACTACCCTCCATGTATTTGGAACTACTTTTGCGGGTAGAATATCAAAATATTGGCAAAATTCCAAACACATGGGATTAGGCATGAAAGAAAAGCCACACTCTGCTACAAAAATAGAGGGAAACTAGTGTCCCTCAACTAAAGAAAATAAATCAGAAGGGCAAGGAGGTTCTTCCAAATCAACCCAAAAAGGACTCTCAAAATCGACCCTAAATTTATCCAATGACTCGATAAGGTAAAGCATGATGACCAAAACAAAGAAAGAAGAAGGAAGGAAGAAATTCTTACAGAAGATTAAGGAATTAGCTAAGGCAGATGACTTTAAAGAACGTTCGCGAGAAGAGAAATAAGAAGATAAAGAGTTTGGAAACAAGATAGAAAAAGGTAGAAGACATTCGGATTCTATCGCCGTTATATATGCTGCCTCAAAAAATGAGAAAAATAATGATCACACATGACGACTGTTATGTTTTTGATGGCTAATCAAGGGAAAAAGACGCAAATACCCAAGCGTTCGCTAAAAACTCAAAATATTTACAAATAATCCATTTTGCGCTAAAAACTGTTATGCAAAGTGGGTAAGTTTTACAAATGTTGAAGCTCTGTTATTAATCAAGACATGAGAAATGCGTCCAAATAACTTTTGGGTAAAATGTTCCACAATCTCACATCAAACCTCAACCGTGAAACATTGGGGGGCTTCTGTTGATATAAATATTAGTCAGCTGATGTGGATCACTTATATAAAGACACGTGTCATCCAACATGGCATAAGTTCAACGAACCGAGATACTCAGAATACCGAGCAACACAACATACCGAGCAACTTAGTGGGAAGGACAAACGACCAAGATAGATTCAATATTTATTATACTACAGTCATTCCTTACCATGTATATATGTATATGCTTGTTAGATAAAGGCCTATGATCCATTCACCCTAACAGCCCAAGGGCTATAAATACATTGTAATACCCGCATAGCAGGACACGCGATCATAAGATAAGATAATTGAGATCAAGGCAAGACACCTAGTAATACAAGACAGTGGACGTAGGACGTTTCATTCAGGCTGAACCACTTTAAAAATCTCTTGTCTTATTTCTTTATTTCATATTTATATGTGATTAATTAATTAGATCAAATCTAGTTTTTTATATCAACAGTGAGTTTCCTCGGATATCACAAGTCACCCATGGATATACATTCTCCCCAAAGGTGTATGCAAGATACTAAAACTTTTTAGAGTTTAAAGAATTCACAAGAATGATTTTCAGGATGTACGTTGTGAATTAAAAAGTGTTTTGGAACACAAAATAATGAAGAACTTTTGCAAAAGTTATGCAAAAATGAATCTGACAAGAGTCTTAACAAAACTAAACACGAAATAGGAATTTATAGGACGTTCATAAATTTTGAGGCGACGGACTCATTTAAACAAAATTCAAGTCTCGTTCGAACGAAAAAGAAACGTCGTTTGAACGAAATAAAATATCATTTGAAAGACACACAAATCTCATTTGAACCGGCTTCAACCGATCTTTTGATGAATCAAAATAGCACGCCCTCGATTGAAGCTCGTTTGATAAAACCATGAACGACCCTTATAATGAAATCACATTCTTGTTTGAACGAGGTTTAAATTAAAATATCTTTGTTTTAAGAATAAAAAGACTGTTCCTTTTTTATAAAAATAAACATCACAAAATAAATTCTATAAACTAATTTAAACTCTAAATTATTTTATAACTTTATGGGATGTCGAGAAGTCTTAAAACTTGGAGATCTTGAGTTTGATTCGTCGTGACGGTGCATGATGATTTGTAACGGGATACGTCAAACTAGCCTAAAACTATAAAAGGCCTATAATCTGAACAATATTAGATAAATTATTCTTACAAATCTCCCCCTTTGGATGTTCTAATACAAAACAAACAAACATAATCGAACACCAAATTAAAATAAAAAATCTCCTATGACAAATATCCTAAAACCCTTTATTAAGCCTAAAATGGAATGGCATAAGTCTCTTTGTCTTCAAACTTCTTCTCCTTCACTTATATTTTTTTTTCCTTCATTCGTATGTCTTGAATTCTGCTTTAAGCACCTACACACACGAGACAAAAAAAATATATACCTCATAACGCATCGAGTTTGAAATAAGATAAAACTTTAATAAAATTCTCACCCATAAATCAAACTCATTATTTTTAATTTGCTCTCCCCATTTGTTTTTATCCGAATAGACAAAGAAGTAGAGACATATACATGAAATACTAAGCATCACGTAGATGATAAGATATCATTATAAAAATTATAGATCAAACATGTGTAATGATAATCTCATAGGCCATCAACACCAACTATTTTTGAAATTTTCTCATTTTTAAAGAAAATCAAATTTCACAAATACAACATACAATATCGTATATAATATATGCAAAATATGTCAAAGAAAATATGGCATACACATGTAGGTATAAATAACCACAAAACATGGCACAAACATATAATCTTTACACACTAGCATAACATCAACGTGTCTAAACACGTGCGATGGAATGAATGAGTATGAACTAGATACAAATAAATTATAACCCAAACACTCAAATATATTTAAGAAGTTCTAATTGACAGCAAAACTTAATCAAACTAAGCTTTACTCTCAAGTGACAAATAAAGAATAACTTAATGAACAAATCAAGCACAATGCACTCAAGCCTAAAATATTGATGATTCTATAAATCAATAGCATCATGACAAAATAAGCATACTAGGATTCATTGTGCATACCCGTTGATCTTCAACTAAACTCCCTCAAAAGATAAGCATATATCATATTTTCTATTCTTTCCTTTTGAAGTTACTTCTTTTGAATGATCAATAATACTTTTTGTTAATGCCTTTATTTTTTCGTGGACTCTTTTAAATGGTGGCTTTTACGCAAAGTCAACCTGCCTTTCATAGTACTTTCTCGTGTACACTCATATTTTTTTTCAATAGCAAACAAAATCTCTCACGGGCAACGGTCTTTACAGGCACAAATTCCCCATAGTCAAATAAACATGTAGATGGAAAAATTGATGGGAGAACATCTCACCAATCTCAGTTGTATATAGTGAAGTTAAAATCCAACAAGCTCGTGCATGTGTGTGCGAAGGCATATAAAAAGTTGAATCCATTAAGCAAATCAAGTTCGAAACAACTTCATAATCATGGTTAAGATCAATTTAAGTATCTAAAGTCATAACCAAATGTCCTAGCTGTAACACCCCGCGTAAAACACGAGGTGCTAATATGATTAAAATTAAACTAAATCCTCAACAATTAGCATAGAGCATATATATTCCACAAAATAAATATAATGAATCTAAAATTTATACTTCCAAAATAATTACAATTTAATTTCACTCGAAAATAATACTAAGCTCCCCAAATAAATTACACTGCCAAGCTGTACAAAAATAAAATCCTCCAAACTTAGTGCTCTAAAATCCTCCAAAAATCCATAGCATCCAAATCCACGCTAACCTACCACTAAAAGAAAAATATGGGAAAGTACACAATACGACAAGAATAGATGCTCAAAACATTAACGATGAATACAATGCAACAATAAGAATCTAAATTCAAGTTCAATGCGACATCCAAGCATTATACCAATTTAATTTCTCAATAACACATCAATAGGTCACCGGGCCTCACCTCACCTCACCTCACCTAAGCTTCGTAAAGCCTCATCCTGGCTATTGGACTTTTGGACTATTTGTGGGTGACCATTATCCGTGTCATATAAAAATTTCATGACACCATTCCCATAAAAAAATTCATTATCTCAAATCGAATCAATATATTAAATTCTAATAAACGTCATGATATCAACAGTACGAGTACAAATAAATTAGGAACAAATGACTACTCTAGAGATATTTAAGGAGCATATTTCGTAAATCCCGTACCTTAAAATCATCACAATAAACTCATAAGATTCTGTCTCAAAATTCTAATCATACCAGTGCGTTCCTCGCGTGAAAACTAGCCTAAACTCTATAATACACCAAATAAGCCTTCAAATCATGGGTTGAATCTTGATAACTTTGGGGCTAGGTTTTGTTGGAGGAATAAGATGAAAATTATAAGGGTTTACTTCTCTTAGAGGTTGTGAAAATATGTTTGAAAAGTCCTAACCCATTATTAATTTAAGTGGAGAAAGATTAGATAATTCAAGTGGCATTAGAATCCAATTAAAACTAAAATAGTTCATTCGTTAGTCACGGTCCAAAACCGTGACATTTTTTTTGCCTAGAGAGTTTTATGTTATAAGGATTTTTCTAAACGACCCAAGACTCATATATACTCATATTATGAGTCTTTTATGCTAGCTTTTCGAATTCCGAATCAATTTAGTTAATTACCGAATAAAATTACGAGTTGTTACACTAGCCATATGGAAAGTATGAAGTGAATTGGATTCAAACACACCAATATGCCATACCAAATTTGTAAAACTAAAATACACAAAAACCAAAAATCTTTTTGTAATTTTCAAAAAAGTTATCAAAATAAAATCTTTTTATATTTTTTCAATAAGACTCGATAAAAGAAAAATATAATACAAAAGATATACATGTCATAACACTAGCAAGCATATGTCATGAAGAACAACTAGAGATGCCAAGCAAAATCATGCAATCAATCATCTATAAGATATAACATGTGAAGCATCGTGTACAAGCATGTGACAATCAACTAGTCTAACATCTAGTGCCTCTAAAATTGATTTCCTAACCCAAATAGATGTATACTTAACGCATCAAGTTTTGGGAACCAAGAGAACATTAAACTTTAACTTCCTAGGAACTCTTCCAAGATCATAACAAAATGATCTAAGGTGACCCTTCCTACCACAATGTGAACATGTTTAAATTCTAGGAATGTTATCTAAGGGTTGATCTTTTCTAACATCCTTGGATACGGTTGACCCTTTAAAAATAACTATGGTCTTAGCTTTGACATTGGAAGCATTAGAAACATGTGAGCTAGTACCATCACTACTAAAACTACTTGAGTCTTTTAAATAATATTTTTACATTAAACTTTTCGATTCAAGCAAAGAATTTGACTCTTTAAGTTTTAGGGACTCCTTGTTCACATGTTTAATCATTCCTAGAAGGTTATCTTGCTCCCCCTTAATGTGAGTAAACTTATCCCTAAAAGTCTTCTCTCGTGCCTAAATATCATTTGATTAACACTATCCTAGCATAAACATTAACCCTAGAATTTTTCAAGCCCTTCAATTATTTCTCTCAAAACTTAACTCTATGATCACTCTCTTCCTTGGACAATTCTAATTTTCTAAAATCACGGTCCATGTCCCCAAGTTTGTCACGAAAGAA
Source organism: Sambucus nigra (assembly GCA_949130495.1). Taxonomy (NCBI): domain Eukaryota; kingdom Viridiplantae; phylum Streptophyta; class Magnoliopsida; order Dipsacales; family Adoxaceae; genus Sambucus; species Sambucus nigra. Next base: position 414,719,532 of record OX422210.1, on the reverse strand, counting down.
ATCTCTTTGATTTTTAACTGTTTGTAAAAGATCCATAGAAGATTTAAAACGATTTTTTTTCAAGAATCTCAATTCTTTTAGCAAACTTTCAATTCAAATGATTTAAGTCGGCAAAATTATGGGAATCCATCGAGAAAAAAACTAAACCACCCAAAAATTACTAAACAAGGATTTAACACAATAACTTAGTGTAACCCACTCTGATACCAATTTGAAAAGGCAGTAAGAATGCTTGGACACCACTTAGATAAAATGGAAGGCACTCGTACCACTATGAGAATACGAAAACAAATATGGTCGATAAGGATGGCCTAAAATCCCAATTTTTAACTTAATGATTTTTATCTTTTTATCTCAAAGATACATCTATGTGATAAAATCGATAAATCAAACCAATCATTCGATACATAAAAAATTTCAGGAAAAAACCCTTTTCGGGTAAAACCTTTATTTGACACTTTAGAAATATTACAAGATAGTCAACTTACGGACTATTTGATAACTGTCACAAGTATAATGCGCTAATCTTCATAAATCTCTAAAGAACAACTATGATCCTCACAATAATCACAAGACCGAAGTCCTTTATCTTCAGCCTCAACCTTTGTCTTCAGCAGTGAGTTCCCTCGGGTATCACTAGTCAGTCATGGATTTACCTTCTCCACAAAGGTTTATGTAAGATACTATAACTTTCTAGGGTTTAAACGAATTCACAAGAATAATTATAGAATGTATGTTGTGAATTAAATCGTGTTTTGGAACACAAAATAAGAAGAACTTTCGCAAAAGTCATATAAAAATAAATCTGGCAAAAGTCGTAACAAAACTGAACACGAAACATGTATTTATATGATGTTCACAAATTTTGAGGCGATGAACTCGTTTGAATGAAATTCAAGTCTCGTTCAAATTACAAAGGCACGTTGTTTGAATGAAATAAAATCTTATTTGAACAACACACTAATCTCATTTGAACCAGCTTCAAATGACCTTCTGACGAGACAAAACAATAGGCCCTCATCGAAGCTCGTTAGATAAAACTATGAACGACCCTTCTAACTAAATCGCATTCTCGTTTGAATGAGATTTCCATCTCATTTGAACGAGGTTTAAATTAAAATATTTTCTTTTAAAAATAAAAACCTTGTTCGTTTTTGATAAAAATATACAATCCAAAAATAAATTTTGTAAACTAATTTAAACTCTAAACTATTTTATATCTTTATGGGATGTCGGCGAATCTTCAAACTTGGATGAGCTCAAGTTCAGTTTGTCATGACAGTGCCTGGCTATTTGTAATGGGATACGCCAAACTAGCCTAAAACTATAAAAGGCGTATACTATGAACAATATTTTAAAAATTGGTCTTAAAGGTGCATGCTTTTAATGGTGTTGTTATTACGTTTCATATGTAATGTTGCCCAAATGAGAGACTAAATTTCCCCATTCAAAGGGTAAAGTTAAACCCTTAACTTAATTATTTTTATTATCAGTTTATTTATTTATTACGCCCATTTGAATATTATTATTAGGCTTTCACAATTTTATATTCATGCCTAAAGAGAGGCTAAATAATTTTCGTGAGAAAATAGTAAATTCATTTTTCAAAATTTATTTACTAATTAAACTAGAGATATGAAATTTTTAAATGGTATTGTAATTCTAATTTCTCAACTCTAAAGGTTCACTTTTAATGGTTTAATATACTTGAAGTACATTTTCTCTAGTGGGTGATTTATTAAAAAATGTTTAAAGTTGATTTTTATAGAGTTTGTGAAATTTTTAATAATAGATTTTTAAAAAGACAATGTTTTAAACTCAAATATTCAACAAGAGTTAACTTGCAGAATTAAATATATCTTGGGATATTTCAACTAGATTAAATAATTAATTAAAACAAATAAGCTAAGTGTTGAATTCTAATCCCTTAAATTATCACGTATTTGTGTACACCTCATCTCTCACACTTTATCTTTTCATTTATTAACTAGTTTAGTTTTTATTTTAGCATAGTTAACTAGTAGAATATCCCTTGCAAATTATTTTTAAAGATGTATTAGTCTTCATTTGTTCCTTTCCAAATTAAGAGGATGGATTGATACCCCTTACTTTCCACTATACGTGATTTTTGCTGTATTATGTTGGTTTCAAAGGATTTTAATTGAAGAGGTTACCAAGAACGACACAACACAAAATATTTTCATTAAATGATAGCATAATCATTAGACATCGTTGTCGAATTCTTGAGCCAAGGAGCATTTGAAGACTTGCATTTTTTTATTTTTCATTTATATGTATAAATATTTGTTTAGAGTTATTGTAGTAGGACCACTGAAGCATTGTATCAGTTATTTGTGGTGCATTTTACGCACAAATTTATTTGGAATAATTAAATCTAAAGTAAAAAAGGAAAATCAGAAAAAAATAAAGAGAGTGTCATCGGAGTGGATTAAAAGCCTCTATATTTTGGGTCCGTAGGAATCGCAGGGTCGACTGAAGTTCAGGTGAAACTTTCCTCTGGTCGACTCAACTAGGTCTTTACCCCACGTGTGTAAAAACCATGGGAGGTACATTTATCTATCACTCGTGAATCTCCCGTAAGAGAGTCCATTTATATTTTGACTATTTATTCATATTTGATTTTTATTTTCATAGTGTTTACTTTAGATAGTTTGATTAATTAATGAACCTAATACCTGGACTCGATCGTTGAAACGAGTTGGGATTTCATCAACCATTAATCACTTAATCCATTTTTCTTGTTATTTGTGCCATCACATCATTAAAATTAACTAAATATTAAGACAAATAGGATTAGGTGTTCATTAGAAGCCTTTTGGAATGAGACACCAGTAGGATACTAAAATGAGTCCCTTCCATGCTTGCTAATTCTTGATCGGCTCGCTTTTGAGGCAAGTACAATGTCCAGGGAAACTAGATTTTAAGTGACGTCACCCAGTAAAATGGGTTTGTACTTCCTCCACCGTTGTACCAGATGGTCAATCGTTGTAGTAGCTAGTGTAATGAGCCTTTAATGGAAAGCCTCTTCTTCTCTTAGGATGAAAGTAATAGCACAATATTTCCAAGACGTGTAAGACTCCATGTTTTTCTTGTCCGTAGAATAATTAATTAAAATTTGACTACCCCATCACCTAATAAAAGATAAAAATTAGCTATGTTCTAGTTAGGACTCATCCCATACTTATACATCTCAATTTAAGATCTTTTGGTAGTCGGTTTTGTTTGCTCTGTCGTTTTGAGTTTCAAAGATAGTCCATTTTTCCCTTAAAAAATATTTTTTCATTCTTTTTCCAAAAAAACAAAACCCAAATTTTTTCCCTCTTTTGTCTCAAAACATTCAAAAATCATATAATATTACTCACATCGTGATCGAGCCACATCCTTTACATGATTACTTTATTCTATTCCCATATTTTCGAAGCGTGTTTGACGTTGATTCCATTTCGACCCTCCATTCTCTTCTTAGTGGATTCAACTCTCTCACCAAAAAACCTTGATACTCTTGCATGTATTATGTAACAATCTTACATTTTTCCGCCCTCGGTGATGACTGTCAACAAGTATAATGCTTCGGCGTGCACAATTTGCTCGCATGGAGAGCACTTATCCCATGTGTGCACGTTAATTCACTATCAACCAGATTCTACCCTTGAACAAGTGTATCCATTTGAAACTATCAAGGAATCTGCTCTGGTCTCTTTTAGTGACATTCACAATATCGAGTGAAATAAAAAATCTAACTTCTCATGGAGGCTTGATCACCCTCCCACCCAATACCAATACCAATCCCAAGTTGTGTATCCTCTGTGTTTCCAATAGTTGTCATGGCAGCGATGGCACCATTACCCAATTAATACTCTCACCACACTTTCCAAAGTCATCAACTTTTTGTTTCTCACGAGGGATCACCTCCCGTGTATGATCAACTTGACCCCATTCCACCCACTTCATATGAGTATTATTCATTTCCTAGTGTTAATAGTGAGTTAGTTCCACATTAACCATATACAACTTCACTTCCACCACCCACATTCGCTCTTGAAAGTATCTTGCAACAATTCATTATCCAACAAGATCAAGTGACTCAATATCAACATCAAGCCCTTCAATGGCTTGAACAATGCTTAAATCAATATGAGTTTGAGTGAGATACGGATTTCCCCCCGAGTCAAATTATTATTTTTCCTATGGGGAATGACAACGAGTTGGATCGTGACATCAATTTTACGTGTGACCAACCCTTTTACCCCTAAAATCTTATATTTGATAACACCCCATGGTTTGGGCTCAGGTTAATAATCATGTTAACTTATCTAAAGATTGTGAGACACATCAACAACTTGAGAGTCCAAACGAACCGATATTTGAGGTTCTTGTCCCAGTTAAGTTCAAATAACCTAATGTTAAGGTTCATATTCCTTCTCCTTCTAGTATAAAAGAACCCACACTTAAGGTTTACATCTATAATGAGTCCAAAACACCTGATTTTGAGACTCCCCTGTCTGTTATGTCCAAAAATATGTCCGAGTCTCAGTTATTAAGCCTATTATATGTGTGCCCGAGGTTCCCCTTCTTCATAGGTTAGTTCTGAATACGAGTGAACACTAATTAATAGAGATTGGATCAAATATGGTTCATACCTCTCTTAATATGGATCTTGTCCAACAATGCTCGACTTATTTTGAGTCTAGTTTTGATGTTGATTCTTATATCTCGAATCTTAATGCCTTGTTTGACCTTTTTACTACCACATATGGTGATAAATGGGTGAATAAGTTCATCCCTCACATTTTTTACATCCCACTCCCTCTTAATAAAGATCTTGAGGATCATTCTAACCCTTATAATGAGTGAGCGCCCCCTACTCTCGAGTTGGAGCACCTTCCCCCACCCATTGCCCCACTCGACCAACCATATTATTTTAGCCTTGTTCCTATATATCATTCATTTCCATCCACTCATTTAGGTCCTCATTTTCACCTTCCCTTCACCCTCAAGCTCTGTGCTCCATTTTATTAAGTCTTCCTCCCCTGGCCATATAAGAGAGTGATTTTGGTGACGCTCCTCCTTCCTATGATAATGAGCGTGTTCCCACTTGCATGCATATCGACTACCGTGTCTGTTTTGATAATTGCCAACTCATTGATGGGTCACAATGCGACTATTTTCGTTTCCATTCATAAAAACTTCGCGCAATTTTCTTGAGGACCATTCCATCGCCATTATCAAACCCTTATGCCTGCCCATTTAAATATAAACCACTCTTATAAGGTCCTCTTAACCCTCACATTCACTCTCAATAAATCTAGCGAGTGATGACATTAATCCATCATCCTTGCTCTTCAACCTTATGGCCTCACCTTCTCCCTTCCTTGGTCAGCTGAAGCACTTCACCGCATTAAGCACTTTGCCCTTCAAGTTCATTGTTCTTATTAACTCAATCTTCTAAAACTAATTTTTCAATCTTTTGTGGGGGTGATTCTCATCACCCTCACTTATCTACCACCCTTGTCTTAGAGTTTTTAACTTTTAGGGATGAGTATCTTTAAGTATGTCTGAAGTCGTTAAACTTAGCGCTACTGGGAGGCAGACCATTGAGTCTTATTTATGAGTATTAGTCTTACCCTATTAGGGGGTGGTATTTTATCCTACCCACTATGCTTTACATATACTTTATAGACTTGTACATTTTTTTTCGTACCATATTTATTCAAGTTTCACTTTGGTAACTACACGTGGTGCACTATCAATAGAGGTTGATTGTGATAATCTCTTTCCTACCTTGTATTTTCAAATTAAAATACGAGTTTAACATCAAGGATGATGTTCTCTTTTGTTTGAGAGTGGGAAATTTATTAAAAGAGTAGCTATTTTGGAAGAGCTTTATCGAAAACAAGCCTTTTTAAACTCTTTTTATGCAACTTATCTCTTCTTAATGTGGTCTATTCATTGCCCATCTTTAAGAAGTCTATGAATACTCTTATTTGAACTTGAACTTTTATTTTAACCTCGCATGCTTAATTAATACCTCTTAAATCATATTATACTATGAATTCATACCCTCAACACTTTTTTCTCACTTATCACGTCATAAAAGTAAAAAGTTAGAGAGTGTAAAAATTATCATGAGAACTTTAAAGATCACTAGTGGAGACTTAAAACCCATGAGTTTTGAGCTATTCGCCTTTTTGACGGTTTATACGCAATCTCCGAGTGATAAGTTGACTTAACTTTATTTGTATACTGTACTAAAAATCATTGCACGATCTAAGTATTCTTCACTTTTTGAAATAATCGCTGAGAATGACATCACTTTAGATTTATAAGAAATATATGTCTTGTAATTTGTCCCGAGAACCAAAATTTTCCCATATATCACCATACACTTACCCATATTACCACCTACCATATATATATATATATATATATATATATATATATATATATATATATATATATATATATATATATATATATATATATATATATATTCATATCATCCACATGCCATCACCCATTATTATTCTTTTTTTAAAGTGCTTGAAATTCTAAATGTAAAAGTGCCTTCATCCGTATTATAAAAGGAAAAATGCATCACAAGAAAAAAAAAAAGAATCAAAAATCAAAAGAAAAATATAAAAAAAAGAAAAAGAAAAAGAAGAAAAAAACGAAAAAAAGAAAAAGCCTGCGATCATAATTTTGAAATGATGACATTAGTTGATTAAGTTTTAGTCCACTTTTCTCAAAAATTTCGAACATCATATCATCCATCTTCCCCATATTCCTTTAGATAAAACCACATTTTAACCCCGGGTGAGGTGTTCGGGCAAATGAAAAGTCTATATGGTGAATAATTCGACGTTTGCAACATAGTTGTTAGCCTTCCTTTCACGAGATCACATTCTTTTAAGTATTCGTTCTTTCTTATGTGTATGTGAGACATTTTCCTTGTTTACAGCTTCTCACCTCCTCACATATAAGAGATATACACTTTTACCCAAATCTTGGAGCTTTCATTTGAGAGAAATTTATATCTAGCAACATTTGAAGTCAAAATGACGACTCTAGATAGCAATCCAGGAATTACTCTTATGATATTAAAACTATTTTTAATGATTTCACACAACACACATTGAGTTTTATGAAGGATTATATCTTTAGTATTAAGTAATCTCTTTTAGTACACCGATAGTTCATTTTTTTATTACATGAATTTTCTAATGGTGGGTCGTGTGATGTTCTTTATGTATAATAAGAGATTCACTGCCTTTCAATAAATCATTTCAATAAAACCATTTTAATTTTGTGGGTATATTCGTTGCAAACCCTTAAAAGACATCATTAAATAGTCGCATTTTATCGAGGTGGTGTGATAAGCACAAAATTTGTGTCATTTATACCCTAAATAGTCTAATATTAATTGTTAGTTCTCGTTAATATTTTCCTTATGTGTGCAATGATTTATTTTATAGGTCACTATGCGCAATTGCGATTTAAAGGTATAATTAAAGGCAATCACACAAAAATGTAGTCAAAAGTTTTAATCTTATGTGACCCGAGATATCGAGTTCCTAATGAACCCCATCCTTGTCCATTCCCTTGTCCCACTTCCAATTTTTACCTCCTCTCTGTGTGTGTATAAATATAATTATGTGAGTAACTAAATGTTTATTATTATTATTATTATTATTATTATTATTATTATTATTATTATTATTATTATTATTATTATTATTATTATTATTATTATTATTATTATTATTATTATTATTATTATGTTATATATATATATTATTTATCGCTGTGTGTGTCCTTTTACTATATACTAATATGTATGTGTTTATATAATATATTATATGTGTTTTTATATGTTTGTTCGTATATTATATATAAGTTATTTTAGTACTACATTACACATGTTTGTATATTATTACTATCAGTATTATTTATTATTGTTATTGTGTGTTGAGTATTATGTATTTATATATATGTGTGCGATATTATTATTATTATTATTATTATTATTATTATTGTTATTATTATTATTATTATTATTATTAACACTAGTATAAATATTAGTATGCATTTATATATTTATTTGTGCTTGTAATATTACATCACTTATATATTATATACATATTTACACACCCCCCTCCCCCCCCCCCCCCCCCTCAAACACTCACTACTATACCGCTAGACCAAACCCCTCTAGATGTACCAATTTATCCCCCACATAACCAACCTTTCTCCATCCTCACCTTGCTACCTTTTCCCTTTATACGAAGCACAACCCACCTAAAGTATCAAATCACCCAAGACTTATCCCTTCCTTCCTAATTTTCCAACCTAAACTTTGTAATACCCCTTATTTTTGAGTAATTATTTTTATATTAATTTGCCATGTGGGTTAATTATATAAAATAAAGGGAGTTGGAGTGAATATTATTTTAAGTGATTTAAGAGACAATATTTACTGAGTTTTGCATATTTACTGTTAAGTGAATATAAATAACATCGTATTATGTTTTATTGTGTCATTGTGATTAAAGCGACGATTATGATTTAAAATGATGTTGGAACATGAAATGATTTATGTTATCTCGGACGCCAATTTAGAGGGTGCGGTTAGTCCGAAAATGGTTGAGATAGTCAAAATAAGTACCATGTTGTATTTTTGGGGTCCGGGTACTTTTGACCGGTTATGACTTAATTATGTTATTGCGAGCCATTTTAATGGTGTAGTAACATTTAAAGATATAATTTAGTATTAATGGGCTTTTAAGTCTTCCAACCACATTTATTTTCATTTATATCTTCTAAACCTAGAGAGAGAGAGAAAGAGAATTTAGGAGAAAAGAAGAGAAAAAAGGAAGAGAATTGAAGATTAGAGCTTCAATTTGTTGTTACCGGAAGAAAATCCGAGACTACAACCCTAAGAAAAGTTTCTAACTTGCAAATGTATGATTTTACGTGGATAAATTGTAGTGATAGTTGTGTATTTGGACGAATTGAACAAATGTTGGGTTTTGATGAATTTTGGTGTTTAACCCTTAGATTTGGATGTTTGTATGATTTGATTTGGATATATTGGTTTGTTGATGTGTAGAATGTTGGGTTATTATTGTTAGATGATGAGGTTAAGAGAAGTGGAGGAGAAGAGAGTGAAGGGTTTGAGTTTGGTTTGTTAGAAATAGGGTTTGTCCATGGGATCTTGTGAGCGCTGTCGACCGCGATCCAATGCCCGGTCGAACGAGCCTAAAGAGAAAAGCTTATTGCTTCTCTCGATATGCTTATTTTAGAAGCGCGATCGATCATGGTCTCATGACCGGTCGACCGGGCCTTCAGAATTAGGCTTACTGCATTTCTTCTAAGGCAAAACTTTAGAAGTGCGGTCGACCGGTCCCTTGTTTTTCCCCCCAAAATCTTTAGTTTTCTTTAGTTCCTTTCTTTTAAGGTTTAGACCTAGGAACCTTCTTGCATGAAGTAAAACTAGAGTATTAGAGTCTAGTATTTAGGGAATTGAGAACCTAGGTTAGAAAATGAGTGTTAGGGCTTAGGTCGAAAATTAATTAAGTTGTTGTTAGTAGAAGGTAAGGATCCTTTTCATATAGTGAGCTAGTCTAGGGCTAAGGGAAAGTAGGGTTATATAATTGTGGACATATAGACATGGGATGAGGTAATAGTGCACTTGATGACTTATAAAGTTGTTGTTAATTCATGGAGGATAAATTGAAGATAATTGAATGTTGTATTTTACGTTGTTAAACACATATGGCTCGGGATAATGTAATGTACATTTTTTTATTAGCATACCTTGTGAATATTGACTTGCATATACATACCTCTCTAAATTCTATCATAAGGGAAGTTATGCGAATGAGGTGAAGTCCCCTGGCTAGTGAATGCAGGGTGAATATAGTCCTTGGTCATAGGACCAGTTGTTATATTGTAATGTTATTTTATTTGAAGTGAGGTAATTCCGGGTATGGTTATGACTCACTATCAAAGGTGTATGGACGCTTCCCATGCGACGCGATTTAGGATGCCCAGGTTGTCTTGGTGATTAGGCCTGGAAGATGATAGCTATTTAAAAGCGCATCCAGTGGGGTGACTCCCGGAAGGATGGTCTTAGAATCGTTATATATTGTGATTATAACTATTCTCACTATTATTAAATCAATTGTTTTTAATAAGTTTCGAATGAGAAATTGAACTTGTGAAGTCATATTATGCAAACTTGAATTGTAAGCTTCTTAAATTTGAACTTGAATTATTTCTCTTGCTTTAATGCATAACTTTCATTATAAATGACTTTTCGCTAGGTTGTGCATTTAGATTAGAGGTGAGAATTACAATTCATTATATATTGTGATTATAACTATTCTCACGATTATTAAATCAATTATTTTTAATAAGTTCCGAATGAGAAATTGAACTTGTGAAGTCATATTATGCAAACCTGAATTGTAAGCTTGATCATGATGTTAGATATTCATAACTGTCATACATTTTATTCACACGTTTATCATATCAAATCGGGCCTTAACCCATTTATATCTTTTTGTTTTGTATGGATTCCATTAAATCTAGGTGCTCCGCCACAAGGATGCCCGTGTTGACCCTTCCATTCCAAAGTGTCCAGGAGTTATAACATTTTTTCGGATATTGTAGGTTATTTGTTATAGACGCCTCTATCTTTTGTGTACTCTAGTTATGATCAGTCTATACACTCGGGCGTGTTGCCTAAGTTTTGTACTTGTTTATATAATGTGATATTTATTTTAATACTCGGTGTAACTGCTTGTACTGGTCTGTTAACCGACAACTTATTCGGTTGTTATATTGTGAATGAATGTAATTGTTGTCTGTCTTTTTATCCATCTCTTTTAAAATTGGGTTGTCTAAAGGGTTTTATTTAAAACTTACAAATTAACTTGACGTCCATTTTCTAAAATAATTGGTAGTTATCTCATATTATTATTTTCACGACAGGGATGCTAAGAATGGGCCATCTATGATTCCTGTATTTATTGGATTAACGGGCTGGCCACCTCTTACTCTAATAAGAGAGGTGTCACAAACTTGTTTTACTACTACCCAACCTGTTATTGTCGTACAAATCATGAACCTAAAAGTTGCATGGTTGTACCCTCACGCACCCCCTCATCACTTAATCCCAGTCGTCCCTATCCTTCTTTCTCCCCTAATCTCTTGAATGACTCATTTCTTCCACATTTTTTCTTACTTTCAGTCCAGATTGTAACCCTTTACTTTCAGCCCTGGGAGTCGATCGATCGACTATGCCCAGATTTGAAGTCGGCAACCTGTTTTTGAAGAGTTTGATTCCTTTCAAATTCTTTCTTTTCTCCTTATATATAGAAGTCGCGGGTGAGAGTTTTTAACCAACCTTTTATCGTCTCCATTGTACGGTAACCCTTTATATTTCCTCTCCCTATATATACAAACCCTAGTACCTATTTTATTCAATGTTCAACCTTAGATTTAGAGGCCTATTTGGGGTTATTTCGTGTTGGGACTAGAACGTGATTGGATTATTTTCACGAGAGGAATGTGATGGTACGATCATATTTGGAGGCAAAATTTTTATGTCGATTCATGTGATGATTTTGAGGTACGAGAATTACACAATATGCTCATAAATTCTCTCGAGAGTATTCCGTTTGTTTTCTGCGTCAATTTCACTCATGTTGAATTGTGATATTCATTGGAATTCTGTAAAATTGTTAGAATCTATTATATTGATTCATTGTGATATATTATATTGTTATTTGAGCATCGTATCATGAGATTTTAATATGGCACGGAGAATGGGCACCCGCCAATAGTCCAAAATTCGGATATGCTTAAGAATGCATAGGCACGGTGATGTAAGGCCTAGTGACTCATTGATGTGTTATTGAGAAATTAATATTGATATGATGCCTAAGTATTACATTTGATTCGCATATGCGATTCGTAGTGTTGCGATTTATTCACTGTGCTAATTATTTTTTAGTATCTATTCCTGTCATATTGTGTACTTCCCCGTATTTTTTTTAGTTGGTAGGTTAGCGTGGATTGGGACGCTATGGGCTATTTTGGAGAAATGTTTTAGAACATGACTTGGAAGATTTATTTTTTTATGTATAAACTAGTGGCGTAATTATAGTTGGAGAATTGTGTATTTTGAGAGAAACATTACTGTAATCACTATTGTGTAAATAGAAGAATTGTGGATGCGCGCGCGGTGTTACAGATGGTATCAGAGATTAGGTATACGACAACCCTCGGGTCTTGAGTTTTGGGTCTAGCATGCGGCTTAGATATGTTTTCTTTGGAGATAGATTTTTTTTGTGATAAGTCGTGTTAGTCATCGAGGTTAGATGAGAGGTATTTAAAGTTGATTTTGGAGACAAGATTTATTTTTGAAGATTATCAGTGTGGCCTGATTTTTTACTGTCATGCTTCGTCGAATTTCGAGGGCAAAATTCCTTGTTAGTGGGGAAGTATGTAACAACGCAGATTGTTAAATGGGCATTTTTAAAATTAATATTGGAATATTAAAAAAAATAAAAATAAAAATTTAATGATTTTTATTAAATAAATATGTTAGATATGATTTTAGAAGATAAAACGTCAAGCGGTATTGAAATCAGATTTAAAATGAAGTATTTATAAGGTTTTTAATTATTTTGCCTTATAGGCATTTTGTGGGGGAACTATCGGCAGATCTGTAGGGTCGATCGATTGACCCTGGGAGTCGATTGATCGACTATGCCCAGATTTTGAGTCGGCATCCTGCTTTTTAAGAGTTTGAATCCTTTCAAATTCTTTCTTTTCCCCTTATATATAGAAGTCGTGGGTGAGAGTTTTTAACCAACCTTTTATCAACTCCATTATGCAGTAACCCTTTATATTTCCTCTCCCCCTATATACAAACCCTAGCCCTTATTTTATTCAATGTTCAACCTTAGATTTAGAGGCCTATTTGGGGTTATCTCGTGTTGGGGCTAGAACGTGATTGGATTATTTTCGTGAGAGGAGCGTGATGGTACGATAAGATTTAGAATTTGAAATTTTTTGTCGATTCATGTGATGATTTTGAGGTACGGGACTTACACAATATGCTCCTAAATTCTCTCGAGAGTATACTGTTTGTTTTCTATGTCTATTGCACTCATGTTGAATTGTGATATTCATTGGAATCATGAAAAATTATTGGAATCTATTATATTGATTCATTGTGATATATTATATTGTGATTTGAGCATCATGTCATGAGATTTTAATATGGCACGGAGAATAGGCACCCGCCAGTAGTCCAAAATCCGGATATGCTTAAGAATGCATATGCACTGTGAGGCAAGGCCTGGTGACTCATTGATGTGTTGTTGAGAAATTAATATTGATATAATGCCTGAGTATTGCATTTGATTCGTATATGTGATTCACATTGTTGCGATTTATTCACCGTGCTAATTATTTTTGAGCATCTATTGTTGTCATATTGTGTACTTCCCTGTATTTTCTTTTAGTTGGAAGGTTAGCGTGGATTGGGACGCTATGAGCTATTTTGGAGAATTATTTTAGAGCATTACTTGGAAGATTTATTTTTTTGATGTATAAACTAGTGGTGTAATTATAGTTGGAGAATTGTGTATTTCGAGAGAAACATTATTGTAATCGCTATTGTGGAAATAGAAGAATCGTGGATATGTTGTATTTAAATTGTTGACATTTAGATGCTCTATACTCGTTATTGATGGTTTTAGTTTAGTTTTATCGTAGTATCACGCCGCGTGCCTTTTTCAGGCGCGCGGATTAGTCTTTCAAGATTTTATATTCCCACCTCGAGAGAGGGTGAATAAGTTTTTAGTGAAAATACTAAATTGGAATTACAATATTTATTTACTAATTAAACTAGAGATAAACAATCTTTAAATGGTAATGTATTTCTAATTTTTAAACTCTAAAGCTTAATTTTTAATGGTTGAAAATAATTTTAGTACATTTCTCCTTGGGAGTGATTAACTAGAAAATTTTTAAATATGATTTTTATAGAGTTTGTGAAATTTTTAATATTAATCTTGTAAAAAACAATGTTTAAAACTCACATTTGCAATGGAAATTGATTTTTGGATTTAAATATATCTTGTGAAATTTCAAATAGATAAACTAATAAATTAAAATAAATTGACTAAGTGGTTATTTTTAATCCCTTAAATTATCACATATTTGTGTACATCTCGTATCTCTCTCACTTTTTTATTTCATTTATTAGTTAGTTTGGTTTTAATTTTATCATAATCAATTAGTAGAATATCTTTTGAAAATTATTTTTATTTGTTGCGTGCCATACTAAAAAGATGGATTGATACCCCTTACTTGCCACTATATGTGCTTTTTAGTGTATTGTACATGTTTAAAGTGTTATCGAATGAAGAGGTTATCAATAACGACACAACATCAAATCTTTTCATCACCAAGGCGTGGAATTCCAAATAAAGGCAACTGTTGCACACTTTTGTGATTGGTATTTATCGTACAATGAACTTCCTCGATTCATGGTTATACTCCGACATTACAATCAAGGAACCTTCGTTGAGCTAGTGTCCCATAACCTATTGGTAAGGAGATGTTTTGCAAACTTCTTTGCATTCTCAGTTTCGAATAAGTATTTGTTCATTTTCAACCTGTAAGAAGCAATAACGGCACCCACCTTCATGGTAAATATAGGTAAAATATTTATTTCCATGAGCTCGGACGGTAATAGCCATGTATTTCCACTAGCATTCATGATAGTGGGCGAAGAGAATAAAAATAAACGAATTTGAATTTTATACCATATTAAGTTTCTGATCATTATAGGGATCTATAATATCTATTTGATTCTGACCGGTATGACAGAATAAAGGTTGTTATGGGTGAGCAACAACACTTGTATGGGTGGTGGAAGGCAAAGATGATAGGTATATGTATTGCTTATATCACATTCTTAGTAACTTTTGACCCTTTGATGGCTATTGTGAATGGCTAAAAAAATAAATTTGAGACATGATGTTAGTAACGAGGTACTTGGATAAAAGGCTCCACTATGGTTCAGTAACCCGACCACAAAATTTTGACAAGGGTCGATGAAAATCCAAATTACACAACATTAATTGATGAGTACACGATTCTCATTCGACACAGGGTCTTACTTTTTATGTATCAATGTCAATTTAAAATAATGCATTTAGACTTTCATATTTCTCATTTTGAAATAATTTTATCTTTATTAACCATTCAAAGTCACATATAGTCGTTATCCTCTTAATTATTTAAAAAATAGAGAACTATAAATCACCCTTTCGTTAATAGTTGTAAACATGTCAATCCACACTAAAAATGATAATATATATTAGCCCTCATATGGGTATCTATCTGTTACATCTCTTCCCAGTCTTGTATGATTAAGATATCACCATGAAATGAGGAGTGGACTGTTAAGAATGTAAAAGACCATATAACCATTAATGATTCACATGTTCAGATTTGATTTCACCCCATATTCAAATCATTAAGATGTACTTGATGCACTTTTTTACACCAAACAAATTGAAGGGTGAAGATATCACTTGTTCAGATGAGTTAGAAGAAGAGAGACATAATCATTTGAAGAGGAGAATACAAAGTTAAAGCAGGAGTCCAGTCAAGTTATAATCATAAGAAAAAGGGTAATAACTTGTCCAAGAAGGGGGGGGGGGGGGAGTAAGAATATAAGAAGTAATACCCCTCACAAGCAGAGTGAATTATAAAGTATATCTAGGACAATAATATTAATATTATTTGCTTAGTATATGTGAAGTTTCTAAGGAGAAATATTGAAAGTGTGAAAAATAATTGTTTCTATGACTTGATTTTATTATATAACACTCCAATTATTGGTCCAGGGAGAATATCGATTGCTTGGAAGCCTAATATTTCTTAATTCCATGATATTAATAGCATGCACAAGCTCTAACTGTAAAAGTGAAAGTTAATGGTACTAATAATACCTTCATTTTTACCGGTGTATGTGGTGATAATGACATGGGGCTTAAAACGATTTTTGGAGATACTTGGAAATATCAGCAAATCAATTGGCTAATCATGCTTGGCTTCTAGTTGGGGATTTAAATAATTTTCATTTTGATAATGATAGGGTGGGGGAGAGGGGATAGATTGTAATGAGAAAAATGACTTGAATGAATGTATCACAAAAATGATGGTGGATGAATTTACTGTTAAAGGCTACTGGTATACATGGACAACGGTGGAGTAGGAACAACAAATATACGTAGTAAAATTTATAGATCCCTTCATAATGGCAAATGGTTGCATCAATATATGGAAAGTGAGGTGTGTAAAGATCTTCCAAGTGTGTCTGATCATTCCCTTATAGTAGTCTCAATTAATCTTCATAGGGAGAAAGTAAATAGGTTGTTTGAATTTTTTAATTTATAGATGAAAAATATATATTTCAAGACTATACTACAAAAGGCTAGGAAATTCAGATTAATGGGAGTCATATTCTTAAGATTTCTAAGTGGTTGGATATTTTTAAAAAGGATTTCAAGAATATTATAATAAATTTTATTATAATATCTCAATCAGAGTCATGGAAGCTAGCTAAACAATATGCTCACATATCTAATAGATAATACTAGAGATGAGAACCTTATTGAAGCTAGATAGGCTTGTTATCTGGACTACTTGGTAATAAGAGATATAGAAGAAGATTTTTTAAGGAAAAAATCGAGGATCCTTTGGTTGGAGGAAGGTGATTAAAATGCTGCTTTTTTCACAAGAAAGTTAAAGGGTCATAATAGTGAAAGAAAATTGTTTATGTTAGGGTGACAATGTAACTCACTCGATGCAATAAAGAATAATATGAAGTGATGATAACAAATAGATATTAATGAAGAGTATACACAAGGTATACGTGGTTCGGTCTTATTGTTCTATGCCCACGGGGCGAAGGGAGAGGGGGAGGATTTTTATTATCTTAAGAATTACAATGATTACATGTAAATCAACTGACTTCACCTCCCACTCCTACACTGGCTTGGGTTTACATACTAGCCTTACATCACGAGTCCTATTATTTTGTTCCCACTACCTAAAGGACCAGTTTATATCATGGTACACGTGGTTTGCCTTGAGAAACCTTCACGTTTTATGTTTCCTATTCACCAGGTGAGCGAAATGTCTTCATAAGGAATGTGCATGGTATTTGAATTAATGGCTAGATAAATGAGTCTCCAATAGTGAACATTTGATCAAAGAGGGTGAGGAGGGTGTTCGGTGGAACTCTCATATGAAATACATTCATAAGATCCAATTGAAAAACTCACTCATCAGTTGCCCCAGGCTCTTTGTGTTCATGGGGATCGATCGAAGAGTCTTGATCAGGGAATCTAATTATTTGATGTGTTTAGTGCCACTAGAAGCACCTGGATATTATGCTTATATGATTACTCGCTTGATGATTGGGTTTTATATTGATGTGATAGACTATTTGATGTTTTATGTTTTCTTAATGCGCAATACCGTTTAGGTTTTGTACTGAATTGATTACAATTTCGACGACATGCATGTTTCCAATGTGCACATGGGCACACATATTTTTCCTTCACACATTGACTATGCATGCCTCTCACTAATCGTTGAGATCCATTAGACTTAAAAGAATCTAGGTGTTTAATTCGAACAGTCCTTTCCCCCGTTGGTATAAAAATTCATTTCCTTCATTTTTGTAACTTTCGCACCCTTTGAATTCTCAATGCATAAGTGTTTTTTCTCATTGTCCCCTTAATACCTCTTCTACAAACTTATTCTATTCTTATGCACGCTAAATTTTCATAAGGTTATAACTCCTTCAACACTGAGTCTTTTGAGCGCATCATCATAATCATAATTTCCATTTTGTGGTAGTCCTTCCTTCTCTATTCTTTCAAAATTTTCAAATTTGGCATCACATAGCCTAGATTTTATCTTCGGTTTCACTAGAATTGGTACATTTTTAGCTAACTTCCCTGACAAAAACTCCCTGTTGTCTGATTTCATTTCCTTTGAGTCCCCTAAACTAATACATTACCTGGCTTCAATATTACAGTTATAATCTTAGACTGACCCACTTCGAGAGACGTAAACGTCAACAACGTTTGACAAATATTATTTAGATAATAGATGATTTTGGACCAAAGAACAATGAAAAGAGAGATTCCATACATAGGTCCTATTCGCTTGTCACTGATAGGCCTGAACAATCGATTAAAGGTCAAAACACCATTTATGGCATTAGTCAAGTAAACCCTCCCACTGTTAGATCTGTTAGCTCAATAAATAACCCTCCGAGCACTTAAGAGACGGTAAATATATTATATGAATAGATGACTAATGAATGGGGATAATATCTTTATCTCCTTAGTTTTTTTTTCAATTCATGCCTTCAACGAGACCGATCGGGCCTTAAACCCATAGGAGGGAGAAGTGTGTTTTTATGAACACTGTTTCCAAATCGGACTTGGGATTCCTCTATCAAAACCCATTCACAATGTACTTTCCATCATTAATACAACTCCATTCCAACTAATATTGAACGTGTGGATAATCCTTATTGGTTCCATATTTGTTTTGATAATCTATTCGGAGCAAAAAACTCAATAAATGTGGTTAAATTCTTAATGGTATACCATTCGTCAGCTTCTCAAGGGGTAGTATACCTTTTCTTACCGCAATAGGAATGTAGGTTTAATCACCATCCTTACATCTTCTAACCATGACTGGCGGAATATCTTCCTCTTCATTCATGGACATGGGCAAGTTCACCATTTCACTAGTCTAGAATAAACCAGACCTGAGCGAGTTTTTTACTTTTGTGGTTATTCTTTTACTTTTGATGAACTGTTGATGCTAATGATTTTCCCTTTATTTGTATAAATTTTCAACGAATTACTAGACATCTCTGAGGAGAGGCAAGAAAGGGTTTAACAAGCCTTGGAGAAACCTTATCCATTTAAAGAGTTAAGCAATCTACAGAAGTTGAGGGGACCTGGATTTATAGAGAGAGGTGAGGAGGTTCTTAATCGAGACGCCTCTCATTTCTAAGAACAATTGAAGAGGGCCATATACTTCTCGCCTTTTACATGTCTTATTTTTTGAGGTCATCAGGTATGATCAGTCACACTTTGAGTCTTCAATCTTAATTTTACACTTATTTGAGAACCAATGATCTTTTTCCAGCTAGCAGTGCCATATTTCATGTTGTATTTTGTGTAGCTTTTTAGAGGGCTTACCAAGTTCCAAATTCCCCTCAGCCCACCATTCTAGCTATCTAGCCTGCCTTGCAATCTTTTTCCCCCATTGTTACCAATCAAACCCCTATAGGTTATAACTTGTGGTCTAATATTATTGAGACCTACCACCAAGTGGTGGACGTTCAGGGGACTTCTTCTTTTTAACTTATGGAAGACCAATATTTGGAGAAAAAGGTGAGAAAATTCCTCTTAATGAACAAAGTATGCCTACCTCTACCCGTCGAAGGCTTATCATAATAGAAGGCCCTGTTAATATTGAGGAAAAAGGGTAGACCTGATCGTTTTCATTATCAGGATATTGGGCTAGATTAGCCATTATTTCAGCCAGATCTTGGACATTTGGAGGAGTGGATGGATTTGGGGGGTTTCCAGCATTTCGATTACTGGATTCAGGATTATCGGCCATTGATGATGAAGAATTTTGGTGAAACACGATAATTACAGTCGATTCCCACAGACGGCGCCAATCTGTTGATGTAAAAAACTAGATTTGACCTAATTATTTAATCACAGATAAAAATAAACAAGACAAAAGATTTTTAAAGTGGTTCAGTCTTGAAAGAATGGTCTACGTCTACTGTTTGTGTTATTGCTGACTGTTTGCAGAATTCTCGATAATGGGTTTACCAAGAAATTTTGAGTCCCCTGCTAATGAGGAGGTTATAATGTATTTATAGCCTTGAGGCGGTACAAATGAAAGAATAATACACAGCTGTCCAATAGGTGTGTGGGTCTGTGTGATAATAATGAGAATTTAATGCGCAGTCATTCTCTTAATTATCCGAATATGAATGCTCTGTACGAGATGCAGCTCAGACCGCCTAAGCTACTTGGACCGCCTAAGTATCCCGGTATTCATGAATTTCTCGGTATAATAGAGTTCCTCGGAGAACACTTGTTGCTCGGAGCGCCTGAGTTGATCGGGGAGGTTGAGTTCCTCGGAGTCAAGGTGTTGTTCAAAAAGTGTTTGCGAGCGCCATGTAGATTGACACGTGTCTCCACATAATTGGTCCACGTCAGCAGAATAAATTTAGTATCAACAATTTTTAAAATATTAAACTAAGAAAAGAATGTCAAATTTCATGAACATCGAAGCATCCTTATAAATAAAACCATTCATAACTGAAAAATTCATGTCAATTGTCATCTTCATCCATGTCAGTATCATAATCATCACTTTCAATATCATAATCATCACTGGTCTCCTCATTTTCATCACTTTCATTTATATCACTCTCATTAGCTTCCTTGTCCGCCTCTAAATAGTATCCACAAGTCTCTGTCTCATAAACATCCTCATCACTACAATCCTCATCAATATCAACACGAATATCATCACCGCCATATATATCAACTATGTTGTCAACAGTTGTTCCCTCCACATCATCCCTAACCCATGTAATATCCCCATCATAGTTGATTAGAGTGTCATCCAGTTGTTGGATGTTGTACGGCTCAACTTCTGCGTCTATTATGTCACCTCCATAAGTATCTTTACCATACATGTCATACAAATCTCTCGGTGTCATCTTCACGACAACTTGCCAATCTTCTTCAATCGGGTCTAGCACATACCAAATTTGTTTGGCCTGAGATGCTAATATAAACGGTTCATCTGACAGTCGATTATGCTTGTATAGTGAATGTTTGAAGTTCGCTAATGATAGTACAAGTATAGCACCCTGCCGTGGCAGTACTTCTACAATCGCGTTTAGGCCATACAGGCCGCGACCGGTACCTCACTCAAGGCGCTGCCAGAACACCTATAGGGCGCCGTCAGAACTCCTATAGGGTGCGGCCCTCTCCATCAGAGGCCATGGCACCCCAGCTTAGGGTCTGCGGTCCCCCTCCAATATCTCAGCGCTGCTACTCTGTGGGCCGCACGCCCTCATCCACATCTACTGCAGACTTGGTATACGCCATGTGCTCAGGGCACGTGACTCAAATCACTTCCTCATAAATAGAGGACCACACCTGGAAAAGAGAGGGGAGGTTCCACACACACCTGAGGCACCAATATACAGATTCTCTCTATATCACCCCAACATAAGCTTTGGAGGTCCAGAATCTGCATCACAGCCACCTCACGGGCTCACCGGAATCTCCAATACTGTCATGTACTCTCCTTTATTCTCATACTTGTACGCCTCTATAGGCACGATTATATTGTATAATGCAATGCACATAATGAGAATGGATCAACGCAGTGGACGTAGGCCTATTTTAGAGGCTGAACCACTCTATACCTTGTCTTCTCTCTGTTTGCTTGCTTTACTTGTTTAACACACACATATAGCTTTTGATCTGCTGATATGAGAACGCCCTATGGTCGATTTCCCGTATCATCAGTTTGGCACCGTCTATGGGAAAGAGATATTTCAACCTTGTTTCTCTGCATATATGAGTTATTCAAACACCTTATTCGATCCCTGGGGGTCCTTTAGATCATCTCCTCACGGGTCGGTTACTGGTTATTGGACTCCGCATCATATTCACACCCTTAAGTGGGTATTTCTTATATCCAGATATACTCCATCTTATGGCTTTAGATCTATTTTGCATACCCCTGTGATATCATTCTATCTAGCTAGTATTGAAAAGCATGACGGGCTTTTGCCTAAAAAAGATGAATGATTAGAGAGGGATTGTATCTACTCCTTTTTTGCTGTTCTTGGCCTATGATCTTGGGTTTATCATTGAAACTGTGCCGTGTTGTGCACCGAGAGGTTATTTACTCATGGACAAACCCTAGTAGGTGTGCTCTTCATAAGTTTCGGGAGAGAAACTCAGTTCCCGAGCTTCAGGTTTGGGATTGCTCCTTGCTGCCTAGGAGGGGATGCGACCAGATAGTAAATATGTCTTATGGCCGTGGCCTCCACTAGGGTAGCTGTTACAAAAGCTTCAAACGTTGAGGAGCGTAATCAGTTGGGCTCTAGCTCTGCCATGGTGTATCATATGAGGCTGCGGCAGTGCATCTTACTACGTGCCTTATGGCCGCGATCGCGGTGCCCCGTAGCAGTGAAAATGCTGCATCCCCATTTCCTACTTGATTACTTCAGTATCTCTGAGATTTCTCACTTCTATTAGTTTGTTCTCAGATTATATATATACTTTGTAAAGACTAACAAAAGCAGAGATGGAAGGAAAATCCAGCCGGAGTGCAGAAGTCAAGGATGAGATTGTGCAACTATACAATCACCTTAATCACCTCTATGACAGCCACACCTCACTTCAGACCCAGGTCAATTTTCTCACTCAGAGGGTGCTAATGCTGGAGGCCGCGGCATCTAAAAACATAGGCGCGGAAGTGGAGGAAATAGCAAAGCCAGCCATGCCTGCCGCGACAGTAAATGAAACCGCGAAATCAACCGTCAGAGGTCAAAAAAGGCAGAAAAAGTCGGGTGTCTATACCCAGTTGAGCCTCCCGATTGAAGAGATCTTGGAATTCATCAAAGGGGACAAGATTTTGAGGTTGCCAAAAAAATTGAGAGCTCCACCCCACAAGAGGAACAAAGCTACCTGGTGCAAATTCCATCAGGACCATGGCCATGACACAGAGCAATGCTATGCTCTGAAGGATGAAGTTGAAAGGCTAATTGGGCAGGGGATGCTGCAGCGATTCCTGAAGAATGCATAAGAGATTAAGCCAGACCTGGCAGAGGTTGCATGCCGCATCTCATCCTTATTCTTTCTAATTTCAACTATTTCTGTTTATGTTTTATGAAGCTCACTGTAGCCTTAATACTCAAGACTTTATGTTTTGTTAACAAAGTCATTAGCTGCAGCATACATATATAAATATATGAACTAGCAAGTTTAGCTATATCTGATATTTCTCTTGATTTCATAACCTGCTATCTCACAAAAGACCTTTTGTCTCAAACAGATTTCAGAGGAAATATAACAAAATTATCTCGAAGGATTATTCTACTTCGGGATGCACTTATGGATGGGTTACTACCTTCATTAGCTCAAAAGTTCCCCTCGTAATGTGCAACTACATCTTATCATATGATGACCATATTCTCAAAAGCATCTGAGGATTCAAGGAGCTTTTATTAGCCACCATGGCCTACAATGCTAATTCTCTGCTCTCGGAGTGCGACATTAGCCACGGGGGCTTATAATGCCCGTTCTTAGTTTTTGGGACGCGTCATCGAGCCAGGAGGCTTATAATATCTAGCCAGGGATGGCTTTATACATATCATTAGCTGTGGGTGGCTTAATAACATAACCCAGCCTGGAGAGGCTTGATAGTGTCTCGCATATTAGCTGTGGGTGGCTTAATAAGATAACCCAGCCTGGAGAGGCTTGATAGTGTCTCGCATATTAGCTGTGGGTGGCTTAATAACATAACCCAGCCTGGAGAGGCTTGATAGTGTCTCGCATATTAGCTGTGGGTGGCTTAATAACATAACCCAGCCTGGAGAGGCTTGATAGTGTTTCGCATATTAGATGTGGGTGGCTTAATAACATAACCCAGCCTGGAGAGGCTTGATAGCGTCTCGCATATTAGGGCTTGGTGACACGACCCAGCTCGAGAAGACTTGGAAACACCAACATATGTCTACGGAGGAACCTTGTTCAGGAACCCGAAGTCCGCCGCAGACCACCGATACGGTTGCAGAGCTCCGGGAGCCATCCATTCATGAAAGTGCTACGACACTTATATCTTGAAGCTCGCTACATGCTCCATGTGGGTTATGGGATGACAAAAGATAAACGATTCAGAAAACCGGATGCGATGAAGGCAGCCTGACCCCATGCAATCAGGAAGTCCCAGCCTTAAAATCAAGGCCGCGGCAGTCAAGTGGAGATATTTGCACGACGCGGTATAATGAAGGGCCACGGCTTGTACGCAGCTGCCTTGATGATTCAACACAATTTGTGTGGGCGCAGACATTGACAGAAAATCAAACGACGAAGTCAACCTCTCTTCGCGGACTTGAAATGTGATGTCCATCGAGACGCGAGCGCATCTTCAATAATGAGGCAGTAACATGCAACCATTCATTATAGTAGGCAATGTAAAATATGCAATATAGAAAAGCAAGGAATATTAAGCAGTCAATCAGTGATAAAAATATGGCCGCAACCTTTGTATTAATAGCCATAGATTACAGAATGGAGGACGCAGCCACAACAAAAGTTTAAGATTACAAAAAGGAGGGACGCAGCCCTATATTGATGCAATAGAAATTAAGAATTTAGGAGGCTGCGTCATCATCATCATCATCAACCTCTTCTCCTCCCGCGGCAGTATCTGTCTCTCCGTCCTCAGCCGCTGCCTCTTCCTCTGCCCTAAGCCTTTCTCTCTCTTCTGCCGCGGCCTTAAGCTCAACAATGCTCTCTTGATGCTCGGCATCACTTAACTTCCAGGAAAGGACCTCCTCCTTGGCCTCAGGTAACCTCTTAATAAACCTTTGCCACAGCTCTTGGTAGCCGCGGAGGTATGCCCTGTTGTTAATGAGGAAGAAATCCTTGGAGCCTTTGAATGACTCCACGGCATGATCTATGGCTAGCTGGAGGGCGTTGCCATGATCAACTTCCAACTTTTGTATTGCCGCGGCGTGAGCTTCATCCTTCTGAGCAGACTTGGCTTCTAACTCTTGATATTTCTGCTGGAGGAGGGCGAGCTTGGTATTTGTAATCTCTTCAACACGGGCGGCTTCGGCTGTCTGGGCCTGTGAGGATTTCAGAGATTCCGCGACTTGATTAAAATTCTCCTCCGCTTCCTCTCTGGCCTTGTTGGCCTTCTCCAAGTCCATATGGGCTGCCTGGAGGGCCGCGACAGCGGACTTTTTACCTACCTCAAAAGAAGAGGTCCGTGCAGACTGCAAGTCCGCGGCATGAGCACTCTTCTCGGCCTCTTTCAGCCTATACAAAGCCTCATACTTCCTCTTCTGGACCACAATCACATCATCGGCCTATATGAAATAAAAGGCGTTAGCAAAAGTATAGAAAAATATGAGATGCAAAGTTAAATGACTAGTACGTACCCTCAGAAGGCTGTGGAGGCCACAGTCCTCCAGATCTTCATGATCTTCTCCAACCAGCCTGTCAAGGTCCGCGGCATCCAAGGCTCGCTTCATTCTCCGCGCAGCCTTCGCAGTAGTGTCCCAGGAAGAACTGGGGTCAGGCTGCCTTAATTGAGGCCTTGGTCTATCGTTTGGCCCGGACTCTCTGCGGAGTTGGGGAGGTGGCAAGTTCGCGTTAACCGCCACTACAGTTGGCGGTGGAGGAGAGGATAATCGAAGGGGGACTTCAACTGACATCAGTCCAGCCGTGACCAAATTTTCCCCTATGTCGTCATCGAAGTGTTCATGATGCGCAGGGTTTTCATCATTAACCACCTGATCCGCGGCAGGATCAGTGGCCTTATCTCCAGAGGGGACCGCGACAGATCCCTTGGCCTTGGACCTCTTCCTCTTCCTGCTTCGCGCAGTATTATTCAGGACGACCGCGTCCTCATCCATCTCTGCCAGCTGCGCAGCCAGCAACTCCCTATCAACTTCCTCACCTAAAAAAGAGGAGCAACTGTAAACACAAGTATTTGAACAAAAATTGCAGAAACATTTTATACTCCGCGGAATATTAGTGTTACCTTTCGCGGCCATTTGCTGGGGAATTGACTTATTGGGGAAGAAACCTGCTTCGAATATGCTCGCTAATGTAACTAGTGTGCTGAACTTCTTGTGTTCAGCAGGTACCGCCAATGCCTCAGCAACCCTCTTTTCTTGCCTTTTGTTTAAAGTCAAGTTATCAAGGACAAAAGAAGAATAAATCCAAAGGTTAGCAGATATTTAACAAAATATGCGGAAGGGACGCGTACATTTAAAAATTACCTAGTTTGGAGGGAGTTCCCCATTGCCGCGGCATTTGAAACGACTTTTCCCTCTCATTCTCTTCAGGGTGGAACTCCCACCCTTCTCCATAAATGTAGAAGTACTTTCCTTTCCAATTTTTTATACTGGTCGGCCTCCCAGTATAAAGGGTTTCATTCTTGTCGCGGAGTGAAAAGTAGTAGTATTCTGCGAACTTTACGGAGTTCTCTTTTGGGCGGTAGAAATTAAAGAACTCCGCGGGAGTAATGTCATTTTTGAACAAATTCTCCCAAAGAACGACCGCGGCAAGAACAACTCTCCAACTGTTGGGATCTAACTGGGCTGGGGCCAGTTTCATTGTCTGGAAAAGACGACGGATAGGAACTGGGACAGGTAGCCACAGCCCGTAAATGAACGCGTGCAGGGGGAAGCAAATTCCGTCATCAGATAGAACCGTGCAAGGTCTTTGGTTCGCGAAAGGGGCTGAACACGTCAAATCTTCTGGAAATTCGAAGGCCTCAGCCACCTGCTCAACCCAATTTTGGGTCATTAAGCTGCAGATACCAAGCGCGGCCAAGGGTCTCTCAGCCCTCCCTGATGTACCTCCAGGCTTATTTCTAGCAGCCGCGGTAATATCTTCTTCACCCATGGGATGGGTACTTGAGTTGGCTTCGTCTTCCATCAGCGGAGATTGGAAGGCCTTCCCAGATGCGGAGTCCACGGAGTCTGAGTCGAGTCTGATGCAGTTCGGGCAATCTTTTAATATGCAAGGGCCTATTGACCTTAGAGGATGCACGGAAGAAATTTCATGAGGAGAGGCCCCAAAATGCTTCGCCCAAAAGCCTCTCAAAAACTCGTCTGGGTCAAAGTTCATATGGCTGCAGCGGTACCTGAAAAGCAGAGTCCGCAGTTAGGCGCCGCAGCCATGATGGTTTGGAAAAGACCAAGAAGCCGCGAAAAGATTATTTACATGAATTGCCAACTATTGATTGAACCTAAAAGGGTGACCATCTAACCCTCCATATCAAAGGGCGCGACCCTCATATAACCAAGGAGGATAAATCAGCCTAAAGGTCCTAAGCCAGCCTACTAAACGCCGCGATTTGGTTCTAGAACGGGGTTCAACATTACTGGTATTTTTTTATAAATCCGCGGCCTCTCCCTCCAACAAATAAATGTCCACCGTCATTTTTAAGATGTCTGCAGTTATCTACTCTTGTTTTCAAAAGGGAAATCGCAGATTTTAAAAGACCGCGACCGACGACCACAGTATGCCACAAGGACCAAAATGGGAATAGATTAAAGTTGGGGCATCATGCCTCAGCTTTACTCTTAAAACAGTTGATGTATATAACGTTTAATCGTTTTAAAGATCAAAATTCGCAAAATATGAAGAACTTGGTGAAAAGCATCAAGAACAACAAGAACAGTTATATGATTTTCATGGCATCTCAAGGATCCTAACAATTATCAAACTTAGGTCTCAGTTCAGCATATGAAGATTTATCCTAGCAATTATTGAGGTACTCAGCATTCATGTGTTCAATTCTGAGGGAATAAGCAGATTTTAAATTGAAGCCCTAGATTCCTATCAAACAGCTAGAGTTTGTTCATGAAGATTAGAAATAGGTCTGGTGTACGATTCAGATGTTCGATTATTAAAAAACTGGAAAGAAATGCAAACTATGAAGTCTATTGATCGAAAGATTACCTGGAAATGAAGAAATCTGTGATGCTCAGCCTCACACCACCTTGGAAACAACACACGCAGCTTCAAACCACTTTGGAAGGCTGCCGGAAAATGCTTGAGAAAGGAAGAACAAGATTTTCCCTCAATTTGCTCTCAAAAGTTTTAGAAATGTAATGAAGTCCACGGCCAGAAACAATTTATATAAGGGAGCGCGGAAGATGAATCGTCGCTTTGGAAGCACCGCGGCACCTAGGCTACTTAGCCGCAGTCCCAATGTATCTCCCTTGGCACTACGACTTGGGGGCTTATTGATAGTACAAGTATAGCACCCTGTCGTGGCAGTACTTTTACAATCGCATTCAGGCCATACAGGCCGCGGCCGATACCTCACTCAAGGCGCTGCCAGAACACCTATAGGGTGCGTCCCTCTCCATCAGAGGCCGCGGCACCCCAGCTTAGGGTCCGCGGTCCCCCTCCAACAGCTCAACGCTGTTACTCTGTGGGCCACACGCCCTCATCCACATCTAATGCAGACTTGGTATACGCCATGTGCTCAGGGCACGTGACTCAACTCACTTCCTCATAAATAGAGGACCACACCTGGAAAAGAGAGGGGAGGTTCCACACACACCTGAGGCACCACAATATAGATTCTCTCTACATCACCCCAACATAAGCTTTGGAGGTCTAGAATCTGCATCACAGCCACCGCATGGGCTCACCGGAATCTCCAATACTGTCATGTACTCTCCTTTATTCTCATACTTGTACGCCTCTATAGGCACGATTATATTGTATAATGCAACGCACATAATGAGAACGGAGCAACGCAGTGGACGTAGGCCTATTTTAGAGGCTGAACCACTCTATACCTTGTCTTCTCTCTGTTTGCTTGCTTTACTTGTTTAACACACACAAATAGCTTTTGATCTGCTGATATGAGAACGCCCTATGGTCGATTTCCCGTATCATCAGCTAATGTGACCTCAAAATCATCCTTTGTCGTCCCCGAATGAGTATCAACCCAATCACACTTGAATAGCATAAACTTGAAATCATTTGAATACCGTAATTCAAATATATCGGTTAATACTCCATAATATGTTACATCCCCCGAAACAGGTCGTTTGTCCTTTGCACTTGCAAAACTTTCGGTGGTGGCATCAAGCATAACTCCACTATTCTGAGTATTCAATCTTCTCTCACGCTGCTTTGTGCGAAACCTAAACCCATTTATAATATATCCCTTGTATCTCCTAGCCCATTGGGAGGGGCCTAAAGCCAAAATTGCAACTTCCTTTGACACCTCGCCCTCATTTAGATTCCGTACCTAAATTTTTTCATATGATTGAATAATAAAAATTAGATGTGTAAAAATTGAATGTGTTATTAACATATTAAAATGTGGTTACATATAAATACAAAAGATGACTTACATGATCCCCAAACCATTTGTGAAACGTTTCGTTGTGAATGAGGTTAATTTCGTAGTGTCCCACAAGAGGTCTCTCCTGTTTTAGCATTGTTATATGTATAAAACATGTATCCATAAATTGAATAGCGTAAATTGATATTTAATTACATAAAGTTTAAAATTCATTCAAATGTTATCTTACTCGTGAAAAGGCTGCACCGTGACGGAGTCAAATAACACGTACCGATGTGCTTGTGAAAATAAAGTGTCATCAAGCATAAATGCTACTCCTTTACCTAATGTACGACCTATTGAACTTCTGTTGTCATCAGCTTCATCATTTCGTAAAGGTCGATTTAACTTACTCTCAACATCACCCAGGTACCTCGCACAGAATGTCGTACATTCCTCTGCTAGGTATCCTTCAGCAATTGAACCTTCTGGACAACTTCGGTTACGAACATATTCTTTTAGTGTGAATAAAAACCTGTTCGTCATTGTAAAAAAATTAAAGTAGCATTTATATGCATTAATTTAGGTGACACAAACATAATGCATGCACGAAACGTACCTCTCGATGGGATACATCCATCAAAACTGTACTGGTCCAACAATCATTGCCTCCTCGGCTAAATGGATTGTCAAACGCTCCATAACATCGAAAAACTTTGGGGGGAAGATTTTCTCAAGATGACAAAGTGTAAGAGCAACACGATCTTGCAAATATTCACAGTCTTTGAAGGTCATTGTCTTTGAACAGAGATGCCGATAGAAATTACATAATTTAATCAAAGACCTTGCTACATTCGTAGGCAATGATTTTTTTACTGCTAGCGGGAGTAGTTGTTGCATTATGATATGATTATCGTGGCTCTGAAGTCCAGAAATATTTCGGTCTTTAATGTTTACACGCCGTGAAATATTAGATGCGTAACCATCTGGGACTTTGATATTCTTTAAAACCTTACAAAATATGTCTTTATCACTTTTACTTACTGTGAAGCATGCTGGTGGTAAATATACTTTGCTAGGCTTTTAGGGTGCAATTCTTTTCGAATACCCATGTTCTCAAGGTCTCGACGAGCCTTTATATTATCTTTTGATTTTCCATCAACATTTAACAATGTCCAAAGTATGTTATCGCACACATTTTTCTCTACATGCATAACATCAAGATTGTGACGAATCAAGTGATCCTTCCAGTACGGCAACTGAAAGAATATGCTTTTTTTCTTCCAATTTAGAGAACTATCATAATTCCCTTCACCATCGATACTCGTTTTTCTCTTCTTCGTCGCCGATGAGTGACTCTTCTAATTATTTCTTTCCATTGCCTCTAATTGCTCCAAGATATCATCCCCGGATACTTGAGTTGGCTTCACTTCTCTTTTAAATTTCGCATCAAAAGCAACGGTATCATTTATGAATTTATGCTTATGATCCAACCACCGACGATGGCCCATATAGCAAAATTTCTTCCCATTCTTTAACCACTGTGAACGAGTGTTCTTGTTGAAACAAGGACAAGCCAATCTCCCTTTTGTACTCTAACCTAACAAGTTTACATACCCAGGAAAGTCATTAATTGTCCACATTAATGCTGCACGCATACAAAACATTTTTTCAGTCGATGCTTCGTAAGTAAGTATTCCATCATTCCACAATTCCTTCAACTCGTCGATGAGAAGCTGCAAGTAAACATCAATTTTATTTCCTGGACTGTGTGGACCATCAATCAATGTAGATAGTATAAGATAAGGTTGTTTCATACACATCCACGGAGGCAAGTTGCATATCATCAAAATAGCGGGCCACGTGCTATGAGAAATGCTCATTGTTTTAAAAGGATTGAAGCCATCGGCTGCTAGTTCGAGGCTAATATTGCGCGAGTCACTGAAAAAATTTGGATTTTGTTGATCGAAGGTTTTCCATGCTTTAGAATTAGCGAGGTGCCTTAATATGCCGTCGTCATCATGTTCCTCTGCATGCCATCTCATGAGGGAGGATGTTTTCAATGACATAAATAATCTTTGAAGCCTTGGTTTCAGTGGAAAGTACCTAACAACCTTTGCGGGAATTTTTTGACCCCTAGCTTCTTCATCATCAGACTCACCCGAAAATTGCTTCCATCTTAATGTATGGCATACTATGCAATCCTCACGATCTTTGTTCTCTTTCCAATACAACATACAATCATTTGAACATGCATGAATTTTTTGATAATCAAACCCCAAATCATTAACTATCTTTCTTACTTGAGAGTATGAACCTGGCAATTTCACATCCTCCGGAAGTGCCTCTTTTAAGAATTGAAGCAATGCTGTAAACGACGTGTGGCTCCACTTATAAAGTGTTTTCATATGAAAGAGACGAACAATAAATGAAAGTGATGAGAAAGATTTGCAACCAGGGTACAACTCACGCTCCCCATCTTTTAATAACTTGAAAAATGTTGATGCATTTTCATCCATCCCATCATGGTCTTCACACGGGTCGTTACATTGCATACCCTCTTCACTTTGATTTCCGAATATATCATGTAGTATTCCACACATATCATCTCTTGTATTCAAGGCATTCACTTCATTCGCTCCACCAGTTCCCATTGTGTATGGAGCACCTTTTACGTGATAAATCCACCGAGTGTAATTCTTAACAAACCCATGTATGATGAGATGCTCATAAACAACTTCTCTTTTATGGCTAATGGTATTTCAACATTTCTTACACGGGCACTTGATCACTAGCTCGGGGTATTTATTGGCAAATGCAAAATCAAGAAACCCATTAACTCCTTTAATATAAGGTTGAGAAACTCTTGAAAATTCCATCCAACTCTTATCGCTATCCATTTGTAAAGATTGTTGATTACCTCACACTATCATAAAATTGTTGTTAGATTCATTAGTAAAAATTCATTAAAAAAAATACAATAAATAAACAAAATGTTAAACCATAAATCATTAATATACTCCTTCAAAACTATGTAAATTTACAAATAGTAAGACTTTAATTATAACACCATTTGGATATGGCCTAATATGAAAACTACAAATATTTAGTGATATAAAATGAAGAAATTTAGATGTATATAACTCCCTATTGTACAGGATCGCATCGATTTAGATGATTAAAATAATACTAATCAATTAAAACAAGGGTGTAAGAGTTACACAAAGATGATATCATAGGGAGTGATTTAGATTTACGTTTAACTGGACTTTTTTAACCAATTGAAATAGATGAAAGAGTGAAAAAAATTGGTAGTTACCAAGAACAGATGAACAACTAAATATGCTAGGTCGTGGATAAATCATATCTTGTATATACTTCATTTAATTATATAAATAGAAGCAAAAAAACAGTAACGACTAAGAAACAAGACCACTGTAAACAATAATATTAATATAACAATGAATTCAATTTTCCTACAAATTTTGTACTTTGACATTCTCAACATTCAAAGCAACAATTCTAGATATTTGATTAAAAAATACAAAAATTCCATAAAAGTGGTCATTAAAAATAAGTAC
This sequence comes from Sambucus nigra, assembly GCA_949130495.1. Taxonomy (NCBI): domain Eukaryota; kingdom Viridiplantae; phylum Streptophyta; class Magnoliopsida; order Dipsacales; family Adoxaceae; genus Sambucus; species Sambucus nigra. The sequence goes on along the minus strand of OX422210.1, from coordinate 414,686,710 downwards.
AAATTTCACCAAACTTGAACCAAAACAGTAGTGAATTGTCTAATTTTGATTGATAACAAAAAAATTAAAAAACGGATTGAATGATATTCAAGCCATTTACCCAAAAACAAATCTAAAATAAGCCACCAAAGGTTCAAACTAGGGGTGAAAATTTTAGAAACGACACGAAAATCCCCGAAATTGACACGATGTTTCGTGTTCGAATTGTGTTTTTTTACACGAAGTCGTGTCGTGTCGTGTTCGTGTCATAATTATGAGTTGTGTCATGTCGTGTTATCGTGTTATATAGGCGTGAAATTTAAGAAATTCTGGTTGTCGTGTTGTGTCGTGCCATGTTATTTTTTATTCGGGTCGTATTAGTGTCAACTAAAAAAAACACGAATTCGTGTCGTGTCGTGTTCGTGTCCGAAAAAACCTTGTTGTGTCGGCCCAAAACACGACCCGTTTTTGAATTTTCACCCCTAGTTCAAACACAAATACACTCAAACAATAGCAATTATTTATCAGGAGATTATATCTAAGCATATGAGATATATAGATTGATTTGAAACTACCCAAATGCAATTCTTTACAAACTTAACAAAAAATCAATAGAAAACTCACAAAAAAAATCGCTAGCTCACACACATATCAATTAAATAATTGTGTATAAAAAAATCTCAAGCTCACACACATATCAATTAATTTGTGTTTTGGATTCATGGTATATATATCTGGCATCATCACAATTTAATGTTTAAATAATAAAAAATAACAGTATAATCAAAACCAATTGTACTGACCAAAATAGATTAAAAAAAAGAACAACAATGATCCAAGAACAGGTCCGACAGATCCAATATGGGTTTTGATATACCTATACAAAAAAATATACCGAAAAAAACGCAGCTAACCCAACAAGAACAGGTCCGATTCAGGTCTTTGATATACCGAAACAAAAAAATATACCGAAAACAAGAAAAACACAACTTACCTACCAGAACAGGTCCGAGTCTTCAAAGAACAAGGTTTTAACTTGGAACGTGGTATTTTTGGGAAGGATTGAGGATTATTAGGTCAAACTAATTGAGGGGAGAGAGTTTTGAGAAGGATTAGAATTGGTGGAGATTCATGAAGAGGCGTGATGGGAGAGATTGTTAGAGGTTTTAGCTTGGAACGTGGGTGTTTTTTTCTAACAAAATACGAACACCTGCCAAAAACTAAAAAGTGATGTTTTTTTCTCTAATTTTAGTGGCATTTATTATGAAATGCCTACAAAATACCACATTTATTCTAGCATTAATTAAAAAATGCTATATTTATGCGGCACATCAATATAAATGCTGTGAATTTTCAATATTTATAAATAAATGCTGGTAAAAAGAAAATTCTCAGTATTTTTAAATAATACCGAGAAAAAAGTGCCGGAAAAAAAATAGTTTTCTTGTAGTGTTCATGGAGTAAAAATGGTAGAAAATATTATTGTTGCGTATTTTCTATTAAATCTGAAAACAACCACTTCATGGAGTAAGAATGCTAGAAAATATTATTGTGGTGTGTTTCCTTAATAAATCTGAAAATAGACATTTTTATGAAATAAAAATGTGATGATATTATTTTAGTGTCTTTCTAGTAAAAAGAAATAATAAATATTTTTTTAGGAGAAAAATGTAGAAAATGTTATTCTAGTTTATTTTATTGGAAAAGAAAATAATGGACATTTTTATGGAATGAAAATGTTATTCTAGTATGTTTTCTAGTAAAAGAAAGTAATGGACATTCTTATAGAATAAAAATATAAGGAATTATTATTCTTGTTAGAATAAAAGGAAAATGCATGTTTGTTGCAAATGGTATAAATTCTAGAATGACGTATGCTTAATCCACTCAATAGGATTTTAGTAATTCACATCCACTTTTTCGTGCGTATAAAATTGTAGTGTTTTGATAATAAATATATAAGCAAGTTTAAGGAAAGTTGTGTCGGGTCCAAACATCTAACGAGACAAATGGAGACTTTGGTCTTAAAAGAATGATTGAAAAATGGAAGTATATTATGTAAAGGTGTTATTTTACATGTTCGAAGCGTAAAAATGTAAAGTGTGGAAATTGGGTAATAGTGTGGTATTAAACAGGTGTTAAAATGGCTAAGCACTTAAATATTAAGTTGAAAACTTAATGACAATATTTGAGAAGTAACACTTGTTAAAGGACAAATTTACAAGTTTGGCGAATAAAGGTAAATTGGTAATCTACTTAAAGTGGGACATTTTATGGAATAAAAATATTAAAGGGTATATTTACACTAGTATATATGAAATGAATTAAGTTCTAAGCATGGATGATTTCAGTAAAATCATGGGTGTGGATAGGTGAATTAAAGAAGCAAATAAATAATCTTCCAAGTGTTAATGAAAAAAAATGGGGGGTTACGTCCGGATTTTTGCTTCGGTCGGGTAAGAGTATAAAAAAAAGTAGAATACTGTGGACATGTGTAAATGTTAAATACATTAATAAGGACTCGGATGCAACCGAAAATAAGAAAGAAGGGCACAGTGCCCTTTGGTGAAAATCCTTAAATCACTGGCCAGAGCACATGGTGCGCATAGCCGTCGGTGTGGAGCCTGTGTAAGTATGTAGTAAATGGTAACATGTTAGAAAATGGGTTGTGTGGTAAATGTGTTGATACAACCTAACTTGAATAAATGTATAATATTCTGATAAATGTGAAATGGACAAGTAAATGTGTAAACCTATTAATGTCCATAAGTTACAGTTAATGGTAAACTGACATGGGTAAATGGTGGGTAAGTAACTTAAGTTGCTAAACCCATGAATTGTATAAGTATGTATTGATAGGATTGAAATCATAAACTCGTGTGTTGAAATGGTACTTTTCAATGAGAATACCAAAGTATAATTAAGTCAATGAAAGGGGTTAAATTTCGGTAAATGAATGGTTTTAATAAAATCAAGTGTAATGGTTTTACGTGTTGAATCAGGTGAATTAAACAAAGTGAGAAATGCTAAGTATGAACAAAGGAAGTCTTTCCAAGATCGGGGTAAATAAATTTAGATGAGTAAATCTTTGGAAGTAATCGGTTAATGCATTGAATATGTATTTTCAAAGATATATCCATATATGTAGACACACATACACCCCCTATATATATATATATATATATGCATGTGATTGTAGCGTATGAGTATTCTTTATTGTTGTTCATTTATATACAGCTTGTATATTCCCATTGGGCATAGGCTCACACCCTCGCTTTGTTATAACAGGTTGGGTGCGGTTTCGTATTTTGAGGGTGTTATATAGATAAGTGTACTATATTCATTTTACGTTGGTAACTTTGTTTACTTAGACTTGGCATGCTCCCCATGGGTCCTACACGTAGTTTATCTTGAAATTAGATTCGCATGTTAAACAAGTGATACATTAACTTAAAATGAAACTGGACTAGCAACATTATCTATGTTGTTTCATTGCACTTTATACCTAATGACTCGATTCGAATCGTCCGAATTATGTCAATTACATACAAATTGACTCGATTGGAAATTTGTCCTTAGAAATCTCATCCTTTGCCTATTTCGGTAGAAAATCAAAATAAAAATCTTATGGGCTATCAAGCTCTCTAAAAAGACGCATTCCCCAACCCCAAAAAGAAAAAGTACAAATGCTCGATAGACTCACAAACATGAGTAGATTTTATTTTCTTGAAAAACTTTACCGCATTAAACTCAACATGTAATCATGCACCCTTCAACCCACCTTCAAATGCAAGGAGAATATAATAAGTATAAATACGCAAATGAATAAACATATAACATTGTCTAAATAATCTCAACCTAGGTAAGACGTCTCCCCATAAGATAAATATATCATAATCATGCAAAGGAAAGATACCTCCCCCCCCTTTTGTTCAGGAATGGACAAAGTAAGATTGCATAATTAATTACTCCCTCAAAATCGAATCTCCCCTTAAATTTGTGATCATGAGATATCAACACTAGGTAAAGGGATATGGGAGTAAATCATGCAACGGTATAGAGTGTAGTAAGTACACAACATGGTAAATCAAGTACAAATAATCCAAAACATCAAATAAGTGATAAATATGGACTAAATGTAAACTGCAAAGACTCAAAACATAATACCATATATAATTTATGCAAAATATATCAAATAATATATATATAAACGACAACAAAAATATAATACAAAACACATTAGATTTACACACTAGTATAGCATCGATGTGTCTAAACGTGTGGGATAAAATGGATGGGTGTAAACTAATAACAAATGAATTACAACCCGAACACTCAAATATGTTCAAGAAGTTCTAATTGACTGCAAAACTTTATCAAACTAAGTTTTAGCCTCAAGTGACAAATAAAGTTGAACTTAATAAACAAAACAAGTGCAATACACACAAGCCTAGAGTATTGATGATTCTACAAATCAACGGCGTCATGAAAAAATAAGCATAACTAGGTATCATTATGCAAATTCGTTGATCTTCAACTAAACTCCCTTAAAAGATAAACATGATCACGTTTCATTCTTTTATTATCTTTTAAAGTGGTTTCTTTTGCAAGATCAAACAAGCTAAACTATTTTGGCACCTTTGGGTAAATTGTTCTTTTTATTTCCCTAATTTTTATTGGTCTCTTTTAAACGACGACTTTCACGACCAGTTCACTTGTCTCTCGCAGCCCTTTCCGGTGCACACACATATTTTTCAATACTAAACAAACTCTCACGGACAACGGTTCTTACATGAAAAAATCCTCTTAAGTCACATAAACATGTAGATGACAAAATTGATTGGAGAACACCTCACCAAGAAAAAATATACGTCATGAAGTCAAAATCCATCACGCTCGTGCATGTATGTACGGAGGCATAATTAAAGTCGGATCCATAAAGCAAATCAAGTTCAAAATAACTCTATAAACATGGTTAAGATCAATATAAGCATCAAAAGTCATAACCAAATGTCCTAGTCTATGGAAATTATGGAGTGAATTGAATTAAAACACACCAATATGCCACACCAAATGTGTAAAACTAATATACACAAAATCGAAAATCTTTTTGTACTTTTAAATTTTTTTATCAAAATAAAATGTTTTTGTATTTTTCAAACATGACTCAAGAAAAGAAAAACATAATACAAAAGGTACATATATCATAACACTAACAAACATATATCATAAATTACAACTAGAGTATAACAAACAAAATCTTATAAGCAATCAATGATAAGATATAGCATGTGAAGCATCATGTACAAGCATGTGAGAATCAAGAAACCTAACATTCAAATCTCCAAAATGGATTTCCTAACCCAAACAGGTGTATACCTAATGTGACAAGTTTCGAGAATTGATGAGATACTCAACTTCAACTTCCTAGGGTCTTTTATAATATCATAGCAGAAACTCCTAAGGTGACCTTTCCTACCAGAGTGTGTGCACATCTAAATACGACGAGGAATGGGACCTTTGGATTGACCTTTTCTAATACATGGGATGTGGTTAACCCTCTAAAACAAATAATGGTCATGGCATTTGATGATGCTAAGATTTAGCACCACCGGATAAGTGATAGTGATCTCAAACAGTAGCAGCTATGGCAGCCATAGAGATTTATAAGTGTATAAGTATGTAGAAGGGGATGGGTATAAGAGGAACTAAGACAATGATGTATAGTGGTTCAGCCAATTTGGCCTAAATCCACTGTGAGTGTGTGATCCACTAAGTATGGGCACTAATGGCCTTGGATACAATGCACATAACCCTCTCTCTCTCTCTACTGTATGTACAAGAAGAGTTTTAGCTAGGGCTACAGTTAATGGATCGATCCCCTGTAGGGTTGTAGGTGACAAGTATATATAGGTCTTAGGGGGTGTAGTGTACCCCCCAAGTATGCATGGTGCATGTGAATGATGATCTAGCCAATCCCCTGTTGACACCTGTAGATGCCAAATGATGACATAATATTCCCTCACGTGAGGGTGTGATTTGGTTATAACGGTCTTCCACGTGCCATGTGAGCCTCACGCGCACTGTTCCACGCGTCTCCCGAACCACGCGCTGTTATGATGTCACCCTCGGCCTATGAGCCGAGGCCGAGGGCAAAGCTTCTTCCGGTAGTGTCTGGCCTAATTCTAGCCTCGTACTGTCGTACCCTCGAAGGGTCGTCTAGAACATGGTGAAGGGTCGGCCCCTCGGAGGGTCGTCTGGAACCTGAAGAAGGGTCGGCCCCTCATAGGGTCGTCTGGATCCCGGTGAAGGGTCAGCCCCTCGTAGGGTTGTCTAGAACCTGAAGAAGGGTCGGCCCCTCATAGGGTCGTCTGGAGCCTGGTGAAGGGTCGGACCCTCGTAGGTTCGTCTGAGGGGTCGTCCGTCTGGAGGCAATCCTCAATCAGGCCGAGGATATAAACGGGTATATCAATCATCCCCAGCCCTTAGCCATAGGTACTGTTGAGATGGCTGAGGGATAGTGTTGTAATTGGGATGCGTATATGATCAGTTAGATGAGTGACACCTGGGCAGACACTCATTGCTGTTCCAGTTTCTAAGGCATGGCGGCTGCACACTTTTCTTGGGGCTTTGTGCCCAAATGATGCTTTCCTCGTGGGCTGTGTCTTGCCTTGGTCAATGGGCCCACTCATTGCTAAGGTATTTAAGAGATTTTCAAACTCTCTCTCCTTCTTCTTCTTCGCGCCCAAGCCTTCTCTCTCTAGAATTTTATCAGTTTTCATCACCATTTTTTACAGCCTTCAATCCTTCAAGCCTAGCAACGTTCTTGCTCTCTTTATCAGGTAATCTCTTTCACCCGGCTCTCTCTTTTGCCTTCATTTCTATTTGCTTTTTAGGGTTGTGGGGCTGCATTTTCTTTGGGTTATCCCATAGCTTTTTCCGGTGTCTTCTCCGGCAACTATTTCTTGAATGTTCTTGAGTGTTCTTGAGTGAAAATCATCAATTCCCTTTTTAATCTAAAAGTCTAATTTGGTCAACTGCAAACTTGTTTGTAGTTAAGTTCCTCAAATTCCTCCAAGTGTAGGGTCTTCCCTTTTAATGCTTAGGAAGCTTTACAGTTTAGCGTCTGAATTCCCATCCTTGAGAGAAAAGCTCTTTGCAGAGATCAGACGAGTATAGGAAGAGGAAGAGAGGAGACGAGGGGCCGACCCTAATTGGGTACGACCCATCTTTCCCATTCCTCTTGCCACCATAAAGCCATTTGAACCGTCTGAGTCCTGTGGGTCGTCCCATCGTCCAACCGAGTGTCATTCAAGTGAGATGGACGAGAGAGCGTCCACGCCAACTGGTGCTGGACCTTCCGGTAGGCGAGAGACATCTGACCTAAGCCCAGGCCGAGAGGCCGAGGGCATGTTCCCCTCCGAGGCAGTCCCTGTAACAACCCTGTCTCCCCATGCCTTCCAAGTGGCTTTTCCCCAGGGCCCTCTGGCAGAGGGAGAAGGGACTGAGGACGAGGACGATGATACAGATGACGAGGTTGATACCTCCCACGCCTCGTCCTTTATTTCCTCTGTTAGGGATCGCGACCTCCTGATATGGAGGCATGCCTATGGGGTGTCACCCTGCATAACTATGAGGGTTCCCTCTGAGTTTGAGAGGGTTTTTTATTGTGAAGAGGGAGAGGTTGCAGTCTATGAACAGATGCTCAAGGTTGGAGTCAGATTCCCTCTGCATCCTGCCATCGTAGATATCCTATCTGCCCTTGGTGTTTCTCCCTCTCAACTTCCCCCCAACTCTTAGAGGATGATCTTGGGCTACATCTCCCTGTGGAAGAATGCTTTCACCGACGAGCCCTCGGCCAACCTATTCTTGGGTTGCTACAACATCACCTCCTCGTCTAAACAGCCTGGATACTATCATCTGGGGGCAAGGAGGTCTGAGAAGAAACTCCTCCACGTGGAACAAACTTCCAACCACGATTGGAAAAAGAGATTCTTCTTTATCTCTGGGGAGTGGGAGCCCACCGCCGATGGTCCGAGGGTTCCCAGAAAATGGTCTAACCCTTCCATGAAGGCCAGGTCAGACCCTGGACTTAGTCTGGAGGAGAAGGACATTGTTGAATATCTGAGGGGGCGAGGGAGAGAAGGTGAACTTCCAAAATTTGAAGACCTGATGACCCCCCAGTTCCTCAAAGAAGCTGGCTTGAGGGTCGGTCCTCTGACTGAACTATGTGAGTTATACTGAACATTTTATATTCTTTGCTTTTTTCCAAGTGTTTCCACTTTATCTCTGCATTTTTCTGACGCGTCGTCCTCTTATCAGGTCATCCTGTAGGTATATCAGATTATCTTTGGGAAATGACTGCTCCCAGCTTATTATCAGGATTGGCAAAGAAGAAAGGAAAGGAGCCTCAGCAGGCTCTGAGGAAGACGAGGGCCGCTGGTGGTGGAGCCGACCACCGATAACAATAAAAGAAAGGAGCCTGAGGCCCCAGTTGACCCTCGGCCTGATTCTCGGACGAGAGCCAGGGTCGAAGCCTCTGAGGGGACGGCCTCTTCATCTAGCATGGGGGTCTTCTGGTCTCAAAACCTGGCACATCTGAGGGCCGAGCCCTCATCACTCATTGCAAACTTGAGGGAAGCCAAGGCCTCAATGTTTTCTGCACCCTCGGCTGCTGACTACGACTTGTTGTCAAAGATGCCTCCAGCCAAAGTGTATGACTACGGTCTGCATGCCCTTGCACAGGTATTGGTCTTGACCCACCTCTTTAATTTCATTCTTTCACTAACTATTCCCTCGGCCCCTCTTGACATCTGTTTATTTTTCGTGCAGTTTGTTTGTGCCTTCACCTCAACCACCAAGTGGATGGATGAGAACCAACAGAAGTTTCATGAAGCTGAGAGGGCCATTCAGCATGAAGCCGACCTGCAGACAGAGCTCAAGACTGCGAGGGCTGAACTGGAGAGTGCTAGGACTGAGCATGCCAGGGTCTTAGATGAGCTGACAAGGCAGCACGATGCCGACCAGCAGGCCAAGTACTTGCTCATAAAGGAGAAGGATGAGGCCTTACTCAACATGGAGGCCAAGCATAAGACTGATCTCGCAGAAGCTGTCAGAAAAGCCGAGGCCGATGCTGTTGAGGCTTACAAGGCTTCTGACGAGTTTCAGGGCTTCGGCCTTGAATATTTGGAGAGGGGGATCAGGACGGCCTGCCGATGGATCGTCCTCAGATTTGGTGATGTCGTCTCCTCGGTCCGCCCTTCGATTGAGGCAGTCGGATTGGACGACCCTCTGATCGCCGAGGCTCTGTCCCAAGTAGAATCCCAAGTGCAGGTTGAGGGGGTCGGCACATCTGAGGATTATTCGGCTATGGTTGTTGAAGAGACCCCTTTGGTGGATGTTGAGGCTCTGCCCTCAGATATTGTCCCTTAGGGTGGCTGTCTGTAGCCCATACCCTCATAATGTACTTATCATTTTTGTGCTTTCTTTTATAAACACTTGGATATTTTGTATAACACTTTCATTAATACCATCTGGTCTCCTTTACTGTCTTCCATATTAGCTTCTTGTATGGTTTAATGTCTTCCATATTTGCTTCTTGTATGGTTTGCTGTCTTTGTTAATGCCACTAACCTCTCCCTCGTCTTTCTTGAGGGTGAACAAGGGGTGATCCCCTGCGTTGGCCCTCATTATAGCCAGGGAGTCAAATTACCAAACTGGTTTTTAATAAAGTTTTCCCTCGTCTTTCTTGAGGACAGTGGTGGGGTCGTCCCCTCCACTGGCCCTCATTATAGCCGAGAAATCAGGTTACCAAATTAATGGTTTTTAACAAATTTTTCCCTCGTCTTTCTTGAGGACAGTGGTAGGGTCGTCCCCTCCACAGGCCCTCATTATAGCCGAGGGTTCAACTTCCCAAATTAATGGTTTTTAACAAAGTTTTCCATCGTCTTTCTTGAGGGCAGTGGTAGGGTCGTCCCCTCCACGGGTCCCCATTATAGCCGAGGGATCAACTTACCAATTTAATGGTTTTTAAGTCTTCCCTCGTCTTTCTTGAGGACAGTGGTGGGGTCGTCCCCTCCACTAGTCCCCATTATAGCCGAGGGATCAACTTACCAATTTAATGGATTTTTAAGTCTTCCCTCGTCTTTCTTGAGGACAGTGGTGGGGTCGTCCCCTCCACTGGTCCCCATTATAGCCGAGGGATCAACTTACCAATTTAATGGTTTTTAACAGTCTTCCCTCGTCTTTGTTGAGGATAGTGGTGGGGTCGTCCCCTCCACTGGTCCCCATTATAGCCGAGGGATCAACTTACCAATTTAATGTATTTTTAAGTCTTCCCTCGTCTTTCTTGAGGATAGTGGTGGGGTCCTCCCCTCCACCGGTCCCCATTATAGACGAGGGATCAACTTACCAATTTAATGGATTTTTAAGTCTTCCTTCGTCTTTCTTGAGGACAGTGGTGGGGTCGTCCCCTCCACTGGTCCCCATTATAGTCGAGGGATCAACTTACCAATTTGATGGATTTTTAAGTCTTCCCTAGTCTTTCTTGAGGACAGTGGTGGGGTCGTCCCCTCCACTGGTCCCCATTATAGCCGAGGGATCAACTTACCAATTTAATGTTTTTTAACGGTCTTCCCTCGTCTTTCTTGAGGACAGTGGTGGGGTCGTCCCCTCCACTGGTCCCCATTATAGCCGAGGGATCAACTTACCAATTTAATGGATTTTTAAGTCTTCCCTCGTCTTTCTTGAGGACAGTGGTGGGGTCGTCCCCTCCACCGGTCCCCATTATAGCCAAGGGATCAACTTACCAATTTAATGGATTTTTAAGTCTTCCCTCGTCTTTCTTGAGGACAGTGGTGGGGTCGTCCCCTCCACTGGTCCCCATTATAACCGAGGGTGGTTCTCTGTAGATGTTTCCATGCGTGCTAGAACTGATAACCATAGGATGAGGGGAAACACTAATATTTCTCATTAATTTTCAAAGTGTTCTGTTGGAGCAACTCTTATTACAATTATGGTCTATCAAGACCTTACAACACTACTGATAGTATTTCTTCAAATGATCTGCATTCCAGGGGTTGGAAAAAGGTTCCCCCTCTAGGTTTTCTAGTCTGTAGGTCCCAGGGACGACTTCATCGATGACCCTATATGGGCCATGCCAATTAGGATGGAGCTTGTTGGGCTTTTGCCAAGTCTTCTTGAGGACCAAGTCCCCCACTGCGATAGGCCTCTGTTTCACCCTCTGATTGTAGAACCTTGCGGTCCTCTGCTGGTAGGCGGCCTGCCTTATCTCAGCGTCCTCCCTTCTTTCCTCAATCAGGTCCAAGTCTCCTCTCCTCTCCTCTGCATTTTTCCTTGGGTCATACACCTGGACCCTATGCGTAGGAAACTCAATCTCGGTGGGGATGACGACTTCTGATCCATAAGCTAGCATGAATGGGGTCTCCTCGGTAGGGTACCTCACTGTCGTCCTGTATGCCCACAACACGGCATATAACTCCTCGACCCATCTTCCTTTTGCCTCCTCAAGCCTCTTCTTGATTCCATCTAGGATTTTCCTATTCGTAACTTCGGTTTGCCCATTGGCCTGAGGTCGGCCTGGGGTGGAGAAAAATTGCTTGATACTTACCCTCTCACAGTACTTCTGTAGAGAGGCATTCTTGAACTGAGTCCCGTTATCCGAGATGAGGGTGTTGGGTAGACCATATCTGCATATCACATTTTTCCAGATGAACTGGAAGGTCTTCTGCTCTGTAATCGTGACCATCGGTTCGGCCTCCACCCACTTTGAGAAGTAGTCAATCGCTACAATGAGGAACCTATATTTATTGACAGCTCTCGATAAGGGTCCTACCAGGTCAATCCCCCACACTGCAAACGGCCACGGAGATGTAACGGAGGTAAGAGGTTGATGAGGTTGATGAGGGATGGTAGCAAATCTTTGGCATTTATTACACTTTTTTACATATGTTGCGGCATCTTTCCCCAAGGTCAGCCACCAGTAGCCTTGGGTGATCACCCTCTTCGCTAAGGATCTACCCCCAATGTGGCTTGAGCACGACCCTTCATGCACATCTTGCAAAATGGAAGGGACTTCTGAGGGATGCACACACCTAAGTAAGGGGAGCAAAAACCCCTTTTTGTACAAGGTGTCTCCGATGACAGTGAATTTTGCAGCCCTGTACCTTAGCTTTTTCCTTTTTTGCCTTGACTCTAGCATCTCACCCTCTTTAATGTATCTGATCAGAGGGTGCATCCATGAAGCTTCTTGAGAAACATTTAGGCAATTGACAGGTGTTCCCTCGGGGTCTTCAATAGTAGGCTGAAGCAAAATTTCTACTGGGACCGTCCTCCTGATGTCTGTCCTAGTTGCTGAGGCCAACCTCGCAAGGGCATCAGCACGGCCATTGTCGAGCCTAGGTATCCTCTTCAATTTTACTTCTCTGAATCCTTCCAGTAATGACCTCACTTTCTCAAGGTACCTAGCCATCCTCTCGTCCTTAGCCTCGTAGGCTCCTAGTATCTGATTCACAACTAGCCTTGAATCACTATGGACCAAAATCTGACCGACACTAAGAGACTTGGCCAAGGAGAGGCCTACTACCAAGGACTCATATTCAGCCTCGTTGTTGGAGGCTTTGAAATTGAACCTCAGGGCGTACTCAATGTCTGTGCCATCAGGTGCTGGTACTATTAACCCAGCTCCGCTCCTGCTTTTGCAAGAGGACCCGTCGACGAAGTGACTCCACACGGTGCGTTCTTCTGAGAAACTTCCCTCGGAGAGGGATCCCTGTCTAAAGATGTATCTTCCCTCTTTGTTTTCAGCCGCTTTCTTTCTGGTGGTGCTTGTCTCAGCCCTATCTGTGGGTGTGTCAGCGGGTCTGTTTTCTGTATCCGTTTTCCCGAGGGTCTCACCCTCGGCCTCATCATCTTCCCAAGTGAACTCAGCCACGAAGTCTACTAATGCTTGCCCCTTAATGGCCGTCCTAGGCTGATACACAATGTCAAACTCTCCTAGCTCTATATCCCAGGCCATCAACCTACCTGATTTTTCTGGCTTGTGTAGGACCTGCCTAAGAGGAGAGTCGGTGAGCATGACCATTGTATGGGATTGGAAGTACGGCTCATCTTCCTCGAGGCATGGATCAAGGCGTAGGCCAACTTCTCCATCCTCGGGTATCTTTGCTCTGCCCCCTGGAGTGCCTTGCTGTTAAAATACACAGGCTTCTGTATCCCATCTTCGTCTCCCACAATGGCTGCACTGATGGCCGACTCTGAGACGATGAGGTACATATAAAGTCGTTCACCCTGCACGGGTCGTGATTGCAGCAAGGGAGACCCTAAGTATGACTTTAGGTCCCTGAAATCCTCATCACACTCTTTACTCCATTCTAAGGCCTTCCTAAGGATCTTGAAGAATGGCAAGCACTTGTCTGTGGCTCTAGACACGAACCTGTTCAAGGCACCAACTCTCCCTGTGAGCCTCTGAACGTCTTTAATGGACTTGGGGGTCTTCATTTCAACAAGGGCCTTAATCTTTTCAGGATTGGCCTCGATGCCTCTTTGATTGACAATGAACCCCAAGAACTTCCCCGCTCCGACCTCGAAGACACACTTGGCTGGATTAAGCTTCATCTTGTATTTGTCCATCGTATTAAAGGTCCTCTCCAGGTCTGCCACATGATCCCCTGCCTTCAAACTCTTGGTCAGCATGTCATCTACGTAGACCTCCATAGACTTTCCAATTTGGTCTTCAAACATTTTATTTATGAGGCGCTGGTACGTTTCCCCCGCATTTTTGAGGCCAAAGGGCATGACCCTGTAACAGTATGTCCCCTTATCGGTGATGAAGGCTGTCCTCTCCGAGTCTTCAGGGTTCATGAAGATCTGGTTGCACCCTGAATAGGCATCCATAAAACTCATGAGCTCATGGCCTGCGGTAGCGTCTACCATCTGGTCGATGCGGGGGAGAGGGAAGCTATCTTTGGGATAGTTCTTGTTGAGGTCTGTAAAGTCCACACACATTCTCCACTTGCCGTTGTCCTTTGGGACAATGACTGCATTGGACAGCCATTCAGGGTAGATAACCTCTCTGATAAATTCAGCGTCTTCTAACTTCCTGACCTCGTCCCTAATGACCTCATACTTTTCTCTAGAGTAAATTCTCCTCTTCTGCTTTACCGGCTTCACTCCCTCTACCACATTGAGCTTGTGGCACATGATTTTAGGGTCAATCCCTGGCATATCTACATGACTCCATGCGAAGACGCTTCGCCTTCTCCTCAACAGTTTAATCAGGTCTTCCTTAATATTGGGCCTCAGAGACTTGCCGACTTGGACGGTTTTTTTCGGGTCATCCTCATCGAGGATGATGGATTCTACCTCTTCCGCGGCCTCTCCTTTCTTTAGCTTCGTCTCATCCCTGGGGTCTAAGGTATCAATATTGTAAGTGGTAGTACCTCTCTTGAGTGTCTCCTTTTCTTCAGCGGAGTTGTAGTAACATTCTCGTGCTGTCGTCTGGTCTCCCTGAACTTCCCCCACCCCGTAAGGGGTAGGAAATTTGATCATCTGATGGACCGTAGACGGCACAGCTTCAAACCCCTTGAGGGCCACACGCCCCAGTATGATGTTGTGGGCCGAAAACACTTGCTCGTCCATCTCAAAGAAACTGACCTTCTTGGTGAGCCATCTCGGCCACTCGTCCCCCATCCTCACATCGGCCTCATATACCCCAAGGGGATGAACCTTTTCCCCACTGAACCCAATCAATGGATGATGGTAGGGGATGAGTCTAGCACGGCTGAGACCCAAGGCTTTGAAGCATGGCCAAAACATCACATCTGCAGAATTACCCCCATCTACCAAGATCCTCGGCACCTCGCATCCGTGCACCCTGGTAGTGATGACGAGAGGGTCATCGTGTGGGGCTAAGAGGCCTTTGAAGTCCATTCTTGAAAATCCCACTATCAGTGTGTCCATATCAACCTTCTTCCTCTTTTCTGACTTGACCTCCAGAGAGGTCGAGTGTACCGTCTTCGTCACTGCTTTGGCCTCGTCCACATGGGCCTTCCTGTCGGCGACCTCAGACCCACCTCCTGCTAGACCCCCGGAGATCATTCCCACTCCGAGTGAGATTATATTAAGCCTCTTGATAGGGCCGTGGTCATCTCTCGACGGGAGGTCAGGGTCGTCCTCATCATCAGAAGGGTCGTCCCCTCTTTTTTGAGGACCTTCTCTACATGCATCGCCTCGCTTCTTTCTGGGGTCGTCCCCTCGGCCCCTCTTGAAGGCACCTTTGTCGACGTACTTTCTGAGCTTCCCTTCCTTCAGCATCTTCTCAATATCATCTTTTAGAGAAAAGAATTTGTCTGTTACGTGGCCGTGGTCTTGGTGAAATTCACACCACATGTTCTTATTCCTCTTTCCGGGGGCTGGTCTCAGCTTCTCAGGCCACTTTAGGGACCGGTCACTCTTTATCTCATTGAGGATCTGTTCACAGCTAACCGTTAAAGGGGTGTAACCAGCGAACTTGTCATTCGCGGACCTCTTCTTCCCCTCATTGTTCTTCTTAGGGTATTTACCCCCACTAGCACCTCCCTTTTCGTCTTCATATTTTGCGGCCATCGCCTCTTCGGTGTTCATCATCTTTCCTGCTGTCGACAACAGCTTAGCCATCGTCCTCGGAGGGTCTTCAGCAAGCTTCCATAACAGCTTCCCCTTTTGGAGTCCTCCAATCAGGGCTGTCATAGCTATGCTTTCCTCATAGTCTTCCACCTCCAGCTTCTCCTTATTGAATCTGGCTATGTAGTCTCTCAGACTCTCATTCTTCCCCTGCTTAACATAGAGCAGGTGGGTGGTATTCTTCTGTGGCCTCACCCCAAAGCAGAAGTTATGGATGAACAGGTCTGCCAACTGCTTGAAGTTTTTAATGGAATTTTTTGGAAGAGACGTGTACCAGACATGCGCAGACCCTGTCAAGGTACCAGAGAAGGCACGACACCTCATCTCATCTGAGATAGAGTATATGTCTGCTGCTGACTGATACATCTCCACGTGGTGGATGGGGTTGGTGCTCCCGTCATACCTTAGGGTGACCACGGGTGGCTTGAATTTTGACGGCGTGGGGAAGTTGACGATCTTTGCCACAAAGGGTGAGCCTATGGTGTACCCCCTCTGAAGAAGGTCTCGTCTCTTCAGTATATCTCCGATCTTATCCTCTAACCGCTGGATTGAGTCATTCCAGGGCCTCACAGGGTCGGCCTGGCCGATGTTATCCCCTGCCGCCTCTTCGAGGTGGACGGAGGGTTCTGCTGCAGCAGGCCTATGTCGGCTGTTCACTTCCCTTTGGCCGTCATCTCGTCCTCTGGGTCGGCCATCTACTGCCTCCCTCCTGGATCTCGCAGCACTTCTTGGCCTGGATAACTGTTCTCGCAGGTCATTTACTGGGCCTAGCCTCTCAAAGGCCGACCCCCTGCTCAAGCGATCAAAAGCAGAGCCCCTTGGGCGATCATTAGGGTTTGGTCTCCCGCACTTTCCTCTATTGTCCTGGAGATGTCGTACAGTATTGTTGGAGACCTCATAGGGTTCCCAGCACTCTATAGGGGCCTCCTCTCCCTCCGGATCGTCATACCTGTCCTCAGGGCAAGGGTTTCCTTGCCTCCCCAGGTGTAGATGCCGGGGGTCAGCAACATCCCTACGCCGCTGAGGGGGTGGTAAGTCTTTGCGTGGTGCCTGGGGTGGTCCCCTGGCCTCATGCTGTCCAGGAGCTACTGCCGGGGTAATCATCTCAGGTGAAACTCCTGGTGCCCTTAGTATGTTCTAGCTTAGAGCTGTGAACTGCTCCTGCATCATCCGCTGGCTTGCTGCCAGAGACTTTAAGGCTGCCGCTACATCAGCCATCTCAGACTGAGGCGGCGGCTGACTGGAACTGGGTCTTCCCCCCTCATCTGGTGGGGGAAGTGGTGGTGGTGGCATCTCAGGTGCCATGTGCTTGAGCTATGAGAAGTTGAACTGAAGAAAAGACTGGTGAGCTTGGGACCTTAGTGGGTCTCTTTCAATGGTGAAACACCTCCTCTCAGGGGGAGTGTTGGTTCACCACCAGAGTGCCCAGTGAGGTCAAGCTGTACAAAGGAAGAGATGTCTTCTCGTTTCCCACAGACGGCGGCAAACTGATGATGCTAAGATTTAACACCACCGGATAAGTGATAGTGAGCTCAAACAGTAGCATCTATGGCAGCCATAGAGATGTATAAGTGTATAAGTATGTAGAAGGGGATGGGTATAAGAGGAACTAAGACAATGATGTATAGTGGTTCAGCCAATTCGGCCTACATCCACTGTGAGTGTGTGATCCACTAAGTATGAGCACTAATGGCCTTGGATACAATGCACATAACCCTCTCTCTCTCTCTACTGTGTATACAAGAAGAGTTTTAGCTAGGGCTACAGTTAATGGATCGATCCCCTGTAGGGTTGTAGGTGACAAGTATATATAGGTCTTGGGGGGTGTAGTGTACCCCCCAAGTATACATGGTGCATGTGAATGATGATCTAGCCAATGCCCTGTTGACACCTGTAGATGCCAAATGATGACATAATATTCCCTCACGTGAGGGTGTGATTTGGTTATAACGGTCTTCCACGTGCCATGTGAGCCTCACACGCACTGTTCCACGCGTCTCCCAAACCACGCGCTGTCATGATGTCACCCTCGGCCTATGAGCCGAGGCCGAGGGCAAAGCTTCTTCCGGTAGTGTCTGGCCTAATTTTGGCCTCGTACTGTCGTACCCTCGGAGGGTCGTCTGGAACATGGTGAAGGGTCGGCCCCTCGGAGGGTCGTCTGGAACCTGAAGAAGGGTCGGCCCCTCATAGGGTCGTCTCGAGCCTGGTGAAGGGTCGGCCCCTCGTAGGGTCGTTTGGAACTTGAAGAAGGGTCGGCCCCTCATAGGGTCGTCTGGAGCCTGGTGAAGGGTCAGCCCCTCATAGGGCCGTCTGAGGGGTCATCCGTCTGGAGGCAATCCTCAATCAGGCCGAGAATATAAACGGGTATATCAGCATTGACAACGAAAGCATTAGTACAAGATAAGCCATTATCATCACTACTAAAAGTACTGAGTCTTTTAATTCATCTTTTAGCTTCCAAATTTTTGACTCTTCCAAATATAGGGACTCCTTATTTAAATTTTGAGTCACCCCTAAAAGTTTATCTCGCCCCCCATTAATGTGAGAAAACTTATCCCTAAGAATATTCTCACGTGACTTATAATCATCAATTACTTTTTCTCTATCCTCAAGGGCACAAACACAAATGTTAGAATTTTTAAAGTCCTCTAATTATTTCTCTAAAAATCGGACTCTATCATCACTCTCCTTTTTGGACACTTTTATAATTCTAAAGTCATGGTCCAAGGTAACAAACTTCTCACGAATGATATCTCTTTAATTTTGAACAATTTGCAAAAGTTCCAAAACATCTTCAAATTCAAATGAGAATCCATCGGGAGACAAAAAAAAAACAAGCGAGAATGAACAAAAACCACCCAAAAAGATGTAATCAAGGATTTACATAATAACTAAGTGCAACCCGCTCTAATACTAATTTGAGAATGCTTGGATGGTTCAACTAAACAGAAGTCCAATTTATTTCAATTTTCCCAATTTTAAAGATTGAACTTTTAAACCAAATTCTCCCAAATAAACTTGGCACTAATTAAACCATTCTTGCGAAAATTGATTTACAAAATTTTATCTTTTTACCCTAAACATTCTTCTAGATGATAGTATATAAATAAATAAATCAAACCACAAGACGTCGATGTACGAAGAAACCACAAAGGGAGAAAATCTCGAACGGCCTAGTCAGACAATCACTATGATATGGTTTTACAAATAATAAACAGTAGACTTACACAACGACTCGATCCCCCACAAGTCTTGATGTTTTTATCTTCAACCTTTCCTCCCCAGTACAACGCAAGAGTCCATCCACGTAAGTGTCCACAACACACGAGTCCACGTATGCCTCGATATCTACCGATGCAGCTTGGCTACCATCTACAATTCAGAACATGGAGTCCATCGCCTCTTCATCACAATCAACACGTATGGCATCCACCGCATGAAAAAATTATTCTTATGATGGAAGAAACAAATTAGGTGCCCAAACAAGATCTCAAGGTACATAATTTATGAATCTTGGATCTTGCAAACAAAAGGGTGAAACTTTTGGAGTTGAAACTTTTGAAAAGAAGTATGTGTTTTATTTTCGTCAAAAGGCCTTCGTCAAAAAAGAAAGATGAGCCTAAAAATATTTTTATAGAAAAATCAAGGCAGCTCGTCATTTGAATGATATGAAGAAGTCGTTTAAACAAGATAGAGATCTCGTTCGAACGAAAGTTTCTCTCGTTTCTAATGACGTAACAAAAACTAAAATAGTAGGCCTCATTTGATGTACGTTTGAAAATATACTTCGAACGACCTTAAAAAACCTCCTACAGTAAACTTAGAAAACATATTTTTTTAAAATTAAGTTCCAAATGATTTTAGAAATAAGACACCCTTCTAAAAAAATTTCAAGGACTCATAAACTATATATGTTCATACCTGCGAGGTCCTCGACATATGTGAAGAAAAATGTGGCACGATAAACACAGCTTAGAATATCCTCTCTTCGAAGCTTTGCCAATAACGTCATAGGCTCATGGGATCATCAACTCAAAGTCTATCCTATGACTCAAACGTTTTGTCCAGAGTTATGCCAATTACATACAAATTGACTCGATTGGAGATTTATCCTTATAATCTTTCATGGTCCCTACCTTCAATGTGTGCATCCATGTGATGTTGAACAAGCCTTGCACGAGCTTCATGATGGTATTTATGGAAGTCACATAGGAGGTAAATCTTTATCCTTTAGAGCGATCAAAGATGGATACTGGTGGCCGTACATGCTGAATGATGTAGTCTCTTACATCGAAAGATGCGAAAAGGGTAAGAAATTCTATCTCGTGATACACCAATCGTACAGTGACTTGAGGTTATTAACTGGCCTACGGTCATTCGCTCAATGGGATTTGGACATCATGGCCCACTTCCTACAGCACCAGGAAATCGCAAGTATCTACTAGTCGACATAGACTATTTTATAAAGTGGATTGAGGCAGAGATAGTAATGAATATCAGAAATATTGATATGATTATATTCATCAAGAGGAACATCATGACTCATTTTAGCATACCAAGAACAATTATCGCAGACAATGGAATACAATTCGAAAGCGGGTCATTCCAAAACTTTTATGACAATCACAACATCAAGTACTACTTCAGATTAGTAGTCTACCTTAAAAGTAGTGGGCAGGTCGAGGCCTCTAATAAGACAGTTCTCAACGACACGAATGAATAGTTGGAGAAGGTAGAAGGCAAAAAGTGACTGGGTGGATGAACTTCCCCACATCCTTTGGGCATACGGAACTACTCTTAAATGATCAACTGGGGAACCACCCTTCGTTTTAGCCTATGGAATGAAAGTTGTTATCCCTATGAAAGTTGGCTTGCCAATCATGAAGACCATAGTTTGCGAGCAAAACTTGAATGTAAAAATTATAAAAATAGAGCTTGACCTAGCTGACGAATGAAGGGAATAAGCCCTAATCAAGTTGTCTTCTTACCAACAACGATTAGCCAAATAATAAAACAAAGGCATCAACCCACGAAGATTTCAAGTATGAGATTACATCCTCAAAAAAGTGATCGATAGTGCTAAAAAGCCTTCAGATGGAAAGTTAGCTCCCAACTGGAAAGGATTATTCAAAATCACTACAAATGATTTGCAAGGAGCTTGCTATTTAGGAAAAATGGAGGGTAGGGAGATCCTGAAGTCTTGAAATACGACCAATCTTAGGAAATTTTATTTCTAGTAAGTTTGTTTCTCATAAGTTCATTTCTAGCAAATTTCATCTTTTTATTTGTATTTCTTAGAATAATTTAGGTTCATTGAGTTCAACTTCAATTAGTACAATTAACTTCATTATTGCTCCATCATTTTTTAAATGGAAGATTAACTCTTTTTATGTATAGATCATCACCATGTCCGATCATTATGTCTAGTCAAACATTGGTCATCGACATGAATTCCTTACAATGACATGAATGCCTTAGTATGATTACATTTAATTGGAACCTTAAGGTTAAACACAGGGGGGTTTGACATTTTCCCCAAACCCTCTCTTCCTTATATTCTTCAAGTACTTCGATGTTGTTCCTGTCTAATGTGCCCCTACTGTTTAGAAAATTGCGAATGGGGTACATTGAATAAACACACTATATGGGACAAAATTGGGTCTTGTTACGAACTAATGACGGTATTATGTACTTGACTAGGAAGTCTGATATGGTCTTGGTGGTAAACCTCTTAGATTCCCACAAGGATTACTGGGTTAATGGGTTTATTGCTAAAAATTATCAACATCTTCCTCTTCGTGAGGGAGAGAGGTAGTGGGGCTCTTTGATTTCAGATTTTGGGGAGGATCACATAGGTCGCTTCCTCTTTTTTCAGTTTACTTTCTGTTTATTTTTTATTCCTCTCCTTTGACCGATGTTTTTCTCCCTCCGTTTAGCGGCTCACGATAAAAATCAAGAGCCTGATATAAGCAAAGTTAATGCTCCTGAACTTTTGAAGGCCTGGAAAAATTAGGAGAGTCTTTCTTATGGTGAGCATTTAAGGTCGATAGCCTACTTGTTCAAGTATAAAAATACGACAAATAGCTTTATTGCTCTATCGTTCGATAAAATCCCCAACTTGAAAGCGCCATAAGTTGGTCCCTCTATTCCAGTTGTTCTATAAGAAGAGGAGGAAAGAATGAGGAAAAGGAGAAGAATGAGACAGAAGAAGAAGAATTAAAAGAGGAGGAGGAAGAAGAGGATATGTCTCTCCCAATCAAAAGAAGGATTTTAAGGCTTCATGATGATGAGGATCGTGAAGTTTTATCGAATTGGATCAAGTCTTTGAAGAAGTTAGATGTGGATTCCCCTAGGGCGAGTGGTTATAGCCTAGGATCCAAGGGGAAAGAGAAGAAGATAGGAGAGAGGAGAAAGGAGAGAGAGAGAGAGAGAGAGAGAAAGAAAGAGGAAGATAATAATAAAGAAGAAGAGAGGAAAAGGGAGGAGACCTAGAGAAAATTAGTCTTGAAGGTATCTACGGTCCCCTTCCTCGCTTCTAAAACTGGGGGGGGGGGGGGGGGGGGCTAGCATGGACAATACCCCTTCCCTTTCCCCCAATCTTCTAAAGGGGGCTGTGTTCGCCGCTGTTCGCGATCGTTCTTTAAAGTTGGGGTCATCCTAGCTTGCCCTCAAATCTGCTCAAGGGATTGGCCTGGTAACTTTCTTCATCGTTTCCTTGAATTATTTCTCTTTTGTATTTTTCCTTCTTTATATTAACTTGTTGTTATTTCTCCTGTTCAATTTTTATCTGACATCACAACCCTTTTGAATGATCATGATATTCAGTCTAAAAGTAAAAAAGAGCTAAAAGATGCTTTAGAAAAGTCTGAAAAAGCTTTTTGCTGATGCTCACTTGGCATGGGAGCAAGAGAAAGTGAGGTCGGTTAAGGCCTATATTGACCTTGAGGAGTCCTAGAAGGTGGTAGTTGCTAAGAAGGAAGAGCTGACTAAATAGAACCAGATTCTGTCTGGTAAAGTCTCGAACCTAGAGGAGGACCTCCCTCATGAAAAGGATAGTAACTACCTTGAGGGTTGGAATAAAGCATATAATGATGTCGTTCTCCAACTTGCTTATGGAAAGAAGGTGGCCTTTAAGAAAGGCTGGGACCAGGCCTTGGGAGCTCCTGTTGACTTTGAGCTCTTTAGACTTCATTCTCCTGGGCCCAAACTCTTTATAAAAGAAGACCAAAATACTAGTCAGCCTGCTGACTATACTAAGGATATGCCTGTTGAGGTCGAAGTGGATGTTGGCTAGGAGCAGAGGGATTCCGATAAATTTAAGGCAGTGGTTGAAGTCGAGCAGGTGAAGGAATATGGCTTTTAGATTAGGAGTATCTTTTAGAACAACTTTTTAAAGCCTTGTAATTTTTATTAGCTGCTTTAACTGTACTGGCCATTGGTTCCCTTCTATTAATGAATGAAAGAGAAATTTCTTTACTCATGTCAAGTTTCTCTCTCCATATATACTAATTAGGGGTGAACAACGGAACCTTTCAACTCGAAGAACCGAACCAAACCAAACCACCAGGTTTGGTTTGGTTTTTAGATACCGTTGGGCAGGTTCTGGTTCCTAAACTTAAAAAACCGACCGTATTGGGTCGGTTCTTAGTTTTATACCTAACACAACCCAACCCAAACCGAGAACCAAACCAATGTGAAACCAATATAAATTGAACCTAAACCTACCCTATATAAACTGATGTTTAAATCTCAAATTATTGTACATGAATCTAAAAATATCTATTGATTTTAGAGTATATGATATTTATGTGTTTAAATATGAGATTATGTGTTGATTTTAATGTATTTGTGATTTATGTGTTTAAGTCTTTGATTATGTGTCTAAATTTGTTGGGAACAATTATGTGTTAACTTTAAACTTGGAAGTAGTTGCATATTTAATCATTAGTAAACACATGTTATTACTGGAGCTAACTTAAATGTACAAGTTTTTTAATTTCGTGATATGTTGGCTTAATATTTTACTATTTTAGGTTTTTAAAAAAAAAGAACCTTAAGAAAACCTGAAATAACCCAAACAAAAACCAAACTGAGAACTGAACCGAACCAAACCTAACCATGGTTGGTTTGGTTCCATAATATGATTGGTTTGGGTATGTTTCCAATAATGCGAAACCGAAGTACATAGGTTATAGTTTAGGTTTCGGTATGGAACTAAACCAAACCTACCCATGTCCACCCCTAATACTGATATCTATTTTTAGTTTTACTTGTTGTGTTATTTGTAGCCTAATGAGGACTACATTCCCCCTAATTCACAGTAGCCTGATCAGAACTACATTCCCCCTAACTCACAGCTGGGGTGATTCTTGGGCCCGATATCAGTGTAAAAGCTTGAAAGGCATTTGTGAAAATATATAAATTTATTAGGGCGAGGACTGAGCAATATTAGGATCAGTCCGAACTAGTCGCCAAGATGAAGGATGATCTTCAAGCTATGGAGGAAATCAGTGCTTTAATCCAGGATGATGTAAATGCTTTGAGGGCTAAACTCATGGAAGCCAATAAAGTGGGAAAAGTAGGTAAAGTCATCCAAATAAAAAATAGTTCTATGAGGAATGAGGTCGCTGAGCTAAAAGGTGATGTTCGAAGAGCATACGTTATTGCTACTGGACTTTAAAGTGATGTCACAAGACTAAGGCGCTTATTCTGAATGGGACCTCAAGAAGCCTGGGAAAATGGCTATAATCAAGGTGGGAATGATGAACCAACAATGTTGAAAGAGGTAGAGGATCTTACTTTTACTCAGGGATGGCTCAGTGTCCTTAGAGATGCTAAAACGCCTAAGGAATCTATCTTGTGGTATAAGTACCAGTTCGAGTGTCCAACCTACATCCATAACCCTTTCTCAAAGAATGATAGGTGGGCCCCAATTGATGATATCCCTGCCTAACTCTTGGAACATTTTTCGAAGACAATGCGGAGATATTTGTCGTTAACCCAGATGGCGATCAAAGAGCACGCATTGCAGATTATCTTGCTCTCCATCCTGAGTCGTCTTAGGTTATTGTGCATTTTTGGCTTAATGTATTTGTAATAACAAATTTTTGTCAGCACAAAGCCTAATTTAATAACTTTTTCCATATTTTGATCATGTTCTTACTAAACATGAGTTAATAACTATCACTTATATTTGAGTAGGAAATAGTTGTTTCTCATTAATTACTTAAAATCTTAACTGAACAAGCAGTACTATCTGACCATCATTAGTTTTTTGTTATTTAAATGGGTTAGTACTTAAGTTTAGTCATTTTGGGTCTTTCAGCCGACCAAGTGATATCGAGAATAAATATTAACCATTTGTTATCATGTGTTTGAATATTCTCCTATTATAATATGCCTTAGCAGTATCATCCATATACTTTACCTTTTATGTTGTGTCATCACACTCCCTTAGTCCTAACTGATACGATGTCGAGAATGTACTTGGTCGAAGGGCCATCCACTCGAGCAGACTTTTCTAGTGACCATCGAAGTTGTAACCAACCTGAGTTGGCTTTGTTGCCTAAGGATCCCCTATAGGGATTTTGTTATTGCTGGGTAAACTTATGAGGTCTGTTGTGTTTGCAATAAATCCCCTAGGGTTGAAGTAATTGAAACATTTTTATTAACTTGTTATAACTACTGCAAACCCTTCTCGGCACGTGAGATTCCTTTATTGAAACAAGTTAAACAACTTGCTGTAATCCCCATGAGTTTTGTTATGCATGAGGGAGTTATTATTTATAAGGGGTGCGTAATGAGATGCGATCAAGAAATTCTAAGTAGCCAATACATAATATTAGAGTGCGAGAGACAACTGGCCTTTTATTCATTGAATAATAACCTACAAGCAATATAAGTTTGAAATGAAAATTTGCATAAACTAAATATGCTAACAAAAGATTAGGAAGACTAAAAGTAAAACTTCCTGAGATTTGGTGCATTCCACGCTCTTGGTATCTCCCTTCCCTCCAGCGTTTCAAAGTGATATGATCCTTAAAGGTTGTCCCTTATCACCTTAAAAGGTCCTTCCCAGTTTGGTCCCAGCTTGCCATCTGATGGTTTTACAGCA
Organism: Sambucus nigra; assembly: GCA_949130495.1. Classification (NCBI taxonomy): domain Eukaryota; kingdom Viridiplantae; phylum Streptophyta; class Magnoliopsida; order Dipsacales; family Adoxaceae; genus Sambucus; species Sambucus nigra. The sequence goes on along the minus strand of OX422210.1, from coordinate 414,660,936 downwards.
CTACCGAGGACTTTTCTTTGAACATTGAAGTGGAACTCTCTAAATTGAAAGCCATAATTGAGATTCCACAACTCTAGATGGAGACGAAAGTTCGAGTATTCTTGGGTATACTATAATACATCAGTCGGTAACTGACCTCCATCTGCGAACCCATTTTCAAACTTCTTCAGAACGATTCAACTAAAGTTTAGAAAGAGGAGGGGTGTGCGAAAAAACTAACCAAATCGACAAAACCGAACCGAAGCGCTAAATTTCGGGCTGGGTTTTGTTAAGAGTCGGGTCAGTTTGGTTTGATCAGGTATAAAACCGAAAGGGTCGGTTCGGTTTTGGCATAAAAAAATTGGTTTTGAACCGAACCGAATTAATTTTTATATTTTTTAATTTTATATTTCATATTATATTTATATTACTGTTGGCATATTATATTATATTTTTTAATTTTATATTTATATTTGGTATTAAAAAATATTTTTTATTATAATAAATGAAAAAATCGAGCCGGCCCTGTATAAAACCGACCCTGTCAAAAATTGATGGAAAACCGAACCGGCTCTATAAAAAACCGGCCCTGTTCGGTTTGGTTCTTCAACCGGTTTCGGTTCGATTCGGTCCTTCAACTCCAAAAACCGACAAGGTCGGTTCGACTAAAAAAACCCGACCAAAACCGAACTGACCGACCGAACCTTTCACACCCTTAAGAACGAGGCCTGCCAAGAAGCCTTTGATCGAAATTAGCAATACCCCTCCTGACCTCCGATGCTCATGCTATCGCAGTCAGGTCTCCCACTCCTCTTATACTTAACTGTCACTGATACTACAACAGAGGATTTTTTGAACCAATACATTCAAGAATCACACAAGGAAAGAGTCATCTACTACGTTAGTAAAAAATTGACCGGGTACGAAGTCAATTACACTGCTTTGGAGAAAGCATGTGTCGCTTTAGTCTGGGTCACACAGAAGTTACGGCATTACATGCTTACCTTTCCCATCACACTAGTACCACGAATGGATCCCATTAAATACCTTCTAGAGAAATCCTCTCTATCAATCCAAGTGGCCCGCTGGTTGATGCTACTAGCCGAGTTCAACATTGTGTGTGCCACGTCGAAAGCCATGAATGGGAGATCCATCTACGACTATCTCGTCGATTACCCCATGGAAGAAACTGATGTTTGGATCTCTTAATTCCCAGATGAAGACATTCTTTGTGCCTCTTAGGGAGATCTCAGATGGCAGATGTTCTTTGGTGGAGCGGCCAATAAAAAATGATACAACATTAGGATACTCTTGATAACCCCTGATGACTCCCCACACACCCATTTACATTAAGCTAGACTTACTTAGCCTAATAGCATGACCGAATATGAAGAATTCACCGTAGGCCTTAAGATTTCCCTCGAGAAAGGTATCTAACACCTAGACGTTTATGGGGACTCTGCCCTCATTATTGGCCAAACCCTCAAAAAAGGAAAGTCAAAGATGAGAAGGTCTTACCCTTTCATGCCCACCTATAAGATCTTGTCTCCCAATTGAAATATGTCACCTTACACTACCTTCCTCACTCAAAGAACAACCTAGTTGATGTCCTTGTAACCCTAGCCTCCATGGTCAACATGCCCGAAGGAATAATAATGGCCCCTTTCCTGGTTCAAAAATAGGTTCTGCCACCCACTGCTACCACATTGAGCTCATTACCGAAGAAGATCCTAAAATGGTCAGGTTATGGTACCATTACATTTGATGCCTCCTCAAACACGATAGGTATCCCTAATACTCGGATAAGAAAGACCGTGCAACCCTTCACAAACTGGTTACCCAATACATCACCTACGATAAAGTGCTTTTCAAGATAAACTTTGATGCCCACCCACTGCTACCACATTGAGCTCATTACTGAAGAAGATCCTAAAATGGTCAGGTTATAGTACCATTACATTTGATGCCTCCTCAAACACGATAGGTATCCCTAATACTCGTATAAGAAAGACCGTGCAACCCTTCAAAAACTGGCCCAATACATCACCTACGATAAAGTGCTTTTCAAGATAAACTTTGATGGAACCCATTTGCATTGCATAGTAGGGGATGAATTAAAAGAATAATGCAAAAGATCCAAAGTGGGGGGTGCCGCATGAATGGTCACATGCTTGCTAAGAAGATCATCTATTAAGGGTACTATTAGGCTATCATGGTTCAAGACTACACTTCCTATGTTCAAAAATGTCTCAAGTGCCACCAGTTTGCCAATCTCCAATACTTACCTTCTCGAGAATGATATAACATGACTTCACCCTGGCCCTTCTCCACTTGGAACATAGACATCATAGGGAATGTTACTCCCAAAGATTCAACCGATCATGAGTTCGTCCTGTTTGTCATTGATTACTTTACTAAATGGGTCGAAGCTGAGTCAGACACAATGATAAATGCTAAGAAAGTGGCTAAGTTTATCAGAAAGAACATCATTTGCCAATACAGGGTTCACCATGAGTTAGTATAAGATAATGAGCTCCACTTCGAAGCCGAGGTCATAGAAATGGCCGACGAATATGGGATTTAGAGACACATGTCTTCTCCTTATCGATCCCAAACTAGCGGTGCTGTCGAATCCGCCAATAAAAGCCTCAAGACTATTATCATCAAGATGATCGAAAGTTATAGAGATTGGGCCGATCGAATCCTGTACACTCTCTGAGGCTACTGCACCTCTATCAGAAAAACTACTAGGGCTACCCCTATTCTTTAGTATAACGCGCGAAAGTAGTTCTCACCGTTGAGCTGGAAGTACCTTCCCTACGTCTCATGCTCGAGAGAAAAGTTAGCAAAGAAGATTGGAATCAAAGCCTCTATGACGAACTCTCACTTTTGTATGAAAAGAGACTTAAGGCTCTATATAACATACAGGGGTACCATCACCGGATAACGCGATCATTCAATAGGAAAGTTAAGGAAAATAATGTACAAGAAGGAGACTTGGCTTTCAACGAAATTATAGAACCTATCTGGGATGCCAGAGGTAAGTTCAAACCGAATTGGAGTGACCCATACATCTTGAAGAAAATTTTGTTAGGTGGTGACGTTATGCTCACAGACCTCAATGGAGGAGAGATGATGCGTCTAGTAAATCTATATCGTCTCAAGAAATTCTAGCCTTAATCTGAATTCTCGACATGCTGCGATTATTCTCATCCCCCTTCTATTCTAAATTTTTTTCTTCATTTCCCCTTCCCAAAACTAAAGTGGGGCCTGATCCTCTCAAAACAATTCTTTTTAAAATGAAGATCATAAATTTTGAAAACCCTCAAAGGTATGTAAACATCCCATATAACACACATGGGCATGGTCCTTTCTTTTGCACAAAATGCTATTATTTTCTAACCCCCGAGAATGGCGGTCCATCTTATCGTTTACATAAACAAAAGGATCATGTATGCCTTAGAGATTGTTATAGATTATTCAAAAGCAAAATGCATCAAGAGACACAATAAAATATGTCAAAGTCATTCCTATTTCAAATTAAGGAATACAATTATTATATAAAATATCAGTTGAGGGAGTCAAATAGACCACCCATTACAATAATGAAACCAACCTACAAAATAATGTACTCAGTCCAAATAACCAGCTTCACAGAAAAACCCTACAACATGCCAGATATTAAGATAAATTACCCAAAACATAAATTTCCGCGGCTTCATAGATATTACCCCCAACTTCACAAATACTACTCCTAGCTTCACAGATACCTCCCTTACCTGTCAGACGACCCTGCCTCATCATCATTACCCGCTCCTAGAGGTCCCATAGTCTCCCACTCTTAATTAAAACTCCGTACATATTCCATGAAGTGATATGCCCCGATAAGTTTGGCCAAAAATACAACACCCTCATTCATGGTGTCAAAAGCTAAAACCCACCTTTGATCAGTCTCTGCTTTCAAGATCTTCCCAACAACTCACTATGGCAACCACTTGAGATAATCCCTAGATACATACCAGGACCCTCCTATAAATTGTGATGAATGGGTAGACGGTCGGTGACGCTGCCACAATGGTCACAGTATCCTTCATAAAGATTCAGTCAGTTCCTTCACTGAAAAGAATTTTGTTATGCTATCTGTTCCCGAAATTCTTTTCGATGAAGGACCTGACTGAATCTTTACATATGATACTGTGACCGTTGTGGCAGCGCTGGTGACCGTCTACCCATTCATCATAATTTGTAGGAGGGGCTTGGTATGTATCTAGGTATTATCTCAAGTGGTTGTTAAAGTGAGTAGTTGGGAAGATCTTGGAAGTAGAGACCGATCAAATGTGGGTTTTATCTTTTGACACCATAGAGGAGGGCGTTGTATTTTTGTCCAAACTTGTCAAGGCATATACTGCATGGAACATGTACGGAGTGTTAATTCAGAGTGGTAGACTATGGGACCTCTGGGAGCGGGTAATGATAATGAGGCAGGGCCGTCTGACAGTTAAGGGCTGTATTTTTGAAGCTAGGAGTAGTATTTATAAAGCTAGGGGTAATATCTATGAAGCCGGGGAAATTTATAATATCTAGCATATTGTAGGTTTTTTCTGTGAAGCTGGTTATTTGGACCGAGTACGTTGTTTTGTAGGATGGTTTCATTATTGGAAGGGGTGGTCTATTTGACTCCCTCAACTGATATTTTATGTAACAGTTGTATTCCTTAATTTGAAATAAAAATGACTTTGACATATTTTATTGTGTCTCTTGATGCATTTTGGTTTTGAATAATCTATACCAATCTCTAAGGCACACATGATCCTTTTGTTTATGTAAATCTGTTCCCACCCAGCTTGGCACAGAAACTTCCAAGGGAAATAAAATCAAGTTTACTAAAGGTCAACTAGCCTTATGTACCGATACTCTCCTATCTTCAAAAAAGGATGTAAGTCTCCCCATCATGGCACCAACCAACGAAGACACCGGGACCCGTACTATACGAACCAATTTATCTAGTTCTCTGTTGAAGGGATGAAAATAAAGAAAGGTTGAGCAAATAAATTAGGCACGCCCGACATGGTGTACTCAAAAGGGGAAGCTAGGAGAAACCTCTCTTCAAGCCTCATAAACATCGCCGGGATCCCCCTCAAAAAATCAGAACGACCCTCTTTTTAAGCATTGAGACCATTCAAGGTCTCTACCAGCACCAATGCCGTAGGAATACAACAGTAAGACATTCGCATCACTATTGTGGCCACCTGGGGATCGTCCGTCAAGTCTCTTGTCATTAATAATAGCCTCGCAGTCAAGCCAAAGCACCAGCTATGTCAAATTAAACATCAGCAAAGCCCCTCGGGCGCACCGGGTGCATAACTGCCAAAAGAGAAATAGTCCCTCCATGAGCCAGTAGATGAGCCACTAGAGGATAAATATGGATCAACATAGCCAAAGATACCCTAGGAGAACGATAAAGATCAGGCAAAGCCATCAAAATACTGGGGATAATCGTTAATATTGATGAAAAACTCCTCAAAAGTAGGAAAGGTCTCATCCAGTCTGACCAAAAGATGTGATCCTTGGGGTACCATAATTGTACTGCCGCATTCAGTAAATTCCGGTCTATTGCCCGATTGCGCCACAAAGAGTCCTCACAAAAGCCAAAAGTGTTGTAGTCAACATTTAAAAGCACATGTCCTCTAAAACTTCGAGGTTAGAAGATAATTATTCATACATGGGAATATCCATTTTGAGAAAAAGAAAGAAGACACGATAAAATAAATATGGGTGGTAAAGAACACATCCCCTAACTCTCCTTTTATACCCAAAAATCTTTGCAAAAAATAAATTATTTGAAATTCCATTTAACTTTTTGCCCTACCAAGTACTAAAGAAGTGCATGAAAGTTCAATTAAAGCCTAGGAGTGATTTGACTTGACCCCTATGCCGACAGACAGGTCAAGGGGTATGCCGATCGACAACTCCCTATTTAAAAAAAAAATCCATTTTCCTTTTTTGCCCAAAATCAATTTTAAAAAATTCTTACTTTGAATAGTTACCATCAGGTCATTCATTTTTATTACTCCTCTTTTAATAAACATTTTCCTCAAAATCATTTTTATTCTCATATCTATCTTTGTAAAATAAATCAATCTCAGTAAAAAATCAAAAGTACATATGGGGTAGGTCACTAACTAAAAAAATACAAAAAAGAAAATGCATATTTTTCATGAATATTCGCGCTTCGCATGATTTAATTTTTGCAGGTGCACAAGACAAAAAGTTAAAAAAGAAAATACAACGGGACATCGCCCGAACCCTCAAAACATAACCTTCCCCTCAATCCCTCAGCCCCAATGCCGCACGTGCTTCCCTCTACGATGGGCGGTGGATCCTCCGCTCCCAGAACCATAACTCTCCTTAGTAGTAGTCGGTGGCACCATGCAGGCAGTGGCTGAACTTTTTAAATAGGTAGACAAGGAATCCATCTAATACTTGATGTCTTACAATCAATTGATTGGTACTCGCACATATTGAAAAGAAATAGAAAACAATGCAAGATGACCCATCTAGTAAAAAGCAAGGAAGAATGAAACAGGAAATGAAAAAGAGAAAAGAGAAGTATACCTCAGGCCTAAGAGCCTCATCAGTAAGCCCAACGAATCTAGCCATCGATGCATGAAGATGATTTATCACGCTCAATGACTCACACACTACTAAATTTAAAATTATAAGAAGGGGGAGTGATATGAATCAATGCAACGTCCTCCACCGTTGCCATCGCACCACCTCCCGTACTATAGGACAATCCTGTCGGTACACTGGTACCCCTCCCTAAAGAAGTGGTGGGGTGGAGGCATATTGTCCACATCGTAGATGCAAGAGGGCATCAATCATCTCATTACGAAGGCTAAATAATCGTAACTCGTTGTCGTATTCATATAGTGCATGTAGGGATCGCTTATCATCGTTGTCTCCCTATCATCACTAGACATCTCAATCACCGCATCATATACATGGGGGTACCGATGATGGGATTGCCACCTCCTCTTCCACTATCTTCCTCACCACCCTCTCTCTCAGGTACCAGGCGTACTCAAATTCATGCACCATCAGCTGTCGTATCTGCACATGCATGCCAATAACCCCGTGTCCTGTAAAGACACCCAAGAGGAATAGAAGGTCACATGCATACCCAATAAAGAATCACTATCTACTCAAGAAATAAAGATGTCAAGAACAACTCATAAAGGATAAAAGATAACCTGATCGCTCGTTAGGTCATTCAAGACCCTTTACACGTCCTTCAGGGATAAGGACTGGTTCAACCACCGATTGGACTTCCACTATCGGTACATCCGATAGAAGTCTCATAAATCATCATCCTTCAGGGCCAACAACCCCGTGTTGTGACCAATCACCTTATAAAACCACATCTATAAGAAGACAATAATCAGTAAAGAGAATACAGAGGGATTGCAAGAAAATAATGCCAAAGGAAACAAATATAAGATTACATTCAGAAGATACGTGGCCCCTATAAAGGTCTGTCGGCAACATCGAATGAATGCATCGGGGGAAGCTAAAATGGATGCCAAGGTAAAGCTCCCCTAATCGTATATAGGTACGTCTAACATAATCCCCATATAAGGCAAAAACCAAAGATGGATGATGTTACCGCTCATTGCTGCCAAGAACCCCCCAAGAAAAAGCAAAAAATAAATAAATAAGTTGTTTGCCTTACCTACTGCCCGTCTGTCACATCCACCTTTCTCCTCAAAAGAATCTCCCTAAAAGCAGAAATTCGAATAGAATCCTCTGACACGATTCTACCCACATCTTCCAATGCTGCCTGCATTGCCTCGAGCGTAACATTCAAAGTGCGATCCACTATAATCCAAACCCAATCACAATCTAGTTACACCAGCTACTAGACATCAATAGGAGTAACATTCATCTCCCCTAATCTTAAATGGAATGTGTGGGTAATGTCCCACCATCTCTCCCCAAGATCACGTAGCATCGCAGTGGAACGCGTTATCTCATCTAATGCCTTCGTCAAAGGGCCGAAGACGATATACGATACCATCCAGCATACAGCGTCAAGGAGCTTCTCCTAAACCTCCTTCAACCCAGACATCCTCTGAGATCGAATGCTCGAATGAGCTATGTCAGTATGCAATAAACTAAAAGAAAACCTTTCACTAACATAAGAAGAGAAAAGAGAAAAATGAATTGGAAAACCAAAATCCTCTATACTCACATACCCACTAAGGTTTTTCACACTTGCTGATTAATGGTCTGTAGGATCACGTAGAAAAATCCACTCATTAGCAATTGGCTCAAACGAGTCAAAGGGATTCTCATTTCCTAACGCAAGGGGCACCATGGACTACCACTTTAGGCCGTCCCAATCATCAATTTCTAGCCACTCATTATTGTGAACATCACCTGAAGTGCCAGCCATTTGGAGTCTTGAAGAAGAAAAGATTTAGAGATGACTCTTAGAGAGATAAAGTAAGAAATTCAATCACTTAAAGGTGTGAAAATGGAAGAGGGGTCGCCCCCATTATATAGAAAGCATCGTCAAACCCTTTGAGTGGATATGGAGGATCCCAATAGGATGTCATCATCCGAGGAAGTTTCTTATCCCCCTCATCATCTACACGGGGTTCTATCTCTCGTGGATCCATTTCTTTCTAATGCTATAAGCTTCGCGAAAAACGTCTCCATAGTAGTACCACTATTCGATCCCCAAGGCGAGATCTCATAAAAAAATTGGGTGAGAGTTAATATAGATACCACGTATTATAGGCTGTCAAATTTTTCCTTGAGCATGGTCATAAGGAGACGTGTGGATAAGTTCCATATTGACCGTGTACGAGTATCTTCATAAGAGAGGACCTTCTAATGGGATATGGCCTTGAAAGATCATCTCATCTTATAATTTGATTATACCAATGATATAGGTTACGTCTAGGTATGAGTTACCGTAACTATGCCCCGTATTTGTGTGATGGTGGGACCATGGTGATATATCGAGGTCAAAGAGGTCAAAGGACAACTGTGAGACCAATAGGTCTAGTTTATCTTAAGTACTATAACGGTCTTCTTCAATTGAGGGTAGCTCAGGGGGATCGTTATCTAGTCCTATAAAGTTGCACACAGTATCTTGTATTTGTACAGGTAAATCACCCTATCTAGTGGCTCAGATGCTTTTATAGATGTCAAATGCTGGGATGTCGGAGCCTCCCCTTACTATAAAAAACCCAAAGAGATGGTCCTCGATATGAGGGGTTAGATTCTAGGTTGTCTGCTGAGTCACCTCATTATTTTATGTGACAGGTCCAATGTTCACGTTTTTTAAACTGGTCGAGCTATTTTATTGTAATTTTATAACTAATCCCGAATCTGAAATTTCATAGGGAAGGGGCTTCGAAAGATGTTGGTCCTTGCTCATATATCACGAGTCCTTTTTTAGGGCAGTAGTCCCACTATGCCATAATTTCTCAAATCTGAGGGTTTAGGGTGAACCCATCTACTCGGGTAAGTGTTACCTTTAGTGATGATGAGGTAGTCAAAGAAATCGCTAATCCCATGCTTCGATAATTCAGTGTAGTACACATGGCGGTGACTAGGTATAGGAAGTCTCTGAGTAAGATCTGGCAAGTCGAAGGCAGTGTTTCGCAGGGGAGGTGTCGGAAGTGGGCCTATCATTCATGAAGGGCCGATGCCACCTATGGAGTCAGTCCATATCACATGGATGGTACCTAAGGGATAAACCTTAATTTCTAGTCCAGGGGGAGAGGCTCGGGGGAATAATCCATGTTATCGGTAGTATTCTGACTCGAATAAAACTTAGGTGACCAAAGACTTTTTGTAATGACCCCACTTTCATATAGTTTGTTTTTGCACTCTTGTGTTACTTATTATCTTATAAATGTTGTATTATTAGATATGTGGTATTATAGGCTATCAATATAACAAACCCCATTTTTAATTACAAAGAATTAACTGTAAATTGGAACAAATCAAAGTCTTATGATATATCTTAAGGCAAATAATAAGTTTTGGGGTAGAAAATATAATTTTATGAAACTTTAAGGACAAAAATAAAAATATAAAATGAGCCATTTTATAAATAAAATATTTTTATGGACCTCTAAGAAATATTCAAAATATATAGTGTGAAATTACCAAAATATCCTTCATGTGTGAAATGACCCTTATACTCTTATCACCTTTCCACCACGTGCTGGTCATTTCCACCTTCCACATGCCATCTGTAGAGAGAGAGAGATAAAACACTTGTCATCATTTGGTGATATTAACACTGCAAGACCACTCCGGATCACGACACCTCGGTGTTGAATCACCAATCCAAAAAGCCTAGTCATTAGACACGTGTCAACACCGTAATACTTTTAAAAACCTTTAAATAGGGCCTTAGGGTTCATTTGAAACTCACACCAATTCCTTGAGAATTATAGTAAGAAAGAGTGATAGAAAGATTGGGAAATATCTTAAGAAGGAGTTCTATAATTTCTAAGAAAGAATTCATTTTGTAAGTATGATTTTATTTAAATGTTATAATGTATTTTTATAGTTTTAATTTTGTGTTTTATAGCTTTACTTAGTAGTTATGCTGGTAAAATATACTAAGGACTTCACTAATCAAAACTTAAAGTTTAGAAGAAATCCAAGTTAATTTTATTTTCATGTAAACTTGTTTGAAATTGTATATACGCTTTTAAAAATGATTATTAAAAGTAATTGCTCGTTATTATGGAATCCCATTTAAGTAATTTCAAAGTCAGGCCCGGTGAAATTCTGTCTAGACGAGATGGTATTTAAGTGGTGCCCCTGTGACCCTCCATCTCTACTGGGAATGAATCCGAAAATGTTCTGTCTAGAGGAGATGGTATTTAAGCGGTGCCCCTGTGACCCTCCATCTCCAATGGGAACCGACTGATTAGGAAGAACTATGAATTGAATCCTTTAATTACGATCAATAAGTTTTAAAAGTTAAGAAAATGGTTTTTAGTAATCCTTTGAAACAAATTACTATTAAAATACAATATGTAGACTGGACCTTGTTTAGAACATATACTTAAACCTTTATCGTATTTATTAGATTAACGTGCGATCGAAGACTCGTTATCTATAATTTCGATCTCTATTTTAGGTGAGTACTCTATGAAATTTCTTGCGCATTTTGATTATAATATATTATGCAAACTATGTATATTTTGTGAAATTCTTTTATTCTCAAAATGCATCTGATACCGATGATTCCGTCGTTTGTTATATGTTTATATCTCTCCATATAAACATCTGATTTGAATTCTAAAATTATTGATTCGGCCTATGAAAACTCTCTTACTATGTTGGCCTTGACTACCGGGTGAAAATATTTTGGTGGTACGTTCCCAGCTGGTTTATCGCTGGTGTGCCCTAAACAGGGCGTTTTTCGAGAAATCATGATTATGTGTCTGTGATGTTATCAGGTTGAAACATTTGGTAACACTATCTGTCTGGGTATTAGAGTGTACATGGCCACTAAAACTGAATAATTGACATATGCTCAACTGTTTTATCTGCTCTGTTCTAACTGTTTATTCTGAATATATATATTGTCATCTACTTTATATATATTGCTTGAAATTCCTATCTTTATGTATATACTTTCTGTTCTAAATTGAATAGGTATCAATTTTTTGAAAAACCTGGAATGTCTGGAGATTGAATCTCATTCGGCTTTTGGCCGACGTTGTATAAATAACCATTTTTCAGGAAATAATTAACTTCGTGGATGGAACGAAAAAGGAATATGTTGAAGATTTAGCTTTTAAAGATCTTTTTGTTACCTTAAGTAGAAGTTTGTTTAATTAGATAGAGCATGTTTAGCTCTTTGTGTCAAGTTGTAACTCGTTGATATTTTAATACAAATGAAGTTCCCTTTAGAAAGATCTGATGATGTAATTCCTTCACTTTTAGTATTTTACGATTCATAACCATGTGATTATACTTCTGCTACATATATTTTAAAACAAAAATTTTAAGGCCAGAATATTGGATGCCTTTGTGGCATGTCAAGACACTCATTCCCTACTATTTTCAGGTCGGGGTCATGACAGAGGTGGTATGAGAGCATAGGTTATGAACACGTAGACTACTGAGCATAGGTTTCAAATGTTATAGATTCTTTGTTTCCATCCTTAGGATATAGTATTAAAAATCTAATTTATGTGACAACCCTCCCTATATGTTATATTATTTATAATTGGTCTTTTAGATTTCAATATTGATATAGTATAGTAGATCTTAAGTTTGGCCATGACTGTAGAAAATGACCAAGAGAAGATCATCAATGGGAACTAGTGATTCGAGTATAGAAGGATTGGAAGGTGCATACAAGGCAATTGAAAGTCTGGCAAAGATTGTGGAGCAGCAGGTGAACAATGGAGTACCAAAGAATCTTGAACTAAGTAGATGTACTATTGAACAGTTCAAGAAGTTGAATACTCCATCTTTTAAAGGTACTCCTAACCCCACCGAAGTAGAAAGTTGGGTGATGCAGATGGAAAAGATACTCGATGTTCTTAAGTGTATCGATGAACAAAGGGTGTCATTTGCAACATTTATGTTAGAAGGGGATGCCGAACATTGGTGGAGAGTGACTCAGAGAATACACGGGGAAAGGAATACTTACATAGGTTGGAATGATTTCTTGGTAATATTTTATGAGAAATATTTTCCAAAAATGGTGAAAGACGAAATAGCAGCTGACTTCATGAGTCTGGTGCAAGGGAATATGACGGTTAGTCAATATGAGGCAAAGTTTACTGAGTTATCCCATTTTGCACGTCATGTTGTAGCAACTGATGTTTTAAGAGCGAAGAAGTTTGAGCGTAGGTTAAGGTTGAATATTCGTAGTCGAATTTCCATCCTGAAATTAACATCATATATTGATGTCGTGACTAGGGCTACAATAGCTGAGAGGGATGGTGAGGAGTACAATCGAATTAGAGATGGAAAGAGGAAGTTAGGGGAGCAAAAAGGAAACAACCCGAATAATATAATTTTATTTAGGAACACATCCAATGTTGGGGGATCTAGTGATAACAAACAATATAATAACCAGACATGTCAACAATGTGGAAAGATGCATGGAGGACGACCTTGTTATAAGGATTTAGGAGCTTGTTTTAGATGTGGACAGAAAGGACATCAGATAAAAGACTGCCCAAACCTAACAAGGGTTCCAATAAATCCTTCAAGTGCAAAGAAGGATCAAGACAGACAGGGTAGAGTTTTTGCACTTTCTGATACCCAAGATTCTAATGCGGTAGTATCAGGTACAATTTCTATATGTTCACAACCTTTTAAAGCTTTGATAGATCCGGGTTCTACCCATTCGTTCATATCTACACATGTATTAAATCGCTTTCATAAATTGCCTGAACCCTTGAATCATAACATACATGTTTCTACTCCTTTGGGTGAGTTATTGATGGGTAAATTAGTATACAAGGCTTGCCCATAGATATTGATAGTCATAAACTATTTGTTGATTTGATAGTTTTAGACATTAAAGATTTTGAAATTATTTTGGGGATGGATTGGTTAGCATCACATTATGCTAAGGTAGACTGTTTTGAGAAGAGTGCTACTTTCCAAATTCCTCACTAACCAAAATTTAGTTTTGAAGGAACTGGCATCATATCTCCGATGTGTATTATTTCTGCAATGCAAGACTATAGTTTTCTTAAGAAGGGATGTCAAGGATTTATTGCAACTGTTACTAGTTTGGAGATGATAGAGCCTAGATTAGAAGATATTCCTATTGCTAAGAAATTTATGGATGTTTTTCCTGATAATTTACCTGGTCTACCTCCTAATAGAGAAATAGAATTTACCATTGACCTTATTCCTGGAACTATACCAATCTCAAAACCACCATATCGCATGGCACATTTAGAATTAAGAGAGTTAAAAGTTCAATTAAAAGACCTTTTAGACAAGGGTTTTATCAGACCAAGTATATTGCCTTGGGTTGTTCCAGTGTTATTTGTGAAAAAGGAGGATGGGACAATGAGACTATGTATAGATTATCGTGAACTGAATAAGGTAACCATTAAGAATAAATACCCTTTACCTCGTATCGATGACTTGTTTGATCAATTAGAAGGTGCACAAGTATTCTCTAAGATTGACCTTAGGTCAGGATATCATCAATTGAAGATTAAGGATGCTCATATTTCAAAATTAGCTTTTCGTACTAGATATGGTCATTATGAATTTCTTGTAATGCCGTTTGAACTAACTAATGCACCAGCCGCTTTTATGGATATGATGAATAGGGTGTTTAGGAAATATTTGTATCAGTATGTGGTTATTTTCATTGATGACATAATTATTTATTCCAAAAGTATTGAAGAACACGAAAAGCATTTAGAGACGGTATTACAAATCCTTAGGAAAGAGAAATTATATGAAAAATTAAAGAAGTGTGAGTTTTGGATGCCTAGTGTTTCTTTTCTAGGACATGTCATATCCAAAGAGGGAGTGTCAGTTGACCCTCAAAAGATTGAGGTTATACTAGATTGGCCCAGACCAACTAATGTGAGTGAGATTCATAGTTTCCTTGGATTAGCAGGTTATTACCGAAGATTTGTTGAAGGATTTTCTAGCATTGCCAAACCTCTATCTAGGTTAACAAAAAAGAAGGTAAAATATGAATGGTCTGAGGAAGCCGAGAAAAGTTTTCAAGAACTTAAGAATCGATTAGTAACTGCCCCAATTTTGACTATTCCTTTCGGGACATAGGGATTTGTGATTTATAGTGATGCTTCTAAAAATGGTTTGGGATGTGTGCTAATGCAAAATATAAAAGTAGTAGCTTACGCCTCGAGATAGTTGAAAACCCATGAGCAGAATTATCTAACCCATGACCTAGAATTAACAGCTATAATTTTTGCTCTTAAGATTTGGAGGCAGTATTTGTATGGTGTGACTTGCGAGATTATACCGATCATAAGAGTTTGAAGTATATATTTACTCATAAAGAGTTGAATATGAGACAAGGGAGGTGGTTAGAATTGATGAAGGATTATGATGTAAGTATTCACTATCACCCGGGGAAAGCTAATGTAGTAGCCGATGCTTTAAGTAGGAAGTCTACACCAAATTTAGCATGTCTTATTACAAGACAGGAAGCACTATTAAGGGATTTGAGAAGTATGGAAATAGATGTACGTATCTATAGCAAATGAGGAATAATTGAAAACTTACAAGTACAACCCATGTTGACGGAGAGGATCAAAATTGCCCAAGTAAATGACCCACAACTGAAGAAGATTAGAGAAGAAATCATCGAGGGTAAGAGAACTGAATTTGCGATGCGAGATGATATATTGAGTTTGGAAATAGAGTGTGTGCGCCATGTGATGCCCAACTAAAAAGGCAAATTTTGGAGGAAAGTCATTACTCAAGATTCACATTTCATCCCGTATGTACAAAAATGTATAAGGATCTTCGAGAAGTATTTTGGTGGAATAACATGAAGAGGGAGATAGAAGAATTTATATCTTAGTGTTTGGTTTGTCAACAAGTAAAGGCAGAACATCAAAAACCATCAGGATTACTGCAAACCCTACCTTTTCCTGAGTGGAAATGGGAACATATTACTATGGATTTTGTGACAGGTTTACCGAGGAGTTCAAATGGTAATGACTCTATTTGGGTAATTATTGATAGGTTAACTAAATCTGCTCATTTTCTTGCCATTAAGATTACCCATTCTTTAGAGAAGTTAGCTAAGTTGTATGTGCGGGAAATTATTAGGCTTCATGGAACCCCAATTTCAATTATTTCTGACTGTGACCCTAGATTTGTGTCTCGCTTCTGGAAAAGCCTACAAGAAGCCATGGGAACATAATTGAATTTTAGCACTATTTTTCATCCTCAAACGGATGGACAATCAGAGAGAACTATTCAAACCTTAGAGGATTTGCTTAGGGAATGCACACTTGATTTAAAAGGGAATTGGGATGATTATTTACTGTTAGTGGAATTCGCATATAATAATAGCTATCAAGAAAGTATTCAAATGGATCCGTATGAGGCACTCTATGGTAGAAGGTTTCGTTCCCCTACATGTTGGGTAGAAGTTGGGGAAAGAAAATTGTTGGGACCAGAATTAATTCAGATCACAACAGAGAAGGTGAAATTAATACAAGACCGACTTCGAACCGCTCAAAGCCGTCAGAAGAGTTATTTTTACAATCAACACCGATAGTTAGAATTCCAAAGAGGAGATTATGTGTTCTTGTAAGTATCGCCTGCAAAGGGAGTAATACGATTTGGGAAGAAAGGGAAGTTAAGCCCAAGATACATAGGACCTTTTGAAATCCTTGAAAGGATAGGAGCTGTTGCATATAAAATAGCCTTACCACCGGAACTCTCTAGTGTACATAATGTGTTTCACGTACCAATGATAAAGAAATATGTCCCAGATCCAAAACAAATCTTAAGTCATGAGCCTCTTCAAGTTAGAGAAGATTTGTCGTACATTGAGCATCCAGTGGAAATTTTGGACCATAAAGAGAAAATATTACGAACCAAGGTTATTCCACTAGTTAAAGTATTATGGCGGAATCATTCTGTTGAAGAAGCAACGTGGGAGCGGGAAGATGAGATAAAGTAGAGATATCCATACCTTTTTGAAAATTAATGTAAGTAAAGTTTGGGGACCAAACTTTTTATAAGGAGGGTAGGATATTATGACCCCACTTTTATATAGTTTGTTTTTTCACTCTTGTGTTACTTATTATCTTATAAATGTTGTATTATTAGATATGTGGTATTATGGGCTATCAATATAACAAACCCCATTTTTAATTACAAAGAATCAACTGTAAATTGGATCAAATCGAAGTCTTATGACATATCTTAAGGCAAATAATAAGTTTTGGGGTAGAAAATATAATTTTATGAAACTTTAAGGACTAAAATATAAATATAAAATGGGCCATTTTGTAAATAAAATATTTTTAAGGACCTCTAAGAAATATTCAAAATATATAGTGTGAAATTACCAAAATACCCTTCATGTGTGAAATAACCCTTATACCCTTATCACCTTTCCACCACGTGCTGGTCACTTCCACCTTCCACATGTTATCTGTAGAGAGAGAGCTAAAACACTTGTCATCATTTGGTTATATTAACACTGCAAGATCACTCCGGATCACGACACCTCGGTTGAATCACCAATCCAAAAAGCCTAGTCATTAGACACGTGTCAACACCGTAATACTTTTAAAAACCTATAAATAGGGCCTTAGTGTTCATTTGAAACTCACACCAATTCCTTGAGAATTATAGTAAGAAAGAGTGATAGAAAGATTGGGAAATATCTTAAGAAGGAGTTCTATAATTTCTAAGAAAGAATTCATTTCGTAGGTATGATTTTATTTAAATGTTATAATGTATTTTTATAGTTTTAATTTTGTGTTTTATAGATTTACTTAGTAGTTATGATGGTAAAATGTACTAAGGACTTCACTAATCAAAACTTAAAGTTTAGAAGAAATCCAAGTTGATTTTATTTTCATGTAAACTTGTTTGAAATTGTATATACGCTTTTAAAAATGATTTTTTAAAAGTAATTGCTCGTTATTATGGAATCCCATTTAAGTAATTCCAAAGTCAGGCCCGGTGAAATTCTGTCTAGACGAGATGGTATTTAAGTGGTGCCCTTGTGACCCTCCATCTCTACTGGGAATGAATCCGAAAATGTTCTGTCTAGAGGAGATGGTATTTAAGCGATGCCCCTGTGACCCTCCATCTCCAATGGGAACCGACTGATTAGGAAGAACTATGAATTGAATCCTTTAATTACGATCAATAAGTTTTAAAAGTTAAGAAAATGGTTTTTAGTAATCCTTTGAAACAAATTACTATTAAAATACAATATGTAGACTGGACCTTGTTTAGAACATATACTTAAACCTTTATCGTATTTATTAGATTAACGTGCGATCGAAGACTCGTTATCTATAATTTCGATCTCTGTTTCAGGTGAGTACTCTATGAAATTTCTTGCGCATTTTGATTATATTATATTATGCAACCTATGTATATTTTGTGAAATTCTTTTATTCTCAAAATGCATCTGATACCGATGATTCTGTCGTTTGTTATATGTTTATATCTCTCCATATAAACATCTGATTTGAATTCTAAAATTATTGATTCGGCCTATGAAAACTCTCTTACTATGTTGGCCTTGACTACCGGGTGAAAATATTTGGGTGGTACCTTCCCAGCTAGTTTATCGCTGGTGTGCCCTAAACAAGGCGTTGTTCCAGAAATCCTAATTATCTGTCTGTGATGTTATCAGGTGTAAACATTTGGTAACACTATCTGTCTGGGTATTAGAGTGTACATGGCCACTAAAACTGAATAATTGACATATGCTCAATTGTTTTATCTGCTCTGTTCTGAACTGTTTATTCTGAATATATATATATATATATATATATATATATATATATATATATATATATATATATATATATTGTCATGTACTTTATATATATTACTTGAAATTCCTATCTTTAAGTATATACTTTCTATTCTAAATTGAATAGGTATCAATTTTTTGAAAAACCTAGAATGTCTGGAGAATGAATCTCATTCAGCTTTTTGCTGACGTTGTATAAATAACTATTTTTCAGGAAATAATTAAGTTCGTGGATGGAACGAAAAAGGACTATGTTTAAGATTTAGCTTTTAAAGCTCTTTTTGTTACCTTAAGTAGAAATTTGTTTAATTAGATAGAGCATGTTTAGCTCTTTGTGTCAAGTTGAACTCGTTGATATTTTAATACAAATGAAGTTCCCTTTAGAAAGATCTGATGATGTAATTCCTTCACTTTCAGTATTTTACAATTCATAACCATGTGATTATACTTCCGCTACATATAATTTAAAACAAAAATTTTAAGGCCAGAATATTGGATGCCATGGTGGCATGTCAAGACACTCATTCCCTACTAATTTTGGGTCGGGGTCGTGACACTTTTTGTTCTCACGGAGTCAATTCCACCTTTCTTTTGGGAGGTTTGGGTCGTCTCTCTACTCGATAGGTCCATGATTGGCCCTTAGATTGGTTTCCCAAGTGATGTATCTTCGGATGTAGTGGTCTCTAATACTTTCCTCCTCTGCATATAACTATTAGTGATAATCTTTGTATTTCTAGGTAATATGATCATTTTCCCAGAGCTATAGATCTTCCTCACTCATATGTATTGGGGAACTTAGGTATCAGGGTGGACGAATCATGAGTTCCCTATTTCGATGATTGGCAGCTGTAGTGCTTCTACTATTTACTGGAGAATGGACTGATGGTGAGCCAGGAGTATGGGCGAGGTGGTACTTCCACTAGTTTTTGTATCCGAGATAGTCAACAGGTAAGTCTCAAAGGTTGACCCCTCCTATCTAGTGGACTAAATCGACTCTGAACAAGTGATGCACTTGGTTACTTAGAGGTATTCATCATACATTTATTTCCATTTGTCTAAGTGATTACCCTTTTCTAAGAAGGGGGTAGTAATGAGCCCCGACACTTTGGAGAATATGAATTTTATGAGTAAGAGTAGGTTTGGACTGCAATGGTTAGTCTACATGAAGTGTATAACATTATGAAGAAGGTCATATGGTTTATGTTGGGCTTAGTATTGGTGATTATTTGTATGACAAGTGATGTCGTGGCCAAGGGGTAGCTGTTTGGAAGAGGGCATATGTCCTCATCCTCATCTTGCGATGGATATGGGCTATCAGGATGGAGGGATCAATGTTTGGGACTGGACAGTCTGAGAGGTTATTAATGATAGGGTTGGGATGATATGGCAAGGGGTTACTAGTGACATTAAGCCTTGGTGAGATATGTCTCCCGGTATCAATGTGGTTCTGGATGGCAACCTTAAGGCTAAACAGTTACCAATGATGTGACCAGGTGCCTAGTGGTACTCGTAGTGTGAGTCCAATTTCCACTTTTTAATCGTAGCGGTCGAGATTGGTTTCGAGTTAAGTGGTTTGAGATTACCATCTAACATTAGATCAGAGAAGACCCAACTGAGAGGGACTGGAAGTTAGTTGAGGTTCTCGATTGAGCATAAAACTCTTTCGGAGGAGGCATATTCTGAGAATTTTTTGGAGGGGGCCTTCATGGGAAGGGTGTAGTAGTGGCTATCATGAATGGGGCATTACGGATAATCGAGCGTGATTCTGGTGGTGGACAAACCACGAGGTTGGTGATTTAAGATATAGATGTCCCTGGTGGTCTCAGACGGGTGAAGAATATATTGGTAGTGCAAAGGGATTCCTTTGTGGTTTTGGAAGCTTTAGTTACCAGGATTTCTTTAATTTTACACCCTGTATGACTGAGGGATTAAAATCGAGGATCTAGGTGAGTTCGAGTTCACTTTGAACTTCCCCCTGGATCTAATCCTTATACATGGGATGATTGACCATTTGATTAGCATTTTCTCTTCAATGAGTGACGAAGATGCCAACTTATTCTCCTTCCTCCTATTTTTGCATTTATATATCCTTAGTGGCCCAGTTCTTTGTTGTATTCATATTTCTTTAGGAATGAAAAACATACATCGTCTCATATTTTAGTAGTCCCCTCACGTTTAAGGCCCATATACCAAATGCGGGCTTCTCCGACTAGTGTAGATGAGAACATCCTTTCCAATACCCCTAGGCCAATGTTTCAGACCTACATCTGGAAGTGATAGTTAGATAAGTGGGCGGTTGGAGAGACTACCCCTTTGTAGGTTTTGAAGATTAGCATCTTGAATTTTTCAGGGGGCCTGGCTTAGGATAGAGGTCCATATTCTTGGTAGTCTCATCTATGGTTTTCATTTTTCTTATGGTTTCCTGGAGGAGATGTGGTTCTAATTGGACTTGCATTATTTCATAGTTTGGTAGCGGGAGAATAAAATCTTCGATTCATAGCAGGCCACTGAGTCGGACCGTGAGGGACCTTAGAAAGTGGTGTTTGGGTACTCGAGGTGGTAGGGATCGAAGTAACCATACATGGAAGTGGGGATCATCGATATTAATAGGGGAGCCGAAAATAGAACTAGAGTAGGCGGATCGTGGGGGCTAGTAGGAATGCCCTCGATAGACATGGAAGGCGATTTCTAATGTTGTGGATTAGAGGAGGAAGTAAGTTCTCTCTTATTACAGTATGGATTCCCTACATGTGGGCTTGGGTTTGGCCTGGTGCCCTGATCTTTGACCAAATGGTGTTATCTCATGCAGCCTCAGATTCTGATCCATAGCTGATGTGATATGGTTTTTTTCGATAGACATCGATTGTACGACGATAAATATATGATAATTATGGGTAGGGATCTCATTTATGGAAACTAATCAGTCGCACAGTGTGTGAAGTCGTGATTCTAGGGTAAGAACTTTGTGTGATCTCTCTGCTAAGGGTAGCAACTGTAGAAAAAGTTAAGGAACTTTCGTTCAGTTTTTATGGACAAAAGGGCTGACATAAGGACAATACATAGGGGAAAAGGACTCACATATGTAAGGAATTAATATGATTCAATTCTTTTATCTATTTTTAACCTATTTGGACGATATTTTGTTTTTTGAGTTCTTTCCTTTGGTAGTATCTCAAAGGGTAAGAAACGAACAGAGTTCTGTTTAATTCAGGTGAACATGCGTGTGCTCTTATTTAGTTAGAACGAGAAGCGAGGAAATAATAGACTGAGGTCCATTACTTTCCCCAAAATAAAAAAAAATGGTTGGGGGAATCCAACGTAAGGGACCATTGTTTTAACGATGGCTTGCGAATTCATACTATTTTATCTCCCTTCTGCAGGAATGACATTCATCCTAAAATCTAAGGGTGTTTGGATCATTCTCTGTCCGTCTGATAATTTTTGAAAATTTGGTCGAGACGATGCCCGTAAGTATCTGTTCTTTTTGTTCAATATGGTGTGAACCTAGAACTTTTTCTATATGAAAAATGGGAGATGTGATTCGGTTGCCCGACGATCTCTTTTCATTTTCGTATGTCACGATATATATTAATGCTTGGATATAGCAACCTTTAAGGTACGTGTTCCACCACTTTACCCTTGTACTGAATAGCTTTGAAACCCTAGTCGATATACCCAAGTACTAAACAAACTTCAAATGTCCCTTGTAACCAAGACCTTGTGATTAAGAGAAAAGTTGTTCGATATACCAGATGGGTGGATGAAAAGAGTGAGGACACTCATTGGCGAATAGGATTTTGAGGAAACGACTTTTCAAAAGTACGATCTTTATCCTGGAAAGTGACTTCTCGAAATTATGGACCTCTCTTTTGAGGAGAGGTGAATTTTTCAAAGTACGAATGTTCCCTTAGATAAAGTGACTCTCCTAAAGTACGAACTTATTTTATCTAGAGGCTTCTGGAAGACCTAGATGATATAGGGTTTAAATAATATAAAAATAAAGACTATGTAGTGGCTAATGCAAATAGGACCGTATTTGGAATCTGAAATCTTAATTCAGAATCAAAGTTGTCCTTTGGATCACTGCACATGGCAGTCTTGGTACCTCTTTGAATTATGCAAAGAGGGGTATCGTCCCAAAAGCCACTTGCCAAAGATGTCATCAAGGTGATGAGTCAATCATTCATGCTCTTAGTGATTGAAATTTTAGCAAAAAGGTATGACGGGAGTTTAATGTTGTGCTCATTCTTTAATTTTTACATACTTTGATGTTTAGCTTTACCGCGAGGTCCTTCGCGCATATCTATATGTTTGGGAAAATGTACAATCTTGTGTATGGGAACCTAAGCACGCATCTACATTATAAGGGACTCAAAAACTAATGTCCCTAAACAGTTCTAAAGTTGTTGTAAAGTAGTCACGCGGGATATCAACATTAAGCATATTAAAGAGGAAGCATATAAATAATTCGGTTCTCTAGATTTATATTTGGTGGAGTCACCACTGTAACATATCTAACAAGGTCCAACTATGATACACAATGTTTCATTCTGATATAAGAAAAATTATTCCCAACGAAGTGACCAATGTGGCTTTATGGGCCCTACATGGTCGGTGACGTGCCCAAGGGTAAGGAAACTTGGTGATACTGCAAACGCGAGGAGTGCTTGTCTCCCGTTCATTCCCTCCCCACGAGATTGAGTTATCGGTTCGATGTTTGGGTGCCGATGATTTTTCCCTTGATTTAGTATGATGCCATGTCCAGGCTTGGTGTACACCCCTTTAGTAGGCATGGCCTTTGTGTGGAAGAAGGGGGTTCAACGATTGTTCATATTTGCTAGTTTGTTTTGTAGAAAACAAATAAATAGGTCCGGGATAATCCTAAGGCAATTTTAAAGTTTGTGGTTAGTCTAGAGATTCTTATTGTGCAGGTTTGAGGAGCTGTGTTACGACTAGGGAAGGTGTTAAGAACCCCACTTGTTTTGTATGCTTGCTCAATTCTATGCTTATTAATTATCTTTACATTAATTTATTACTTTTGAGTTATTATAGAATTTGTTTAGAGATCTTAGCATAAGTGCCCCTCAAAGATGTTGAC
Source organism: Sambucus nigra (assembly GCA_949130495.1). NCBI lineage: Eukaryota > Viridiplantae > Streptophyta > Magnoliopsida > Dipsacales > Adoxaceae > Sambucus > Sambucus nigra. Next base: position 414,637,342 of record OX422210.1, on the reverse strand, counting down.
GGGTGCTCAGGTTGGAAAATGATATATTTGAGAGGTATAAGATCACCACTTTAACCGATGAAGATACAAAATATTTCTTATGTATGACTCTATGTTTTTGTTTGTATAATGAAAGATCGTTATTATGTATGTAAGTGTACAAGAAAACTCAGCTTTGAGATAGTTTGATGTCTCATTCAGGGTTTTGTGTAAGGATAAAAAGGTGAGAGATGGGTGCAGTTCTACTGTCATTAATCTATACATGCTTGCACATTTTTATGCATATTAGTGAGATCACGCCTTGTGATAGTTTGTATCCTGTTTTGATTTCTTAGGTGTCATGTAAGAAAGTTGATAAACGAAAGCATCTCAGTGGGGATAATATATCAGGGGACATATTATCAAGGATCAAACTCACGAAAAAATATCGATGTTACGCCTACGTACTCAAGGATACTTAGGATCAAACCTAACGTAGTTTGATTTCTATATGTGTTCTAACATGTTGTGTGTAAAAGTGTAAGACTTGGATTAGGAGGGGACGACTGGTGTATGGAATATCAGAGTTAGAATGGATCCGAAGATATTTGATATTGACACATAACCTTATAATATTCGGATGATTACTAGTCAAAAAATGTTATCCTTTAAACCAGTTTGAAGGTTGTAGAACTGAGAGGAGATGGGCTAAGAAGTGGGGAGGTCGTGTTAAGGATGTAATGTTTACTGCTGAGAAGCAAAATGAGACACTACGTATTGGTATTAGGGTGGACCTAGAGAATTCAGGGGAGTTTGGGACTTGGGATAGAGGTATCCTTAAGAGATAATACTTCACGATACAAATTATAAAGCTTGGTCTTCACGTGTTTAGCTTGGTATAGCACTTACGAACCCAATGATACTTGCGATCATACCTAACTTAGTTCTAAAATGGGGTTGGATATATATAGGGGTAGTATTATAGATGGAGGCAATCCTAGGAGATAATACGTTGAGAGACATATTATGAGGCCCGGGCTTCACGAATTTATTTTGATATAACGCTTATATACCTAAGGAGACTTGGGATCAAAGATAATGTAGTTCCCATAAACATGGTATATTTACAGATGTAGATCACGGGATACCGATATACGAGGTACATCAGTGCAGTATTTATGTAGCATAGTCCTTAATATAGCATTTTCATTGTGTTGAATTGATATATTTATACGCTAATTTAATACATTGATCAAATTCAGATGTTTGAAAAGTATTAAAATGAAAACACATATTTGGGGTGTCGTGCAGAGTTGGGCTTTGTTTGATTGGACAGTAGTTAGCGTTGCTAAATTTTAAACTTTGGCCTGTAAACAGCCCAATGGCACTCTCCTAAAAATGTGTTTTGAAAGGTATATTTTCACGTTTGTATTTTGGAAGTCATGGCATTTGATTAGTATTATTTATCATAAGAGTATATGTTAATTCATGACACAAGTGGAGGTGATAAGTTAAAAATCAGGCTTACACAAATAAAAACGTTGTAAATTGCATACCCAAATCCCTAAACGGGGGCCGGGTTAGAGAGGGTACACAAGTATGTACAGTTTATAATATATATATATATATATATATATGGGGTGTTTCGCTAAATTTGGCATAAGTTCTTTTACCTCCCGATGAAAGCCGACTTTTTCCTTTAGAGGAAATCCCCTCTTTTTAGTGCTTTTTAATTGGGTAAAGCTTCAGCTAGAAGTGTTGGCTTTTGAAAAATTTCTATATTTTTTAACTCTATTTATTTCTTAGATGAGACTTTTCAAAAGTATGAATCTCTTTGGGGGTGACTCCACGGAAGTGCAAACTTTTCCTTTCGAAAAAGTGACTATTCTGAAGTACGAGCGCTTCGGGACTTCTCAAAAAATGAGTTTGAATACCTCGAGTGCTCGGGATTAAGAAATCTAGAAAATCAAATGAACATTGGGTTTTCATCTCCGGATTTGAACAGGGATTCCTTGAAATGGTGTGTGGGGACCTCTATTTGTAGGGGTTTTGACGTATAGGATGGCAGATCGACCAAAGGTTTAGGTCCTTTGAATTTTGATCACTGGTTGAGAAAAGATTTGGATTGTAATTTTGTGTCAGAAGCTTTGGCCAATCGGCTATTGGTTGAGGGTTCTTTATCCAATCGGCTAAAGACACTATAGGGACAATTTATTGGTTTCTTTGATGTATTATATAGGTTTTTGTTCTTTTAATTATTTGTACTTTGGCCCTAGATACTCAGGTTTCTTGAATTTTTGACACTTGAAACTTTAGCATAGGTTTTGAAAGTTAGATTTTCTCAGGATTTATCTCGGGGCACGTACCCGGGGTTTATTTAGAATAAAATGAAGTGTCCCAAAAACTTGATTGCAAATTGAGGTGTATACAAATACATAGGGGATAAACACTCACATATGTATGAATATTTCCGATGCAATTCTTTTATCTATTTTTAACCATATGTGCACTGTATGTTTGTATTTTTTTTGTTGGTACTATCTTCAAAGGTAAAGAAGTAAATAGGACTTTATTGAATTCGAGTGTGCGGAATGATCTCTTATTTTTCATACTAGAAGAGAGGAAGTATATTATGGTATATTATTTTCTCAAAATATTATGTGGGGAGGGGAATCCAATGTAAAGGAATTCTGCTTTGGCGATGAATTACGGATTCATACTGTTTTATCTCCTGTGTGAAAATAGAAGGCATTCAGCCTGGAATCTGAGGGGTTTGGACTAGCCTCCGACCATTTGATAGTTTTAAAAAGAATTTTGTCAAAGCATTTTGCCCATAAGTATTTATTCTTTTTGTGTAATAGGGTGTGTACTAGAGATTTTTCTCTATATTCAAAATAAAATGTGGTATATTATTTTTAGATACAAAGAAAATAATACGAATCCATGTTATTTTGAATATAGAGAAAAATCTCTAGGTACACACCCTATTACACAAAAAGAGGTCGGTAGTAATAAATCTAGCTAGGGCCGAGGTAAAGAAAAGGATGGAAAGAAGATATCTAATGATGAAAAGTTTGCCAAGTATACTCCTCTGAAAGTCAGTCCTGACATGATCCTGAACAAGATAAAGAACGATAAAGAGCTTGGGTCTCCAGAAAAGTTGAGGGCTCCCCTTCACAAGAGGGATAAAAGCAAATTGTGTGAGTTTCATTAGGATCACAACCATACAACGAATTAATGCTTCGCCCTAAAAGACAAGATTGAAAAGTTATTGGAATGGGGGAAGCTTCAAAAATATATAGATAAAAGCGAAGGACGAGACAAGAGAAAAAAGAGATACAACACACCTAAGGAAACCAAGCAAAAGAAAGAGGTGATGGTGAATCAAAATGACCCGAAATCAGACGACAGTGTTGAAGAACAACCCAGATCTTCCTACCAAGCCTTTAGTAGTTAAAGGTAACCTTTACATGATTTATTTTGATGTAAAAATGATATGCGGGGGATAAGCAGGTAGAGGGACTAAGCCATTCGATAGGAAGGCTCACATAATTGAGGCAAAAGTAGGGCCTAAGAGGATTGAGGTTAAGTTGTCCGAGACTGAAACTAAACCTAACAAACTGAAGAAAGTAGACATGTATAGTCTCCTAGTGGGTTTTTAAGGCAAGACTTCAAAGGAATTTTAGCCCCACATGATGATCCCCTTATCATCAGTACATGAGTTCACGACTATAATGTGGCTCATATATTGGTGGATGGAGGAAGCTCAGTTGATGTCATGTTTTGGAATTCTTTTTAAAGGATTAAAGTTGAGCAAAAAAGACTCGTCCCCTATCATCAGTCGCTAATTTGGTCCAGCGGGGAGAAGTCTATTCGGTGGGCGTCTACGAAATGGATGTATGCATGGGAACCTGTCCATGGTTCTTTAATAGGAAAATAAGATTTTTTGTGATGGATAAAATGTCATCTCGGCCTATAACATAATATTTGGGAGCAAAACACTCCAATAGTTTGTAGCTGTGCCTTCCACCGTACACTAAATGATGAAATTCCTGACTCTTTATAGAGTAAGGGAAGTGAATAGTGATCAGGTGGAAGCACGTGAGTGCTACTTCACTTCGGTGAAAGAAAGGTAAGCCCATAAGAGAAAGACAATATTGTACAACATTGAAACCCTTGACCTAAGTGGTGAATGTAAGATAAAAAAGGGGGATCCTATGAAAGAGGTAGAATTTATTGTTGTAAGGACAAACTTCCACTAGAGTCAATTCGTATGTAATTGACATGATTACAGACAAAACATTTGAGTCATAAGATAAACTTTGTCTTGTTGATCTCGTAAGCCTATGATGTTATTTGATAAAGACATTACGACCAAGGTTCAAAGACTGGATATGTCATGTAGTGTTTATCGTGCCATGTTTTCTTCACATTTACCGAGTATCTCACTGGTATGAATACGTAATAATTATGAGTTCTTGGAAATATTTTAAGGGTGTTAGTTTTTTATCTAAAAATGTTTGGAACTTTTTTTTTCTGAGTTTAGTATCGTTCGAATGAGTTTTATGTCTCGTTCGAACAACTTTGCATTTCATCAGAACAAGGATCAAAAGAACATCAAATGAGGAAGCTCTACCAAGCAAACCCAATCTCGTTAGGATCTAGTTCAAACAAAATTTCATTATCATTCGAACGAACTCAGGTTTTCGTTCAAACGAGATGTGTTTCTCGTTCAAAGGACCCTAGTTTTTATTCAAATGACTAGCCGCATCGAAAATCGTGCAATATATAAGGCATTGTGGAGTCAGAATTTTAAAAAGGAATTTTTGGCGAAAAATAATTTCCCACTTGTTTACAAAGGTTCCAAACCTAAAGTTTCACCCTATAGGTTTAAATATCAAAGTTCCATAATTTATATGCTTTGACTTCTTGATATGAATCGCCATAGTTTGTTTCTTTCATCTGGAAAGAACTCATTTGTTGTGGTGGACTCCGTGCATTCTATTTGTGGTGTGTGACACTTATTGAGACTCATCGATGGAAATCGAGGAGCGTGTGAACTCATGTGTCGTGGAAGCTTGCGTGGGTGGATTCCTATATTTCACTATGGAGGAGTGGTTGAAGATATAAGAGCATTAAGGCTTGTGGGGGATCGAGTCGTTGCGTAAGTTTACTGTCTGTGCTTTGTAAAATCGTCTCATAATGAACTGTTTGGCTGGGTCGTCTGAGGTTTTTTCCTTTGTGGTTTTCCTCATACATTGGCGTCTTATGGATTCATTTATTTATTTTATCTCCTATCACCTTAGATGCATGCTCTAGGATAAAAAGATAAAATCTGGTATATTAGTTTTCCATAAGAATAGTTTAAAATCGGTGCTAAGATTAATTGGGAAATTTTAATTTATAGTTTCGATCTTTAAAATTTGGAAAATCTAAAAATATTATCTTTCCCCAAGAACACACACTATAGGGGCCTTCTCAAATTGGTATTATAGCTAGAACACTCAGTTTTTTCTTTTTTATCCGGTGTTTTTAGGCATGAATTCAAAGGTTTTGATTGTTTTAAAACTCCTATGTTTGCTAAGTCAAACTACGCATAATGGAAAATGCATATGAAGTCAGCACTTAAGGCTATAGATGAGCGGGTGTGGTTCACTGTTTTTAAGGGGTGGTCACCACCAGTCATGAGAAATGGAGAGGCAATTCACATAAAATTTGTAGAGTCGTGGACTGAGGCTGAGCATAAATTTTCACATTATAATTCTAAAGGTTTAAATGCTTTATTTTGTTTTGTCACCCGGACGAATTCCACTGTATTATAACGTGTGAGACGTCAAAAGTGGATTGGGATATACTCAAACTCACCCACGAAGGAACTAGTGCTGTTAAGTGATGCGAGGGAAATCGTGCGTCTGTCTAGATACACAAATCGTTGTTATCGGCTTCCTACCACAATACAAAAATCTAAACTATGACTACACTCGATTAATGGAGTATAGCGTCTAATCCGGGTATCCAAATCCATAGGGAGTGTTCAACAGACTTTAATAATTTTATTAATTCTAAATAAAAGTGTAAAAGGTGATGAGGTGTAAATAGGAAAAAGGAGAAAATAAGAAGTTAACTATTCTAAACAATACTAATAAAACGAGGGTAGGATCACATCCCAACTATGAGCTAAACAATGCATAATTAGAATTTCGGTTAAAAAATATTTAATCAAGCATAATCAATTAATTATAAACATCACCCATGAAGGAATTTAATCCAAAAATGTGCGATAAAATATTTAATAAAAATGATCACACGTGGGTTAAATTCGGAATATCGCTATAAACACTAACGTGGGGTGACAAAGAAAGTTAAACGCATAATATTCCAACTTTGATACATGAGATTTTAATAAAATGCAACTTTATCCAAAACCAAACTTTCGGAGCTCGATGCCCAGTAATGACGGAGAAATGACCCCAAGCCTTAAACTAAGGACAATACATGAATAACGACATAAATAAACCTAATTAACCAACACAAATAATAAATAAATTAAGAAAAATTATCAACAAGGCATGAAAATAAAGATCAAAGCAAGAACAAAAGGAAATAAAGCTTAAATTAAAGGTAGATGATAATGAATAGTAACTTACAAATGGGTTTAAACCCAAAGAGAGAGGAGAGGGAAAGCTCCCAAAGAAAACCCTAAAATCTCATCTCAACTACCAAAAATGAAGTCCCCCACTTAAGGAAATTTTTTTCCCTAAATACCCCACCAAAAAACCCTCAAAATTAGTCATTTGAGTACATTCATACATTCCAAATCGATTAAAAAAATGGCCGAATCGATTTGCCCTTGGAAGGTCTCATTCTTCATTCCGGATCAACATACAGAAAATGCCACAACTTCTTTGTTATAAATCGGAATTAGGTACGGTCAGAAGCTACACGAAGCTAACTCAGAGGAATAAAACTTTTAAGAAGACATTGGGCCAAAAAATCAAATAATGAAATTACTAAAATGCCCTTGAATGTTCGCTTATCGACGAAACTTCCTTGGAACGCGATCGAACTTCACGCTAAGCACTATAATACTTACAAAAGCTCAATTATACCTCCAAATAATGTAAACATATAAATAGAGTTTGTCTGGTTAACAAGCATAAATATAGAAATTAAAGTACCCGACGGGGATAAAATGCACAAGTATAAAGGGTGAATAAATGCAATATTCGTGAAAAATAATTAAGTCTTTCAAACTCCAAAACCTCACCACTCAATTTGAAAAAACTGAAATGTTTGAGAGTGAGACCTTTGATGACTTCTATGCTAGATTGTTCGACATAGTTAACTCGTCGTTTAACTTGGCATATTGAAAAATACAAAAAAAAATTATTTGTCTTTTAAGTTAGAGTTTTCTTTTTCAAAATTTGGTATTTTCATTTGAAATTTTTCAGAAAAAACTCAAAAAGATTTTTGGTTTTTGTGTCTTAAGTTTTACACAATTAGTGTGGCATATTGGTGCGTTTGAATCCAATTCACTACGCACTTTCCATGTGGCTAGGACATTTGGTTATGATTGTAGATACTTAAAATGTTCTTAATCATGTTTGCATGGAGGTTTTATGAACTTTATTGTCTTAATGGATTCGACTTTGTATACGCCTCCTCACACATATGCACGGGATTTTTGAATGTTAAGTTCACATGTTTATTTGAGCTTTGTGAGATATTCTCCCGTCAATTTTGTCATCTACATGTTTAGTGACTATGGGGGATTTGTGCATGTAAGAATCATTGCCTGTGAGAATGTATGTATTGTATTGAAAAATATGAGGGTGTAAGGAAAAGGGTTATGAAGGGAGAAAATATCCTTTGTGGGAAAGCCACCTTTGGCAACAACCTAATGAAAATATTGAGGTCAATAAAAATAGAAAAATTGTCAAAGGCCAACATAAAATAGTTTGTTTGATCTTTTAAAAGAAATTGCTTCAAAATAATTAAGAAAAGAAAAGAAAAAAATATGATATATGTTTATTTTTTGAGGGTGTTTAGTTGAAGATCAAGGAGTTTGCACAATGAATTCTATTTATGCTTATTTTATCATGACGTTATTGATTTGTAGAATTGTCAATATCCTAGGCTTGTGTGCATTGTGCTTATTTGTTCTTTAAGTTTATTTTATCTTGTCAATTGAGGCAATCTTAGTTTTGATAAATTTTTACGATCAACTAGAACTTCTTGAACATATTTGAGTGTTTGGGTCATAATTCATTTATATCTATTTCAAGCCCATTCATTCCATCCGACATTTTTAGACACATCGATACTATGCTAATGTGTAAAGCTTATGTGTTTTGTGTCGAGTTTTGTGGCCGTTTATACCTATATATATGTGCCGAATTTTTATTGGTATATTTTTTTATATATTATACACGGTATCGTATTTTGAGTCTTTGTGGTTTACATTGAGTCAATTTTTATAATATGCTTGATCATATGGATTATTTGTGCTAAAGTTATCATGTTGTGTGTTTGATACACTTTACATCGTTGCATAATTTATTCCATTCTCCCTATGTTTTAAATTCTTGGTATCAAATTTTTTTAAATTGGTATGTTTCGATCACATATGTAGGGGGAGATTTGATTTTGGGGGAGTAATTATTTTATGCTATCTTTCTTTGTCTCTTCTAGAATAAAAAGGGGGATAAATGATATCTTTCCTTTGCATGTTTAGTATCTTTACCTTAGGGGGAGATGTATTACTCAGTTTGATATTGTTTTAGATATTGCTAGATGTTTATCATTTGCGGATTTAAACATGGTATATTCTCTTTGCATTTGAAGGTGTGTTTAAGTGGGCAGGATCACATGTCTACATCAATGCGGCAAAGTTTCAAGCAAAACAAATCTACTCTTGTTTGTGTATATGCCAAGCGTCTGTACTTTTTTTCCTTTTTGGGGTTGGAGATTAAGTATTTTTTATAGAGATTGACGGCCTATAAGATTTTTATTTTGGGTTTGTCCCGAAATATCCAAAGGGGAAGATTTGTAAGAACAAATTTCCAATTATGGGATTAATTAAATTTCTCCCTCGTACTTTTATGGCCTTTAATTATGAGATTAATTAAATTTAATTGGGATAAATTAATTTAATATTAATTCGGATTTTAAATTTAATATTTACTAGCGTGAAGAGAGTTAGTAATTATTGGTGAGAATTATGTTGAATATTACTTAATGAGTAACGTAATATATTAGATTGAATTTATTAAAATTTTCGCGAGTAAATAATACGACAGTTATAGAAATTAGGTCGAGACGCGCATGTAAATTAATTTTAAGTTGCTCGTATGGTCATTTCGAGTGCGTCAATTTGTTCGCAAGGGTCAAAATAGTTAGAAAAGTATACCCGGGGTTTAGTTTGGGTCTCGGGACGTTTTTAGGCATAACTGGCAACTCGAGAGGGCATTTTGATAATTTCCAATTTTAGGACTTAATTAAGGATGAAAATCATAAGGCTCTATCTGTTGTTAGATGTTGTCTTCTAGGTTTAGAAAAAACACAACTCACATAAGCCATTAGAGGTAGAGGTCAGGAGCTCGCCCAAGGCTAGAATCATCCTAGTTGCACCGTTTCACCACAAACACCGCTGAAGTGTAGATCAGAGGAAGAGGAACTGAACCACACCATCAAATCCCAGAAATTCAGACCTTAATTCTTGAGGAAACTATCTATCTTATTGTTCTTGGGTTGATATTTCATCCATGTTAGAGTAGGAAAGCTAATTACAAGTTTTATGGAGAATTAATGTAATTGGAACACTAAATTTCGTATATTTGAATGAAAATCATGTTAGGCTAATATTTTTATCATATATAGAGTATTTATCACGAATTTGGATGATGATTAGAGGAGGAAATCTTGTAAATATAATGTGAATTCTTGAATTTATATAGTAAACTAGGGTTAGAGACCTAATTATGAATTTAAACCCATTTAATGATGATTCTTGGAGAATTAATGAATGTTTTATGTTAGAAATCATCCATACCTGTTTATAAAATGTTTGTGATGTTTGGGACATTTTAATGGAGGTTTAGATGATTAAAATGGAAGGAGCCCATAGGCAAAGAATTGCAGAATCTCGGCTAATACCTGCTCGATCGATCGATCGACTCAAGAATGTCGATCAATCGACTGGATCGATCGATTGACCATTCCCAACGATCGATCGACTCCTTCTGAAATTCGATTTTTTCCTTTAAATGTTAATCCAACCCCAATGTATAAGAACCCTTAGTCATAATTTAAATATCATAATGGGACTTGAGAAGGATGAGTTGGATTATAATTACGTGTGTGATAAATTGAGGATTGTGCAAATCGATGAAGACTTACCAGTAGGGTAGAAAGGGTACTCCTACTGATTTGATATTTATTAAAATGATACACTTCGAGAGTCGCGAAGTACCTACGAACTTGCAGTAATTGAGAAAATAAAATAAAGAATTAATTATATGTAGGACTCGGGCGCTACGTACCGCGTATGGTTAGAAAATGTTATGGGTCGTGAGTGTACTTATCTGAATAATGTAAATATGTATGAGTGTATGAATATATATATATTATGTGAACATATATGTTTAATCATACCGGCGCTACTTGCTATCACGGAGGTTTCCGTGACGGGACAGTCTTATCTAGATGTGACCTTTATGGGGGATATTGACTTGTACCCTAAAACATAGGATCTTTGGTACAGGATATTTGAGAATGATAGTCAGACGGTCCTAAGAGATGTGAGGGTATGTGCTGACCTCTTAGTGACTGGGAACTATGTTTATCCTCTAATATGTGTTTTTTTGTTAATACAATTCGAGAGTGATTCCGAACTAGTGTTTCCCTTTTATACCAGAGATACGGGGACTTGATTGCAGAGTATGCCTAAACCATAGATTTATGTGGGGTTCCCTATTAGGATATATACTATAAATGATAAATATATGTACCTGTGATTCATCTATTGTGCCTGTAAGTAGATAAAATTGAACAATTAATATTAAATAAATTAAGTGGTTAAGAACTTGAGGTTGTATCGAGATGTACATAACTGGCTTGGTAAATTCATAAGAAGAGGTTATCATATATAAAATATAGTCATGCGATCACATGAATTAGGATTGGTAAGGGATACTGGATTAGACTAGTTAACTGGTTAGCTTATCTAGATTAATTCAGTAGTACGTTATCCATCCACACTAGTTGAGGGGTGAGAATTCCTAAGTGAGTGTCGAGGTACTAACATGTATGTTATATCAACTGGTAAGCATTTTAAATACTTTCTTAGCTAATTTAAAGCTATTTTACACTCGTAATCTGACCCGTTTCTTGTCATCTCTTCTTTCTCTTGTATATAGATATGTATTATAGGTTCCCAGCCACAGGGGCATCAGATTTAGATCTTTGGACTATTGACGTGATACAGCTAGCGTGGTAGTTGCAGGTCTTTGCATTTAGACGACTTAATCCTTGTCACCTCAGCTCTTCACTTAGTCATTTTAGATGGGGCATGTGTCGCCCATTTCCAATTTTTATTTAGTTCAGAGACACTTGTACTCTTTATTATTTCAGTATTCAGTTTTAGTTGGGATTGTTTTAATTATTTCATTGTCCTTCGATTTGGGATATCTTATTTGGGATGATTAATCTAGCATGTTTATTCCACTTGGATGTTTTGGTATTCAATATTATTATCTGCGTTCATAAAAATGGTTTCGTGTATTAAATCATAACAATAAGATTTAATCTATATAATTAAATGTTTTGACACTTAGCTTAATTATTTATTAGGTTATTTATAAAGAGAAATTATTTTTCGACCGTAATGCTAAGAATGAACCAACCGGACACTTTCATTTAATTTAATAAAGGACTAATCATCCGGTATTTAATTAGGCGGGGTACCACAGGTGGTATCAAAGCATCAGGTTCTAGTGTCCTTTAGGATCTGTATGACTTATTATGCTTCTAGCTTATCGTCTTTGATATAGAGCCCTATTTTAGGACTGTTGTATTCTTATTTACGCAATTGAGATTTAATGATAACTATGGACTGATAAATACCTTCTTGTTTCAGATGCCGCCGAGACGAGCACCAAGGGACAGAAATGCCCAGCTAGAGCATCCAGCAACTCAGGCTCAGGAAACGATGAACGCAGTCGAGGTTACCGCCATAGTTGCTCAGGTGGTGAATGCAACTTTAGCAATGGTACAGCAGGACCCACCCCAGGTTCAGGCTATGGAGCCAGTTCTAGATCAGTTTCCCACTGCATGGGAGAGAGATAGGGATGCCTTTCAGAGGGCACATCCCCCAGAGTTCTCAGGCAGTTCTGTTATTTTCATCCCGAGCTAAAGGAAGAAAGACATCCAGAGGCATCTTCACATATACGAGTGCACAAGTATTCAGAGATAATTAATGGCTTCCTTCAAGATAGTTGGGGACACCTTACAGTGGTGGGAGTCCAGTACCACCTTAGAAGAGAGGGGCAATATGACGATTCAGAGTTTTTGGGTGCGGTTTGACTGCAAATACTTTCCTTCCGCCGTGCAGGCTGAGATGAGACGGAGACTGTTGAATCTCAAGCAGGAAAGTATGACTATCGCAGAGTACGAAGAGGATTTCATGAGATTGATTACTATAGTTCCATATATGGTACCTACTTAAGAGAAGAAGATTCGGATGTTCATGGATGGTTTTACCTGAAGGATTCTCCAACACCTCTTGGGTAACCTGTCATTGGGTACTTATACTGATGTACTCAACGCCGCCCTATTGCATTGCCAGGACCACTGCTTTCATCATCAGGGGAGAAAACGAGCTGGGAAGTCCAGTCAGTAGGGTCGAAAAGGAGGTAGTAGTGTCAGTAGGGCACCAGTAGCTCAGGGGCAGGTCCGTCAGGGTGAGCAAAGTTCCCAACAGGGGGACCCTGCCAAGAGATTTCGATCTGGTGACTCTAGGCAGGGACATGGGGATAATAGACAGGGACAATCCAGTCAGTAGGTCCAACATCATTACCAACGGGGCCAGTAGGGACACAATTAGGGACAACAACGGTATCAGTAGGGCCAGTAGAGGGGTGGTAACGACCATCAGGGTCGAGGATAGCAGGGACAGAGGGGAGCAATTTTAGGGGCATATGTTTTGGTTGTGGCAAGAATAGCCATAGATGTCAGGATCACCCTGAGGGGGATAGGGCCCTATAATATCAGGGTGCCCATCAGGAGCTGCAAAGACCGATTTTCCCAGTCCCTCTCCCAGCACCACCTCAGATACCAGCCTTGCCAGCCATCCCAGTAGTCCCAATTTAGCATGGACAATTCCAGTATGTAGTGTTAATAACGTCCACCATGCAACAGCACCGCAGGTGCCACCCGCATTTGAGGGTAAGTTTCCTATCCATGGTACTTTAGGGTGCATTGTAAGGACATTTTTCTCATGTCCAACATGTTACATTTGTGTATGTCATACGCCGCTACATTTGGCACATCTCTGCTCGATCACATGTGACGGCCCCAATCTGAATTCCGGGAATCAAGCATCCTGCACCTCCATCATGTGTCCTACATCGGCCCCAACGACTTAAAGTTCCATGATTTTAGGGACTAAATGCAAGTGGTATGGAAGAGAAGTCAAAACAGTGAAATATGGCACGATATGGATGTTCAAGGGCAATTGGGTAATTGTTCAGCCACCGACTGAAAAATAGGTCAACTGGAAAGTTGAAGAGCTTGCCGCAACAAAGATACTGGAAGAAACGGCACCTTAATCCAAGCTATGGTGAAGGAGTTATGACCATTTGAAGATGGAGTAAATTCCAGGAAGGAATCAGGATTTACAGAAGCCGGACCGGTCCTCCTTAGATTAAAAAGAACCGATCCGCCAGCAGACCGATCCACCCAGGCCCGGACCGGTCCGCCTTGCAAAATGAGGCCAGTATTCCCCGGATCGAATGCGAACCGATAGAGCCAATATTTAAAAGAACCGATCCGCCATCGGACCGATCCGCCTCAGGCCCGGATCGGTCCGCCTGGGATAACTTCGAACAGTTCCCAGCTTTTCTAAAACTCTTCAATGGTTTCTTTTAAATACCAACCTCGGGAGAGTAATTTTTTAAGACTTTTCAACACGATTTTCAGAGTCCTAAATACTCTAAGTCTTCACCTATTGAATACCAATACTCTAGGTATTTTGATTCACACAAATTCCATACATTTGTGAATCCTTTTGGTAACCCAGGAACGTAGTTTTGCAGTTCAACCCTGGTGGAGGAGACCATTCTTCTTCTCCATTGCAGCCCTACTGGACAGGGATAGCTCCAGCCGCCAGCCCTACTGGAAAGGAATAATTCCAGCCGCGACTACAGAATCCGATACCTGAGGGTAATTCTTAGTCAACTTGTATTTTCATTGTAATCCGATTGTAAGCCGTTTTCTTACAAATTATAGTGAAAATAAAAGGTTTTTCTCCTTTGGGGGATTTTTCCTGAAACTGTTTGTTTTTATCCTGCATGCTATATTTTATTTGATAAATCATCTAGATGCATGTCTTAGGGTTTAACTAAAATTTGGGTTTAATTAAAAACTATATTTTATTTGAGAAGTCGCAATATTTTCGCTATAGCTGCACTCTCAAATTGGTATCAGAGCCTGTTGCACTAAGTTATTGTGTTTTGATCCTGATTTTGCACAAAAATGGCTTTTGATGGTTTTGATGATCTTCGATGTCAAATTTTTGAAAATATTAATTGGAAAATTCACACGAACTCTTGTTTTAAATCTTCTGTTGAAAACGAATCTGAGAGGTGTCCTTGTTGTGAGGGTGTTGGTCACACGTTACATGAGTGTACCACAAATTTAAAGAGGAAATTGAATAAACCGATTTCTCATGTTTCTACCCTTAGTGATCGTGATTCAAAAGAAGAAGTTTTTTATGCTTCTAGGCGAGAGTTTCCCATCCATGTGATTAGTGATGATAGTGAGGGTGATGGGAGTGTGGATGAAAGTGAGGAGGAAAGTGTAGATGAGCATGACTTGCAAACTGCTTTCAATGAACTTTATGCTGAAACTTTGAAAACAAAGAAAGAAAATTTGAAATTGAAAGCTCAATTGAAAGAGTGTGCCATAAAAAATAATGATTTTTTAGTTGAAGAACTTAGGGCTCATGTGAAAATTTTGAAAGAGAAGCTTGAGTACGTCGAGGGTGAGAGAGATAGTCTTAGAGGGTTGATGGAGACTATGAAAAAGGAGCTTTTAGAGTTTGAGGATTCTAAACGAGTACTTGAATCTAGGATAGGTGAACTTGAGGTGAAATTGAAAGATTCAAGTAAAGTGAAATTTGATTTGGAGTCTAGGTCTGAAAAACTTGATAAAATTTTAGGCACAGTCGAGATCAAAACGGATAGGGGTGGGATTGGTCTTGAAAAATATGTTGAAACCATTCCCACGCGTGTGAGAGAGACTCCTAGGATTGTTAAGAAAGAGGCACCTAAGTTTGTTAAAAAGGCGCCCCATAGGAACATCGTGAGAGAACCTCCTAGGATCATTAGGAGAGACCCACCTAGGCAAATTCGGAGAGAGCAACCGAGAAATTTGAGGAGAGGGCCACCTTTAGGTAACACACATCGCCCGATTTACACTTGCACACATTGCGGTAGGCAAGGGCATATTAGGCGATTCTGTTACAAGCTGTTAAATGAACCTAGGAAGGTTAATAGAAGAATAAATTCGATTCCCAAAACCCCCACTCTTCGTTACACATGTATTTGGGTTAGAAAATCGGATTTAAAGGCTTATGGTTTATTTGTCCACGATTCCCGTTTGCTTGCACGTGATTCAACCCATGTGAAATCTTTTGGTTGATTGTGTTTGCATGTTTGTCATACATTAGTTGTGTTTTCATGTTATATTTTTGATAGTGTGATGACTTGTACTTTTTGTATAAATCTTTGTTTTTGATTTTTTTAAAAAAAATACAAAAAGATTTTATTTTGATAAAATTTTGAAAAATTCAAAAAGATTTTTTTTTGCACCGTTTATGGATGAACTCTTTGGATGACCGAGTCACAACATCATTCCATTATTTTCATGTGACTATTTGATAGTGTTTTGAGACAATAGGTCAATTCATCCATTTGCTTCATAATGTTTGGAGTCATTAAGATGTAATTTAGTGTTACTTCCTACATGTTTGACTCATGTTTCCTTTATTGCACACATGCACGGATTTGTTTGATTATTGTGCTTGCCTTATCACATGTTGGTTGGGTGTTTTCACTTCAATCCTGTCCTTAAAACGAACCAAGCGCGATAAATTTGATAAGGAAATTGTGCATATAACAACCTTTTGTGAGTTTGTGTGCTTTATTTGTAAAACGGGGAGGGGCTGCGAAAGGTACATATCTATCCTTTGCGCAAAAGCCACCGTTAAAAAAAAGGACCTGAAAATGGAGGAATTTTATTATCCGGGGTCCAAAGAGGTTTAAAAGATCCCGAAAAAATTGAAAGGCAATAAAAAGATATTCATGCCAAATAGGGGCCATTTAGGTTTTTGCACCAATTCTCCAAAGTTTGAGAATTTAGTTTATACACCTCTAAAAAAGAAAATATATATGAGGGAGTTTGGTTGGAGAATTTAAAACGGGTTTGCACGTCCTTGAAATTCTTGAAAATGCGCTATATAGTTTTGGACGTTATTGGTGTGGAAATCATTTTACTTTGTATTGTTGATTTGCATAAGACGATGTCATCTAAATTCAACAAATTTTTACACCTAAGGATACCTTTGATGTTCATTCGTTAGGAGTACACGTATGCATCGTGCACATATGATTGATTGAGTTGATTTACCTATCGAATGTGTTCACACCCATTCATTCCGTTTCCATGACTTGGTTGTTTGAGTCTAAATCCATGGTGTGATTTTTGTATCATATTTGTTCAAATTGGTATCCTATCTTTGTATGAAAAATTTGAAAAATAAAAAAATAGTTTGTATACCGTGACACCCCGATTTTGCTTATTTGATTCATTATTCTCATTTGTCTATTTGGGGACATCATAAAAAAGGGGGAGAAAGAATTATCATATTATGGGGGAGTTTGAATTTTGGGGAGTTTTTGAGATATAGGCTTATGTTTTTATCATATATTGGTATCCATATTTATCTCATTTCAAACTCGATATGTCGCGTGGTATTTGCTTTGTCTCATGTGTGTAGGTATAAAGATTGAAGATCAATATGTTGCACACCCTGATGAGAAAAGATTTGAGATTCCTGAAGATTTGAAGAACAAACGATGAAGACTATTCATTTGTACCTTTTCCAGTTTTGGGTTCATGGGAGGGTAGATTTGTATAGGTAATTTCATATTTGATAATTCGGATTTTTTATGTATGTACCGGCATAGACATAGGGGGAGATTTGTAAGGACATTTTTCTCATGTCCAACATGTTACATTTGTGTATGTCGTACGCCGCTACATTTGGCACGTCTCTGCTCGATCACATGTGACGGCCCCAATCCAAATTTCGGGAATCAAGCATCCTGCACCTCCATCATGTGTCCTACATCGGCCCCAACGACTTCAAGTTCCATGATTTTAGGGACTAAATGCAAGTGGTACGGAAGAGAAGTCAAAACAGTGAAATATGGCACGATATGGATGTTCAAGGGCAATTGGGTAATTGTTCAGCCACCGACTGAAAAATAGGTCAACTGGAAAGTTGAAGAGCTTGCCACAACAAAGATACTGGAAGAAACGGCACCTCAATCCAAGCTATGGTGAAGGAGTTATGACCCTTTGAAGATGGAGCAAATTCCAAGAAGGAATCAGGATTTACAGAAGCCGGACCGGTCCTCCTTAGATTAAAAAGAACCGATCCGCCAGCAGACCGATCCGCCCAGGCCCAGACCGGTCCGCCTTGAAAAATGAGGCCAGTATTCCCCGGACCGAATGCGAACCGATAGAGCCAATATTTAAAAGAACCGATCCGCCATCGGACCGATCCGCCTCAGGCCCGGACCGGTCCGCCTGGGATAACTTCGAACAGTTCCTAGCTTTTCTAAAACTCTTCAATGGTTTCTTTTAAATACCAACCTCGGGAGAGTAATTTTTTAAGACTTTTCAACACGATTTTTAGAGTCCTAAATACTCTAATTCTTCACCTATTTAATACCAATACTCTAGGTATTTTGATTCACACAAATTCCATACATTTGTGAATCCTTTTGGTAACCCAGGAACGCAGTTTTGCAGTTCAACCCTGGTGGAGGAGACCGTTCTTCTTCTCCATTGCAACCCAACTGGACAGGGATAGTTCCAGCCGCCAACCCTACTGGAAAGGAATAATTCCAGCCGCGACTACAGAATCCGATACCTGAGGGTAATTCTTAGTCAACTTGTATTTTCATTGTAATCCGATTGTAAGCCGTTTTCTTACAAATTATAGTGAAAATAAAAGATTTTGCCCCTTTGGGGGATTTTTCCTGAAACTGTTTGTTTTTATCCTGCATGCTATATTTTATTTGATAAATCATCTAGATGCATGTCTTAGGGTTTAACTAAAATTTGGGTTTGATTAAAAACTGGATTTTATTTGAGAAGTCGCAATATTACCGCTGTAGCTGCACTCTCATGCATTTTATTTGACACTGGGGCATCACACTACTTCATAGCCACTAGTTTTGCACGGGCCACGACGTTATTAGACACAACTGAGATTACAGTGATATGTGTAGAATCACCGTTGGGTAATGGGTCGTTGAGTTTTCTTATATGCCAGGGATTAGGTATAGAGATTGGGAGCCTAATTTTGCCTACAGACATTCTAGTCTTAGATATGCACAAGCATGACGCCATTATTTGCATGGATTGGCTTGCTGCTTGTAGAGCAATGATAGACTATTTTAGTAGGATTATAATTTTTGCTATTCCGGGTCAGGAGATGTTTCTGGTGGCGATTCCTCGTCCTGAGGGAGGATCGTCCATCCATTTTGTATTATATAGAGGAGGAAACCTCTAAGGAGATAGTGATTACCATTGATTCGATTCCTGTAGTTCGCGAGTTTTTCGATGTGTTCCAGGAGATACTGGGACTACCGCCTAGCGAGAGATAGATTTTGTTATAAATTTAATGCCAGGCACTCGAGCGATAGCACGTGTAGCATACCCTATGGCTCCAGCTGAGATGAGGAAGTTGTGGGATTAGATTGAGCAACTGTTGGGATATGGCTTCATTTGTAAGAGTACCTCGCCTTGGGGTGCTCCTGTATTATTCGTGAAGAAAAGAGATGGGTTATTGATATTGTGTGTAGATTATCGAGAGTTGAACAAAGTCACAATATAGAATAAGTATCCGTTGCCCCGAATTGATGACTTGTTCGACCAGTTTAGAGGAGTTGCCTTCTTCTCAAAGATAGACTTGAGATCGGGATATCATCAGTTACAGATTAGGGAGCAGGATGTGTCGAAGGCTGCTTTCTTGACGAGATATGGATCCTACGAGTTTCAGGTTATGCCGTTTGGGATAACCAATGCTCCAGTCATGTTCATGGACTTAATGAACAAAGTGTTTAGAGATTTCCTGGATCAGTTTGTCATTATCTTCATGGATGAAATTTTTATTTATTCCCAAGCTAAGGAAGAGCATGTCGAGCATTTGAGACGGGTTCTTCGAACTCTGCGAGAGCATCAGTTATATGTTAAGTATGAGAAGAGCGGATTTTGGCTATGCGAGGTCCAGTCCTTCGGGCACATTGTTTCCTCCAGGGGGATATCCGTAGATCTGGGAAAGGTGTCCGCAGTGAGGGAGTGGAGGCAGCCCACAACACCTTCAGAGATTCATAGTTTCTTGGGATTGGCAGGGTACTATAGGCGGTTCATTCGAGGATTCTCGAAGATAGCGGGTCCATTGACTAATCTAACTTGCAAGGGGGTACCGTACCAATGGGATGATGCTTGCCAATTGGCTTTCAATGAGCTAAAGGATAAGTTAATTTCGGCATGAGTTCTGGCTTACCCAGGCCAGGAGTTGAGTACCTGGTGTATACTGACGCCTCCCTACAGGGAATGGGTAGAGTACTTCAGCAAGAGGGGCAGGCTATAGCTTATGCCTCCCGCAAGCTCAAGACTCACGAGAAGAATTACCCCACCCATGACTTGGAGCTAACGACAGTCGTGTTGCCTTGCAGATTTGGAGACACAAGTTGTTGGAGGAGAAGTTTTGTCTGTTCACAAACCACAAGTCACTGCAATACTTCTTCACTCAGCATGAGTTGAACATTCGTCAGTGCAGGTGGTTGGAGTTTGTGAAAGATTACTAGTTCGAGATACAGTACCACCCGAGGAAGGCTAATGTAGTTGCTGATGCATTGAGCCGTAGGTCAGTAGGTGAGGTAGGAGAAGTGTGGAAGGAAAAGTGGAAAGAGTTGGGACATCAGGATGCGGTGGCTCAATCCTTCATGTCCGTCATGACAGTCACACCAGAGATTGTTATGAGAGTGATCCAGACCCAAGACACTGATACATTTTGCCAGGATCAGATTGTATGGCTCCTAGACGAGGGCACGGAGTCCTACTTAATGAGTTAAGATGGGGGCTTGCGATTTAATGGGAGATTAGTGGTCCCGACGGGGGAGGACTAATGTTATGCAGTGATGACAGAGTTGCATGGATGTCGATTTGTGATACATTCCGGAGGGGATAAGATGTAACAGGCTGTGAGGAAACAGTACTGGTGGAGTGGGATGAAGAAGGACATTGTGAAGTTAGTGTCCAAGTGTGCTACCTGTCAGCTGGTAAAGGTAGACCATCAGAGACCGCTAGGGTTACTTCATCCGCTAGAAATCCCTATGTGGAAATGGGAGATCATTTCCATGGATTTCTTCACCAGGTTTCCTACATCACAGCGGGGTCACGATTCTATATGGGTAGTGGTGGATCGGTTGACCACAGATAGATGGACAGACTGAGCATACTATTGGAGGGGGTTAGGAGCAGTACCTCCCACTAGTGGAGTTCGCTTATAATAACTCTTACCAGTTTATGATTGGCATGGCCCCATTTGAGTCGTTGTACGACAGACCTTGTCATTCTCCAACTTGTTGGCTAGAGGTGGGGGATAACAGGTTACTCAGGCCAGAAGTGATTCATGACACGTCAGCCAGTATTGAGTTAATCAGGAGTTGCATTCGAGTAGCACAGGACATGCAAAAAATTTACGCCGATGCAAAGAGGTTCTTCAGGGAGTTTAGCGTGGGGGACCAAGTATTACTGCAAGTGTCTCCTATGAAAGGAGTGATGAGGTTCGAAAATAAAGGGAAATTGGATCCGGGATACATAGGACCATTCCGCATTATCGAGAGGATCGGATAGGTAGCATACAGACTTGGGTTGACAGAGCACTTGCATCGTATTCATGATGTATTCCACATTTCTTCATTGAGGCGATATCTTCTGGATGATATGGCCCACACTCACATTGCGATAGAGGAGATTGATTTACAACCTGACAGTTCTTATGAGTAGAGACCAATGGTTATCCTAGACCATAGTGAGAGGATATTGAGGTCGAAGGTAGTTCCACTTGTATGGGTCCAATGGGAACATCATAATATTGAGGAGTCCACTTGGGAGCGCAAGACACATATGCGCGAGAAGTATCTAGAATTACTTTTACCAGGTATGCCTTAATTTTTCAAATTTTGGGACAAAATTCCGTTATTAGGGGGGTGTATGTAATACCCCGTATTTTCACGACCTTTAATTACGGGATTAATTAAATTTAATTAGGATAAATTAATTTAATATTAATCCGAATTTTAAATTGAATATTTACTAGCATGACGAGAGTCAGTAATTATTGATGAGAATTATGTTGAATATTACTTAATGAGTAAAGTAATATATGAGGTTTAATTTATTAAAATTGTCGCGAGTGAATAATACGACAGTTATAGAAATTAAGTCGGGACGCTCATGTAAGTCGTGTTGAGACTAAATTGAGGAAATAAAAAGTAAATTATTTTAAGTTGCCCGTATGGTCATTTCGAGTGTGCCAATGTATTCAGAAGGGTCGAGATAGTCAGAAAAGTATACCTGGGGGTTTAGTTTGGGTCTCGGGGCGTTTTTAGGCCTAACCGGCAACCCGGGAGGGCATTTTGATAATTTCTAATTTTAGGCCTTAATTAAGGACAAAAATCATAAGGCTATATCTGTTTTTAGATGTTGTCTTCTAGTTTTAGAACAAACACAACTCGCATAAGCCATTAGAGGAGAGAGGTTGGGAGATTTCCCAAGGCTAGAATCATGCTAGTTGCACCATTTCAAAACAAACACCGACGGAGTGTAGATCGGAGGAAGAATAACTTAGCCACACCATCAAATCCCATAAATTCAGGCCTTCATTATTAAGGAAACTATCTATCTTTCTGTTCTTGGGTTGATATTTCATCCATGTAAGAGTAGGAAAGCCAATTATAAGATTTTATGGAGAATTAATGTAATTGGAAGACTAGAATTCATATGTTTGAATGGAAATCATATTAGGCTGATATTTTTATCTTATGTAGAGTATTTATCACGAATTTGGATGATGATTAGAGGAGGAAATCTGGAAATATAATGTGAATTCTTGAATTAATATAGTAAACTAGAGTTAGAGACCAAATCATGAATTTAAACATAATTATTGATGATTCTTGGAGAATTAATGAATGTTTTACGTTAGAGATCATTCCTACCTGTTTATATAATGCTTGTGGTGTTTGGTTGGGAGTTTGGGACATTTTAATGGAGCTTTAGATGATTAAAATGGAAGCAACCCATAGGCAAAGAATTGCAGAATCTGGGCCAATACCTGCTCGATCGATCGATCGACTGGATCGATCGATCGACCATTCCCATCGATCGATCTACTCATCCTGAAATTCAATTTTTTTTCTTTTTAAATGTTAATCCAACTCCAATGTATAAGGATCGTTAGTCATAATTTAAATATCATAATGGGACTTGAGAAGGACCATTAGATTTGTGGGCAAGGTCCGGGTAGTACGATTTCATATGGAATTAAATCGTGGGGATTACGAAGGTATAAAATGGATTATAATTGTGTGTGATAAATTAAGGATTGTGCAAACCGATGATGACTTAGACCAGTAGGGTAGAGAGGGTACTGCTACTGATTTGATATTTATTAAAATGATACACTTCGAATGTCAAGAAGTACCTAAGAACTTGCAGTAATTGAGAAAACAAAAGAAAGAATTAATTATACGTAGGACTCGGGCCTTACTGCCGCGTATGGTTAGAAAATATTATGGGTAGTGGATGTAACTATCTGAATAGTTTAAATATATATGAGTGTATGAATATATATATTATGTGAACATCTGTGTTTAATCATAATCGCGCTACTAGCTATCACGAAGGTTTCCGTGTCGGCACATTCTTATCTCGATGTGACCTTTATGGGGGACATTGACTTGTACCCTAGAACATAGGATCCTTGGTACAGGATATATGAGAATGATAGTCAGACGGTCCTAAGAGACGTGAGGGTATGTGCTGACCTCTTAGTGACTGAGAACTATGCTTCGCCCCCAATATGTGTTTTGTGTTAATACAGTTCGAGAGTGATTCCGAACTAGTGTTTCCCTTTTGTACGAGAGATACGGGGACTTGATTGCAGAGTATGCCTGCACCATATATTTATGTGGGGTGCCCTATTAGTATATATATTATAAGTGATAAATATATGTACCTGTGATTCATCTACTGTGCATTTAATTAGATAAAATTGAACAATTAATATTAAATAAATTAAGTGGTTGAGAACTTAAGGTTGGATTGAGATGTACATAACTGGCTTGGTAAATTCATAAGAAGAGGTTATCATATATAAACTTTAGTCATGCGATCACGTGAATTAGGATTGGTAAGGGATATTGATTTAGACTAGTTAACTGGGTTAACTTATCTAGATTAATTCAGTAGTACGTTAGGCGTGCACACTAGTTGAGGGTGAGAATTCCCAAGTGAGTGTCGAGGTGCTAACATGTATGTTATATCAACTGGTAAGCATTTTAAATATTTGTTAATTTAATTTAAAGCTATTTTACACACGGGCTCTGACCCGTTTCCTGTCATCTCTTCTTTCTCTTGTATATATATATATGTATTACAGGTGCCCAGCCACAGGGGCATCATATTTAGATCTTTGGACTATTGACGTGTTGCAGCTAGTGTGGGAGTTGCAGGTCTTTACATTTGGATGACTTCATCCTTTTCATCTCAGCTCTTCACTTAGTCATTTTAGATGGGGCATGTGTCGCCCATTTCCAATTTTTATTTAGTTCAGAGAGACTTGTACTCTTTATTATTTCAGTATTCAGTTTTAGTTGGGATGTTTTAATTTTTTCGTTATCCTTCAATTTGGGATATGTTATTTGGGATGATTAATCTAGCATGTTTATTCCACTTGGATGGTTTGGTATTCAATATTATTATCTGTGTTCATAAAAATGGTTTTGTAGATTAAATCATAACAATAAGACTTAATCTATATAATTAAATGTTTTGACACTTAACTTAATTATTTATTAGGTGATTAATAAAGAGAAATTGTTTTTCGACAGTGATGCTAAGAATGAACCAACCGAACACTTTGATTTAATTTAATAAAGGACAGATCATCCGGTATTTAATTAGGTGGGGTGTCACAATCAAGTCATTTGTAAGTATATTGTTTATGCTTTGTAAAATCGTATCATAGTGAACTATTTAGCTGGGCCGTTCGAGGTGACAGTAAAGTTCAAAAGCCTGTCTACTTCAACTGCAAAGCACTCCAGGGGGAATAATTTAGGTACCTTAAAATGGGAAAGCTTGTATATGCTTTGATCCATGCTTGAATGATGATGAATCCATATTTGTATACTCATATAGTGTTCGTGATCATCGACATGCCCCTCCGATAGGTCATTCATAAACCTGAGACATCGGGTAGGTTAATGGCTTGGTTAGTTGAGTTAAGTGGGTTTTATACTATCTATCCATCGAGAAGTGTGATTAAAGGGCAGGCATTGAAATATTTCATTGTCAAGTTCACATGGGAAACTGTGGACGATAGAAGGAGAAGCTCTGGACAAAGTCCCTCAAGTCGTCCAAAAAGGATAGGAGATTGTGTCCAAGGAGACACCGACTGACACCACAGATGAAGTGCTGAAGAAAGGTTTGTTATGAAAAATGGAGCCTTGGCCGTGGGTCCCTTCACACCAAGGTCACCAATATAGAGTTTATTTGTTGATGGTTTGTCTTGTGAAAATGATAATGTGGTAAGATTGATACTATTGGCGCCAGACGAGATCGACATTAAATATGCCCTATGATTCATATTGAAAGCATCCAACAATGAATCAGAATATGAAGCCATGTTGGCAAGACTCTCACTTGTGAAAGCATTGAATGTTTGACAAATGGTTGCCAATAGTGATTCCCAATTGGTAGTTAACCAAATTTTAGGGATCTATGAAGCTAAGGATGGGAACATGGATAAGTACATAGCTAGAGTAAAGAGGATGCTGAAAAAAATTCTAGAGGTCAAGGTCAAAAGAATCCCCAGAATTTAAAATAGGAGGGCAGACGCGTTAGTAAGGCTCGTGTCAGCCACTAAAATAAAGATTCGTTGGTCGGTACCTGTAGAAATTCTCCTAAAGCTGACTATTAAGATTGATGAGGCAGACATCGAAGTTTATATGGATTTGAATTCGGGGTTGTCCTGGATGGACCCGATTATATATTACTTGAGGGATAGAAAGATTTTAGAAGCTAAGGCCTAATGAAGGAAAATATAATACCCTACAACCAAGTTCACCATCATTGGAGATGTTCTCTATAAGAGAGGTTTTTTACTTCCACTCTTAAGATATGTGCATCCGTCTAAGGTAAACTTTGTACTCAGAGACATATATGAGGTCTCATGCACAAGCCACATTAGTGGACGATCCTTACACAAAAGGATTGTTATTAGTCGAAACTTATGAAAAACTCGACATGATACATTCTGAGGTATGATACATGCCAACTCTTCACAAAGATACCCCACCAACCCCACCAACCCTTTTTTTCAATATCGTCCCCTTGGTCTTTTACAATGTGGGGGATACACCTGGTCAGTCCCCAACCTAGATCAAATGGGAATTTCAGATTCCTAATTGTTGCATTTGAATATTTTTCTAAATGGTTATAAGAAGTGGTTGTGATAAAAATCCGTAAGAAACAATGATTTATATTCATCTAAAGAAACATCATTTGTCATTACGGGCTCCCCAATACACTGATATCCGATAATGGAAAATAATTCAAGAATAAATCCTTAGAAGCCTACTGCAAAAGGGTCGACATTAAACTGTTCTACTCTACGCCAGGCAGACCACAAGCTAACGGGAAGATAGAGGTTACCAATAGGATAATATTGGATGCAATCAAGAAAAAGCTAAAAGATTCTATGAGAAGATGGGTTGATGAGTTACACAACGTTCTATGGGCATACAAAACGACCGAGAGAACACTAATGGGAGAAACGCCTTTCATAATAGCCTGTGGTTCAGAGGCTGTATATCCAATAGAGATTGGGTTCCCTAGCCACAGGGTTCAAACCTATGACCCTGAGGCGAATCTGGAAGAAAGGAAGCTTGATTTAGACCTTATTGAAAAAAGAAGAGAAGACGCAACCATTAGACAAAGAACTGTTAAATTCTACAATAAAAGGGGCAAGTCTCAGCCCATCGTCGTCGGAGACTTAGTGCTAAAGAAGGTTATCCAAAAGGCCAACAAAGTCCACCCTAACTGGAATGGACCTTATAGAGTTACTGAGAAGGTCATCCCAATTACATATCACTTAGAAAACCTTAAAGGAAAGTTGTTTTCTAATGCTTAGAATGCGGGTCACTTAAAAAAAGTACTATTAATAGTTCGTTTATTTATTGTTGCCAAGAGGAAAGTCGTTCTCTTGTATGAAAATGTTAAAATATAATGAAGTATTGTATTGTTTCTTTTTTGGTAATAACATCTTGAAGAATCACATAGTTGATTAAATATCATTTAAATGAGGTAAATAATTTAATATCTCTCTCTCGTCTATACGAGATTGAATTAGGAGTCTCAGTTCCTAGGCATCACTCCACAAAAGCACTTAGAGGTGGGAGGTCCTTAACATTATTTTTTTGGTGATAACCTTCAGCATCATTTAAGTATGGTGAAATCGTTAAATATCATTTAAGTATGTTTCTTGATTAAATATGTCTCTGTATGATAGTTCTTTAGGAGTCTCGACTCTAATGCACCACTTGAAACAATCCATGAGAGGTGGGAGGTCCTCCACATCACTTTTATGGTGAGACCTTTAAACATCATTTATTCATGGTGAAATTGTGAAACATCATTTAAGTATTGTGCATAATTATATCTCCCTCTCGATGGCATGAGAGTGCCTTCGGAGTCTCAGCTCCTAGGCACCACTCTACATATGCCTTAGGAGTTTTGGGTCCTAGGCACCACTCTGCATAAATCCTGAGAGGTGGGAGGTCCTTAACATCATTTTTATGGTGAGACCCTTAAAAAAAGACCTTCTTTATGAATAATTTATGACGAATACACAACTTGGCCATTCGTTCGAGAATATGAAAGCGACAAACAGATATAACATTTGCAAATTTTATTCAAACTAAAGGAAGTTGAAAATTCTCTTAAAGCCGCATTAAGGAGTATTTAAAGTAAGGGAATTACAGACAAGTGTTCAAAGATAAAAAAAGATGGCTTATAAAAAATTAGGCTTAGAAGACCACATACGATTACCCAAATTAAAAATCCAAGTTTCGGCCATTAGAGATCGAGTGGCGGTCAGCCCGATTGGGTTTTCATCAGTGTCGTCCTGATAAAAAATGTAGTCTCAACCTCAACCATAATAGTTTTGACATCTTTATCCCCGACTTGCAAGATCAAAAAAGTTAAAAGAGGAGAGGATTTCGGATAGATTAGGGTCATTCGCAATAAGGTCACCACATTGGTTGGCAGCTCATCGGCACGCGTCTTGGCCCCCTTCTCCATATATTGGATGATATAGACAAAAAACTCTTATGATTAAAGTCAGATACAACCTTCTCAGCGGCCATCCAGACCTTCTCTTCCTCGTTTTCCCCATATTTCTTGAGCTCAATCTCAAGAACCTCCACATTATCTTTATGATCTTACCTTATATTGGAAAGGTGCCTTATGGCAGTCCTGTATTTTTTAGACCTTAGTGTCATGCTCGGATTTCATATCCTTCAGCTTCTACCTCAGATCATCAAGTTGAGTCTTGGCTTCATCAGCCGATTTTTCTTTTGCCTTAGTCTTGACCACTCACTGTTGGATATAATGAAGGGTGATGACAAACTGAAAAAAATACGAAGAGAAGAGTTGGTACGAGATGATATTGCACTTCAAAAAATTTAGAAAGATAAAATAACGTCGGTATTTACCTATGTTTCCCTTTCAAGAGCAAAGTTAATAACCCACCAGGGGTCTTAAGCATCAAAATAGAGGTTTTCACTCTCAGGGACAACCGAGGTTATAACCTTCAGAGCTTTTAGCTGACTTCCAAAAAGAGAGTCAACATTGACACTTAGTTGAGTTAGATGCGTAGTAGTAGAGATATCGTCCCAGATGGGAAGGAGAAGGTCAACATCTTGTCTCGGTGGGACTTCCTTCTCCTTTTTTTGAGGGAGCCAAGGTCCCACCGACGACCTCTTTTTATTTTATAAAACCCTCAGCAGCATGGGGACTCTTATAGTTGACTTCTATCGAGTCTCAATTAGCTGAGAAGTTTTTCCCTATAGATAGACGAGATGACTGGAAGACATGGGAGATTCCATTAACCAAATCTCATAAGAGATACTAGCTGGAAGATCTGCATATAAAAAATAGATTAGTATTATCATACTATGTTGAAGTAATTTAAGAGGACAATAAAGTTCAATAGAGTTGGGATATTGCTTACGAAGAGATGATAGGGCTTCCATCCCCATACCGAAGTATCGTAACAACTCAAGGATCATCAAATCCTGAAAGTCAATGAGTTCATGCCCCCTGAGTTGATTAATGATCTCTTTTGTGTCGATACTAAGATCGGGGTCCACTTTGGCCAAGACCAAAATACGATCCCATTTACAAGGCACTCTTACCTCATCTGTAGTAGATTACTATCCCCCCACTAAAATCCTAATCCTCAGAAATGAAAAGTAACGGGATTTTTAATCATGGTTAAAATTTTGGTTAATATGAAAGATGGAAAATCTTCTTTGTAGACTCGCACTGCTCACTTATGGTTTTATACAAAGGGGGTTTGTATTGAAGGTCCATAAGCTTTAAATCAATATACGTTGGTTTCAATTTGTGATATCATTGTTTGGGTTCTCAAGATGATATTCAGGAGACGAAAGTTAGCTCCTTCCTGGCACAAAAGTTCTCTTCTGACGACTAGCTTCTACCGTTAGCGCTTGGACTTGGAAGCAAGCTAAATCCACCTTGAATCAATGAATGAATGAAAAAAACCCGCTTCCCATTACTCAATAGGGGGAATAGAAAGGGAGGACATGTTGGTTTGAGGACCCATTGGTCAAAGGAAAAGGGAGGTCCTGATTTCGGGATGGAGCTACCTATTTGTTCTTTGCATTGAAAAGCTACCTCCGATGATTCAACAGGAAGTTAGGGATTTGAAACTAGTGTAGGTAGCTCACGCTTCCCCTCCTACTTTGAATTTCTTTTTGTTTCTACAGATCATAAATAAGATTATAGTCCTAACCTGCCCCAACTTTTGATCTTTGCCTTGGCTTGGAAAAGACTGTAAACTTGGGAGATACTAGAGCTTTTGGTACTCACACTATGGTATGGCACGAAAAGCCATGAAATGATAATAACAGGGGGTGGCACTCTTAGTTACCACCGTATTACACACTTGAAAGATGCCAACCAGGAAATCTACATCATAGGCAACTCTTTAAAGGTGAGTAGACCCATATAGGGTCTTCCTCGCATTCATCTTCAACTAGGTAGGGGCAACGCCGATCGAAATAATAATAGCCCTTATAGATGGGTGAATATGAAAGAAAAACACAACATTAAACATTTGTTCATAAACGGATACCTCTCCCGCATTTGTAAGGTCAAAAGGATGATCGCCTTCAGCAGGAAGCCTCATATTAATGGAAGGCTTAATCGCACAGAGGTGCCTCTCGACCACCAGATCAGTCTCATGGGCATCGTTGGGATTAATCGAGGCTACACTCGTGTCTAAAATGTAGGGATATTCTCCCTCTTTATCCTCAGTGGAAGCGAGTTTACCATGAGGGTCATAACTCCTAAACTCGTCCTGAGTCATAGCCGATATTGGCATAACCATAGGAGGGAATAAAGTAGCGTTAAAAGCGTCAACCTTAGGCTCATTATCGAAAATATTATAAACTTTTGGTTAAGGATTCCCTTGCTAACGAGTGAAAGTGCTAGGAAGACCCCGATTACTAGATTTGACTGTCTCACCCTTGTCAGCATAAGCTTTCGGTACTCTCATTACCACTTCAAATGATTCGAGCCAAAAATTATTTCGATCTCCTTGAAGACCTAAACATTCAGCAGGGCTATAACCCTTAGAAGACTAGGCAGGAATAATGTCATTACTAATAGAAATAGTAACTCTAGCCTCGACTCGACTGGGGTAAGTCAGAAGTAAAGTAGGTTTTTCTATAACTAAGGGGGTGGGATCAATGGAACCTTAGGACTACATTGACGATACTCGACCTCGGCCCTCATAATTTCTCATCTTATATGTTCACGCAAGTGAGAAAATTCTTCACCTAGATCGTACATACTACGATACATGAAAAAAATTTGAGAAATCTACTTGGGCAACTAAACAGGATCAAACTAAGAAACTGGATGGTTTTTTGAAAAAAAATTGTGAAGAACTACAAGAACACCTTTAACAACCTTTCACCGGAGAAGATGCTGGAAAATAAAAATGATCGATCTAAACTCCAAAACCCAGCTTAACTCAGTCTTAAATGTTCTTCTAACTTCCTACCCACCCAAAACCACCACGAATTAAGGGGAAAACCACTACAAACTCCGAAAAATTAAAAATTATAGAAATTAGAATAAAAGAATAAGAAATGAAGAAAGGAAGCGAGATGAGTACTTAAAAATCCTTAGAAGACAGTTGGGGCAAAAAAGCATCGAAAAAATAAGATATTAGAGCGGAAGAACGAGAGAGTTTAGAGAGAGGAAATAGGGTTGATCGGGAAAAGTTTGCAAAAATAAATAAACGAAGAAGAAGAAGAAGAAGAAGAAGAAGAAGAAGAAGAAGAAGAAGAAGAAGAAGAAAAGGTTTTTACCACCCAAAAGTGTGAACGTGATTTTATAAAAGTCCATCATTATGGCATGTGTAACACCACGTATTTTCAAAATTTTAAATAATTATGTGATTTATTCTTATTATTGGATTAATTAAATTAAAATGTGAGAAGTAATTATTAATCCGGATTAAAATTGAATATTTACTAGCATGACGAGAAGTTAGTAATTATTAATATTACTGTGGGAATAAGTAATATGGAATGACGATTTTATATAACTTGTCGTGAGAGAGAAATACGACAGTTTTGTATATTAAGTCGGGACGCGCATGTGAATCGTGTCAGGACTAATTAAGTGGAATAAAAAGGTAAATTATTTTAAGTAACTCGTATTATCATTTAGAGTGCGCCGTTGAGTCCAGAGGGGTCGAGATAGTCAGAAAACTCTACTCGGGTATTCTACTTAGACTCCGGGATATTTTTAGGCCAAGCTGGCACCGGGTAGGGGAAGTTTTGTAATTGGGATTTTTGGAGGAATTAAATTGACGAAAATTGGAGAAATATTATATCAGCTAATTGGGGACAATTAGGGTTATGATACACCAAAATCAAGAGAGAGCCACAGTGGGTGAGGGAGAGCAAATTCCAAAGGAGGAGAATCAATTTACACCACCTTGCACAACCGCCACCACCATCGTGTAGATCGGAACGCGAGGAGCGCATCCATACCAACAACACCAACGGATCAGAACTTCGAAATCGAGGCAAGTGTTTATTGCTTGCTTTCTTTAGTGATAATTGTGTTCATGTTAGTCTAGGTTAATAAACCTTGGTTATGAAAGTTAATTTGGGTGAAATTGGAGAACTATATCATAAACTAGGGCTGATTTGATAAGAATTTGAATCCCATATGTAGATAAGATGATGCCTACGAAATTATGATGATTTCTATGAACAAATATGGGTTAAATTTAGAAGTTATGCATATCAATTTAAGAACTAGGGTTCTTGATAATAAATTGGGGATTTCTAATTACATGGATGATTGGTGATGATTTAATGATGTTAGGTTATGGGAAATCACATATATATGTTAGAATAATGTTTGGTATTGATTGTTGGAAGTTTGGGCTTGATCTTTAGAGGTTTTAGGAGTAAAAATGGTGGGAAAACACTGAATCTGGAGGTAGGGGACGAAACAACCCAGGTTGCGCGAAGTCGTTCGAGCGAGATGGATTTGTCGCGCGAAGCTGATTCGAGCAACACGTGTATGTCATTCGAGCGAGATCTTATTCTGGTTTGAGCGAGATTTCTAACTTTCGGAGAATTTCCTATTTTGCCCCTATTTGGGTAAACAGTCAATTTGAGTAAGGAAAACTAGTGTTCGATGAACCAAAGTAGTGCAGATTTATTGGGAGTTGTTTAGGTGGAATGATTTTAAATATTTGGGATGGTGAGTTTACCTTGAAGATTATGAGAGAGAGATAATTGTAATTGTAAATGCGTCGAGAGTATTAAGTGATAAATACTTACGATATTAGTTCTAACGATATGGAACTTATAAGAATAAAAATTAGTGGTTACGTTTGGGACTTCTTATGATTATGTATTAAGGATTTCGAGTGACATATTATCCTTATATATATATTACGAGAAAGGGAATATCGTAACTTAAAAATACATTGATAGTATTTAATAATGGTAATACTACTTATGGAATATGACATTTGGTTTGTGTGTATACCGTTTGATTTAATGGGTTGTGTGTATACCTATTACATGCTTAATATTACGTGTATGACATACCTAGCTGCTTGCTATTGCAGGGGGTTGTGTAGAGACGGTCTTATCTTGGGTGACCTACAGAGGGATATTTGACTTGTATCTCAGAACATAGGACTGTGAAGACTTATTTATGAGTTGATAAGTCAGCTGACTATGGGAGCGTAGTTATGTGCGTGACCCATAGGTATGTGAAATATGATCGCTGCCACTATGTGTGTTTTATGTATATG
The DNA here is from genome assembly GCA_949130495.1 of Sambucus nigra. Taxonomy (NCBI): domain Eukaryota; kingdom Viridiplantae; phylum Streptophyta; class Magnoliopsida; order Dipsacales; family Adoxaceae; genus Sambucus; species Sambucus nigra. The sequence goes on along the minus strand of OX422210.1, from coordinate 414,603,927 downwards.
GTTCGTGGGAGTTTTCCGAATTGATAGTCCTTATTGGAGTACGAGATGTACCGGGTAATGATAGCAGAGTATGCAATGCACTACATGCTTAGCCTTGGGGTGTTGTATTAGCATATGTACATTATAGTGATGAATATGTATATGTATACTTGTGTTATTTCCTATAGTGAGATAATTATGGATTATTGGGATAGTACAATCTTAAGTGAGTAAGCTGTGACACCCCGCCTAATTAAACCTTGGGTGATCAAGCCTTAATTTAATTTAAAACAGGTTTCTTAAATAGTTCATTCTTAGCATCACTGTCGAAAACCTTTTTATTTCTAACCACCTAAGAGAAATTAGGCTAGTGCCAATTTTTTTATTATTAAATAGATACAACTCAAGCGGAACAATATAAATTAAGCAGTACTAAAACCAACCATCATAAATAACTGAATAAAATAAAGTCTTGCCGAAAACTACGGCTAAAATAAAACTAACTTAAAATCCAACACAATAGAATAACTGCAAATGTAACGAGTGGACAACATCTCCCAAAATGAGAGTGCTAAAAAAACTGAGATCCTACACTAGATCAGGAAGGATGAAGGAAGCGTCTAATCAATGCCCTGCAACACCCACTTGTGCTGCAGCAATGAAATCCCTGGAATGAAGTCTCGCTTGGTGTCCCTGTGGATGGACACCTAAAAGGTTTTAAAAATTGTTTTATATCAAGTGTTAGTACACAAAACGTTTTGAAAATATTTAACAAGTAATTTATCACAATAAATATCAGTTATTGATTACACATGCTAGGCTCATGCACACTCTCTTGAGTTTCCTCACCTCTCGTTTATCGTGCGCATATAATGCTCCTACCTAGTCTCGCTACCCATATTAACTAGGTCTCCAACATATACATACCTCAGACAATCTAACTCATCAGTACCGCCCATACAATACGCTACATGCTACCCTTAATTTACATTAAGTCGTTAGTTAAGTTTCACTTTAACTTTCCCTTAATGCCCATACAGTATTTGTCCGAACGTCTAGCAATTATCATTACTCTTACCTTAGTATCAATACTTTAAAATCAAGTTCTCATCCTTAATCAAATTTTAGGTAAATACTACCTACCTTCTCTACTAATCACACTCAAATAGATTTTATATATATTCTAGCTGTCCACTTATGTTCCAACCACTCTTACCCATATGTAGTTTATACAATTTTAGTTATTCACTAATAGTTCTCACTACTATTACGCCTGAGTATATATTGAAAACAATAATTAAGTATACCCCACCTAATCTTACTACTATCACACATAAGTAGGTTATTCAGACGGTATATCTTTCACACACACACACATATACCTAGTACAACATATCATAGTATCGGTCCTATTTCACACATTAAGGACAAATCATTCGGAATGTCTCCTCGAACCTTGCTCGGAATGTCTCCTCGAGTAATCATATCACACACACATATAACTTTCATCCCGTAGTCATATCACACACACACACACACACACACACACACATATATATATACTGCCCGGGGTACACAATCCATGTACTAACGACCAAACATCTCCCCATTTCCAACGTTGCACTAAGTTTCATGCATGGGACGTCTTGCAAAGCAAAATATAAACAAGGAACCCCCGCGATATACTACTACCTAACATTGTCAGTCGTTGAGATCCGTTAGATTATCAGTTCATAGCACGTACCCCTAAATACTTGTCTCCTAACACAAAAGTATATACGCCTACCCTTATGCTACCAAAGACAACATAAAATATAGCCCCCATACTATCACTAGTTCTTGCGCAAAAATAAACCTTGAGCTATGTCTCCCTGCTCGAAAATAAATTTAACCACCATGATTCACTTCGGTAACCACCCATACTCCCCGGGATAAAATGTGAGAATAGAAGACCTCACTCTGTGTCTATCGCACCGCACAATACAACATATATACACATATATATAGGCTAGACCCCCTCCTAGGTGATACCTAGTACAAATCATACCCTGGTGTTGCGAACACCAAAACTTAACCCCACTATCCACAATAGTTCAAATCCATCCCTATCCAGCCGATATTTCAGAAATATTATCAACCTTATTCCCATAATTCTCGAAAGTAGTAACCCTTGCATAATTTGAATCTTCTCTCAGTGTACACCTCCACTCTCCCGTGAAGAACACCAAAGAACTCCGCTACCCCACGGAAATTTTATCTACATACTATGGCTGCTACAGCCAGCGTACCCACTAAATTTGACTTTCCCGCGAACTCTAGGGGTATAACTCTTACTCCTGATGAGCCTTTCTACTCTCATCTCCCCCAGCTGCCCTCTCTCTCCTGGGCGGCATCTGAAATGAGAGTCGAATCGTATGAGTGCACCCTCAAATATAAATTTGGCAGAAGAACGTAGATGCACATACGTATAAGAAATAGGGTTCTATATAAAAGATTTCTAAGATGAAACGTGAAAAGATGCACAGATCCTAAGGACACAAGAACTTTATGCTCTGACACCATCTGTGATGCCCCGCCTAATTAAACCTTGGGTGATCAAACCTTAATTTAATTTAAAACATGTTTCTTAAATAGTTCATTCTTAGCATCACTGTCGAAAAACCTTTTTATTTCTAACCACCTAAGCGAAATTAAGCTAGTGCCAATTTTTTTTATTAAATAGATACAACTCAAGTGGAACAATATAAATTAAGCAGTACTAAAACCAACCATCATAAATAACTGAATAAAATAAAGTCTTGCCGAAAACTGCGGCTAAAATAAAACTAACTTAAAATCCAACACAATAGAATAACTGCAAATGTAACGAGTGGATAACATGTCACAAAACGAGTGGATACCCATATTAACTAGGTCTCCAACATCTACATACCTCAGACAATCTAACTCATCAGTACTGCCCATACAACACGCTACATGCTACCCTTAATTTACATTAAGTCGTTAGTTAAGTTTCACTTTAACTTTCCCATACCGCCCATATAGTATTTGTCCAAACGTCTAGTAATTATCATTACTCTTACCTTAGTATCAATACTTTAAAATCAGGTTCTAATACTTAATCAAATTTTAGGTAAATACTACCTACCTTCTCTACTAATCACACTCAAGTAGATTTTATATATATTCTAGCTGTCCACTTATGTTCCAGCCGCTCTTACCCATATGTAGTTTATACAACTTTAGTTATGCACTAATAGTTCTCACTACTATTACGCCTGAGTATATATTGAAAACAATAATTAGGTAAACCCCAACTAATCTTACTACTATCACACATAAGTAGGTAATTCAGACGGTATATCTTTCACACACAAATGTACCTAGTACAATATATCCTAGTATCGATCCTATTTCACACATTAAGGACAAATGATTCGGAATGTCTCCTCGAACCTTTCTCGGAATGTCTCCTCGAGTAATATTCTAAATGTCTCCTCGAACCTTAGTTAAAATTTCTCCTCGAGTAATGTTCGGAATGTCTCCTCGAACCTTTCTCGGAATGTCTCCTCGAGTAATGTTCGGAATGTCTTCTCGAACATGGTTCAGAATGTCCCCTCGAACCTGGATAAGACTATCGTACCGAGTATAGTTCGGAATGTCTCATCGAACTTACCAAACCTATCACAAGTAAACACACAATAGGCATTCACAACCCAAGTAATCCTATAAAACATTAGGTATTTACACAACCCAATTATTCATACTTGTACGTAATATATTTCTCTTTAATATTCATCGTACTTGTTTGCTTTACGAATTTATTTCACTTTCGTATTAATTCGAGTATTCACACAACTCTAAGGGTCCTAGTTACCCTTTGTTATATAAATTTAGTAGTTACCCTTGTTAACCTACTGACCTAACGAATTTAAGCTCGCTCACACTTTTCCGTAATTATATTCTTATCATCTAGAGTACGTCACAATCAAGCCTATGAATCTCCACTTTATCTCTCTCACAAAATTAAAGTCCAACATTCAATCATAGACCTACTGCCATATCATTATTCCCTCAATATATTTCATCAAGGTCCCAAACACTTTGCCGATAAAATGACATTTGAGGCTTAAAAAGAAAAAATCTCAAATTTTCTAGCAGATTAAACACCCTCTAGTAAAATTTCGATTTCTCCCTCTACAGAACTCCGATTGACCTGATTCCAAGTTCATTGGATAGCTAAGAGAAATAAATTTCCAGGAATGTATGGTTCACACTCTAATTCAAAGTAAAATTCAAATCGTTCACGTTTAAAGTCACGTCAAAATTCGGGCAGATTACTATGTTGACAGATCAAACACCCTGTAGTAAAATGTCGATTCCTCCCTCTACAAAACTCCGATTGACCTGATTCTAAGTTCATTGGATAGCTAAAAAAAATACCTTTCCAGGAGTGTATGGTTAACAGTCTAATTCGAAGTAAAACTCACATGGCATACGTTTTGTGTTAAAAATTCTGGCAGATTGACATCTTGTGTTCATTAATTAAACCGTAAGTCATTCGAGATTCATGTTCTTCATCCAAGAACTCATAAAGATTCCACATTAATCATAAAATATATTCAAATTTCATTTTATCTTTACTTAGGGATTAATTCTACATGCAATCCTACCCAAACATGTGATCAATTCAAACATTTAATTCAAGGGTTTTCAATAAAATCAACCAATTCTTAAAACTCCCTACACATGGGTATTATAACTTGAATTTGATTTGCAATAAACACTTGACTTATGTCCAGTAGGTCTGATTTTGTGATTGTGGTTGGTGAGTGATGATCTTTCTCCTTCAATCTTTCTTCCCAATGAGTTTGTGGTGAAAGTCTCCTTTGAATCCTTCCCACTTCTTCCTTTTTGCCTTGGAATTGTTTCTCTCTTCTCTCTAATGGCTATGGTGTGTTTTTCTTCTCCCTAACCCTAGCCTCCAACTCTTATAATCTGACTTAGAGTTCTAAAATTCGTGGGTCTCCTCACCCTAAAATGTAAAAAGGCCAGAATGACCTCGTTTGGGCCCGGTTTAGCCCAAAAATGCCCCGAGACTCAATTGTTATCCCTGAGTACTCTTTTCTGACTATCTCGACCCATCCGGACTCAACCGCACACTCAGAATTGCCATCTTAAATACTTTTTACCATTTCCGAATTTCGACCTCAAAATGCGACACATTTAATTCGGACAATTAAACTTAAAAGTCGCAAAAATAAATAATTTTTTCCACTCAAATAATTTCTCCAAATCATAAATTTAAGTTTCTCCAATTTAATTACTTTTATAACTCCTAAAATAATTAAATATTAAATACTCAAAACTACGGGGTGTTACATACTTCCTCCCTTACAAAGGAATTTCTTCCTCGAAATTACGATAAGCCTTGCGTTTTAAGCTTTTAATATTACTCTCTAGTCATGTGCTTATAAGCTCGCTATATCTATCTCTACCGCTTCTAACCATAACTAACACACATATGAATTAATTTAACCAGGGTGCCCATGCACCCTATACTCGTGCTTATCCGCATAAAATTTGTCTTAATTAACCTGAGTGCCCATACACCCCACCCCCGTGCTTTACCGCATGAAAGTTACCCTACTATGCTAGTCGTAACTCGTAATATAACTTACATCCCGTAGTTATATCACACACACACACACACACACACACACACACACACACACATATATATATATATATATATATATATATATATATATATATATATATATATATATATATATATATATATACATATACGGCCCGGGGTACCCTATCCATGTACTAACAACCAAACATTTCCCCACTTCCAACGTTTCACTAAGTTTCATGCGTGGGACGTCTCACAAAGTGAAATCCAAACAAGGAACCCCCCGATATACTACTACCTAACATTACCAGTCGTTGAGATCCGTTAGACCCTCAGTTCATAGCACATACCCCTAAATACTAGTCTCTTAACACAAAAGTATATACGCCTACCCTTATGCTACCAAAGGAAACATAAAATACCCCGCCCTTACTATCACTAGTTCTTGCACAAAAATAAACCTCGAGCTATCTCTCCCTTCTCGAAAATAAATTTAACCACCATGATTCACTTCGGTAACCACCCCTACTCCCCGGGATAAAATGTGAGAATAGAAGACCTCGCTTTGTGTTTATCGCAGTGTACAATACAACATATATACACACATATATATAGGCTAGACCCCCTCCTAGGTGATACCTAGTACAAATCATACCCTGGTGTTGCGAACACCAAAACTTAACCTCACTATCCACAATAGTTCAAATCCATTGCTATCCATCCAATATTTCATAAATATTATCAACCTTATTCCTATAATTCTCGAAAGTAGTAACCCCTCGCATAATTCGAATCTTCTCTCTGTGTACACCTCCACTCTCCCGTGAAGAACACCAAAGAACTCCGCTACCCCACGGAAAGTTTATTTACATACTATGGCTGCTACAACCAGCGTACCAACTAAATTTGACTTACCCGCGAACTCTAGGGGTATAACTCTTGCTCCTGATGAGCCTCTCTAGTCTCATCTCCCCCTACTGCCCTAGCTACTCTCTCTCCTGGGCGCCATCTGAAATGAGAGTCAAATCGTATGAGTTCACCCTTAAATATAAATTTGGCAGAAAAACATAGATGCGCATACGTATAAGAAATAGGGTTCTATATCAAAGATTGCTAAGCCGAAACGTGAAAAGCTGCACAGATCCTAAGGACACTAGAACCTAATGCTCTGATATCATCTATGACTCCCCGCCTAATTAAACCATGGGTGATCAAGCCTTAATTTAATTTAAAATAGGTTTCTTAAATGGTTCATTCTTAGAATCACTATCAAAAACCTTTTTATATCTAACCACCTAAGAGAAATTAAGTTAGTGCCATTTTTTTTATTAAATAGATACAACTCAAGTGGAACAATATAAATTCAGTAATACTAAAATCAACCATCATAAATAACTGAATAAAATAAAGTCTTGCCGAAAACTATGGCTAAAATAAAACTAACTTAAAATCCGACACAATAGAATAACTGCAAATTTAACGAGTGGACAACATGTCCCAAAATGAGAGTGCTAAAAAAACTGAGATCCTACACTAGATCAGGAAGGATGAAGGAAGCGTCTCATCACTGCCCTGCAACACCCACCTGTGCTGCAGCTTCGAAATCCCAGGACTGAAGTCTCACTTGGCGTCCCTGTGGCTGGACACCTAAAAGGTTTTAAATAATATTTTATAGCAAGTGTTAGTACACAAAACATTTTGAAAATATTTAGCAAGTAATTTATCGCAATAAATATCAGTTATTGATTACACATGCTAGGCTCACGCACACTCTCTTGAGTTTCCTCACCTCTCATCTATCGTGCGCATATAACGTTCCTACCTAGTCTCGCTACCCATATTAACTAGGTCTCCAACATCTACATACCTCAGACAATCTAACTCATCAGTACCGCCCATACAGTACGCTACATGCTACTTTAATTTACATTAAGTCGTTAGTTAAGTTTCGCTTTAACTTTCCCAAACCACCTATACAGTAATTGTCTGAACGTCTAGTAATTATCATTACTCTTACCTTTGTATCAATACTTTAAAATCAAGTTCTCATACTTAATCAAATTTTAGGTAAATACTACCTACCTTCTCTACTAATCACACTCAAGTAGATTTTATATATATTCTAGCTGTCCACTTATGTTCCAAGCACTCTTACCCATATGTAGTTTATAAAATTTTAGTTATGCACTAATAGTTCTCACTACTATTACGCCTGAGTATATATTGAAAACAATAATTAGGTATACCCCACTTAATCTTACTACTTTCACACATAAGTAGGTTATTCAGACGGTATATCTTTCACACACACATAGACCTAGTACAACATATCCTAGTATCGGTCCTATTTCACACATTAAGGACAAATGATTCGGAATGTCTCCTCGAACCTTACTTAGAACGTCTCCTTAAGTAATGTTCGAAATGTCTCCTCGAACCTTGCTCAGAATGTCTCCTCGAGTAATGTTGGGAATGTCTCCTCAAACCTTGCTCGGAATGTCTCCTCGAGTAATGTTCGAAATGTCTCCTCGAACATGGTTCGGAATGTCCCCTCGAACCTGGCTCGAAATATATCATCGAGTATAGTTCGGAATGTCTCATCGAACTTACCAAACCTATCACAAGGAAACACACAATAGGCATTCACAACCCAAGTAATCCTATAAAACATTAGGTATTTACACAACCCAATTATTCATACTTGTACGTAATATATTTCTCTTTAATATTCATCGTACTTGTTTGCTTTACGAATTTATTTCACTTTCTTATTAATTCGAGTATTCACACAACTCTAAGGGTCCTTGTTACCCCTTTTTATATCAATTCATTAGTTACCCTTGTTAACCCACTGACCTAACGAATTTAAGCTTGCTCACGCTTTTTCGTAATTATATTCTTATCATCTCGAATTAGAGTACGTCACAATCAAGCCTATGAATCTCCACTTTAACTCTCTCACAAAATTAAAGTCCAACACTGAATCATATACCTACTGCCATATCATTATTCCATCAATATATTTCATCAAGGGCCCAAACACTTCCCCGATAAAATGACATTTGAGACTTAAAAAGAAAAAATCTCAAATTTTCTGGTAGATTAAACACCCTCTAGTAAAATTTTAATTTCTCCCTCTATAGAACTCCGATTGACACGATTCCAAGTTCATTGGATAGCTAAGAGAAATACCTTTCCAGGAATTTATGGTTAACACTCTAATTAGAAGTAAAATTCAAATTTCACACATTTAAAGTCACGTCAAAATTCTGGCAGATTACTATGTTGACAGATAAAACACCCCGTAGTAAAATGTCGATTACTCCCTCTATAGAACTTTGATTGACCTGATTCTAAGTTCATTGGATAGCGAAGAGAAATACATTTCCAGGCATATATGGTTCACACTTAATTCGAAGTAAAACTCAAATGGCATACGTTTAAATTTGTCTTAAAAATTCTGGCAGATTGATATCTTGTGTTCATCAATTAAACCCTAAGTCATTTAAGATTCATGTTCTTTATCCAAGAACTCATAGAGATTCCATGTTAATCATCTAATATTTTTAAATTTCATTTTATCTTTACTTAGGGATTCATTCTACATGCAATCCTACCCAAACATGTGATCAATTCAAACATTTAATTCAAGGGTTTTCAATAGAATCAACCAATTCTTAAAACTCCCTACACATGGGCATTATAACTTGAATTTGATTTGTAATAAACACTTGCCTTATGTCCAGCATGTCTGATTTCGTGATTGTGGTTGGTTATTGATGATCTTTCTCCTTCAATCTTTCTTCCCAATGAGTTTGTGGTGAAAGTCTCCTTTGAATCCTTCCCACTTCTTCCTTTTTGCATTGGAATTATTTCTCTCTTCTCTCTAATGGCTATGGTGTATTTTTATTCTCCCTAACCCTAGCCTCCAACTCTTATAATCTGACTTAGAGTTCTAAAATTCGTATGTCGCCTCACCCTAAAATGTAAAAAAGGCCAGAATGCCCTCGTTTGGGCCCGGTTTAGCCCAAAAATGCCTCGAGACTCAATTGCTATCCCCGGGTACTCTTTTCTGACTATCTCGACTCATCTGAACTCAACCGCACACTCAGAAATGTCATTCGAAATACTTTTTGACATTTCCAAATTTCAACCTCAAAATGCGACACACATTTAATTCAGACAATTAAACTTAAACGTCGCCAAAATAAATAATTCTTTCCACTCTAATAATTTCTCCAAATCATAAATTTAAGTTTATCCAATTTAATTACTTTTATAACTCCTAAAATAATTAAATATTAAATACTCAAAATTATGGGGTGTTACATAAGCTGTGAATACTTAATTTAGTCTGATAACACTTAACCGAATTAATAAATGATGATATTAATAATGTGGAAAACTGGGAATCACATGTTGCTATCATGAAGTATAACTAGAAGTAAGTCTTTATCTAGTTAGAAGTGGGTCATATGACTAGGTTGGATTAGATGTACGTTCGGCGTGCACCCTAGTTGAGAGTTGAAAATTTCATGTGAGAGTTCAAACTAAAATGCATATAATACTTGCTTTAATGCAGTTTTAAATACTTGCTAATAAATCTTTTTAAAACATCGGGCTCTGTCCCGTCTCTTTCATATCTTCTCTCTTTTGCTCTCTCTATATATGTATTAGTACAGGTGCCTATCCACAGGGACATCGGTTCTAGATACTTGGATGGTTTGCCGAGCTGCAGTTGTTGTGGAAGTTGTGGGTCATTGAGATTAGACGCTTCTCTCATTTCATTCAATTCCTAGTTCAAATATTTCAGTTCGGGCATGTGTCGCCCATTCTCATTAGCAGGGTTGTACTCTGTGTTCTTTGTAGTTCTTTTCAGTTGGATTGAGTATTGATTATGGTTTAGTTTGTGACTTTGAACTGGAAGGTTTTATCCAGTCTTAATTATTCAGTATTTGATTCAGTCACTATTCATCTCTTGTGTCTGGTTTTTAATTAAATGTTCAGAGATTAAATGAATTGATTGGTTTCAAGTTTAATTGGAAAATGTTTTGACACTAGCTTAATTAGATGTTAGGTAATTAATTGGATTTAGGTTTTTGATAGTGATGCTAAGAATGAACCAACCGAACATTCTGTTATAAATTTTATAAAGGTCTGATTACCCGATATTTAATTGGGCGGGGTGTCACAGCACGCCATCCAATGGGATGTTTGGTTGCGCACATGATTTAGAGTTTTACGCTAAGCGGTTTAGTAGATGACAGGTGTCTCACGTCTTAAGTGTGAGATGTAACTTTTTTTAAACCTAATACGACTGTGACACCCCCATTAACCCTAAGACAACCTTAGACATAAGGGCCAGGACGAGACGCGATAGTAGTAGTATTCATACCTCAGCCTCCCACTGACATAAAAGACTAAGGTCTAGGGGTGACTGATATCTGTAAGTATGGTCTCGTCTTAATAGTTCCCACCATAGAAGAGTACCTTCATATATGATTTAAGAGTCATTACCTCTTGAAAGCTCACATCTACAATCTCACCTTATATGGTCTTGACCTCATAGACCAAGTTCGATAATAGGGAGATTCTCTCATCTAAGGGGTTTACTTACAATATAAGACTACAGTTTATTCACAGTGTCGACGTCATCTACAGTCTGCTTACATTATTAGCCTCTGTAAGTACTAGGAAGCCGATCCATCATTATAGTCTATCATCCAAAAAGCCATCCAATCTCTTCTGGGCCTAGCCTTTGAGGACAGAAGCTCTAACAGTCTTAGCTGGTCAAGACACTCTACTTTAAACATCTCATACATACTTGGAAATTGTAACAAGGTCATTGCTAACATATCTAATTATTACCGTTATGGAAAATCAACTAACACGTGGGGAGAATATTCTCCATCATGAATCTTACATCCTTCTCCACGGATGTCACACACTCATTCACTGTGAATTTGTAGAAAGAGATAAAAGATTTTATTCACATTTCTTGGCATTTTGTCCCTTATTATAGTGAAATCACTCCCAAACTTTGCACAGTGGACGTAGGCTAAGGCTGAACCACTTATATGCTTATGTTCATCCATTTTCTCTCATCTCTTATCATATTTTAAATTTGTTATTATATTATCCATTGTTAAGCAAGCTCTCAAATAGGTTAAATCCTCAAGGATGATTTCTAGCATCATCAATATAGTATATTATTTTCTTAAAATAAAATTTGGGTAGGGGAATCTAGCATAAAGGAATTCTGCTTTGGTGATGATTTATAAATTCATACTGTTTTATCTCCTGTGTGAAAATAAAAGACATTCATCCTAGCCTCCGACCGTTTTGACGATTTTAAAAAGAATTTTGTCAAAGTGATTGGTCCATAAGTATATATTTTTTTTGTGTAATAAGGTGTGTACCTAGATTTTTTTCTTTACGTTCAAAAAGTCAATGTGACTAGGTGCCCGATGGATCTCTTTTCATTGCCATGAATCATGATATATTGGGCTGCTTGGACTGAAAACCAGTTTACCTTAGCAATGAATATCTATGGAAGTCTATTTGATATACCCTAGTATTAGACAAGCTCCAAATGTTCCCTGTCATCAAGACTTTGGAATCGAGAGAGGATTTTCCTGATATAATAGACGGGTGGGTAGAATGATTAGGAATATTCATCTTCGACCAACGTTTTGGCTGACCACTTTTGGCCTCGAGGGTATAGGGTTTAAAAAATATGAAAATTAAGACTATGCAGTGCATGATTCAAAATAGGTAATCTTCATTTTTACATATTTTGATTTTTTATCGCAATGTCCTTCCCACGTGCCTATACGTACGTCTGGATGGATGTACAATGTTTTACATGGGGACCTAAGTATGTATCTAAGTTTCAAGGGAATCTAAAACTAAGGCCTCTAAACAGTTCTAAAATGTGCATAACGTAGACATGCAGGGGAGTGATATTAAGCAATGTAGAAAATAAGCATAAGGATAGTTCGGCTTTCTTGATGTATCCCTAATGGAGTCACCGCTATGGTATTATGGGCCCCAAATGGGACTCGAGGGAAGAGAGATGTTGCGTTTGGAAGTGGCACCTTGTGGTGGCTTTGATCCTTATGGAGACATGATGATTCTTATCTCTTAATTTGTCATTTCTCCCCGAGGTCGTGTTATTGGTTCAATAGTTGATGATTTTCCTTAGGAATCTATTCAACACCATATCCAGTTTTTGTTGTACGCCCTTATTTAGGCCTAAGCTTGAGTGTTCCATGCGAGCGGTTGTCGGCTGTTTTGAGTTGCCAGTTTATTTTATATAAAAATAAACAAAAGGTTTGGGTTAGCCCTTTTGGGATAATCCTAAGGCAAGTTTAGGTCTACGAATGGTCTTGAAAACCCCACTTGTTCTTCATGCTTCCCTAATTATATGCTTATTATCGTTTTTGACATTAGTTGATTACTTTTTAGTTTATTTTTTAACATGATTGGAGACCTTAATTTGAGAACCCATTAAAACACAAACCGGTGATCTCTCATGAGAAAGGGTATTATAAGTAATATGATAAATAGTTGTATCTATGTTATGACAATATATCGATAGATATGTTATCAAGCCTTGTGCTTAAGAGAAGGAATCTGTATTGTGTTTACGTACTCATGTAGCCACAAGATCAAAACCTACGTACTTCACTTGTACGTGTGTTCAAATGTGATGTGTGTGCAAGCGTGAGGACTTGGCTTGAAAGGCAAAAAAGCTATTTGTGAGACATAGGGTATCTTCGGTGGAGATTTAGAATGGGAGTGGAACCAAAAATTACCGATATTAACATATCATGTTATGATAGTTGGTAGATCACTAGTTAGAAGGTGTTACTTAACCTTTGAACTAGTTTGTGGATGTATAAGGGTTGGAGTGTATTTGTCATCGTAGTAGAACAGAATTCACCGACAGAGATCTATGTATCCCTTATCGACATAGATAAAATCCTAGCGGTGTCATAGGCCTCGGGCTGATTCAAAGATCGAGATGATCATTTCATTTAAGAAAGGGGGTTATGACTAGAGATAGAGGAATCCATAATATAGAGTATGCATATAGATGTATTCTAAGGCTTGGGCTCATGAGTTTAGCTCAGTATAGAGCCTACGTATATAAGAGGGCTTAGGATTTAAGCCAACCCATTTCCAAAAAATGGGATACATTTACAAGTATATGCGGCGGGATACCGAGTATACAATATGCAACATTGCGAAATTATGGATCCTAGTACTTAATATAACATTTTCGTTATATTTTAGAATGTCATATTAATATGTTAAGAATACATTGACCCAAGGCAGATGTTAGGCAAGTATTCCAAGAAAACACATATCCAAGGGTGTCGTCGTTGAGACGGAATTTGTTCGCTCGGAGAAGTGATGAGGGCATTTCGATTTTAAATTTGGTTTTAGAAAAGTTTTGGAGCAACTCGGTTCACGGGCCATTTCCTAATAACGGTTTTGAAAAGTATGCTTTCATGTTATATTTAGTCGTAGAATTTATGTAACATGTGAGTATGTCATTTTAGCTCAACAAATAGAGATGTTAGGTTAAAAATCAGGCCTTAAAATATAAACTTTGTAAAGTGCATGCTCGGTCCCCCAACGGGGGACGAGCTAAGTGATTTTAACATATATGGACATTTTATATCACAATATATATTTGGGGTATTGATCCAAAATTTCTAAAAATTTCTTTACTCTTGCAGCGTGAGCCAAATGTTTCCTCGGGGAGTGTCCCCTATGAGGTTGCACTATTTAGTTTGGCAGAGCTTCATTTGGAATTGTCGACTTTCGTTTAGTTCACGCAAAGGTCTACCTTTGTTGCTTTGAGGAAGAGACATTTCTGAATTATGAACTTCACTTGAGATTTTTATGACAAAACTCGAGATTCAGAGATTCTCGGGGTTAAAGAAAGTTAGAAAACGGAATCATTATAGGGTTTTGGGGTGCTTTTTAAGGTTGGTGGGGACTTTTTTTTTATAGGGATGGACTTAAGGTCTTTGACCGAATAGTGAAAGGGGGATTTTAACTGAACGGTTAAAGTTCGAGACACGTTTATAATGGATGGGAGGGTGAGGGCACGTATATGGATAGGGGAAAAGTGAAAATATTTTGCAATCGATATATGATATTTAATCGGTCGGTTAAAGGCATTTAATGTTTGGTTAAAGGGATAAATGGTCCTTTAACCGATTGGTTAAAGGCCCAGCGCATAATTTTATTAGTTGGCAAGCTTTTAGGCTAATTCTAACTTGTCCCCACAAAAATTTTTATGGGGTAATTTCATCCCTTCACTTTGGGTGGATTCTTATTCTCAACCGTTGGGATTTATAGGGTGTTCCATACTAGGAAAGATGATGTGGCCAAGATAAACAAGAAAATGGACATAAGGAACACAGCTATATGATATGATAAAAGAAAATAAGTTTTGAGATATGAAGGACAAGATAAGTGAGCATAATAAGTGCATGGAGTAATATGAGATATGAATCATACGATATCAGATAAAAAGGCACAAAAGATCAATAATGTCATAGCAAGACAAGCATATAGAAACCATCATTAAGATTTTAGGAGGGAATACTCACAGTGTACTAAACACAATGTAAAGCACAAATGAGTTATGAGCATAGGATATAAAAGATATTGGTAAGAACTAATTTGTAGAGAAATCCTAAACTCAAAACATGTAAATAGAGTTTATAGACACCTAAATATATGACGAGGTAAGTATTTAAGAAATATGTCTACACAAAATCCAATGGTAAAGAATGGGTGATATCATGGATTAAAACCACCAAATATATATGATATACTAAGATATAAAACATTTCAACGTAGCATCCTATCAAATAATATCAACACAAGTGAAGATCTAAAAATATATGAATAATTTAGCATTTTTATCCTAATTCAAGAACTTATAATACCAACATTTATGAAAATTTTGTATCAAAATCAAATTCAGTGGAAACAAAACATAATCTAAGAACGTGAATAAGCTACATCAATTCTAAAGCCGATTAATACTACACAAGAGTAAGTATATACTAAAAAAAATTATCACTTAACAAAAGTGGTACCCCAAATCATGCATTTTCAAATAAATCTTTTTAAAAAAACTTGCAAGATATACTATATGGGGAAAGAGAATAAGATGCAAAGAAAATGATACAAATAGAGCTTCTAGCAACCTATCTCAAATAAAAGGTTTTACACGGCATAATCAATATTTATGCAATAAGAGAACAACACCAAGACCCGTTTTGATAAGTAAAAATATAGGCAATATTATCATACTTACTAAATTCGAATACTATGTCCAATGTTCATAATCAAGAAAATATTATCCATACATGGATAACAGCATGATGAAAGCTTTTACCAAGAACATAAGATTACGTCTCGATTGTGCAAAAAAAAATACCATTGAGAGAAAGGTCCAAGCTCAAATTCAATTAATATAATGAATTATAAAACAAACAATACAAAGCTTCAACTCAACTAAAATATCAAACACCCTATTTAGAATAATTTTCAACTTCCACTTTTTTCCCCTCAATTAGCAATTGGTTAAAACCTTTTGTCTCATATCTTTGATAAATGGAAATATTTAAGACACTACTATGTTCACATTGTTTTTTATGTGGAGACTTTCACTTAAGCACTAATGTGGGACACTATTTCTAATTTTCAAAGGTATCATCATCCAATCAAAGTTGTAGCCCCAACCACATCTTCACTTATGATTTTTTTTTTAATATTTTATAAGGTTTTTTAGCAATCTCCAAATTATGAATGGAAATCCTCACACACGCGTATAGGAGTTAGACACACTTTCACGAGTCTTTCGAAGATTTGAACGCTTTGTAGAAGTTTTAAAATCTATGGTAAACAAAGTTCTCTTTAGTTATTCTATGATTAAGCACATGACTTTTGCTATCAAATCTAGGATGAACAAGTTTATCTTTCTTTTCAAAATTATTTACAACATTTTCCTTTTTATCTTGATATTTCAAAGGTTTTTTTTCAATGTTGGTTGTTTTATTTTGAGAAGAATACTTTACACAAATTGTTTAACTAGTGAAAGACAAAACATTAAACTTATCAAAACTTAACCCTCATTTATCATTTCCTCTTAGGGTTAACATCAAAATAATATCATTAACTTTTTACGATCTCGTCTCTAGATTTACTTTCACATTTTTTATTAAGATAAGATCTTTTTTAAGACTTTCAACTTTCATTTCTAAAACGATTTGGGACTCTTCATAAAAAAAGGATCAATTTTTAATTTTTCAAGACGTGTAGAAAAACATTTTTTTTCTACTTCAAAACATTCTCTTCTTTTGAATTGATGTCTTAATTTTTAACTCATCCAAAAAGTCTAAAAGATCCAAAAAAGCATTAACACATTTAATCTTTTAGAAGAAAATAGGACCTTGATCTTCTAAAATACACCAAAAATATTTTCATCTTTTAAAAGTGCAAGCTCATTACAAAACTCTAAATTTTCTCTTTTGAGAGTTTTGACCCTTTTACGAAGAGCTCAATTTTCTTCTTTTAAAACATTTGTTGAACTACAATCAACAATTGGAGATTTTTCCCTTAACAACTTAATCTTCTCACACATGTGAGCACGGTCAAGTTAAAGTTGATCAACCTTAAATGCTTTATGTTGTAAATAATTGTTCTCCTTTTCATATTCTTTGCGTTTGGAGGACAATAAAGTAATATATTTAAAAAGTTTCAAAGACTCTTCATACAATTTATCATATTTAGATTCATGATTTAAGAAGTTAAAATCTTCTCTATCATCCTCATTAGATTCATATTCATTTTTGTGTGAAGGACGACATGTAAGGTGGAGTGAGAATAAAGTACATGATAGGAAATATTAGATGTACTACTAGGAAAATCCATAAAAATATCAAATCCAAAAGCAATTTATACACACAAGATATATCTCTAGGTGATTAAAACTAACAAAAATGAGGTCTATCTCTAATACCAATTGAAGGAATGTGCGAGTAGAAAGAAACTATCCAAATTAAAAATTATTACCAAAAATAAAGGTGATGTTTATTTTCTATCCAAATTCGGTCAAAATTAATCCCAGCGTCTAACCGATAAAAATGTGATTTACATGTTAATTTAACTTAACATTATACATTCATAAAGCATATAAGATAAATCAAAATTTGAAATAATAAATCATGCACTTGAGATGAGGATTTATATGTGGGAAATACCCTTAGGGGAAAAATCTCGAGCTAAACTGACACCTTGTACTATCTAGGTAAATATTTAAAAAAGGAAGAAATGAATTACAAACTTGAACATCTCCTACTCAATAATGCATAACCTACACAAGACACGTTTTTCACCTTCTAGATGGAAGAGCAAGCACGAATCACTCTCTGACCATTCGCCTTGTTGCGGATGTCAACTTTCGTTCATAACGTCAAGTTTGCACCAAACCTTCAAATCTTATTTAAAATTGAAGAAATCTTTTTGTTCCAAAGGAAAAAGTGAGAATCAACTAGATCCAACTTCCTAGAATATAAGTGTCCTAAAAGTCGAGAGAAGTTTCAAAATTATTAGGCTAATTAAAATAAACTCACAAAGTATTTTTGAGATATTAAAAATATTTAAAAATTGTCAAGAATAAAATTTACAAAATGTTTTGTTCAAGTCTGCGAAGAAGTAATTAAACTTAAAATAACTTTAAACAGGCATAATAATAATGAATATCTCAAAAATACAAAGAAGGCTTTTGCATTTAAGAAAATCTGATTTTTTAGCTTGATAAAATAATGAAAACCTTTCATAAAAATTTTTAAACTTTTATAACCTTATTTTGTTATGAAGAAGAAGATGAATTAAATAGGAATTTTGGAACTTGTGGACATAAGATCTTAAACCCTCTAAGTTATTAGTGTCTACAAAAAAATTGGTTGCTTTCCCAACACACCAAAAGAAATAGCTAAAAAGAGAATCTTCACATTTTATGATGCAATATTTTGAGAAGATCTTCTTTTTGCGCCAAATCTTACACCACCGCCACAACGGGTAAAGTCTTCGTTGTAGCAAACCTGCGGCGATCCAGGTGTCGGGAATAAATAGAGATTTTGGACTTTAACATAAAGCACTAGCATATAGCCTTGCAGTGAATATGCGGTGAGGTAGGTTGTGGCTTTGTTAAGAGTTTTCGAACCTGTATTTGCCATCTAAAAGTTTGAAAGAATTTTGAAAAACACTCCAAATATATTTGTTCACAACCTAAAACTCTCATCTTTAAAATATGCACATAAGAATGCATTTTTTATGAACATATTTTTTCTATAAGAAAAGTATACTACATAATGTATTTGTTCAAATTGTCCAAACTAACTCACACACGAGTGTCAACACTTATTCCAATTTAAAAATATCCAAGTTAAATTTTGTTAAAACAAGGGTGGTGAATCTAAGTTATTCTAAGTCCTTTACCTTTATCCTAAAGCGACAATCTCCTTAGTCATGACATGAGGCAGCTTTTCGGATGAAAATGAAGAAGTTCGGTCTTATAGTCTTGAACATGAATATTTTCGGGATAATTTATACTATGACTCAATGTGTCTTGGGATGGGATAAGACAATCTAATCCTATATATATTTTTATCATACTTGTGCCCTTACAATACCCAAGACAACCTTTATAGTTTCGTCCTCGAGTACAATTTTGCACCCACTGGAATATAAAGCACCTAAAGAAATAAAATACTTCTTCGAATCTAGAACACAATGAACATTCATGAGAGTCATAGTCAATCCATTATGAATCTTCAATTTGATTGTTTCAATACCCTTCAATTGACAAACATGGTCATTACCCATAAACACTTTCACCCCATCTATATTCTTAAAGGTATGGAACGAATCTCTATGTGGGCATATGTGGTAAGATCGTCCAGAGTCAAGAATCTGCCCATTTAAAAATCTTTCTCGTGAATTCACTATCAACGTACTCCAAAATTTATCATCCTCTGAAGTAACACAATTAGAGGACTCCTACACTAAGTTCTATTCGTCTCTTACAATTAGCTTAGGACAGTGATAACTTATCTTTTTGTGTGTGTCGTTGTTGAATGCCAAGTTAGTCAAAACCTAAAATTACCTAAAAATATAACACAATCTCAAGTGTAGCGGTAAGTAAGGGTATCAATCCACTTCCAAGGGGGTAAAGCAAAGGGAACACAATTGTAATTCACTTTTTATTTTCTTTTTCTGCTTTTTCACTTTTCTATTTTTTTTTAGCTTTTTCAAATATTAAAATAATTGGGTGAGGTGAGGTGAAATAATACTAAACTAAACTAAATAAACGGTGGTAATCAAACTAAAAGTAAAATGTGAAAAATATAAACAAGTGTGTGATAAAAGTGTGTGGAGTGCAACTAAATGAGAGAAAATATTCAAGGGACGGAAAATCCACCCTCAATTCACACAAATTTGTCCAACATGCACAATTTTAATTTCATCAATTTCCAAAATATTCATTTAATTCAAAAGCTATTTCTCGTAACACTAATGAATTAATTGAATATTATTGTAGAAAAGTAAGTTTAATCCCCACAAGCACTACTCTAAATGAATTAAAATCAATTAAATGAATCACCCGCTAGGATCGATTCACCAAACTAATTTTAATTAGACAAAGTAAAAACAAGAGTAGATGAAAATTATATTAACATTTAAATCAAGTGATAAGACTATCTCTAGTTTGAATCAAATGATCAAATGATAATAACATTTTCAATCCTTTCTCAAGGATGATTTTCCATTTCTCAATGTGAAAATAATTAGGAATTAAATTTACTAATCAAAGGAAACTAACAAAATTATAATTGACAATTAAACCAATTTGGATTCACGAGGGTTTCAATTCATCCCTTGAATGAGATGATTAGCCCTCCATAATCATCATCAAATAAAAATTAGAATCAAATAAGAGCATAAAATGACAATTAGAGAGGAGTAATCAAACCAAAATTGCCTTCAATTTCATTAATTCTTCAATTCTTCATTCATCTCAATTAATTACAATACTCAATTTATTGAATTTTTTCTCTAATCTAAAAAAAAACTAAGCTAGTAAAAAAATAAAAATGGTATTTCTCTATCTAATTCTCTCTCTAGAAATTCCTATCCCAAACTCCCTTCAAATTGAGTCTTCCATTCTTTAAATAGGCATGGAGCTAGGGGTATTTTTGGGAATGGGATTGAGTGTGCATGGAAATGGTGAGAGGAGTGCGAGGTCATGTGGGTGAGGGGGTAGGAGTAAAACAAATCAAATTTAGTTAAGGGTTATTTTTGGAAATGGTTTAAAGTTGGTAATTGGGGGGAATTTTGGGTAAAGGTTTAAGTGGGTTTTAATTGGGATATATGGCACATGGGATTTTATTTATTGTCTTGGTCTTTGTTAAACTTGGGGAGTTTTTATGCAGGTGACAAAAATGTTTTGGCTTGGTTGAGGTTCAAATGGGGATGGCAAATGGGGGCTGCCATGGCCGGCAGGAGGTATAAGGTTTGGAACGTTTTTTGAGTTATTAATGGAGGTAGAAGAGAGAGAGACCGAGATAGAGGTTGAAGATGAAAGTGTGGGTTGTAGGGTGTGTGAGGTGTAGGGGATATGGTGTGGATGAGGGTGAAGAGAGATATTCTGGTGTATTAGTGTGTAGGATTAATGGTGTGCGTGTCATAATTTGTGACCCTTAAAAATTGACTAACAAACTAAAAATAATATTAATTAAAACCTACTAAAAAAATATGAAAATCCTAATCTATTAAATAAAAGACACAACTAAAAATAAAACTAAAAAGAAGAAACAATAAAAATAAAAATAGAAAACTATTAAACTAAAAACTAAAAACCTAAAAAAAGTAAATTCTAATAAATCAAAAAAATAAAATGAAATCCTAAAAGTTCTACTCCTAATAAAATAAAAACTAATCAAAATAAAATAAAATTATATTAATAAAAATAAAATAAATAAATAGAAAATAAAACCTAGAAATTCTAAATAAATCTAAAATAAAACCTAAAAATATAACGACTCAAACTAAAAATCTAAAAAAATATTAAAGAGGGACAAAAAAAACACACACAGGGTTTGGGGTAGGTTTAGGCTCGGGTAAGGTTACGGGAGAGGGAATTAGCACCATAAAACGCGCATTTGCCTCTATATATAGCTTTTGACACCGCAAACGGACGTTTGACCTACAAGATATACATTTCAGCACATAAGACCCATATTGCCAAGAATTAGCAATAAAAGTACGTCTATTCGGTGTATAAAATGTATAATTTTGGGTTCTTATCACACCACCCCAAAACAGAGCGTTGCTAGTCCTCGAGCAATAAGATAGAGAGAAAGAGAAAGATAAGTAACCAAAAGTGTACCACTTTCACGGGCACTTGCGATTGCACTTAGCATGTGGAACAAGCCTTTAAACCTATAGGTTGCCCTACAGGATGAGTTGTGTCACGTGAGGGTTTGCAGGGAATATACCCACAAAATTCTTTATTTGCAAAAGGCAGTCAATATCTTATTAGACGTAGAATGATCACACAATCCATCATGAGATAAATGATTTTAGAAATACAAGATAGAATGTGTAAAAAGTTTAGCTGAGTAAATACTCAAGGCACATCCATCCTAGAACTCAACATGTGTAGTGCGAACCAGTCAAAACGGGTCAAGTATCACAAGAGTAATTCCTAGCTTGCCTTATCGAAATCAACGCTTCAACTTCAAATCTCACTGGATATATCTCTCTCAAACGAACTCACGAGATTAGTGTTAGTGTATAGCTCTTGTGTATGAGGAGGTGAAATGAAAGAAAGTTCAAACGTCTCACACACACATAAGAAAGAACGAACAATTTGAAAGAAAAGTGATCTCATGAAAGAAATGCTAATCACTATAGTGAGAACGTCGAGTTATTCACCACATTGAGTTTCATTTGCCCGAACATCTAGGGTAAATGTGGATGATAATGGGAGAGGGGGAAAGGATATGATGATATGAGGTAGGGTGGTGGTGGATGGATGAATGATGAGTGATGGATATGCGATGGGTAAAAGATGGATGCGAAATGGATGCGATAGAAGAGTGTACTATACATGAAGAACAAATGTCTTTATTTCACAACCAATTACTAACTACTAACTCTCTTTCTTTTCTTTTCTCTCTTTTTTTTTAAATTTTTTTTTCGATTTTCCTTTTCTTTATCTCTATTTTTTTTGCTATTTTTATGTTTTTTCTCTTTTTTTCTTTATTTTTCTTTTTCTCTCACTTTTCAAACCGACAATGAAGACATTTAACATTTTGAATCAACACTCTTTTTATTGAAAATGAAAGATGATATGGATGTGATAGGTGATGGTGTGGGGAAATATGTGGGAATATGTAAGAGCATGGGAATATAATGGGTGAAGTGAATGTATGGCATATGGAAAAGTGGTAAATGTATGGATGAAAATCTAGTATTCGGGACAAATTTAAAGACACGCATTTCTTACAACTCGAAAAAGATGTCATTCTCAGTGATCAAGCCAAAATTTTATAGAAGAATAATGAGATCATACAACAATTTAAGTGCGGACCCAAAGGAAGTTGAATCAACTCGTGACTCGAAGATTGCGTAAAACACTCTAAAAGGGTGAAAGGCACAAATCTCATAAGCTAAAGTCTCCACTAGTGATTCTTAAGGTTTTCATGGGAATTGTAGAACTCCTCAACTCTAAACCGTAGTGACATGATAAGTGTGCAAATTTTTTTGAGTCTAGAAATTCATGGTGCAACATGCCTTATTATGTATTACATAAGCCATTTAGAAAAAATATTCTCTAGCTTGATTCCTAGACTTGAAAAGATGGATGATTGAAAATTCACATCATGAATGAGATGAAAGAAACTGCACGAAATTTTAAAAATCAGGTTTAAAACTCAAAATTTTTCAAAAGAGGTACGATTTTGATAAAATTTCCCACCCCCAAACAAAAAGGAACATCGTCCTCGATGTTAAGTAAAATGATTTTTAAAATGGAGAGCATAAGGTAGGAAAGAGATTACCAGAATGAATCGCTAATGAAGTGGACAGATATAACCACGAATAAACCTGAATAAGAAGTGAGATAACAAAAGTTGTACAAGTTTATAAAATGGCAAAATATAGGGTGATGTGAAACACCACCCCCAAACAGGATAAGACTAGTACAAGAAATAACGGGCTGCCTCCCGGTAGAGCGAAGTTTAATGTCTTCAGCTAGACCGAAGGAATCTCACCCTAAGGATAAGATCTATGAAAGCACGGGACGATAGAAAAATTAGGGTGATGAGAATTACCCCCAAACAAGACTGAAGCGTCGGTCTTGTTGGATGAAGGCTAACATGGTCAATGCACCTGTATGGAAAAGTGCATCACACGATGAAAAGCATCGGTGGACCATGGGCGAGTGGGTATTAGTGTAAAGGTGAGAGTGGAAAGGGTGAAGAGGTTTTGGCCACGGGCCTTGTTGAGCTTAAAGGTGAGGGCAACTAGGGCCCTATAAGCATGGTGCTCTAATTGGTGAGGGAGGCAAGATGGTTTGCTAAGTGAAATGGGATGGGCCTCATAAAAATCACACGACCATTCCTTAAATGGGCGATGGTAATGGTCGTGCCGTGACACGCCAGGGTGCTGTCTCGGGAAGAAATCAACACCACAAGAGAGTGGCGGGCATGGGGTAACAAGCTCGGAGTCACGGAAGTGGAGAGTATCACCACAAATACTCTCATGGGTGGGGGATGGTTTTAGGTTAGGATCTAAAAATATGGTTGGGAACATGCAAGGTATAAGATCTAGATCCAAACTAGGTGGTGGGACAAAGGATGGTTCGCGTGGGATAAATGGTGGAGGAAGATGATCCAACTCAAGCGTGGGAGACACACACTCATTGGAAAGAGTAAAGTAATACTCACACGGGAGTGTGGTTTCTAAAGATGGAGTTGTCAACTTCTCCATAAGAGTAGCATCGATAAATGGGGTGGTTGGTTCAAACGAGGCACCAAGATCGGAGATAGAGGAATCACTACAAATATCAGGCTCAAAGGGAGCCATGCATGGGGGGACATCATCCATATCCGGATAGTTAGGAACTATCACGGATTCTATCTCGGGAAAATGGTGAGCACTCGTAGTCGGAGCTAACCTAAAAGATATGGGCATGTCAGAGACATATGCAATTGGGGCATAAGGTAAAAGCTCGGGCATATTTTTGGATATGACGGGAGTGTGAATCGCAATGATGGGTTCATTTGGATATGGTGGAATTGGATCAGGCTCACTATAGAAAGGTAAGTCAACACAATTATCGACTTGGGACCTAGACCATGGAATGGTCTCAACTTCCAGATTCTCGGGGTGGTAGATTTGTTCTCAAAATCCGTGTCACAAGAGGACACATCATCATCACACTCGGGTGCAACGATGGGTGGAGCCATGGGAATGTCCGACTCTCTTGCACACTTAATTTCATTTAACCTTTGTTCAAGCCTTTGGAGGGCTTCAGTTTGAATTTGAGTGGCTTGCTCTTGATCGAGTATGAACTTTTGCAAGAAGATTTCAAAAGTGGATGTGGATGAAGGTGGTGGTGGAGTGGCGGGTGGTGGTGGTGGGTGAGGTGGTCACAACTCGCTATGATCATGACTATATGGAGAATAATCAAATGAAGTGTGTGGAGTGGGGCCAAGTTCATCATACACGAAAGGATATATTTTGTGATGAACAAATGGTTGAAATTCAGTGGGTGCGTAGTGAGGGAACTGATCGTGAATGGGTGCACAAGGTTGCCATGACGACTATTGGAACGTGTGAGGATCCACAACATCGGGTTGGGATTCGTATTGCGTGGAAGGGTGATCAGGCCTCCATGAATAACTGGGGTACTCACACAACTCGGGGTTAGGTATATCGGGATAATAGGCCGAGGTGGGTTCCGAAACAGTGTCATATGGATACACATGTTCCATGGTGGGTTCCGATGGATATGAATAGTATGGACACTCATAGGACATGTGATCAGCATAATAACAATGGGTGCACAACAAAGGATGAGACACGTCGACACTTGACACCAAGGGTGATGGAAAATGAGATGAGTGCATAGATGGGTCAAGACTATCAAGGGCACTCGTGGGAGAGGTGAAACCACTAAAAATATCATAAATAGACGGCTCGGGATCACTCTCACACGTGTCATGTGTCAATGAAAAATGATCAAAGTAGTCCCGTAAAGGACGTTCTTCGGCCATGTGGAGAGAAATATTTTTTTGGATTGTTTAAAGTTTTTTCAAAAGGAAAGAAAATATTTTTGGATTTTTTTGGAAGAAAAAGGGTGGGAAAAAAATATGGACTCTTTGAATTGGACGAACCGACTAAAACTGACCAACAAAAAATGGAATTGGACGCACACAAGTCAAGGAGAATTCCTAACGAGCACATAGCCAATTTTTATCTTTAGATTTAGTGAAAGGGTAGTCAAATTTTAATTAAGTCCGCGGGCGATAAAAAATCACAGAATTATCTGAGTGATCGCCTTTGTAAAATTTATTTTCCTAGTGGGATACCTAGTGAATGGATTTTAAATTTAGTGATGGCTAGGGTAGCACACCAATGGTAAGCGAGTGAGTCGGCTGATGAAATACCTTCTCGTGAGTGACCAGGTGTAGGTATTAATTAATAAATTCATCACACCATTCGAAAATAAATGCGAGAATAAAATCAAGTAAAAGCACACAAAGCACACACAATAATTGACTCGCTAACAGGAGAGGCGCCAGGGTTTAGAAATGTATCTCCCACGGTTTTTACGCCGTGGGGTGACAAAAAATTTGAGTCGACCGGGGGTAGATCACCCCTATCTTAGTCATCCCCGAGAGTCCTACCGACTGAAGGTAGAGTGGCTTCTAAATCCTCGCCTTTGGATGCCCTCTCCCTACCTTGTTCGATTTCCCTATCACACTTATCTTTGATTATTATAATTTTTAAAATGAAAAATAAAATAAAGGCGTCTCTATGCACCGCAATACAATCCAAGAATAGAATAATCCTAATACAAGCCTTCTAAAATAAAGAAAAAATGGTACAAAAAATAATAAAGTGCCAAAAAAATAAATGAACTACAATATGAAATCCTCTCCAAGTGCTTCACGCTCCCAAGAATGACATCGACGCCATTTGATAACTTTACTTTTCTATGCATGTCGTTTTTGAAAGCCAAGTTAGTCAAAACCTCAAATTACTAACAAATATAACACAATCTCAAGTGTAACGGTAAGTAAGGGTATCAATTCACTTCCAAGGGGGTAAAACAAAGGGAACACAATTGTAATTCACTTTTTATTTTCTTTTTCTGCTTTTTCACTTTTCTATTTTTTTTAGCTTTTTCAAATATTAAAATAATTGGGTGAGGTGAGGTGAAATAATACTAAACTAAACTAAATAAAAGGGGGTAATCAAACTAAAAGTAAAATGTGAAAAATATAAACAAGTGTATGATAAAAATGAGTGGAGTGCAACTAAATGAGAGAAAATATTCAAGGGACGGAAAATCCACCCTCAATTCACACAAATTTGTCTAACATGCACAATTTTAATTTCATCAATTTCCAAAATATTCATTTAATTCAAAAGCTAATTCTCATTACACTAATGAATTAATTGAATATTCTTGTAGAAAAGTAAGTTTAATCCCCACAAGCACTACTCTAAATGAATTAAAATCAATTAAATGAATCAACCGCTAGGATTGATTCACCAAACTAATTTTAATTAGACAAAGTAAAAACAAGAGTAGATGAAAATTATACTAACATTTAAATCAAGTGATAGGCCTATCTCTAGTTTGAATCAAATGATCAAATGATAATAAAATTTTCAATCCTTTCTCAAGGATGATTTTTCATTTCTCAATGTAAAAATAATTAGGAATTAAATTTACTAATAAAAGGAAACTAACAAAATAAATTGATAATTAAGCCAAATTGGATTCATGACGATTTTAATTCATCCATTGAATGGGATGATTAGACCTCCATAATCATCATACAATAAAAACTAGAATAAAATAAGAGCATAAAATGACAATTAGAGAGGAGTAATCAAACCAAAAATGCCTTCAATTGCATTAATTCTTCATTCATCTCAATTAATTACAACACTCAATTTATTGATTTTTTTCTCTAATTTAAAAAAAACTAAGCTACTAAAAAAATAAAAATGTTGTTTCTCTATCTAATTCTCTCTCTAGAAATTTCTATCCCAAACTCCCTTCAAATTAAGTCTTCGATTCTTTAAATAGGCATGGAGCTAGGGGTATTTTTGGGAATGGGCTTGAGTGTGCATAGAAATGGTGAGAGGAGTGTGAGGTCATGTGGGTGAGGGGATACACTACACCAAAAATAATAATTTGGCACATTCTGATATTAAAAATCTGGCACAGTTTAAAACTGTGCCAAATTTTGGCACGGTTTAATAACAATCTGGCACAATTTAAAACAGTGCCAAAATTTGGCACTGTTTTAAAGTGTGCCAAAATTGAGTACACTTACTAAAATATAAAAGACCTAAAAAAACATTAGATAACGTTTCTTTTCATTCCCGCTCAAGCCCGTATCTCTTTCATCTCATTGGTGCTCTCGCCTCTATCTCTCTCTCTCCGGCCAGCTCTCTCTCTCTCTCTATCTCTATCTCTATCTCTATCTCTATCTCTATCTCCAGTTAGCTTCATCATCTCTCCAGCCAGCTCTTTATATCTCTCTCCGGATAGCTCTTTCTTCCATACTCTCTCTCACTGGTAAAAAACCTCCGATCGATTTTGGCCACTGAGACTTCAATCGACCAAAGGTAGCAACTCCATCGTGTTTGTCCACTGAGAAAAGCTCTGAATCAAGGCAAACTCTGACCAAATCTTTGAAATGTAGTTTTGATATTGAGATTTTGTGATCTGGGCATTTTAGGAACACCTAATTTGGGATATTGTGGTTTCAATTGCTTGATGGGGATATAAGTTAATATACAATTTTTATTTTTGAGGTAAGATTGAGATTTTGTGATCTGTGTTGTTGGAGAAAGTGTTTTTTTAATGGAAATGTTTGTTGTTGAGATTTTGTATGCGTATATAATTTTGTGGTCAGTGTTGGCTTCCTCGCTAGCATATTGTGCGAGTTTTTGCCATTGTGGCGCTTTTTATTGATGCTATTCAAAACTTTATTAGCTATGGTTGGGTATGGCTCATCGTTACCGGTCGAGATCCTGTTTTTCCATTATGGGTTGTGAGTCTCTCTTTCCTTTTCTCATTATTTTTGTTAGATTATAAGATTATTTCATGATTTGGGTATGTCTTTAATAATTTTCATGTTTATATTATATGCTTATTTCATTGTGGACTGTGAGATCCTATTTTGCCCAACATGTTTCTCTCTAGTGGTAAAAAAGAGTTAAGAAATCATCACTCTTTAATTCAATCCATTTTCAGCTTTTTGTGATTTGTGGAAACTTCAACTTTTAGTGACCAGACTTGAGCTTTAAAAGCATTGCATAGTAATTCGTATAGGTGACCATATATGGATCAATTGATTGAACCTTCTCAAAATTCTTTACAGCTTCTCATTCGTATAGGTATTTATGGTTGAGAAACATTGGCGTCTTATTGGTTGGGGCCAAATTCAATGTAAATTTTATCATTTTAGAAATATTTCATATGCAAATCATTCTTTAAACATGGCGCATCACATTTGGCCAAAAGAAGGATGCCCCAGACGGTGATGCCACAACTGATCTGCTTATGATTGACACCCGACCAATGTTGCATATTATTAACTCTACCAAGACTGAAATAATCCATATAATATATCCCACCTCTTTTAGTACCATGACAAACGATCTCCTTGGTGAGAATATCCTAATGAAAAGAAAAATCAGGATAGATTATTGGACAATAATTTAATTCCTCGGTAACTTAGTCTACACGCATTAACTCATCACTTTGAAATAGACTTGGGGAAATAGTTTATTCAGTCCTCGACTAAAAGAATTTTCGGGAATGAGAAAAAGACTTGGGGAAATAAATAGGATCCCCTTCTAATAAATGTCTTTACAGCTAAGGGCCATTAATAGTTTAGCTATGCAATCTTGAAGAGTACCGCTTTTTGAATCACATTTACATCCTTCATAATCCACCTCGCTTTTAAGAACTTCATCTTCCAAATCATTAACTAATTGGAATATGTCACAAAAATTGTTCTTGTTCTATGTTTTGAAGACATCGTTAAGTCTTTGGACTTTAATAGAGAATTTCATCATGACTAGAGTCCGAACCTCCCCACATCATGAAGATTTGACCACGTCAACAAAATCATGATGGTTACACCACATAGATTAAAGTTTAAATGCTTTAGGAATGATGTCCAACTCAGTTTTCACAGACACTAGCAACGAACCATGATTCGAACAAATTATATTCATATTAATGATGCTAGTATGAGAGAAGAGTGAGGAGCACTAGGAGTTCCCATATGGTTCCTATAAACCCCAAATCCAGTAAGCCACAGTCATCTATGGCTTGGTTAAAATCTCTAACAACATTGGAATCCACCTAATTTTCACATAGTTTCTCTTCTGACAAGTAACAATATTGAATCTGCATTTTGTGAGTTTTCATCAACTTTTTAACTCTTATTGAATAAGATCTTTGAGCCACTCAACTAATGTTCCACACAATGAAACTGGTAATTTAGTTACTTTGGGATTGGAGTTTAAGGATCCTTTATAATTGGATCTGGTATCCTTTTTATTCACGTCTTTGAGCCGAGCATTATTGGCTACTTAATAATGTTTTTTCCCTTGTGACTTCATTCTTCTTTGGACTTCTGCTTTATTTCCATTGTATCACCTTAAAATTTTTGTTCTAGAATTTGTAATAAAAAGTTCAAACAGAGCCTTACAGTTCCACCTATTATAAGTTAATGAGATATATTAGTCTTTTCATTAAGTTTCCCTCACAATTCTGATTTTTAATATATTTTGGTTCTTTCCAATTTTGTTCATCTTATATCTCATTAACGTGTAGATTGGTGGTATCGTGTAGATTCAAGTATTACTTGGCGGTATCCTATTTTTGTCAAGCGATTACAAATTAATGGGGCAATTTCTTTTGCATCTTCCGGTATGTCACAATCGTCACTTATTCTCTCTAGTGCAGAACTACACATATCTAGATCTGAGCATCATCTCCGCGATACTTACTATGAATCTTATTGTAAGATTTGATAAAGAAAATGTATAAATATGTATACCTGAGCATTATGGTTTATTGTTGTATGAAAGCTGAAAACACATCATATCAAATAATATAATATTATCATGGAAAACTAATTTTAGGACATGATTGGAGGGTGTGGATGGAATCACTTCCGACAAATGAAAATCTTAGGAAGTGGAGAATAATACAAAGTTCTCACTCTTACATGTGTAAATCTCATCGAAACTATTGTACATAGCTATTATAGCTTCTATAAAGCTGTTATATAGTGCTATATACCAGCTATAACTGCTATATACGATGTGTTTTTGTTGTAAATGCGATGTGTTTTTGTTGTACCAATTCGATTTGTAAGTATTCTTATTTATCTACCATAATACACACACACACACACACACACACACACACACACACACACACATATATATATATATATATATATATAAGGCTTCTATCATTTGCCGTTTGATTTGTGAGTTCACAAGTTAGGGGATTTTTAGGATCTTTGCAATTTCTATTGTATTCCATCTTAGTGTGAGAATTTGAATCTTTGTATGTGTGCATTTTTTCACTTCTTGGGTTTTTTGGGTTATCATGTTTGTGCAGGTTCAACCTATTTTTCAAGGTTAATACATCTCCTTGAAGGTAAAACCCTTTTAGATATGCATATATGGGTGGGGAGTGGGGTGGGTTGAATTTGACAATTAGATTTTCTCTTAGATCACGGAGAAGATTCACAAACTTAAATCAAAATTCAAACGTAATAAATATAAAATGCTGATGATAGAGACCAAACATATCACACAATTAGGGTAGTCCCGCGTACGAATTGACCGCGTAGTCCCGGGTCTCCCGGT
Source organism: Sambucus nigra (assembly GCA_949130495.1). Taxonomy (NCBI): domain Eukaryota; kingdom Viridiplantae; phylum Streptophyta; class Magnoliopsida; order Dipsacales; family Adoxaceae; genus Sambucus; species Sambucus nigra. Next base: position 414,572,063 of record OX422210.1, on the reverse strand, counting down.
TTGAGAATATGATGATAATTTCAAAATGTATCGATTAAGCTTAAAAACAAGCTGTTTGAGGATGAAAATACAAACCAATCCCCAAACGGTCCCGTAAGAGGCACAAACACTTCGCACGGGACCAATGTAACTCGTGCAAACTGAACGCGTAGTCCCGGGTCTCCCGGCTTGAGAATATGACGATAATTTCAAAATACGTAGATTAGGCTTGAAAACAAGTTGTTCAAGGGCAAAAACCCAAACCAGGCCCATACGGCCCCGTAAGAGGCACGAACACCTCGCACGGGATCAATGTAACTCGTACGAACTGAGCGCGTAGTCCTGGGTCTCCCGGTTTGAGAATATGATGATAATTTCAAAATACATAGATTAGGCTTGAAAACAAGTCGTTCGAGGGTGAAAACCCAAACCAGCCCCTATACGGCTCCGTAAGAGGCACGAACACCTCGCAAGGGACCAATATAACTCGTGCGAACTGATCGCATAGTCCTAGGTCTCCTGGTTGGAGAATATGAAGATAATTTCAAAATACGTAGATTAGGCTTGAAAATAAGTCGTTCGAGGGTGAAAACCCAAACCAGCCCTCATACGGCCCCGTAAGAGGCACGAACACCTCGCAGGGGAATGTAACTCGTGTGAACTGACCGCGTAGTCCTGGGTCTCTCGGTTTGAGAATATGATGATACTTTCAAAATATATCGATCAAGCTTAAAAACAAGTCGTTTTAGGATGAAAACCCAAACCATCCCGTAAGAGGCACAAACACCTCGCACGAGACCAATGTAACTTGTATGAACTGACAGCGTAGTCGCGGGTATCCCGATTTGAGAATATGATGATAATTTCAAAATATATCGATTAAGCTTAAGAACAAGACATTTGAGGGTAAACATCCAAATCAGCCCCCAAAACGGTCCCGTAAGAGGCACAAACACCTCGCACAGGACCAATATAACTTGTACGAACTGACCGCATAGTCCCATGTCTCCCGATTTGAAAATATGAAGGTAATTTCAAAATATATCGATTAAGCTTAAAAACAAGCCGTTTGAGGGTGAAAACCCAAACTAGCCCCCAAACGATCCCGTAAGAGGCACAAACACCTCGCACGGGACCAATGTAAATTGTACGAACTGGCCGCGTAGTTCTGGGTCTCCCAATTTGAGAATATGACGATAATTTCAAAATATATCGATTAAGCTTAAAAACAAGCCGTTTGAGGGTGAAAACCCAAACCGTCCCGTAAGAGGCACAAACACCTCGCACGGGACCAATGTAACTTGTACGAACTGACCTCGAAGTCCCCGGTCTCCCGATTTGAGAATATGATGATAATTTCAAAATATATCGATAAAGCTTAAAAACAAGCTATTAAAGGGTGAAAACCCAAATCATCCCTCAAACGGTCCCGTAAGAGGCACGAACACCTCGCACGGGACTAATGTAACTTGTACGAACTGACCGCGTAGTCCCGGTCTCCCGATTTAAGAATATGACGATAATTTCAAAATATATAGATTAAGCTTAAAAACAAGCCGTTTGAGGGTGAAAACCCAAACCAGGCCCCAAACGGTCCGTAAGAGGCACAAACACCTCGCACAGGACCAATATAACTCGTGCGAACTGACCGCGTAGTCCCGGGTCTCCTGGTTTGAGAATATGGCGATAATTTCAAAATACATAGATTAGGCTTGAAAACAAGTTGTTCGAGGATGAAAACCCAAACCAGCCCCCATACGGCCCCGTAAGAGGCACGAACACCTCGCACGGGACCAATGTAACTTGTGCAAACTGATCGCGTAGTCTCGGATCTCTCGATTTGAGAATATGATGATAATTTCAAAATACGTATATTAGGCTTGAAAACAAGCCGTTCGAGGGTGAAAACCCAAACCATCCCCCACACGGCCCCATAAGAGGCACGAACACCTCGCGCGGGACTAATGTAACTCGTACGCACTGATCAGGGAGTCATAACTTGTGTAAGATTTTCAATTTTAGAATATAATAACAATTGCAAATCCTATATGTAATTTTTTTAGCTTGAGTAAGTTTTTTTTTGTAAATTATTGGGTTACTAATATCTTCTCTTTTTTGTATCCTATTTTTTTTGCAGGATAATATTTCATCGTTGGCATTTATTCACGTGGAACACACAGAGAACTCAATGGTTTACAACAAGGGGTTTATTCATGATTCTATATTTTTGTGTTATGGCCGTGCGGGATTTTGTAGTTTTATTGTTAACTTTTATGGCCGTGCATGCTTTTATAACTTAATTGTTATATTTTGTGGCCGTACGGACTTTATGTTAGGCAGGTTTTGTATTAGTAGATTTTGGAACGTCCAGAAAATCGAGGAAACTCCAGCCAATTTTTTTTGGTCTGTGAACTATTAAAGACTTGTAATATTTTGAAGTTTGTATATACATTAGTTTATCAACAACGTGCAATATTTTCAATTTGGGAATTTTCATGCTTTCAAATAATTAATTTTTTTTCTTTTTATAAAAAATTTGGCCCAGTTTAAAACCGTGCCAAAAGTTTTCAAACTGTGCTCAATCTGGCACAGTTCAAAACTATGCCAAAAGTGTGATAGAAATATCAAATTCTGGCACGGTTTAAAAGTGTGCCAGAAGTGTGCCTGTTTGATCAAATCTGGCACACTTTTGAGCCGTGCCAGAAAAAAATGGCCATTTTGAAACACCGGATTCTAGCACAGTTCAAAACCGTGCCAGATTCCTATTTTTGGTGTAGTGATAGGAATAAAATAAATCAGATTTAGTTAAGGATTATTTTTGGAAATGGTTTAAAGTTGGTAGTTGGGGGGCATTTTGGGTAAAGGTTTAAGTGGGTTTTAATTCGGATATATGTCACATGGGATTTTATTTATTGTCTTGGTCTTTGTTTGACTTAGGGAGTTTTTATGCAGGTGATAAAAACATTTTGGCTTAGTTGAGGTTCAAATGGGGATGGCAAATGGGGGCTGCCACGGTCGGCAGGAGGTATAAGGTTTGGAAGGGTTTTTGAGTTATTAATGGAGGTAGAAGAGAGAGAGCGTGGGATAGAGGTTGAAGATGAAAGTGTGGGTTGTAGGGTGTGTGAGGTGTAGGGGATATGGTGTGGATGAGGGTGAAGAGAGATATTTTGGTGTATTAGTGTGTAGGATTAAAGGTGTGTGTGTCATAATTCGTGACCCTTAAAAATTGACTAACAGACTAAAAATAATATGAATTAAAATATACTAAAAAAATATAAAAATCCTAATCTATAAAATAAAAGACACAACTAAAAATAAAACTAAAAAGAAGAAACAATAAAAATAGAAATAGAAAACTATTAAACTAAAAACTAAAAACCTAAAAAAAAGTAAATTCTAATAAATCAAAAATATAAAATGAAATCCTAAAAGTTCTAATCCTAATAAAATAAAAACTAATCAAAATAAAATAAAATTATATTAATTAAAATAAAATAGAAAATAAAACATAGAATTTCTAAATAAATCTAAAATAAAACCTAAAAATAAAACGACTCAAACTAAAAATCTAAAAAAATATTAAAAAGGGATAAACAAAACACATACAGGGTTTGGGGTAGGTTTAGGCTAGGTTTAGACTCGGGTAAGGTTACGGGAGAGGGAATTAGCATCATAAAATGAACATTTGCCTCGATATATAGCTTTTGACACCGGAAACGGACGTTGGACCTACAAGATAAATATTTAAGCACATAAGATCCATATTGCCGAGAATTAACAACGAAAGTACGTCTATTCGGGGTATAAAATGTACAGTTTTGGGTGCTTATCAGACAATTCTTCTTGAAGTGCCCCTTCTTCTTGTAGTTATAACACATAACATTTTTCAAGCCCTTGGTCCTAAACTTAGACCTTGATTTTCCTCTTTCACCTTGAATTATATCCTCGGTCCTACCCTATGCAACCAATTCATCGGACTGAGAATCATACTTATCCTTCTTATACATCTCACTTCCCAACAATGAGAAGATACATCATCAAAACTCACTTCCTTCTTCCCATATAGCAAAGTGGTTCTCAAAATGTTCATATAATTTCAAAAGTGAATTTAGAAGTAATAGAACTTGATATTCGTCATCAATATGAACATCTAACCTTAATAAATCAATTTTTTTTATATTAAACTCATCAAGATGTTCAAAAATCGACATATCATCAGTATGATCAAATCAGAATGACTTCTTCTTGAGTCATACTATACCATATTGACGAATTTCTTCCATATTGACTTCGTCGATTCTTACTTCATGACATAGTATACCACATTTTCCACGATATTTAATTGGATTTTGGTACACACTTTAAGTCATATTCCTACCATTTATCTTTCGATATATCCTCAGTCTTAAGCTGAAATGCCTCTCAACACCTTATTCGAACCTTGTTGGATTAACACATATCTCATTTGACATTTACACATGCAAAAATTAATGGAATTACCACCAAATTTATCCAAATCAAATGTTACCAATGACACCTTTACAACCTTTGGCGTAGACATACTCTAATCTCTAAAATGAGTATTCAACGAGAACCAATCGGGCAAGAACAAAATCCCACTTCAGAATTTTATCAAACACCTTGGATGAATACAAAGAAAAGGCGTTGCAAACCCAACTCTAGTACTAATTTATTGTACGGATACTCACTTGTTGGAGGAGTGATTCATGTAGGCTCAATATCCAAGATAACGAACAACCCAAAAGATAACAAGATAAAACAATATAAATACAAAGTAATGAAGAATTAAAGATAAAACAAACACCAATAATCACAAGATAAGAAGTACGTGGTTAACCAATATGACTATGTCCACGAATGATGACTTTTTTTTATTCATTTAACAAGTGTTACAACTCTTAATCTCACTAATAATCTCAATGTGTATACAAGAGCAAGAGCAATAAATACTAGTTAATGGTTAATCTAAAAATAGGGTTAAATTCCCTAAGAGGTTCTAATGGTAGGTGAAATATATTTGTGGTGAAACCCCATATACCCCCAAGTAACAAACCCATTTTCGTAGATTCTAGCCCATTTGATAAAGCGTGAACCTTCACCTTCATTGATTGGACCTCCCAAATCTAAACTCACCAATAAACCCTAGAAAGAACTGCGCACAGTAAGTCCCTTTTGCTGCAGCGAGCCCGTTGTTGCCACCGCTGGGAATCTGAGCCAAATTCTAATGGACATATATTTCTTTGAAGATTGTTAAATATTTGATAAAAACTTAATTTCTCAAATTTAAAAGGGACATTTTTATTTTTATTTTGTTGCAATGATGATCAACTTATTACCACTGAAACGTAAAAAAAAGTAAATAAAATCATTGTAGGCTTAGTAGAAAAATATCAATTAGATAAGAAATATTGTGTGTGAAGAGTATCACATATTGTATTGCCTAGTGTTTTGCATCCAATCAATAAGGTTTCCATTAAAATTATTGTCTTTTATTATGGGAAACAAACAAGACATGTTTCTGGACAGCAAAAGTGGGTACTGACACTTCATGAACATGGAAGGTGTAAATAGATACTGGGAGCAAGGATGATTATTACATATCATATATAGGTGGAGGAGATAATACTTATTTCTGGATTGATAAATGGCATGAAAGGGAACCTTTGATTGAGTACTATGGAACGAGAATTGTTTATGATGTTGCTAGCAATAGTAAAGATAAAGAAAATGATTACATTGTTGATGGAAGGTGGATTTATCTAATCTTATCTCTATTGATCTTGTGGATATGGCTAAGACTAATGTAGTTCCACTAGTAGGAGTTGATGAATGCGTGTCTTATTCTGTTGCTTGAAATGGACTTTTTAATTGCAAGGATACCTATAACTCTATTAGAAGCAGAAAACATAGGGTTAACTGGTTTAATGTTGTCTGGTTTAAGAACATAATACCTAAATGCTCTATCATTCTTTGAATCATATGCCTAAATAAGCTTTGGTCTAGAGATAGGTTTAAGATATGGAGGACTATTAATGATGATCATTGTGTTCTCTGTGCTAAGTACATTGAGTTTAAATACCATTTATATTTGGGTGTGAATACTCAAAGCATATATGGAACCACTCTCTACAAATGTGTGGTATTAATAGAGAGATCCATTTTTTGACAAGGATGTGAATTGGTTAAGTAATAAAGACAATAACTTTACTAATAATATTTTAAAACTAGCTTTGATTGTCACAGTGTATTACATATGGAATGAAAGAAACAACAAAATATTCAAATAAAAGCATGAGGATTATAATCAGTCAAAAGGAAAGTTGAAAACCTAATTCAAGATGTAACTTTTAACTAGTTTAAAGTGAAGAGAAACAAAGAGAATTGGGAAGTCATTAGAGCTTGGGGGATTATAAAAAACTTACTGATTATTTTAAATAAAGATATGTTATGTAGTGGCTTGGCTTGGCTTTTGATATTGATGATTTTTTACTTAATGTAATTATCATGCTTACATTGCTAGAATTCCTTCAAATTTAAAGATTAGTTCTAAATTATCAAATTTGAAGATAATTTTTCAGCTACTTAAAGTGTACAGGGGTACTTATCTTGTGGTTTAATTTTCTACATGTTGTATGATGGCGGGTTTCTAGTATTATCGACTATATGTAAATATTATAGGAGCTTTTGCTGTCTATGGATCTTTATGGGGTTTGAAGGGGTCCAAATCTTTAATGGTTTCTGATTCTCATCTCTGATCTTGAAAGGTTTCCTGTAAAACACGAAGATTAGATCAGGTTTATCAATATTTTGCCTTTGAGTGTTGAAAATCTTGGAAATTACTTTAAGAAGGTTGAGATCTTATCTTGTGGTTAGTTTTTAGTATTGATCCTTATGCATGTGACCTGATTTTATCTTTGGTGGTTTCCCATGTCTTTCTCGCCTACATGTAGTTGTTTTAGAGGTTTTTTGCTTTTATTCACATATATAGGGTTTGAAGGGGACTATTTCATAGTATAAAAGTTATGATTTATAATCTTTTTTTCTGTGGCTTCGTATGGTACTTGGTTTAGTCTTTATCTCTTGCATATAGATGCATTTCCTATATGGGTTTAAAGGAGACTAGTTATAGAGATTTGAGGAGGTGTTTAGGGTTTGGTTCGGGTATATAGAGAAGATGATTCTCTTTTTCTTCTATCATAGTTGACTATTTTGCTTTTGGTTAAGTTAGAGTATGAATTTTGTTTCAGCTTGTTTGAGTGGGCGATAACTTCCACATTGGGCTTTTTCTATTAGCTCTCACAGCGGTGCTTTGACGTGTGGTTTACAACAGTCTTTAATGTGTGTTGTTTTATAAGCGTATTTTATTTAGGTTTCCAAAATCAGGCATGTGTTAGCTTTGGGTTGGTCTTTGGCTTCTGGGCTTGGGTTTATCTTTGTATTAGCCGATTTGTTTCGATTTGGGCTCAGAGTTTTGTTTCCCTTTGTTTATAGGTTTGGTATTTTATCATTTTGCCTTTGTTGTTAATTTTAAACTCACATTTCACAAAAAAGGACACTTTTCTATTAATTGTATGTGAATTCAATATGTGATTCAGTTTATGCATCTTAATTATCTGAAGTTACTTAGTGGAGAGATCTCTAAGAGGAGAGAGAGAGAGAGAGGGGGTGGGGAGGGAAGGGGAAAACTTATCATAATGTAGTTTGAAGGACACAATAAAATCTTTTTACCTGACACTCAAGATCAAGACATTATCTTTCAGGCGAGATAGAAAACTTTTGAATTGTGAAAAGAAGAGTGGGGTTGTACTTAACGGTCCAAACTATCGGAGAAGGGGCGTGGGCACGTTATATATATTTTCTTTGGCTAAGGGTAATGTGAAATGGCTGAGCTCTTGCCTCTTTGATGAGTCCATAAGATCAGGAAGATTTTACGAAAGAAGGTGGGACATATCGAGGGAGGTGATAGCTTCTTAATCTTTTAAATGAAATGGTGCTTTATTTACTATTCGGGAGGGCGGATGCCGTTTGTGCTTACAGATCCCTGAGTTGTTTCAAGGTGGTGAATGGGCCTTTACTAGAGAATTTTTCTAAAAAAAGGATCCGGTGGTTTTGCCTATTGTACGTTTTGCTAAGGAAAGAAGAGGTGAAGTGGATGGATATTTAAGGGTGGATATTGCCAAGTCTTATTTGTAGGCAACAGAGGTTAATTCTTGGCCAAATTCTGGTGCTAAAGTATTCTTACAGATGGGTATATGGATGGAATTAAGTAGATGATTCATCTTGCATAGAGCATGTTGAGTACCTTTGTCAATCTTTGGTTGGACGTGTTGGAAAAGGATGTGAAGCCACCGGATATCGATGTGTTAACAGAATGGGCAAAGGAGAAATAAAAAGCCATTAGTGGGGTAAAGGATCGTAATTTGAATAATTCGTGCATCTTTTTCATATTTGCCTCTGACAATGAGGTAGGAAGAGTGTTGGAGGAAAACCAATGGTTTTTTAATAGCGAGGTTATATTTCTTAAAAAATGGCATCCATTAGGTGGGTGTAGTAGATATGGTAAGAAGAATGGTAGGCAGTGGGTTAAACTAATAGGATTGTCATTGCATTTATGGGGAGTGGAGGTGTTCAAGGCGATTGGACAATAATGCATGTTTTTTTTCCAAGCTGACGAAGTCACGTCGGAGAGGAAGAAGCTCCGATCAGCAAGGATTATGGTTAGAGTTGAGCATAAATTATCGGACAGCGTGCGCATTACAATTGGGGAATGGGTTTACAAGGTGCTAGTATGGGAAGAAAGAGGAGGGACGAGAAGAGGAAAGAAGGAAGTAACTGTGGGGAAAAAAAATATGCCTAAGTAATAGCATAACAAGTGGCGAGCACCCCGGTCAAGATGGCGAGCAACAAACGCGCCAACAATATAGGGACGACTAGAGTTCTTGATAAACTAGAAGACCGAGGAGCAGTATCTGATTGGAATCAAACTCCACGACGATAGGACTCATCCATATTTGTAACCCTAATGTAACCCCTATCTCTATATAAAGGGGACACCCCCATTGTGAAAGGGGTCTGAGAAGCTAGAGAAACACTCTCATGTAAAACTATCTCATCATTCTAATGGAAAACTGCAGCAGCCCCGTGGACGTAGGTCATTCATGGTCGAACCACGTAAATCCTTGTCTCTCTTATATTTATTTTTATGCTTATAGCGTGATGAATTGGCACCCTCCTACGGGTGAGATTTTTCCACCTACAATTGGCGTCGTCTGTGGGAAACGACACAAAAAGTCTTTCCTTCTTGTTCACGAGACGAAGATTTACATTGCGATGCAATGGTTTATACGCACGAAACCTCATCAAGAGCTAAGTTTTTTCTTTCTTTGCATTTAAATAATATATTTTATGCACACACATTTCATTTTACCATGATTCTCATTTATGAATTTACATAACACTGAGTTTCATATTCAAGAAGTTTTGTGCGAATCCTTAAAAATATTGACTATTTTGATATTTTTCTGGGCAAACATGTTTACTGGGTTACATCATATCTTGATTCCCAAATCTGAAACTCTTCCGCCGAAGATAAACGTAAAAAACGGCCCTCTTGGGCATTGACCATATCTATGCGTATGTTTCTGAAAATATCCCCAAATTTTTTGGCGGAGAATAGACGTCTATTAGCCACGTCTGTACCCGTGATCTTGGACCTATCATCTTCCAACCGGATACGGAGCCGCACCCACCGGATATAAGGGTAAGTGACCAAAACTGGCCCGCCAAGGCCATCGTCACCAACCCATGGGCATAACATCCAATTTTATCGCAGTAATAAAACCAGTTGGGTCTCCGTCGATGATTTTTCTATTTACATCGACAAAATCATATGGGAAACATACAACCGGGCCTCCCATGGTGGTCAATGACCACCAGCCTCATTGCAGCGATCATAATCACATCGACCATACCCTCCGATCACTGGGGTAATCACTCAGCACTGATTGGACACAGTAATCCCACAACAAACTACTAATACAGATGAGATATGGCATCAGGGATCATCTCTACATCTTCAAAAAATATGTATAAAGATATTATTTTTTAACTAAAATGCTTTCATATATTCTAGGCACACAAATTTCTCTACATATTCAGCACGATCAGAACGAAATTAAGAAGGAACCAATAGTATTTCGATCATCTCTTCCAATCATTTTTTAGCAGCGACCTGACGTCACCCCCGATCTTCGATTTGGGGCTGACCATCAGTCGAGCACCATCAAGAACATGGATCACGTTCTATACCACAAAGTAACTCAAGGTTTACAAGAATACGCTGGATGGTTTTTCCATTTACAGTGGCAAACCCATATGGAAATATGTAGAGGACCATCAACAACGTCGTCGGAGCAAGGCGACCTCTGTACAATAAGCCACTAATCATCGCCCAACGACATATCTTTGATTGGGAGCTAGAAAGACTTTAACCAGCGACCTCCAGTACGCTCTCCGATCATCTCCGACCTGCCCTAGCTGGTCGACCTTAGACAAATAGAGTATACCGGCAGCAGCACTAAACTTCCCTAGTCGTCGAACCCTAGAATGAGGTCGCCGGTCCCTAGGATGAGGTCACCGATCTCAAGAATGAGGTTGCCAGAATATCTTTCTGGTCGTCGGACCACCATTCGTAGTCACCGAACCATAGTATACAGGAGGCTCCACACGTTAATGACGTCGCCCGACCACCCTTCCTGGTCGGTGACCACTATGCCACAGTAATGAGCTCGGCGAGCAGTGCCACTGGACCACCAAACTACTAGTCGATGGTGAGCACGCTCGGGGCGTTGACGAGCACGAACCAGATTATTTTAGGGCTTGGGATTCCAGACCTATTTAACTTTATTGGAGGATAGAAGCAAATATACTGATCGCCACCATCTCGTCCATTGTGCGACAATGATGGAACCCATTGGTTGTTTCTCGCCACTTTTACTTTATTAACATCTTCTATTTCCTTTTTCCTTGACAACATTATGTGGCTTTATGAGGAAACATATTTTTGGAACTTATAATTGGATATTTGATTGGAGTCCAAATATTTTTGCAAAAATTCTAAATCAGCCCTATGTCATACATTTGAGATATATTTGACTAATTTTTGCATCACTCAGTTCTCTCTAAAAAAATTTAAGAGACCATGTGACTAAATTACAATTGTTACAACGATTTTAGTTGACACTTTTTTATGCGACCTTATTACGAATTATTTTGCTCACATAAATAAGTGGGGCGCAATTATATAGCACTCACGTCATTTATTCGAACATTTTAATTTTCAATATTGTCATTCAATTGCAACAATTTAATCTCACCAGAAGGAGATTATTGGTTATTTAGCTCAGCCCCGACGGATGCTCGAGCGCGGTTATCTCAATAGGATTTTTATCATAAAAATCATTGGATCATTCATTACATTCATACACTACTATGAATTTTTTCCTCGACAATTGACCGAGAGGATGCATATATTATATACTTTGTTGAACATATCATTTTTATGATAACTTCTATCTGATTTAGCCTCAAAAGATGGTTGGGGAATTTACTAACTTCCACAGGTAAACGATTCAGTCCCAACGGATGCTCGATAATAATCTTATGTCCTTGGAAATCACATCGATGTTTTGACAGATGCTTGAGCACGAATTGCTCGCTATATCTACTCGGTATTCTACAACTTTGCCCCGACAAACTATCCAGGCACCCTTCATTTTATTAATGCTCTGACGGATAGTCGAGCACATTATAGCAAAATTATTATTACTCTGACTGAAGCTCGAATTCTATGATTCGTAACCTGAATAACGGTCAGGCACATTCAAGATTCATCTTGGCAGATGATCGGCAAAATATTCTTATATATTTAGTCCCGAAGACATCTACCGCACAAGCCTTATTTTATCACCAGTGGATAGCTGTTCAGGATAATTCTTGTATTTAGCACAACCCCAATTGATGGATACGCACATTTATGTGTGCATTGTTTGTTTACGTCTCATAATATCTTATTTGCTCACAAATTATGCTCACGATTTTTATCATCATAAATTTGTTAGCAGGGGGCTATCTATACTGCATACTTCACAATTGTGTCACTACACAAATTTTCTGTAAAATAATTTTTGAAACCAACTTACAAATGAGTATTTGCTTAGAGCTATTTGCAGAAATTCCAAATTAACTCCTATGTCGTACACCTGGATATATTTGACAAATTTAGCATCTTTTATTCGACTTTATTACAATTATTTTGTTCACATAAATAATGGGCCGCACTTATAGAGCACTCATGTTATTTATTTGATCATTTTAAATTTCAATATTGTCGTCTAGTTATTATTGGTTATATCGATGGATGGTCGCCGTAATATTTTTACTAACACCTAGCGTATCCCCGATGGATGCTCGGGCATGGCTATCCTCATGAGATTTTATCATAGAAATTATGGGATCATACATTTAATACTATGAATATTTTCCTCAACACATGTTCTAGCAGATTCACATCATATGTTCCTTAACTGAATAAACGAATTGCATGATAAATTCTACTTGATTTAGCCTCAACAAATGGTCGAGCAACTTATTAACTTCCACAAGTTCAAGATTTAGTCCCGAGGAATGCTCGGCCATAATCTTAAGCTCTTGGAAATCTTATTAATGTACCAATAGAGTCTCGAGCATGGATCACTCTCTATATCTACTCGGACCTGTAAAACTTTGCCCCGACGGACTAGCCAGGCACCACTTATTTTATTAATGCTCCGACGGATGGTCGAGCACGTTACACCACTTTGGACCCAACACATGCTTGGGCAATATTATTTATAATCGACAGATGCTCGGACATTGATATTTCTTGAATTTCAGAATGGGTTAGCTGGATCTATGATTCTTGACCTACAGGATGATCAGGCATATTCAAGGCTCATCTCTACAAATGATCGGCAAAATATTTCTATATATTTAGTCCTGAAGATATTTTCCACACATGTCGCTTTTATCCCTAACAAATGGTTGGTCGGGATAATTCTTATATTCAGTCCCAACAGATGGTTAGCACAGTCGATTAATGATCAACATTGAATTTATTGGAAGGTTAATTTTCACTAACACTACAGGATTATTCGGAATACTTGCTCGATCCTTTTTGCCTCGACGGATGCTCGAGCATGTATCACCCGCAATATCTACCAGATCCTATATATTTTTTGCCTCGACGAGCATTCAGGAATCATTTATCTTATCAATGCTCCGACAGATGCTCGGCCATGGATCGTTCGCAACATCTACTAGGCCCTTTGCAATTTTTCCTCGATGGACCCTCAGCTTCGATGGATAGTTGACATTGTGTGATCACGTCTCAAGCTCCAATAAACAATTGGGCAATACAGTTCTTATTTAATTCAACCTCGTCGAATGAAAAGTTAGGCGATCTGTACAACAAAGATCCAATAACACATAAAGCAGCATGAAGAGCAACGATCAACTATATTTATCAACAAGGACGAATCCAACCTGTAAGAAGTCACATATCCAGAAAAATCATAGTCAACGAGCAAAACATGTTGATAACAACACTAGACCACCCTGAATGTATTAAGCAACATCGTCAGACAACCCACGGTGATCAACGATCACCAAGCAACAAATTAACGCGTCATCAACACTAAGATATCCACTCTAGAGGAACAACGTTTCTTGAACGCCATATTAGATCAACGTATTTCTGCACAAGGACGCTTTGAACTCATATCAATATCTTAGGTGCACGAGCTATATGGAGTCTTCCACAGCCTCCTGGAACCACCATGCATGGTCGACGAACAAGTGTGCCCCGAGGAATGACATATTACATGGAGCTATATGAGCAACATAACTCTTAATTATATCCAGCTCGACGAACGATCAACGTAACACTCTTCAACACAATAAAGCCCCGAGCAACGATCGGGCACACTTATCATCTCGGTTATACAGATCAAATAACTCGATGGATGGTCAGACAGTCTTCTCTTCACACCCCGATTAAGGGCTCCATGACAATGATGACACGTGAATAGATTCACTACAACATTTAAAGCAAAATAGAAGAGGTTAATCCGGGATGGATGCCAATGTGGTTAACACCCAAATTAGTCTTTCAAATGATGATCATGACTAAGCTTGATGATCAAGACTAAGCTTGATTTAATTACAACAGCCTTCTTGTTTGTTTCCATTAAAATAAGTAAGTCCACAGACCTTTGTCATCTCTAAACACAAATGGCCTCACGAGTTGCCCCGGTAATAATAAAAGCCCTACGGGGGATCCCTAGGCAAAAAGCCAACTCAGGTTGGTCGCCAACTATGTTGGTCGGTTAAAATCCTGAACGGGTGGATGGCCCTTAAACCAGGTGCATTTTTCCCATCGCCTTTTAGGCCTAAGGAAGTGTGACGGCACAACCTAAAAGGTAAAATAGGTGGATATTTACATGCGAGACATTAGAAAATGGAAAAATGCAAACGTAATTGGTATTACATTGACTTGTGGGAAAGGCCTAAGTACAATAAGCATACCGATTACATATCACATGTTATTAAACCTAATGCAGGGTCTTACCCCTACTAGGTACATGCTCGAGCAAGGCTCAACGCATAGATTTTTGGTCAGCCTCTCCAATTGGTCCATGTGAAAAACCTAATGCAGGGTCTTACCCCTACTAGGTACATGCTCGAGCTAGGCTCGACGCATAGGCTTCTGGTCGGCCTCTCCAATTGGACCATATGAAAAACCCAATGCAAGGTCTTACCCCTACTAGGTACATGCTCGAGCAAGGCTCGACGCATAGGCTTCTGGTCGGCCTCTCCAATTGGACCATATGAAAAACCTAATGCAGGGTCTTACCTTTACTAGGTATATGCTCGAGCAAGGCTCGACGCATAGGCTTCTGGTCGGCCTCTCCAATTGGACCATATGAAAAACCAAATGCAGGGTCTTACCCCTACTAGGCACGTGCTCGAGCAAGGCTCGGCACATAGGCTTTTGGTCGGCCTATCTAATTGGACCATATGAAAAACCTAATACAAGGTCTTACCCCTACTAGGTGCATGCTCGAGCAAGACTCGACGCATAGGCCAGTGGTCGACCTCAGCAAATGGACCATACACGATCAAAATACAGGGAGATGCCCTAAACTTGATGCACGCTCGAGAAAGACTGAGCAAACGAATTCTAAACATGCCTGTGGTCGGCCTCACGAATTGGGTCATGCAATAAAACAGACAATGAACTACGTTCGACCTGATCCCAAGAGGGTATGTAGGAAGCTCGACACTCTCGAGTCCAGTTCCCATATCAATTGAATGTCTCTCAACTCAAGCCAAGCATTCATCTAAAAACCTATGAAGGCGAGAAGATCAACCAAAGAAGACTTAAAAGTTGAACGACGGCATAAAGAACGTCAGTCCAGTTCACATCAATAATTACATACGTTTAAAGAGATTATGGACCAACTCCTAGCTCATCTCAGAATCAACTCAACTTAACTGCATACTGTGGGGCAATTGTGGGGGCAAAAAATATGACTACGTAGTAGCATGACACGTGGTGAGCACCCCGATCAAGATGGCGAGCAACAGACGCGCCAGCAATATAGGAACGACTAGAGTCCTTAATAAACTAGAAGACCGATGAGCAGTATCTGATTGGAATCAAACTCCACGAAGATAGGACTCATCCATATTTGTTACTCATCCATATTTGTAACCCTAATATAACTCCTAACTCTATATAAGGGGGACACCCTCCCATTGTGAAAGGGGACTGAGAAGCTAGAGAAACACTCTCATATAAAACTCTCTCATCATTCTAATGGAACACTGCAACAACCCCGTGGACGTAGGCCATTCATGGTTGAACCACGTAAATCCTTGTCTCTCTCATATTTATTTTTATGCTTATATCGTGATGAATTGGCACCCTCCTACGGGTGATATTTTTGCACCTACAGTAACCCTCATGCAAAAGTGGAGGAAGGTAGTCAGAAGGTTTGCTGTGTCTGGGGTGTACGTTAGAGTCTGAAAGAGAGATTGGGAGAGACGTTATGGGGGATGGACGTGGAAGGAAAGGTATGGCCAGCATTCTGGCTAAGAAAGGTGGGAAGGATTATGGTGTGTTTCTGATGGGTAAAAGACGTGAAGGAGTTGGGCTAATATAATTTTTTTAAAAGGAACATGTGAGGTCGATTTTTTTAAATCATATTTTTGGGCCCACAACTAAGTCATCTGATTGGGTTACTCCTCTTAGTAGGCGATGAAGTATGGACACTCTCCCGGAGGCGGTGAAT
Organism: Sambucus nigra; assembly: GCA_949130495.1. NCBI lineage: Eukaryota > Viridiplantae > Streptophyta > Magnoliopsida > Dipsacales > Adoxaceae > Sambucus > Sambucus nigra. The sequence goes on along the minus strand of OX422210.1, from coordinate 414,555,672 downwards.
CGGGTTTGACTCGTGTCGGACACGCTTGGACACATTGGGGACACACGTGTCCTAACGTAGGCCTGTCAATGGATCGAATTTTATCCGAATCCGAATCCGATCCGTTTAAGCGGATATGGATCACGCCTAAAATCCGATTATCCAATTACCCGATTATCCGTTTATTAAATGGAGCGGATTTGGATTCATATACTCTGATCCGTTAATAATCTGATCCGATTAATATTTTTAATATAGATATATAAATTATATATAATATATTTTTAATTAATATATATTGTATTCAATAATATTTTAAATATTTATTATAATAGTTTTTTATTTCATTATCTATTTGTTTGGAACATTTGCAAAATAAATGAATGAAATAAGAGTTGAAAATAAAAATGTTGCAAATCAAGTTTAACATAAATGGATAATCGGATAATCGGATCCGATCCGAATCTGTTTAATGTTAACGGATATGGATTTTGATTTGCCTGATCCGATCTGATTAATAAATGGATGGGATTCGAATGCGATCCGTTTACAGGCCTATCCTAACGTGTCCTAGAGTATCCAAATTTTTTTTTATATTTTTTAGGAAGGACACATCACGGACACATTACAGACACGTTTTTAGGACACGCAGGGTCAGTTTAGTATTTCAGAAACTTCAAATGTTGTCAAAATATTAATAACTGAAAACATTTATATCAATAGATTAAAAGAAAAAAAATAGATAATGTTTAGTGTAAAAAAAAAAAAAACAGGCAAACCAAACCCTACCTCTCTCATTAAAATTGCAGACCTTCATTTCCACAGACCCTAGCTGCAAATGAGTATCAATTGGAGGGAGGGGAGGAAAAGAAAAGGACTAACTGGGAACATCGAAAAGGAGAGAGAGAGTTTAGGTGTTTTATTTAGTTGTAAAGCTAAACCTAAAAAACAGCTGTCTTGCAAAAATTGTAAACCTGAAAAGTTGTCCTCCTGAAAAGCTGTCCTCCTAACAGTTGTAAACAAACCAAAGCTGTCCTCTTAACGGCTGCAAAACTCTTTAAAAAAAAGTATGCTAACAAACCAAACCACCCAATAAAATCACATCAAATGTTGAAAAGTTATACTTTTAAAGGAGATTGATAAATTACATTAAAATATTATTATTTATATAAGGTACATTAAAAATTAAAATTTATTAAATTTAAGGAACAAATTCTCTCTCTCTTTTTTTTTAATTATTATTATTATTTAAATATATATATATCCCTAGCGAGTCGTATCTTATATTTTTAAAAAAATACATATCGCGTGTCCCAAATCGTGTCGAGTCTCGAATCACGGACCGTGCTTCATGATTAGTAGGTCTCATAATCTTTTTTTTTTTGGTGAAAACAGGAAAGAACAACAAAAGCAGAAACAGAAAACCTAGCCAAAGGAAAATCCTTCCTCTTCCAACTCAGCGTCTACCAACTTCATCAGCTCATCTGGTGCCACCTCGTATTCCTTGTACACACTATCCGTATCTCTAGCAACCTTCACCATACAGTCCGCCATGAAATTACTTGCTCTTGGAATATGCACTATGTTAGCCTCAAGGTCACTAACAAGTGTCTTGCAATCTTCATTGATATTGGCCAATGGGTGGTTGGAGGTGTTCTCCTGTTTGATAACGTTGATGGCTTCAAGGCAGTCATTTTTTAAACAGATCCTCTTCCATTTTCTTTTGAGCGCTAAATTTAAGCCATGAAATATTCCTTCCAATTCCGCGCGAAGAGGGCTTCCGGTGCCCTGGATTTTCCCAGTGAACCCAACAATCCAATCACCATCTTCATTCCTGATTATTCCACCGAATGATCCTATCCCACTGCTATGGTCAAATCCTCCGTCTGTGTGTATTATGTACTTACCTGCAATAGAAACCGGGTCAATACATATTAACGCAGAGTTTACTCCACAAACTTTTGCTCGTTTATTGTTATGTGCTTCAAACACGTAATTTACATAATTTCTAGTCAAGTGAGCAACTGTTTGTGGAGTATCATCAATATTCTTAAATATAAAATTATTCCTTGATTTCCAAATGTGCCATAAAGTAAAAATAAAACTTATATACCTTTGTATCTCTGGAATCACCCCAAATATTACGGATGATCCACTCATTTACATTACCTGTGATGTTTCTTTCAAACGCTTGTTCGAAACCGAGGGTGCTCCATATCTCTCTAGCATGCCTGCATTCCTTTAAAAGATGGATGGTGTCCTCCAGTAAACCACACCGTGGGCAGTCTCCAATGGATGTGAGTCCTCTATGCAGACGATGCTCATTTGTGAGGAGCTTTCCATGGAGAATGGTCCATAAGAAGGTGATGATTTTAGTAGGGATATTGAGTTTCCACAACTTTTCCCAAATTTCCCAAGAATGGAGTTCATCATGTTTCCCCACAAGATATTTATAACAAGAACTTATGGTAAATTTCCCATTTTTACTCAAGGACCAAGAGGGATTGTCCCCATGAAAGCTAGTACGGGGAAGGGGAATATTTATAATATCATTTTTGGTGATCGAATTGAAAGCATTATCAATTATAGTATAATCCCAAATTCCATTTTCCCCAATCAACGTGTCAACATTAAGGTTGCTTAAGTCTCTCGGTTGCTCTGTGGGATTGATAACTTTGTTCCCAACCCACTAATCTTTAAGGATATTGATTTTTTTGCCATTCCCGACATTCCATTTGACATTACTAGACAATGTCTCACGACATTTAAATATACTTCTCCAAATGTGAGAGGAAGCATTTTTTTTCCCAAAGTCTCGGATTTTGATTAACTTTATATTTCTTTCTTAAAACCTTAGCCCAAATGGAATTATCGTTATTAACGATTTTCCACCCAAGTTTAGCGACACAGGCATGGTTATTAATATGGCTCTTTCTCAGGCCCAGACCACCATTAATTTTTGGCGTGCAAATTTTATCCCAGTTAATCAGGTGGATTTTTTTCTTCTCTCTATCCTCACCCAGAGAAAGTTTCTATTTAATCTATCAATTTCATTGCAAACCTTAATCGGGAGTAAGATGTTTTGCATGTTATAATTGGGTATGGTTGAGGTCACAGCTTTTATTAGGGTTTTCCTACCCGCAAAGGAGAGAAGTTTAGCTTTCCACCCCATTAGTCTTTTCTGAACTTTTTCTATGATGTCTTTAAAATGTGAGCTTGTCATTTTACCATGTATAAGTCTATTGCCAAGATAAACTCCTAAGTCATTAGTGATGCTCATACCAAATAAATGACTAATATTAGAGGCCTCCCTCATGGGGATATTGGGGGAGGCAAACACTTTAGATTTGGTGTAATTTATTTTTTGACCAGAGATATGGCAAAATTCCTCAAGAGTATCAACTATAGCTTCACAAGAGGTGATATCATTTTCCGTGAAAAGGATAAGGTCGTCTGCAAAGAAAAGGTGCGAGATGTGAGGTCCCGCAGCAGACGCCCTAATACCTTTCCACTCTTTACATTTAACCTTTTCAGAAATCATGGCGGATAGATAATCCATACACATAACAAAAAGATAGGGGGACAACGGGTCTCCCTGACGGAGACCCCTAATAGGGTGAAAACTAGGGAGGGGGGAACCATTCCATAGGATAGAGGTGGTGGAGTTCCTCACACAGCTCATGATTAGCTTAGAAAAATCTTTATCAATGTTAAACCAATTTAGGACCTCCACAAGGAAGTCCCATTCAATTCTATCATACGCTTTTTCAAGATCAATTTTCAGAATAAAGCCACCTTTTTTTCCTTTTAAATTCATAAGAGTGTGGATAATCTCCTGCGTGACAATAACATTATCTGAGGCTTGTCTTCCAGGAAGGAAGCTTGCCTGAAACGGGCTAATGTTACGACACAGAATGGGTCTAAGTCTATCCACAATAATTTTAGCTAGAATTTTGTATGAAACATTGCATAGCGTGATAGGCCTGAATTGGGATATATTTTCCGGATAATCAATTTTCGGAATAAGTGTTATGAAACTGTTATTGAAGTCCTTAGGAAAAGCATATTCCGTAAAACATTTTTGGCAAAAATTGAAAAGATTTATAGCAATTGTTTTCCAAAAATGTTGGTAGAAAAGGGGTTGAATTCCATCCGGGCCAGGGGCTTTGAGACCTTTCATACTGAAGACCGCTTTCCTAACTTCCCCCAAAGAAAGTGGGGTAGTTAGGAAAAAATTGTCATCATCTAACAGTCTTATATTATCAAGATTACGCATCTGACTTTTTATATCATAACTAAATTCGACTTTGAACAATTTTTCGAAATAAACATTTATATGATTAGATATGATGGCACCCTTATCAATTCACTCCCCATTAATGAAAAGCTTCTTTATGGAGACAAAAATTGAGAATTTCATGGCTTAACGAGTGATAGAAATACAAAATTTTGTGTAGGTCTCATAATCAAAAGCATGGTTACGAGTTTCGAGTTGGTAAAAATAGCCGAAATACAAGTTTTGTGATAAAATTGAAAAAAAAATCCCAAGATTACCACTTGCTGAAAAAGTGAAGGCGGAGGTGGGTCGAGTAATTCTGGTGATAAAGTTTGTGTGGTGGCTGACTTTATAGGAAAATAAGGAGAAAGGGAAAAATGGCAGGAGAATATATATAGAGGCAGGGAGGAGGAATCGTGGACGTTAGTGGTGTCCGATACCGAGGACAATTATGAGTTCCATTCTGATTTTATGATAAAGGGTTAGGATGAAAAAGGTAGAGGTGGAGGGATGTCATACATGGAGTTTGGTGAGTCGATTAGGACGGGGGGGGGAGGGGGATGTTGGGAAAGTTCATATCCTGCGTGTGCAAGCTCTTGGAAAGGGGAAAATTGGGAGGAGGCTTGGAATAACCAATTTAATTTCCCGGAGGCACCGATGACACGAGAGGAGATTGTGGATATTCAAATTATTTTTTTATTGACAGAATATGGGGATTTTGATATGGGTGATAGTTTATAGGAGGGAGAAATTAATTAGGGGGTATTATTGACTCTTGTAGATGCACCACTGGAAATTTTTACCCGTATGCTTCGGAGGTAGAGACGATGGATGAGGGGGGCAAAGAGGTAAGTTGTGATATGGAGGTTTGGGTGGAGGAAATGATAGGAGGATTTTGTAAACTCCTGGGGGTTTCATTTAAGGGGAACGAGAGGGATGTATGGAGGATATTTAGGAAAATAGAGAGGAAATGGAGGTGTGGTAGAAAAAAAGGAAGGAGGAGTGGATCTTCTTCGAGTGGGAAAAGTTGGAGGGATAGGGAGTTACACAAGTTGCAAGGGTCCATTAACTATGACCGGAGGAAGGGGAGAAAAGAGGGGAGGGGTTGGAGGGTCATCGAGATATCTTTGTCACGAGGTTATGGATTATATCATGGAATATGAGGGGTCTTAATGACCCCAAGATCATAGGGTTGGTTAATGGAGCTATTTATGTGTGGAAGCATGATGTGATTTGTTTACACTAGTCTAAAGTTAGTAGTATGAGTGGAGACATTGTGGAGGGGGTTTGGAGAGGGAAGGAGATAAAATATTATCATATGTATTTTTTTGGTGTTTCTAGAGGGGTGTTGATCATGTGGGATTCTAGGGTTGTGGAGAAGGTGAATTATCTTTAGGGGATACATTCTCTATCTTTTTTGTTTAGATGTAGAGAGGATGTTTTTATTTGGTGTTTTTCTGTGGTTTACGGAAAAGTGGATGATCCGATTATTTGGGATCTTTAGGAGGATCTAGGGGGCAGGGGAGTGTGGGTAGCCTCTTGGTGTGTGGTTGGGGACTTTAATGTAGTTCGATTCTCGGAGGAGCGAAGTAGGGGGAAGAGTAAATTAACCAATGAAAGAGTTTTCGGAGTTTATTCCTGAGGTGGAGCTTATTGATTTTCCATAAGAAGTGGGCCTCTTCACGTGGTCAAGCAATAGGGAGCCACCGTCACAGTCGAGGCTAGATCATTTTCTTGTCTCGGCAGAATGGGAGGAGCATTTTCGAGGGGTTGTTCAATCTTTCTTAGATTGAGTTACCTCTAACCATATTTCGATTCAAATTGAATGTGGAGGTGTGGAGAGAGGGAGCCGTTCGTTCAAATTTGAGAATATATGGCTTAAGGGAGGAGATTTTGGAGATAGAGTGAAGTCTTGGTGCTAAGGATATCAGGTGGAAGGAAATGCGGTGTATGTTTTGGCTAAAAAGCTTTCTTTGCTTAAGGATGATCTCAAAGTGTGGAATAAAGACATATTTGGAGAATTTATTAGGAGAGGATTAGAGGAAATATCAGAGTTAGATGCAAATGAAGGTGAAGGCTTCTTATTAAGTGATGAGAGGGAGATGACAAAGGGGGAGGTGGGGAAGAAGATGTATTAGGATGAGGCAAGTTGGAGGCAAAAATCCCAAGCATTTTGGCTTAAGGAGGGGGATAAGAACACAAAATTCTTCCATAGAGTTGACAATTCACATCGCCATTTTAATCATATTAGGAAGATATCGATGAGAGAGATGGAGTTCTATGAAGATGTGGAGAAGGAGGATATTAGTCAATTCTATGAAGGCCTTTATATGGGGGAGGAGGAGTGAAGGCCATCATTAGATGTGGCAGTCTGAGAGTATTTTGGGGGAGGATCAAGAAATATTGGAGGGCATGTTCACTGAGGAGGAGGTGAAAAGTTCTTTGAAAGTAATGAGGGGAGATAAGGCACCGGGGCCCGATGGTTTTACTATGGCGTTCTTTTAGCACTGTTAGGAGGTGGTCAGGGAAGATGTCATGGCATTTTTTAGAGAGTTTCATGGAGGTAAATTCCAGTGGGGCATTACTGTTTCCTTCATCACATTGATTCCAAAGAAAGGTGATGGAGTTGATGTGAGGGATTTTAGGCCTATCTATACAAAGTGCTCTCTATCATGTCGAGGAGGGTGTTAGGCCCTATTATTTTAGAGGCGCGAAATGACTTTATGGGTGGGAGACAGATTTTGGATGCGATACTTGTGGCGAATGAATGTGTGGAAGCGAGGATGAGAAGATCCCGGAGTAATTTGCAAGCTAGACACAGAGAAGGTGTAAGATCGTGTTAATTAGAGGTTTGCTCTATATCTTTTGGATATAATAATTCGAATATAAATGGAGGATGTGGATTGAGAGTTGCATTTCAATGGTAAGATTTTCTGTGTTGGTTAATGGCTCCACCGAGGGATTATTTTCAAGTACTAGAGGTCTTCGTCAGGAGGATCCCTTATCGCCTATTTGATTCATCTTAGCCATGGATGTGTTGGATCGAATGCTTTCTCATGCAGTGGAGACTGGGATACTGAGTGGTTTCCCGATTGGTAATGTGAGGACGTCACTCATAAAGGTATCACATTTGCTTTTTGTTGATGACACAATCATTTTTTATAAAGCCGAGGATGACCAGATTTGCAGTCTGAGACCTATTTTTATGTGCTTTGAGGCAGTTTCAGGTCTCCATATTAATATGGGAAAAATCCCAATGGGAAGAGATGTGGAGGTTGCTCATTTGGCAAAAGTATTGGGGTGTAATGTGGGGAGCCTACATTCTATGTATTAGGGTTGCCTTTGGGGGCTTCATATAAATCTAAGGTGGTTGGTTGTGGAGAGAGTGGAACAAAGGTTGGCGGGTTGAAAGAAGGGGTATTTATCCAAAGGGGGGAGGCTAACCTTAGTAAAAATCATCTTGTCTAGTTTTCCCACTTACTTTTTATTGATTCCTCCTCTCTCAACATCTGTTCGTGCGAAATTGGAAAAATTAATGCGGAATTTTTATGGAGAGGTAATGAGGAGAGTTTCAAATAGAGTCTGGTGCACTGGGAGGAGGTTTGCAAACCGACAAGCCATGGGGGAAGGAGTAAGATGCTTGGCCATATTCAACAAGGCCTTGCTGGGAAAGTGGCAATGGAGGTACCAGTTAGAGGAGAGCCGACTTTGGAGAAGAATGGTGGCAGCTAGTTTTGAGGAAGGACATAAGGGGTGGAGCACAGGGGGAGGGTGCTTTCCACAGAGAGTGGGTATATGGAAGCATATAGCTGAGGTGTGGGATGAGTTCTTTAAATATAAGTCCTTTTGTTTGTGTGTGTGTGTGTGTGTGGGGGGGGGGGGGGGGGGGGGGGGGGGGGTTAGGGGGTACATGATTAGATTTTGGAGAACGGTAGAAAGTGGCGCTTTCCACATAGAGTGGGTATATGGAAGCATATAGCTAAGGGGTGGGATGATTTCTTTAAATATAAGTCCTTTTTTTTTTTTGTGTGTGTGTGTGTGGGGGGGGGGGGGGGGAGGTAGGGGGTACATTATTAGATTTTGGAGAGAGGTAGAAAGTGGAGGGTTTTCTTTGGAGGAGAGGTTTCTAGGATTATTCTGCATAGCAAATGAGAGGGAGGTGGTTGTGGCAGAACAGTTCATGAGAAGGGGTGATAAAGGCGATTGGTACCCTAGATTTCAGAGGGTAATGAGGGAATGGGAATTAGAGGAGTTAGAGGTGTCATGCCCTCAAGATGGGGAGGATAGATTAGAGTGGAGTTCGAGAAGGGACAGCGTGTTCTCTGTTAGGGCCTATTATTCAGAGTTAAGTCCCAGGAGTGGAGACTATTTTCCACGAAGGAGTATATGGCGAACTAAATCCACGTTGAGAGTGGCTTTCTTTATGTGGACAGCGGTGAGGCGGGCCATTTTTATGACGGATGGCTTACAAAGAAGAGGTCATCGCATGGCTAATAGGTTTTGGCTGTGCAAGGAGGTTGAAGAGATGATTAATCATTTACTTTTGCATTATACGGTGGAGTTCATTATTTCCCTGTTCCGAGTACAGTGGGTATTTTCTAGGTCAATAAAAGATATGTTAGCAGCATGAAGATTTCCGATGGGAGGCCAGGATTTTTTGGATAATCATTTTTTGGATGTTGTGGAGAGAAAGAAATAATAGGTATTTTGAGGGCATGGAGTTAGCTCCATTGAGGTTGAGGTATATATTGTTGAGGTATATATTGTGTGGCTTAGGACAGAGAGCCATCGATATCTTTGCCAGTTTTGTTAGATTTTTTGGAGGAGTGTGTTAGGAGGGTTTAGGAAATTCTGTTGGCCTTGGACGCTTTTCTGTCTGAGATGGTTTTTCCTAGTGTTTTTTTGTTTCTTCTCTCCTTCTCCTCTTGTATACATCGTGTATACGGGTTTTCGCCCCCTTAGACGGGTGTTTATATTATACATATTTACTTACAAAAAAATAACAACAATTGTCAATGAAATGAGGCCACAAAACAAATGAATGCCTTTAATCTAATAGATATGGACAATATTTTACCACAAAAAGAAAACACTAATTCAAAGTAATACATGAGCTGGACCAAAACCACCCAAAAAAAACACGTAGCCTATCAGTAGCAGAAAGAACTGAAAGTTGTAAAACTAAACAAAAAACCAAAGTTGGCACCCCCCAAAGGGCTGTTAATTCATTTCAAAAATTGATTAACTGGAAAAAAACATGAGGCCGCAACCCATTCAAGTGCCAGAAATGAGTAATAAACGTCTCAAACAATCCATCAACCAGTCCATGGAAATACTAATCACATGGTGGTGGAATTTGAGTGCCAATGTATTTAACTCTAGCGTTTTTACACGAGGAAGTGGCCCTGTTCTCCCCTGATGACAGCTCCAAATGAACATCTTCCATGTAAATATTTTGGCAGGGGACCCCTTTGCTACACTCCAGCGTCACTGCAACTGCAGAAGATGAGGTCCCCCTTATTTTCTTGAAATATACATCACTTAGCTTCACCCGAGATGGTGCCTACGCAAGTCAATAAATAGGTTTTAGTGTAGAACTACTACTAACCTTGAACTAAAATATCACTCACAAGAATTCTAAGTATTCTGAAGAACCGAATCCATTAAAATGAATTGTGGATTCTTTGAGTGTAAAATATGAGAAACACCCAAGACTATTGCTCCAGTTGCAAAGACCCTCCACTGTTTCAAATAACTCGTTAAACCATGAAAAGTGTGCATATACCCCTTTACGTGTTGCTAAAAACCTTTTTTAGATGGGGGAGAAGTTGTAAATAAACAGCATAGTTCAAAGGACTTTTTTACAAAATTAATAATTCTTGCAGCTATCGTGATAGTTCAGGGGGTTCCTCAGAAACTTACCAATTCTTTTATTGGGTGGTTAAAAATTCAATCATTCCTGATTGTGTCACTCTTTCTATGGATAACAAATTTTGCTTACCAAAGAAGCACAAGACGAGAATGGACAATATGCCTGATCAATTATGATGGGATTGGTCACATTGTTCATCACAATGTTCTCAAATGTCATGTTTGTGGCTGCACTACTGCCCGGAGAGTTTGGCCATGTCTTGATCCTAATGCCGTTCGTAGTGCCACTCATGGTACAGTCTCTGATCACAAGTCCTTTTACATCTTCTTCATTGGGATATCTTCCCAAACTTCCCACGCTTTTCAAGTATATACCCAAACATCCAAAAAGATATGAGGCTAAGCCAAATCTATGGTAACAGATTAAAATCGAAATTTATAATTGAAAAAGGTTAAGTGAAAAAATGTCCAAGAACTATGCCCCTTCTGCAAGAAACCCACTTTAATTATGCACTTTTGTTGATGAGATCCCCAATGTGTTACTAAGAAATCCTTAGAAAGGGGTGTGTGCAATAAAGTGCATTATTTGAAGGGGTTTCTTGTATTAAAAATAGTATAGGAAAGTTTCTTGAAAAAACTGCATCATTCAGAGAGTTTTCTGCACTTATCCCTTAGGAAAACACGAACAGTTCATAATTTTTAAAAATCAATGTGTACCTGATGCCGTGGCCGGGCCCACAAGTGATGCTTGTGATGGTGACCTGAGAATTCCCTTGTCCAACAGAAATGCAATCATCTCCTGTGCCGATAATTGATCGAGAAAAATAAACAGCAGAGCTCCGTTCAATATGAATTCCATCTGTATTAGGACTACTTGCAGGGGCAAAGATGTTGATTTCACTGCCTTTGAAGTTCTTGCACTCCACCAGAGCTATGTGAAAGAACTTGCTATTCAGTGATGTTATGCCTCGAACAATTGTTCTATTCATTGCCACAAACTTCAGATTCTGAAAAAAGTTGTTCTCTAATTAATGCTTCTTATGTTTCACTGCCTTTTTTCTCTTTCCCTATCTTTCACATATTCTAATACCATTAGAGTATGAAGGCAATTTTTATTTAATACTTTGCCTGTCGCAATTAAGAGTCTTGTTTCCTGTAGTCGTGTTTCTAAAAAAAGTATAAAATAGCGTGAAAATTCCAACCCGGGGCATAGAAACTCAGCACCAGGTGATTTTGGTGGTGGTTATACGATGTGTTAATAAAGGGGGAGGGATAAATAGGGATTGTTTTTTTTTTTTTTTAAATTGGGAATTTTAAACCAGGACTTTTAATATGGAAGGGAGGTATACAAGGCTACAACACATACAGTGGGAAGAAGTTTGCAACTGGAGTTGGTGAGGCCCTTATTGAAGGGCCAGGCTTTTGCACCTTGGCCATCTAAGGTGCCTCCTCCAGTCAAGATTAATCCATTCACCCTTCCAAATTCAACCCAACCAGCACTATATCCGTACTTTGTTAAGTCCGTGGTAGCCTTCAAATAACCCTGCATGTTCATTATTCAAATTTGATCCGTAGCTGAGGTCTTAACATATTTGGAGGATTGTAATTAACAAAATGTTGTAGGAGCTAAGATTGAAAACTCACCTCCATTCGAACAATTAATGATGATACATTTTCACAAGGGCCTGAAAATTTAACAGGGCCAATCAAGTATATCCCTTTTGGTATCAGAAGATGTACAGTACCTCTGGATCTACATGCCTCATTCCATGCTGCCACGAAAGCCTATAATCACACTACCAGTTATAAGTTAGCTATTCTTGTAAGGTTAACCATGAACACACTATATAACGGGTACAAGAGCAAGCAATCTGTCTAAACAAGCCATATAAAAAGCACATATTGTATGACACGTGTGTTCAAACTATCTTTCCATGTAAACAATATAACTACCAACCGTGAGGTGATGAACTGTAACAACTACAGAACTGGTTTTGTTTTTCATTTTTAGATGGAAAAAAGGAGAATACCCGTGTAAGAGATTGCACAAAAACCCAATTTAGTACAAACAGAAATTTATTGAAACGCATGATTGTCAAGTTAAAAAACAACTATAATTCCTATGCATCTTCTCCCTTTGTTCGACCTAAATATAGAGAAACTTAACTTTGTAGCACCCATAAAGTTTATTCAGACATCACAACCGAGAAATTAGGTCAGAGATCCGATCTCTTCCCATCACACTTTTGTTCTTGTCCAGAAAGGAAAACAAAGCCAGAAGAAAACTTGCTAAAATATAAAAAAAGCAAGCAAGCCATAATACTCTACTTTATCCAGTTTTACAGTTATCCGAGAAAGGTCTTGCGAGCTGTAATTGAATAACAGAAGAGAAGAGAGGATAAAATTATAACATCTGAATTTGTGCAGTGTCCTCAAAAGCTCAGGTTGTATCATAGGAACCCAAATATACCAGGTGTGCCACAATAATAAACATTCATTTGCTAGAGACCCTATACTAAATAAAGGAGGGATTAGAAATAAGAATTTGCAGATTTGCATATGAGGGTAGCCCAAGAACCCATGTGTATTTGAAGTTATTCAACTTCAGAGTGAAGGTCATCGTATGACTCGGTTGACAGAAACAAAGTTAAATAACCAAAAACATGTCACAAGAAAGCTTTATAGTGTGGTGACGGACCCAGTGTTCATAGGTACTGTATTAAAGTGTATATGTAGAAGTGATAATTCGTTCATAAGAGGGGGAAAAAAGGGGGTAGGAAGGAAAAAACAAACTTTGGTGTCGTCTGTGTGGCCATTGGCTCGAGCGCCGAAGCTCTTGACGTTGAATAGCGCGGAGCTGTTTCTGCTTCTGCTTGCTCGCACAAGAATAGTATTACTATGGAGGAGACATGAGAGGGAAAACCACAACACCCATTTCATGCTCATCCTCCGAAATTCTTAGACTGAAACTGCTACCTCTACTATAGAGTGTGTATGGTGTTGTAGGGATCATCTTCTAATTCCAAAAGAAGCCCCATAATTATAAGATGATGATGATCTGCTGCGTTTGAGATTTGTTCACAAGGATTTAAAAAATAGCGGGCTTTTGGAGTGAATGGTAACCGTCCATAACTCCCTCCCCCACTACCTCTCTACGTATAAACCGTCCCCGTTCCACATTCACTTTTGCAACTTCTCTAATATTTTTTGTCCGAATATATTAAATTTTGTAATTTGCTTATGAATTTTTTGTGCGCCCTTTTTTTCAATGGAATAATTATATTTATGTCCCATTTGTGGGGCAACATTCTTATAAGTTCTATTGACTTTTCAACGATCTTGTAGATCCTATTCCAACTTGTTACGAAATTTTTTCATAATTTTATCCTTTTATAACTAATCATCCGTAGAAGTTAAATAAGTGGTTGAAGTTTTTTTTTAATCTTTAAATGATCATAATTTTTGATTCACACATCTGTTTTTTGCAAAATTACTATTTTTGAAATCTGCTCGACGAGATCTATCAAACAAGATCCATGAAAGCTATAAAATTCCAAAAAAAAAAATTTACACAAACAGTAAACTTTACTGTATGCACTAGAATATGAAATAGTTTTATATATGTGACATTTTCACAAACAGACAGTAACATTTACTGTGGTAATACTACACAGTATATATATATAGGGAGAGGTTCAAAAGTGAACCAAAAGAATGAACTTTTTAATGAACCTACTAAGACATTAAAAATTTGATCCTTAATTTCTTGTTATAATTGGTCCGCGCCAGCGGCAATGAATAATTTTTCAATCCCCCCGCTGGCGCGGACCAATTACAACAAGAAATTAATGATCAATTTTTTATGTCTTAGTAGTAGGGACGGAGCTATTCAGAGCCCAGTGGGGGCTTGAGCCCCTACTGTTTTTTTTTAAAAAAATAATAGAAATGCAGGTACATAAAAATGTTTGGCGCTGCATGATCTTCAGTAGCTAAATCGGAACTGGTTCTTGGGTATTGTGGATTTAATGTTTGGTTTGTTGGATGGTTATGGGAGTGGTTGTTTAGAGGTGGTGTTGGTGGCTTTACTGTTTTGAGCTATGTTTGGCTATGGAGGTTGAAGATGTTGTAGAGATTCTCTCTCCCCCCTCAAAGCGGCAGATGTTGTCTTGAAAATAAATGGGTACGTTTTGTTTAATGCTGTTGTTTGAACTGAGATGATTCTCATTGGCTAAAGTTGCGGTGGCTCAAGTGTTCGAGAATGCTCTAGGGTAGGAAATGGGTTAGCAGGCTAGTAGATTTCGAGAATGCAGTGTAGTTTTCTTTATATAAAATATTAAATTTGAGTTTTGTTTGTTGTGTTTATTTAGTATATATGTTAAATTTGTTTGATTGGTTGGGTTTGCATTGATGTTTTGCTATTAATTTTATGAACCTAATTTAATGAATCTAATTTTATGTTATGCTATTAATTTTGGAGGATATTTTTGTTAAATAATTAAAAATATCCTTAAAAAATTCGACTTGGGAGCTCCTGCCCTTGAACTCTCGGAAATCATCGTTAAATTAGCCCCCACCAATGAGAATTTCTAGCTCCGCCCCTGCTTAGTAGGTTCATTAAAAAGTTCATTCTTTTGGTTCACTTTTGAACCTCTCCCTATATATATATATATATATATATACTGTGGATCCAAATCATTTTTTTTCAAAATTACCTTATATTTAAAGGTTCGCGCTAGCGGTATCCAATCCTTACCACCATTATTGGAGCTTCAACGACCTTCGTCAGAACTCCGATTTGGGGTGGATAAGGGTGGCAAGTGGTGCCGCTGGCGCGGACCTTTGAAAATAAGAGACTTTTGAATAAATGGGTTTTGAATCCACTGGAGTATCATGGGGTGCCGCTGGCGCGGACCTTTGAAAATAAGATTGGATAAATGGGATCGGGATCATTTGGAGCGCCGATTTGGGGTGAGTAGGGGTGACACAAAACTTTAAAAATAGGAGCATATTCGATATATATATATATATATATATATATAGTTTGTAAAAATGTCATAGATATTAAACTTTATTGTATACACCAGAAAATGAAATAGTTTTATATTTGTGACATTTTCACAAACAATAACATTTACTGTGTTAATATATTTATGAAATAGTTTTATAAATATAATATTTTCACAGACAGTAACATTTATGGAGTTAATATTACACAATATATATATATATATAACATTTTCACAAACAATAACATTTACTGAGTTAATATTACATTATATATATATATATATATATATATATATACACGGTAGATCCAAACCTCTTTTTTTTTTTAAATTACCATATTTTTAAAGGTTTACGCTAGCGATATTCAATCCCCACCACTACCCACCTCCATTGTCGACGCTTCAACGACTTTCATCAGAGCTATGATTTAGGCGGATAGTAGTGGCATAGGGTGCCGCTGGCGCGGACCTCTGAAATTAAGATAATATTAGATAAATGGAGTTTGGATCCACTGGAGCTCCGATTTGAGGTGAGTATGGGTGACATTGGGTTAGGTTTATATCTATAACATTTTTACAAACGTTAACATTTACTGTGTTATAACACTATATATATATATATATATATATATATATATATATATATATATATATATATACGGTGGGTTCAAACCTCTTTTTCTGATATTGTCTTATTTTTAACGGCCCGCGCTAGTGGTATCTAATCCCGACCACCACCAACCCCAATTGTTGGAGCTCCAACAACCTTCATTAGAGTTCTGATTTGGGGTGACATGGAGTACCGCTGGTGCGGACCTTAGGAAATAAGAGAATATTGGATAAATGGGGTTTGGATACACCGGAGCTTCAGTTTGAGGTGAGTAGGGGTAGCATTGGAATAGATTTATATCTGTAATATTTTCACAAATATAAATGTTACTGTTTGTGAAAATGTTACATCGGCATCCCATGTCACCTCAAATCAGAGCTTTGATGAAGGTTGTTGGAGCTCCGACAAAGGAGGTGGGTGGTGGTGGAGATTGGATGTCGCTGGCGCGGACCGTTAAAAATAAGATAATATAAAAAAAAAGAGGTTTGGATATATATATATATATATATATATATATATATATATATATATATATATACTGTGTTATATGAACACAGTAAATGTTAATGTTTGTGAAAATATTATAGATATAAACCTAACTCAATGCCACTCCTACTCACCCCAAATCGGAACTCCGGTGGATCCAAACCCCATTTATCTAATATTCTCTTAATTTCAGAGGTCCGCGCCAGCGGCACCCTATGCCACTACTACCAACCCAAATCATAGCTCTGATGAAAGTCGTTGAAGCTCCGACAATGGGGGTGGGTAGTAGTGGGGATTGAATGTCGCTAGCGTAAACCTTTAAAAATATGGTAATTTTGAAAAAAAAAATAGTGGTTTGAATTTATCGTGTGTGTGTGTGTGTGTGTGTGTGTGTGTGTATATATATATATTATGTAATATTAACTCAGTAAATGTTACTATTTGTAAAAATGTTATATATATATTGTGTAATATTAACTCCGTAAATGTTACTGTTTGTGAAAATGTTATATATAAAACTGTTTCATAAATATATTAACACAGTAAATGTTATTGTTTGTGAAAATGTCACAGATATAAAACTATTTCATTTTCTGGTGTATACAAAAAAGTTTAATATCTATGACATTTTTACAAACAATAGCATTTACTGTGTTATCACATTATATATATATATATATATATATATATATATTCAATATGTTTTTATTTTTAAAGCTCTGCGCCACCGGAACCTAATGCCACCACTACTCACCCTAAATCGATGCTCAAGAGTATCCAAATCCCATTTATCCAATCTTATTTTCAACGGTCTGCGCTAGTGGCACCCCATGACACTCCGGTCAATCCAAATCTCATTTATTCAAAAGTCTCTTATTTTCAAAGGCCATGCCAGCGGCACCACATGCCACCCTTATCCATCCCAAATCGGAGCTCTGACGAAGGTCGTTGAAGCTCCAATAATGGTGGTAAGGATTGGATGTCGTTAGCGCGAACCTTTAAATATAAGATATTTTTGAAAAAAGAGGGTTTGGATCAACAGGATATATATATATATATATATATATATATAGTATTACCACAGTAAATGTTACTGTCTGTTTGTGAAAATGTCACATATATAAAACTATTTCATATTCTAGTGCATACAGTAAAGTTTACTGTTTGTGTAAATTTTTTTCTTTGGAATTTTATAGCCTTCATGGATCTTGTTTGATAGATCTCGTCGAGAAGATTTAAAAAATAGTAATTTTGCGAAAAACGAATTTGTGAATCAAAAGTTATAATCATTTAAAGATTAAAAAAAAAGTCTAACCATTTATGTAACTTCCTAAAGGAAGTTACGGATGATTAGTTATAAAAGGGTAAAATTGTGAAAAAAATTCCTAAAAAGTTGGAATAGGACCTATAGGATTGTTGAAAAGTCAATAGGACTTATAAGAATGTTGACCCGACAAATGGGACCTAAATATAATTATCCCTTTTTTAATTTGTAATTTTTACATGGAATATTATATTGCGCATGCGATTTTCTTCTATTAAAGCAGTGTTAAGTTTATATATATCCTCTATCAAAAAAAGTTTGTATATAATCTAAGTTCTAATGTGCATGAAAAGAATGCATGATGAGACACTATTATTCTTGCGATAGGATTTTAAATGAAATAAATAATCAAATCCCGTAGTTGGTTTTCGATGGGAACTACGTATGAGATAATACCATCCCACTTAAGAGCTGAGATTATTTTATCTCGTTGAGATAAGATAACTATTTTTCCATCACACCTCCGTATCACAGGCATCAAACTATACTTGGTTTAGAAATTATATATTAAGGGATGAGACATCTTAGTGTCCAAAAAATATGTAAGAAAACTAAAGCAAAAAATATATATTTAGTCCGTGGACTAAAATGGAGAGCTTAAAAAAATGTTGATTTAGTCTTATATGAACATCTACTCACTTTTGTTTTGGGGTATGGATGTAGTTTACATATGTGACCGACCTATAAAATCACAATACAAAAGACCTTTACTAATATATTTGAGCATTGCGCGAAATTATTTACAATTCATATAGTTATTGTTGTTATGTCTACTATTTATAAAAAATAATTGTACAGAATTATAATTTATAATATAATTATAGAAATGAAACGAAATTACAGAAATGAAATACTTACTAGAATTTACAGAAATAATATTGGAATATGAGAAATAATCTGAGCCCTGTTTAGAACAGTCTCCTTAAGACAAATTTATTCCCTCCACAAAGCGCCAAAGGTAATGAATAATTGTCTCCCAAGATAGAACGGATTTCCAAATTAATCAAGTAGCACAACAATGATTAATTTCTTCGAACACAATTCTGTGTTTATACTCAACCAGACCAAAGAGATGATATGCAGGAATGTATGCAGTAGCAATAGAAAAAGGAATTATTTTCTGGAAAAAGTTGCAGCATAAATTCGGAATTATGGGAGGGAAAAATTTTCAGTAGTTAAAACTGTAGGGGAAAGGTTTAATTTATAGCTTTTGTGTTGACTGTTGGAACAGTCAACCGAAATTAACTATAAAAAATAGTTAAACGAATTAACTGTTGACTATTGGTAATAACTGCAGTTTATAATTAATTAATTAATTTCGCCATTAATTAATAATTAAAGCCCAGAAAGTTAAATAAATTCGGCCAAAAAATGTAGGAGATTTTTATAAGCCCAAGACCAAGCCTGAACAGAACCGAGCCGGCAGGACGGCCGGACGCGCGCGCGCGCGTGTGGACCTTTGACCGAAAGTCAACCCGTGCATAGCTTAGGTCATCTCCACTTCAAAGAGTTGGGATACCCCAAGGCATCCAAGTCTTAGTCCATCATTTGGGTTTTATTAACTCATCAACTTTTCACTACTCTTCCAATGTGGGACAAGAGTTAAAACATACCCAATTCATTAACTTTCATTGCTTTGTAAGTCACTTTGGGGATATATTTATCATTCATAATTTATTGAAATTGGACATATGAATATACCATGTTAATCTCGTTTCGGAGGTGAACGCGTTCGTATATGGTCCCACGATTTTTGTAGTGTGGGTCCCACCTAAATTTGAGCTCAAAGTTGCTCAAAAATCTGTCCAGAAAAATCTGGACAGCTTTATAATAGTCCAATTTTCCAACAATCCCCCACATGAATGATATATCTCTATAAATAAACAGAACAGATGTTGATGCATATGCATATGCAGACACAAGTTGAGTAAAACTGAAGACTTATTGCATCGGGAGAAGTAGCCTAGTGGCCTTGAACTTTCCTTAGTGATATACTATCGGATTTACTTGGTTAATCAGTAGACTTCACGTACTTAAACCGTCAACCGTTTTTGTAAACCTAGACAATAGTATTCACACAAACAGTGGACGTAGGCCATTCTTATAAGGCTGAACCACTTTAAAAATCTTTGTCTCATTTTATTTATCTGTGATTAAATAATTAGAGCTATCTAATTTTTTACATCAACAGATTGGCGCCGTCTGTAGGAATCGATTGTTATTATCGTTTTTCACCAAAAATCATTCATCATCAATGGCGGATAATCCAGAATCTAGCAATCAAAACGCTGGAAATGCTGGAAATCGTCCAAATTCCTCTATACCTCCAGATCTGGCCGGGATTATGACGAATCTGGCTCAAGGACAAACCGCCATGCAAGACACAATGAGGCAACTCATACAAACCCTTCATGGCGGAGCACCTGCACGTTCAGGACAGCGAAGTGGTCAGAGGCAAACTTATTTACTTTCTTCACGATCCAGACGTACTGAGTCATATCATAATGAGGAATCTGATGATTATCAACCTGGACGAACTTCGTCAATAAGGGCTACAGATACTGATCAACGTATCACTCTCTCTCCAGAAAGACCCAGTGCCTTAGAAAGACTGAGTAGGGTGTCTCCTTTCAGTCAATTAGGCCCGAGGAGGAATAGGATTCCACCTAAGACCATGTCGAGGAGTTTTTGACAACCATCTGATCTCAGAGAAGGATCAGCACAATCACGACCAGTTGCTCGTCAAGATAAATCTCAAGAGGCTACTTCAGAACGATCTATTGCTCGAACCAATAGGCCCGAGGAAGGAAATGAAGCGTGGAAAGGGTCCCTTCAACGATTGGAGGACAGATTGGGAGAAATTGCTAGGGCGAAGAATCCCCTACAACGAACTTTTGTTCAAGGGACACCTTTTGTCCAGGCCATTGTGAATTTTCCTACACCGTCAAAGTTTAAAGCACCAGTAGTGACCCCTAAATATGATGGAAAGACAGATCCTGTCCTTCATATAGAGAAATATCAAGCTGCCACCGATATCTATGTTGTCCCCGATGAGATGAGATGCAGAGCGTTTTCAGGAACTCTTACTGGAGCTACCCAGATATGGTACAACAATCTTTCTCGGGGTAAGATTTCAACTTTCTTTCAGTTGGCCGAGTTGTTCATCGGTAATTTTTGTTTTGGAGCAAAGCCAGTAAAACGAGTAGCACATTTGCTAAGTGTTAGACAAAAATCTGGTGAGAGTACTAGAGATTACATAACTCGTTTCAATAACGAGAAGCTGGAAGTTATAGATTACGAGGAGAAGACAGCAATCACCGCCTTGATGAGTGGGTTGTTGCCTAATAAGTTGTATTACACCTTGGTGAAAGATCCACCTAAAACTATGTCAGAATTGATGGCAAAAGCGGCCAAAATCATGAATGCCGAGGAAGTTATGGCTGCAAAGAAGAATATAGATAAAGACACCAAGGTGGACGTCGACAAGTCTAAAAATAAAGAGCATAAGGGCAATGGTGGCGACAAGCGTTCCAGAAATAATAAGTCATCATGGGAAGTCCTAAAGAAATTCGATAATTACACTCGCTTTAAAATGGGTATTAATCATGTCTTGGAAGAAATCAAGAATAGTGAGGAAGTAAAGTGGCCGAAGAAACTGAGGTCAGATCCTGATGTGAGGAACAGGGACAAATATTGCGAGTTCCACAAAGATCATGGCCATATGAGTAAAAATTACATAGCTCTTCAGAACGAGATTGAAACACTCATTCGAAGAGGAAAGCTAGCAAAATATGTTGATCGGGGAGGTGAAAGAAGAAATAATGATCGAACTAGAGAGAGGTATAGATCTCCTCGTCGAGCAGAGGATAAAAAGAAAAGAGACCACGAAGATGATGCCGAGGATGACCCCGATCTTTCCAAGAAACCAAGGGAGCCAGAACGAGAGGTATTTTCCATACGTTTTGGGTCATTTGATTGTAATGTTATTACAGGAGGAGATGCAGGAGGAGGAGATCTTACTGCAGAAAGAAAAGCTTACCTCGGAGAGGCACAAGCTTGCTCGTATATTCAGCGAATAAATTTGGCCGAGGAGGATCGTCCGAGGAAGGTAAACAAAGAGAAGCTGGTTATTAGCTTTTCAAAAAATGACTTGGCAGGTGTTCTTTACCCTCACGACGACCCTTTGGTGATCAAAATGAGGATGAAAGAAGTAGTGATTTCAAGGGTGCTGGTAGACAATGGCAGTTCGGCAGACATCATGTACTATTCATGCTTTGACAGTTTAAATTTGAAGTAATCTCAATTGGAGCCTTATCACAGACCTCTTCTGGGTTTTGCTGGCGAGAAAGTTTTTCCACTTGGGACGATCAAGTTGGATATATTAATTGAAACTTGGCCTGCTTGTCGAACAGAAAGAATACGCTTCTTTGTGATGGATAAGAATGTGCAGTGAGCCTACAACATCATCATGGGAAGAGTTGGTTTGAAGAAGTTCGAAGCAGTCCCATCTACAGTACATCAATGTTTAAAATTCCCAACAAATTTCGGAGTGGGAGTGGTGAAAGGTGATCAAAAAGTAGCTCTAGAATGCTATTATTCATCTGCCGAGCAAGAGGAACTTGAAGAATCAAGGAAAAAGACTACTACCTACCAGGTGGAAGAAAATACAGAGATTGAAACTCTCGATACCAGAGATGAATCCCAACTTGTAAAAGGACAGGTGGTAGAATCTACAGAAAATGTTATTCTGGACGACGAGCACCCTGAACGAGTAACCCAGATAGGTTCGTCGTTGGATGCTTCAGTAAAACAGGAATTGATAACTTTCTTGAGAAACAGAAAGAAAACTTTTGCGTGGAGTCATGAAGACATGCGAGGAATAGATTCAAACTTCTTATGTCATGAGCTCAATGTGAATAAGGAGATCAAGCCTGTAAAGCAGAGAAGAAGGGTATTTATCCCCGAGAAGAATCAAGCTATTCAAGAGGAGGTCGACAAGCTCCAGAAAGCCCAATTCATTGAAGATGTGAAGTATCCGGATTGGTTGGCAAATGTGGTGATGGTAAAGAAGAAAAATAATAAATGGAGAATGTGTGTTGATTTCACTGATCTCAACAAGGCCTGCCCAAAGGATCACTTCCCATTGCCTAGAATTGACCAACTAGTGGATGCTACCTCGGGGCATGAGCTGCTCAGCTTCATGGATGCTTACTCTTGTTATAACCAGATCAAAATGAAACCTGAAGACAGGGAAAGCACTTCTTTTATTACCCCTAGGGGAACATATTGTTATAATGTTATGCCTTTTGGTTTGAAAAATGCAGGAGCGACATACCAGCGGCTGATGAACAAGGTTTTTGCCGAACAAATCAGTTGCAATATGGAGGTCTATGTCGACGATATGCTGACAAAGAGCAAGAAATCTGCTGATCATCTAGTTGACTTAGGTCAGACCTTTGATCAACTGGATAAATACCAGATGAAGCTCAACCCGACAAAGTGCACCTTTGGAGAACGAGAAGGAATGTTCCTCGGGTACATCGTCAACCAGCGAGGCATTGAGGCAAATCCAGCAAAGATCAAAGCTCTTTTAGGGTTGCGATCTCCAACGACGAAGAAAGAAGTGCAGAGTCTTACAGGACGAGTTGCAGCGCTCAATAGATTTGTATCTCGAGAAACTGATAGGTGCCTTCCATTCTTCAAAACACTCCGAAAAACTTTCGAGTGGAATGATGAATGTGAAAAAGCCTTTCAAGACTTGAAGAAATATCTGGGAACACCTCCATTGCTATCCAGACCAGTGATGGGAGAAAAGTTGTACTTATACCTGGCAGTATCAGAATATGCGGTCAGCTAGGCATTGATCAGATTGGAGAATGGAGTCCAAAAGCCAATTTATTACACAAGTAAGGCTTTCCGAGGTGCAGAGATCAGGTACCCAAAGTTGGAAAAATTGGCATTGGCATTAATTGAAGCTAGTAGAAGAATGAGGCCATATTTCCAGGCCCATACCATCATCGTGTATACCGATATGCCATTAAGACAAGCTCTTCATAAGCCAGAAAAATCAGGAAGACTGATGTACTGGGAAATAGAGCTCGGTGAATATGATATTGTGTATGAACCCAGATCATCCTTAAAAGGGTAAGCTGTAGCAGACTTTATAGCAGAGTTTACATATCCTGATACCCCCGAGGAACAAAAGTTGCTAGCTGACCAACCTGTGGATGTTACAGGATCAATAGACATAAGTCCAGACCAACTCCGGTTGGTAAAAGGGCTTGTGGATGTAGAAAGATCATCAAATTCAAACCCAGACCAACTACGGTTGGTAAAAGGGCAAGAAGAGATGGTCGACGAGGAGCGAAAAATACCAGGGGAGGATGAAACAAAACAGCAAATATTTCACCGAGGAACGCTGTCAGATAAGAATTTTGAAGACAAGTTACCTACGTGGAGATTGTATGTAGATGGGTCATCTTGCACAACAGGTTGTGGAGCCGGGATCGTTTTGAACACCCCAGACGAGATTGACGTGGAATATGCCTTACGATTCCAATTCAAAGCTTCCAATAATGAGGCTGAGTATGAAGCCTTAATAGCAGGTCTTAATTTAGCAAAGATGATGGTATTCAGTGATTCTCAATTAATTGTGAATCAGATAATGGGAACGTATGCAGTTAAAGGAGAACTAATGGTCAAATATCATGCAAAGGCGATGGAGTTGTTGGTCGAATTTGATGCCATTCAGTTAATCAAAATACCAAGGATGGAGAATGCACAAGCAGACGCACTGGCCCGACTAGCATCAGCTACTCGTACCGAGTTGCGAAGAATGATACCAATTGAGGTGTTAGAAAGTCGAAGCATAGATGAAAGCTTAACGATGAATGTTATTTCCCTTGATTTAGGACCATCTTGGATGGATCCCATCAGGGCATATGTTGAGGAAGGAGAATTACCGGAGGACAAGATCGCTACCAAGAAATTGAAGTTTAAAGCTGCTCGGTATGTACTAATTAATGGTGTTTTGTATAGACGAGGAATTATGGCAGGTTTGTAAAGATGTGTACATCCCTCAGAGGTGAAAGAATTGATTGAAGAGATCCATGAAGGGTCTTGTGGAGCCCATGTAGCAGGTCGAACACTTTTGCAAAGGGTGATGACGCAAGGATACTACTGGCCAACGATGAGAACTGATTGTATAGCTTATGCCAAGAAGTGTGACAAATGCCAACGTTTTTCCTCCATCCGACGAACTCCATAAGCATTATTGACACCCATAACTTCCCCTTGTCCATTTTCCATGTGGGGAATTGATCTGGTTGGACCACTGCCAACGACCCGAGGACGATTCAAGTACCTCGTCGTCGCAGTGGATTATTTTACTAAATGGGTAGAAGCTGAGCCTCTGATTGATATGACGTACGAGAAGGTGTACCAATTCGTTTGGAAGAACATCATCTGTCGATATGGTCTCCCTCATGCCTTTATTACAGACCATGGAACACAATTCGATAACGAGGAGTTTGCCGCCTATTGTCATCAGTCAAACATTTTGAAGGTTCATTCAGCACCAGGCCATCCTCAAAGCAATGGACATACTGAAGTGACGAACAGAACATTATTAAATGGTTTGAAGAAGAGGTTAAATGAGGCTAAAGCTAACTGGATTAATGAGCTACAATCAGTATTGTGGGCTTACCGCACAACTCCCCGAGCAGCAACTGGAGAATCACCATATATGCTGGCGTTTGGAAGTGAAGCTGTAATACCTGCCGAGTTGGGTCTTCCGACACATAGAGTGCTGAATTTCAATTCACCAGTCAGTGACTTGATGAGAAGACTGGATTTGGATATGCTCGAGGAGGTTAGAGAAGAAGCAGCCATTAGGAATGCTGCATATCAACAACGAACAGCTTTGTTCTACAACAAGAGGGTGAAGAAATGCGATTTAAAGGAAGGAGATTACGTGCTAAAGAAGGTCATTCAGAAGTACAATAAATTGGAAGAAAATTGACATGGACCTTACCGAGTTACAGAAGTTGTTCGACCAGGAACTTACCGAATAGCAACTCTAGAAGGAGAGGAATTCAAGAATGCTTGGAATGCTGAACACCTTCGCAAGTATTATCAGTGATGTAAAATGTGCAGCAGGTCCATCAATATGAATAAAACGATGATGTTTCACCATTTTTCTCTCCTTTGTTTGAAAGTTTTTCGGGGAATACTAGTGTTGTACACTACGCTGCTCGACAGCAAAAAGAAGACGATAGTTCAGACCGACGACCAACTCCGGTTGGTAAAAGGGCGAGAACAAACTATACTCCTTTGGCTAGGAGGCATACACTAGCGTGACCAACTCCGGTTGGTAAAATAACTAGTGGACACTAATAGTTCGAGCGTGATCAACTTTGGTTGGTAAAATAGCGAGAACAAACTATACTCCTTTGGTTAGGAGGCATACACTAGCGTGACCAACTCCAGTTGGTAAAATAACTAGTAGATAGTTCGAGCGTAATCAACTTCGGTTGGTAAAATAGCGAGAACACGATAGTTCAGACCCACGACCAACTTCGGTTGTTAAAAGGGCGAGAACAAACTATACTCCTTTGGCTAGGAGGCATACACTAGCGTGACCAACTCCAGTTGGTAAAATAACTAGTGGACACTAATAGTTTGAGCGTGATCAACTTTGGTTGGTAAAATAGCGAGAACAAACTATACTCCTTTGGTTAGGAGGCGAACACTAATGTGATCAACTTCGGTTGGTAAAAGAGTTAGTGGGCATGATAGTTCAAACCCATGACCAACCCCGGTTGGTAAAAGGGCAAGAACAACATTCTTAAAAATGCCAATCTCGGTTGGTTTGAAAACAAAATATGCTCTCAAATGCCAACTTATGTTGGTCGAGGATAAAAACCCACTAACTGTAGTTGGTCGACGAGGAAAAATCTTTGACCTTGGTTGGTCGGGCACATTTATTGAAAAAGATAAAATTTACCAAGTATAGCTGGTCAGGGATAAAAATCCATTAACTATAATTGGTCGATGAGCTCAATTTAATCAACCTTGGTTGGTTGTAAGAAATTTAACATTTTTTATACTCATTACTTTGTTATTAAGTGATCGAGCAACATTTTTTATACTTGTAATTTTTTATTACCAGATTGGTCGATAAACCACAAAGAATTGTTATGCAATCACAAATATAAAAGTGTTAGACAAGTACAAAACAATAGCCATACAGATTTGCAAATAAAAAATGAAAGTCTTTCATTAAAATTCAAAATAAATTACAAGTTACACATGTGTGCTAACTATTACATTGAAAATCCTATTCTACTGGTTTTTTCCCCTCAGCCTTTGATACAGGTTCCTCGTCAGCAGGAGGATCATTTAATGTCTGAAAAGAATTGATAAAATTCAAGTCTTTCAACATTCTGACATTCATTACTGAAGGAGTATCCAAGAGATGCTCGGGACGAGATACTTCAATTTGAGAATAAAGATTATAGTCACCAAGATATTTTGAAATTAAGCTCCGAGGAATGGCACGAGCTGGGATCCATTCCATGTCCAATTTATAGGGTGGTACAGGCAAGTTTAGTAGCCCCGGAGTATGATAATCCCACAGGTAGTGCCCCTGTTCGAGCTTCAGCACACCCAGGGCGTTCAACCATCCCTGTTTATAACCTTCATTATTGGCATTTTCAATGCGAGCATCCAAGTGATAAAGGGCCTCATTATAGCCTGCATTCCAGAATTCGCGAGGTTGTTTATGGAATTGGAAAGTTAATCTCTCTAATTGCTCATGAAGGTTCCTGGCAAAAACATCCTTATTATTCAAAGCAGACTTCGTCGCAGTAAGTTGATCTTCCAAAGTCAAGATTTTCTTGGACATTTCAGACAAAGCCCGATCTTTGGCGTTCAACTGGTACGCTTGAGTTTCCAATGTTGACAGAGTACGAGCTTCTTCAATACTACGAGGAGTTCTTGATCGATCCCGAGCAGCTGAAGTGCTTCGTTCCTCGTTAATATCCTGGGCAGCTCTTCCTCGCCCACGAGAACCTCTTCCTCGTTCCCGAGCAGTAGCAGAAATACCAGTCCTTCTTAAAGTATCCCATTCTGTAACAACCCGCATAATTTTTGGACTATTTTCAAAATAAAGAGGAAAAATAAAGTTTTTGATAAAATTATTTTTATTGCTCAAATATGTTGGTTATTATTTTTAAAGGCGAGAATTTCAAACGGTTTCGAAATCAGAGTTAAATCGGATTTTAAAATGATTTTTAAATGTTTTTAACTCTTGGAATTCTAAGTCGGCGAACATTAAGTAATTTTCAAGAGTTGTTTTGACTTCCAACTATTCATTTCTTTGCCTTATTTAAAGGAGTCTTTTGGATTCCAACTCTTCATTTCTTTGCATTATAAAAGGAAGTCATGGGTAAACCTTTTTAACATACTTTTGGCACAAATTTTGACAGCAAATATATTTTATATTCTTCTTTTTATATACACATTGACCCTCGAGATTTATGAGTTCCAACCTTAGATTAGAGGTGTTCTTGGGGCTATTTTGTTGGAGGTTCTTGGATAAGATTTTGTAGATCTTTTGTGTTGATCTTGAGGATGTGATCATTGATTTCTCATCATGGTTTGAGGTATGGGATTTTACACAATATGCTCCTTTAAATCTCGCGAGTGTCATTCTCTTTGAATTCTTATTAATTGAACTCATATTTGAATTGATAAATTCATTGAAATCTGGAAAATAATTGTTGAAATTATTTTGATTCATGTGGTATCATTATATTGTTGATGAGCACATTGTCATGAGATTTTAATATGGCACGGATGTTGGGCACCCGCTAAAATTCCTGTTTCCCGGGCAATGGCTTGATAAAGCATATACGGATGTGGTGAGGCCTGGTGACCGGGTTAAAGTGTTGTTGAGAAATTTATTGATAAAATGCTTTGAGATTTTCATTTTGATTTGAATATTCGTACCTATGTTGTTACGTTTTATTCATTGTTAATCCGTATTTGTTGAGCATCTTTCCTGTCGTATTGTGTACTTCCTCATATTTTCTTTTAGTGGCAGGTTAGCGTGGATTTTGGGGTGCTATGGAGATTGATTTTAGCGAGGATTGTTTGGGAAATATTTGTATTATTTTGATGTATAGAACTTTGGAGATTTGTATTTATTATTCGAGTTAGATGGTTGTATTTTATTATTCGAGAGACGTTGTATTTTATTTGAAGAGATTTGAGATTAGTGGTTTCCTCTATTGTTGTTGTGGGTTTATTTAGATGCTCTATACCTTGTCACTTGTGGATTTGGATTTATTTTATCGCATTAGCGCTCCGTTCGCTCTCCCCGGGCGGGTGGGGTGCTACACATTCTTGCCTTAATTTGGCGTTCTCAACTTCTAAGAATGAGAAACCTTCGTCGGAGACTGGTACCAAGGCAGTGGAAGATGAAGCTGCAGACTTATACTGTGCCAACTCTGTCTGCAAATTGTTTTTCTCTTGTTCCAGCAACTCGGCGATCTATCTGCAGGCCTCAACTTCACCTTTTAGGGCCCTCTCCCTGACATCATACCCAGCAATGAGTTTGTCATAGCCCTTCTCGGTAGAAAGCTGTTGATATTTCTTTTCATACCCCTCATGTAACAAGGCATTCGACTACCTGTACTGATCCTTGAGATCTTCTAGAGTATATTGAAGCTCCTCGATCATATCATAGTAGGCCACGTTATTGGCCACTGCTCTATCAAGTAAGTCCTTCAAATACCGATAAGCTTCGATTGCTTGCTCTGAAGTACCATGACCAAGGATATCAGCAATTTCGGATGTACTGAGGTCTGTGTGACCAGCTTTATAATACTCATGGCATTGCTGCATCAACTTTGTGTCATTAGCAGACAAAAGATCCATCCTGGCCAGAAACTAACAGAGAAAGAAAAAGAAAATCAAGACAGAGTGCAGATAAAGAAGAGACAATCATATGGAAAGAAAGAACTCAAATTTTATTAGATCATAAGGTAAAAGTTACAAAGATCTGAAATACAAAGTATGAGTAAGGAGAAAAACAGAAAGATAGTACCGAACAACTTCACACCTTTTCCTTGTCTCCCAAGACTTTCTCGGGAGGCTGGGACGAGGAGCTTGGTTGCTCGGTGGGAACACTGATTTGATCGGTTGGAGTTGGGATTTGTTCAAGAGGAGCAGGTAAAGAAGAAATCTCCTCAGCAGATGTCTGGTTGGGTTGAGGAGCAAGGATTTGATCACCCACAATCATTGAAGATTCTTCAGATGCAGCTTCGTCTTCATCTTTGTCTTCAATAACTGGAGGAGGACCAGGGAGATGTTGTTGAAATAGCTCGGAGTCCTCGCTCACCTTCAATTCCTGCAAGGAAGCAACCCAACCTTCATGGAAGAATTTTAAAATTCCATAATTCACCTGGGTCATCATTGCTGCTACCCCCTATCCCATCCTTTATCCCAACCAGCTCGAAAGGATTTCTTCACAACTGTTTTTCTCTTCATCTTCTCCGAGGAGAGATTCTCGGATAGAAGGTCCTCGGAGGCTTTCAGCTTAGCCTCCAACTCCTCCTTCTGGAGATTTGCTTCGAGCAGAAGTGTCAGCTCTTTCTCAGCTGATTTCAGCTTATTTTTAAGCTCCCCAAAAGTAGTGAGCTTCTCGGAGTATTTCTTGTTCTCCTTCTCCAAATCCTTCACTTTGTTTCCCAACTGCACCTTTTCTGCTTCAGATGCAACCGATTTCTTCTCCCATACACCTTTATCCTCGTCATACTTCTGACGGGATTCCTTCAGAGATTGGTCCAAACCCTGGAATGCATCCTCTACTCCAGACGAGGAACTTGAAGCCTTAAGCGCTTCATCTTTCTTCACAATGGTGTTAAAACAACTCACCAGCTGAAAAAAGAATGTAGTGATGAGTTAGTGCCGAGATACATATATTGATAGAAGGAAAAATTCAAGATAAAAAGAAACTTACTGAAGCAATGTGACGAGTAGCAAGGGATGTCAGCATATCCCTAGGCATGTTTTCCTCGATGCCTTGAATTTCAGGAATAATCCAAGTTTTTACCGAGCTCATTGCAGAGCTCGGGGTAATGATGGTTGGAACACCAGCTCCACTAGTTTGGAGCTGGGGAATGTCTTCAGAAAAACTAACCGAGGAGGATTTCTTCAATCTCCTCAGTGGAACTTCAGCAGTTTCAGCCAAAGAACCCTTGGTGGGGGAAATAGTGATCACTTTCACATAAGTACTTTTCTTGCTCGGAGCCATTGGAGGCTTCTCGGCAGCCTTCTGAACAGCAGCAGAAGGAACAGCATCAATTTTCTTGGTCCCCTTTGGGACTTCATCCTTGTTCCTCTTTCCATCCCCGGCAGAGGAAGTCTCCTCGAAGATAGCAGGAACTCTTCTCTTGCCCATCTTCTGACTTAGAGGAATATGAGATTCTGGTGAAGATTCCTCGGAAGCTGGCAATGGGTCACTAATGCTGACCACAGGACGAGCAGTAAAGGATGATGTGTAGCTCCTGTACTGCAACAAATATGAAGCAGACCTTATGTGCTCGTCTGCAACCCTCTGATGCAAACTCCAGATATGTTTCAACTGCTTTATATTGACTTCTGACTCTTTTGGAGTTTTTCTCTTGCTGTCAACTGCAAACAAGAACATATTGAAATATCAGTCATACATTTTATCAAATACCATGAAATCATAATTTCAAAAACAAAATAAGATGAAAACGACCTATCCCATTGCCATATGGGGGGCATCTGGGACCCTCATATACTGCATCTCCAACCAAAGGGGCATGTTGCCAATTTTTTATAACTACCCCGTGTTTAAAATAATCCATGTTGGCATCAGGGAGGTTGACTACTAAGGCCCTATTCAAAAACCTAGTTTTTAAATAAAAAATGTTGTCTAAAACAGACCATATGTAACAGTACATAATCTCAGGAATTCCTATACGAGTTCCATGAGTTTGATTTAACCTATATACCCCATTAACTATTCTCCATGTGTTGGGGGTATTTTTGCAGGGACAACGTCGAAGTACTGACAGAATTCTAAACACAACGGATTTGGTGGAAAAGAAAATCCACATTCAGCAATAAATAGGCTAGGAAACCAGTGTCCCTCAACCAAATCAAAATAACTTGAAGGCTCAGAAAGAACCTCCAAAGTTACCCAAGAAGGAATAGAGAAGTCAGAGCGGAACTTCTAAAGAGATTCGATAATGTAAACCATGATGAATAAAAGAAGAAGGAAGAAGAGCTTATAGGGAAAAAGGAGATCTGTTGACAAACGAAGGAGGAAATGAACGCACAAGAGAGAGAAAAGCTTTAGAAAACTCGAAAGCAGAAATTGAAAAGGTAGAAGACGATGGGATTGCCTCTGAAGTTTAAATACCTTGCCTTGGGAAACGGCGAAAGAAATGATTACAAAAAGGAAATATTACGCTACCGGCGGCTAAAAATACAAAAAGGGCACGAAGATCGAAACGCCTATAAAAATGCAAAAAGGCGGATTCTGCGAATTTGGAAGGAAATTTAAATACGAAGAAAAGGCTCCTAAAACCCAGGAAGGTCATTTAATATCGCCATATACCGAGAAAGAATGTTCCATACTCCTCAAAGTTCGAAATATGAAACATTGGGGGCTTCTGTTGACACCAAAATTAGTATGCTGATGTGGACGAATAATAAGAAGACACGTGTCAAACTACGTGGCACAATAGCAACGAGGAAGATTGTTTCCCCGACCAACATACTCACTCCGAGGAACACCAACCCTCCGAGGAACTCTTATCCTCCGAGGAACTCCAATGCTCCGAGGAACTTTTGGACGACGAGCAACTAAGGCGGTTCGAGCTGCACCTCGACCACAACATTAATTGCCAGATAATCAACAGTTCAACTATTCATTGAATTCTTATCATCTTGACGCGCACGTTTGAAGAACATTAAATGAATTACCCTTTCATATGTGTATCATTAAATGTAACACCCTTTCATGTACAGCCTAAGGGCTATAAATACCTTGTATCACCCTCATTCAAAGGGACCGGGAATTTCTTGATAAAGCTTGTAATCGAGAATTCCCCAATACACTCAGTAATAACATAACAGTGGACGTAGGCCATTCTTATAAGGCTGGACCACTTTAAAAATCTTTGTCTCATTTTATTTATCTGTGATTGAATAATTAGAGCTATCTAATTTTTTACATCAACAATTGGAATAGGAGAAATAATCTGAGCCCTGTTTAGAACAGTCTCCTTAAGACAAATTTATTCCCTCCACAAAGCGCCAAAGGTAATGAATAATTGTCTCCCAAGATAGAACGGATTTCCAAATTAATCAAGTAGCACAACAATGATTAATTTCTTCGAACACAATTCTGTGTTTATACTCAACCAGACCAAAGAGATGATATGCAGGAATGTATGCAGTAGCAATAGAAAAAGGAATTATTTTCTGGGAAAAGTTGCAGCATAAATTCGGAATTATGGGAGGGAAAATTTTTCAGTAGTCAAAACTGTAGGGGAAAGGTTTAATTTATAGCTTTTGTGTTGACTGTTGGAACAGTCAACCGAAATTAACTGTAAAAAATAGTTAAACGAATTAACTGTTGACTATTGGCAATAACTGCAGTTTATAATTAATTAATTAATTTCGCCATTAATTAATAATTAAAGCCCAGAAAGTTAAATAAATTCGGCCAAAAAATGTAGGAGATTTTTATAAGCCCAAGACCAAGCCTGAACAGAACCGAGCCGGGAGGACGGCCGGACGCGCGTGCGCGCATGTGGACCTTTGACCGAAAGTCAACCCGTGAATAGCTTAGGTCATCTCCCCTTCAAAGAGTTGGGATACCCCAAGGCATCCAAGTCTTAGTCCATCATTTGGGTTTTATTAACTCATCAACTTTTCACTACTCTTCCAATGTGGGACAAGAGTTAAAATATACCCAATTCATTAACTTTCATTGCTTTGTAAGTCACTTTGGGGACATATTTATCATTCATAATTTATTGAAATTGGACATATGAATATACTATGTTAATCTCGTTTCGGAGGTGAACGCGTTCGTATATGGTCCCACAATTTTTATAGTGTGGTCCCACCTAAATTTGAGCTCAAAGTTGCTCAAAAATCTGTCCAGAAAAATCTGGACAGCTTTATAATAGTTCAATTTTCCAACAATCCCCCACATGAATGATATATCGCTGTAAATAAACAGAACAGATGCTGATGCATATGCAGACACAAGTTGAGTAAAACTGAAGACTTATTGCATCGGGAGAAGTAGCCTAGTGGCCTTGAACTTTCCTTAGTGATATACTATCGGATTTACTTGGTTAATCAGTAGACTTCACGTCCTTAAACCGTCAACCGTTTTTGTAAACCTAGACAATAGTATTCACACAATAATTCTTCAACACAGTTGGTTCTCACGTTTGTGTTCATTTTGGCCATGAACACCACTTGGTTCCGTGAGTATTTTAGAGAATATGTTTTTTATTATTCTCATAGAAGTGGCCCCCTTCTTACTCACGTAGGTGACTTCCATAAAGAGTATCCTGCAATACCCCACTTAGACATACTAAGATATGGATGTCATTAAAAGCATAACTTATCCTAATTTCGCGGCAGATATGCACTGTCTCATCTTTGGAATGGATAGTATTAAATTTCCTCTAGTGCTTACTGAATATAATGTAGTTCGATTTTCCCATTGAACCTAGATCTTGGGATCTCTAGTTAGCTAGGTTGGGTTGCCACTATATTGATTCTTATTTATTTATAGGATTTAGACCCATTCCTCTCGATGATCTTTCAACTTGTTCTCGGTTTAAACCTTTCGTTAGTGGATCCGATATATTATCTTTTGACTTTACATTGTCCATTGAGATAATTCCATTTGAGAGAAGTTGTCTAACGGTATTGTGTCGACGACGAATATGTCATGACTTTCCGTTATACATGTGATTTTGTGCCCTTCCAATCGCTGATTGACTACCGCAATGTATACAAATTGCGGGCACAGGTTTGGACCAATTTGGAACATCCTCTAAGAAATTTCGAAGCCATTCATCTTCTTCTCCAGCTTTGTCTGGTGCAATGAATTCAGATTCCATTGTCGATCTAGCAATGCACGTTTATTTTGAGGATTTCCAAGATACGACTGCACCTCCAAGGGTAAACACATACCCACTCGTAGACTTAGAGTCTTTTGTATCAAATATCTAATTTGCATCGCAATGTCCTTCAAGAACAGCTGGATATTTTGAGTAGTGTACTCCATAGTTTTGAGTATATTTTAAATAACCCAAAACTCTCAATATTGCTTTCCAGTGATCTCTTCCTGGATTACTCGTAAATTGACTTAGCTTACTTATTTAGTATGTTATTTCCGGTCGCGTACAGTTCATGATATACATTAAACTGTCGATAATACGAGAATATTCTAGTTGAGATATGCTTTCACCATTATTTCTTGCTAGATGTAAATTTACATCTACAGGTGTCTTGGTAGGACTAATATCATACTTCTTGAATTTTTCAAGTACCTTCTTTATGTAATGAGATTGAGATAATATAAGTCCATCCGATATTCTAGAAATTTTAATTCCTAGTATAACATCGGCGATTCCCAAATCTTTCATGTCAAATCTAGTACTCAACATTTGTTTTGTAGTTTTGACAATTTCCAAGTTACTACCCATGATAAGCATATCATCAACATAGAGGCATACAATGACATATCCATTTTGAATGTATTTAAAGTAAACACATTTATCGCATTCATTAATTTTGAAACCATTTGATAACATTGCATTATCAAATTTTTCATGCCATTGTTTAGGTGCTTGTTTTAATCCATATAGTGATTTAACAAGCTTACATACTTTTCCTTCTTGTCCGGGAGCTTTGAACCTTTTAGGTTGCTCCATATAAATTTTCTCGTCTAGTTCACCGTTTAAGAATGCAGTTTTTACATCCATTTGATGTATTTCAAGTCCATTAATAGCAGCTATTGCTATTAACATCCGAATGGACGCTATTCTTGTTACCGGTAAATATGTGTCAAAGTAATCCAACCCTTCCTTTTGCCTATAGCCTTTAGCTACAAGTCTAGCTTTATATTTATCAATTGATCCATCGGCCTTCAACTTCTTTTTGAAGATCCATTTATAACCTAACGGTTTTGAACCTAGTTAAAGATCCACTAGTTCTCATGTATGATTTTGTAATATGTATTCAATTTCACTATTAGTTTCTTCTTTCCAATTGGAAGCATCGAGTAAGGATATAGCTTCTTTATACGATTGAGGTTCATTTTCTAGCAAATATGTTAGAAAATTCGGACCGAAAGAAGTCGAGGTTTTTGCTCTTTTACTACGTCTTGGTTAATCCTCTATTGATTCAATAGGTTGATGAGTACCACTTGTAGTAGCTTGATTTGTCCTTTTAGAAGGACCAGATTCTCGGGTCATGTTATACGGGAATTCATTTTCAAAAAATAAAGCATCCCTCGATTCAATAACCGTATTTACATGAATATCCGAAATCTCATATTTACAAACTAGAAATCGATATGCACTGCTATTAGTAGCATAACCGATGAATACACAATCCACGATTTTTTTCCATATTCTTACCTTTTTAGGTTTAGGAACTATCACTTTGGCTAAGCACCCCCACACTCGTAAATATTTATAGGAAGGTCTTCGACCTTTCCATAATTCATAAGGTGTATTGTGAGTCTTTTTGTGAGGTACTTTATTGAGAATGTAATTAGCAGAAAGTAAGGCTTCCCCCCACAAATTTTGTGGATCTCCTGAACTTAATAACATTGAGTTCATCATTTCTTTCAAAGTACGGTTTTTGCGTTTAGCAACACCATTCGATTGAGGAGAATAAGGAGCGGTTGTTTGATGAATAATCCCATTTTCAAAACAAAATTCCTCAAATGGATATTCATATTCACCTCCTCTATCACTCCTAATAGCCTTTATCGTTTTGCTTAATTGATTCTCAACTTCATTTTTATATTGTTTAAATGCATTAATAGCCTCATCTTTACTATGTAACAAATATACATAGCAATATTTTGTGCAATCGTCAATAAAAGTAATAAAGTACTTTTTCCCACCTTTAGTTTGAACAAATTTTAAATCACTAATATCGGTGTGAATTAAATCTAAAGGTTCAGTTATCCTTTCAATAGAATGGAAAGGTAATCTAGCTAATTTAGATTCCACACAAATTTCACATTTATGATTTTTATCAATATTAAATTTTGGCAAAAATTCCAAGTTAATTAATCTACGCAATGTATCAAAATTAACATGTCCTAATCTAACATGCCAAATATTAGATGACTCAATCAAGTAAGAAGAACTAGCAATTTCATTCATTGAAACAGATGTTTTTGGGGTTATTGTAAGAACATTGATTTTAAAAAGCCACTCATTTAGGTAGCTCTTTCCTACATACATGTCATTTTTAGACAACACAAAACGATCAGACACAAACACAAGCTTGAAACCATTTTTAGTCAGGAGAGATCCAGAAATCAGATTCTTTTGGATATCAGGCACGTGAGGAACATTGTTGAGAGTAAGTTCATTTCCAGAAGTCATTTTTAAAGCAATCTTTCCTTGTCCCACTACCTTAGAAGTGGAAGAATTTCCCATAAAGAGGTTCTCCTCATTTTCCAAAGGCTTATAGGTGGAGAACATCCATTTGTTTGCACAAATGTGTCGTGTGGCTCCAGTGTCCACCGACCATTCCTTGGTATTTCCAACTAAGTTACATTCAGAGACCACGGCAGAAAGATTCATATCCGCCAAATAATTGATGATATTCTCACCCTCGGTTACATTTGCTTGAGGGTTATTTCGATTTTGCTTCTTAGGCTTACGACACTT
Source organism: Sambucus nigra (assembly GCA_949130495.1). Taxonomy (NCBI): domain Eukaryota; kingdom Viridiplantae; phylum Streptophyta; class Magnoliopsida; order Dipsacales; family Adoxaceae; genus Sambucus; species Sambucus nigra. The sequence continues at coordinate 414,518,138 of OX422210.1, read as the reverse complement.
GCTTGAGCGGTGTCCAGGTTTATCACAATTGTAGCATTTGCCTTTGAACTTTTTCTTGTTCTGTTTGGAAGTGCCTTCCCTATTATACTTTCGTTTGTTCTTCTTAGGACCTTCAACAACATGGACCTTAGTTTCCATTGGATTCTTTCCACTTTTCTTTTGAGACTCACGGTTATCTTCTTCGATTCTCAGCCTGACCACCAACTCCTCCACATTCATCTCCTTTCGCTTGTGCTTGAGATAATTTTTGAATAAAGTCCAAGATGGTGGCAACTTTTCAACAATTGCAGCAACTTGGAAAGTTTCACTAAGTGACATTCCTTCAGCATGAATGTCGTGGAGGATCACTTGGAGTTCTTGCACTTGCGACATCACAGATTTAGAATCAACCATTTTGAAGTCCCGAAAATTCCCGACGATAAATTTCTTCATCCCAGCATCTTCAGTTTTATACTTCTTTTCCAAAGAATTCCATAATTCCTTGGATGTTTTGATTGTGCAGTAGACATGGTACAATATCTTGTCCAAGTAGGCGAGAATATAATTCCGGCATAGGTAGTCCGAATGCTTCCAAGTATCGACAACAACAACCTTTTCAGAGTCATCTCCCTCTTGAATAGAGGGGCAATCTTCATATACAAACCTACCCAGTTGGCAGGTAGTGAGATAGAAGTACATTTGTCCTTGCCAACGTTTGAAGTCAGCCCCAATGAACTTTTCCGTTTTTTCCCCGTGTGGCATAGATACGGGTGCAGTCACATTTGTGTTGGTGACAATCAGTTTAGTAAGAGTAGTGTTAGTACTTTGCGATTCCATTTCTGTTACAAAAATAGAATTTTTATCAATGATAAAATTCATATATAATGAATTAATCAAAAATAGAATATAAAATTCTGTGTACCAATTTTCTCCAAATATAATTCACAATAAATGAATTCCAAAAGAATTCCAAATAATATTCAGAATTAAACTATAATATAAACAAAAGTTTATACTAAATAAAATCTGTGTCACACTAATTTTTAATAATAAAAGGAATTCCGTACAAAACAGAATTATAATTTTAAGATTAAATTTTTTACATAAACAGATTTTAACAAAAATTCACAAATAAAATTTTATTTTTGTAAACAATAATATAAAACAATATAGAAATTAATTTTTGTACCAAAACTGTTTTTACTAATTTCTGCAATAAAGTAATAATTTAATTTATTTTTTCTGTCAAAACACATTTATTTTCAACAAATAAATTTCTGTAAAAAAAAATTATGTACACTACAAAACAGTAGAAAAAATTAAATTTGTCTTAAGATTGTTATGTCTACTATTTAGAAAAAACAATTGTAAAGAATTATAATTTATAATATAATTATAGAAATGAAACGAAATTACAGAAATGAAATACTTACTAGAATTTGCAGAAATAATATTGAAATAGAAGAAATAATCCGAGCCCTGTTTAGAGCAGTCCCCTTAAGACAAATTTATTCCCTCCACAAAGTGCCAAAGGTAATAAATAATTGTCTCCCAAGATAGAACGGATTTCTAAATTAATCAAGTAGCACAACAATGATTAATTTCTTCGAACACAATTTTGTGTTTATACTCAACCAAACCAAAGAGATGATATGTAGGAATGTATGCAGTAGCAATAGAAAAAGGAATTATTTTCTGGGAAAAGTTGCAGCATAAATTCGGAATTATGGGAGGGAAAATTTTTCAGTAGTCAAAATCGTAGGGGAAAGGTTTAATTTATAGCTTTTGTGTTGACTGTTGGAATAGTGAACCGAAATTAACTGTCAAAAACAGTTAAACGAATTAACTGTTGGCAATAACTGCCAACAATTTATAATTAATTAATTAATATCGTAATTAATTAATAATTAATCAGCCCAAAAATGTAGGAGATTTTTACAAGCCCAAGCTCGAGCCCGAGATGAGTCGGCCGGTCGGACGGACGGACGCGCGTGGACCTTTGACCTAAAGTCAACCCGTGCATAGCTTAGGTCATCTTCTCTTCAAAGAGTTGGGATACCGCAAGGCATCCAAGCCTTAGTCCATCATTTGGGTTTTATTAACTCATCAACTTTCCACTACTCTTCCAATGTGGGACAAGAGTTAAAACATACCCAATTCATTAACTTTCATTGCTTTGTGAGTCACTTTGGGGACATATTTATCATTCATAACTTATTGAAATTGGACATATGAATATACTACGTTAATCTCCTTACGGAGGTGATCGCGTCCGTATATGGTCACATGATTTTCGTAGTGCGGGTCCCACCTAAATTTGAGCTCAAAGTTGCTCAAAAATATGTCCCGAAAAATTTGGACAGCTTTATAATAGTCCAATTTTCCAACAATTGCTAATGCAAGAAATCTAGAACTGTCCCCAAAATAATTTTCAAACCTTATTTACAGGAGATTTAGCATCCATAAAATGCCATTGTGCAATATCTTGATATATAGATAATTTTTTAAGGCATGACCTATCACAAAAAAAGAGCAAGACTTATCGCAAAAAAAGAAAAAAAATGGAATCTACTCCAACACACGAGTCTCATTTAGGACCCATCCAAAATTTTACCTTTTCAGTAGGGGTAATATTAATTCTACCTAGTATATTATTTTTTCTTGGTGTCAAAAGTCTAATGAAAAAGAGTGACAAATATAATATTTACTCAATTAAAATTTCTCTATATCATTTCATTAATTATATGTGATTTTTCAATATCTTTATGTATTAATTCAACTTATACAAATGATAAAAATATGGCGGTTTAACAATAAGTTTGATGCGAACCTTTTTTCATTGTACACGTCTCATTAACATATCTACTTTTTTCATAAGTCATCTTCTTTATTTTTTGGGTTTTATTTGACATGAATTTCTTAACTCAACTTAAGTCAACAAAGTCTTTTCCAATTATTTGAGGTCGGCTACATGAATCCTATTTTTCTATTTCATTACGTCCAGCGCAATATCTTCGGTTAAACAACGAGATATCATGTCATTTTTTATAATATCCTACCAAATCAATTTAGGCCTACCTCTACCCCTTGTATTACCATAAATACTAACTAAATCATTCTTCCTTACGGAAGTATGCATTAGTCAACGCTTGACGTGTACAAACCATCTAAGTCGATTTTCTCTCAATTTATCTTCTATAAGAGATACTTTTACCATTTCACGAATTTGTTTATTTCTAATTTTATCCTTTCGAGTTTACCACAAATTCATCTTAGCATTCGCATCTCCGCCACACTCATCTTCTACACATTTTATTTCTTGGATGCCCAACACTCTGTCCCATATAACATGGCGGGTTTAATGGTCGTCCTATAAAATTTTCTTTTAATTTTAAAGGTATACACCTATCACACAATACGCCAGTAACACTTCTCCACTTGACCCAACTCGCTACAATCTTATGAGTAACACCATCACTAATATATCCATATTTTTGGATAATCGAGCCTAAATAACGAAAATGATCATTTTTAGGTATGTTTTGACCCTCCAATTTCACCACATCTATATTTGTCCTCCTATTACTACTAAAATTACACTACAAATATTCTATTTTAGTCCTGCTTATTTTAAATCCTCTTGTTTCTAGAGTTTCTCTCCACAATTTTAACTTAGCATTAATCCCCATCTTAGTCTCATCCACTATAATAATATTATCTACAAATAGAATACACCATGGCAGATCATTTTGTATTTGTCCAGTCAACTCATCCATAACAAAAGCAAAGATATAAGGACTTAATGCTGAACCTTGGTGTAGACCTATAGTAATTAAAAATTCACTACTTTCTCCGACTGATGTTCTTACTGTAGTCATGGACCCATCATACATATCCTTGATCACATCAATATATCTACGAATCACTCCTTTTTTACGTAGAATCCACCATATTATATCTCTGGGTATCCTATCATACGTCTTCTCCAAATCTATAAAAATCATATGAAGATTCTTTTTTTCTCCCTATACCTCTCCATTAATTTCTTCTATAAGTGACTCATTTGTAATTGTAAATTCATCCCCTTATCAAAAAAAGGTTAATAACCTTTTATTTTTCACTATGTAATGTTACTTATTTGAAATTATAAAGTCTTTAGTAAAAATATATAATAATGATTAATGATTTAACTTAAAGAAAAAATATATATGTCATCCTTAAGCCCTATTCATAAATATATTATATTCTAAAGTCTTTCTCTCGTGTAGCAATGTCATTATATGACTAAATTTTATTTAGATTAAGGGCTAAATGCCAAGGGACAATAAAATAGTGAACAAAATGCCAAAAAAATTTGTTTCAATATACATATGTTCCTTATACTTTTTGTAATTAGTGTTAGGTAGACTAGAAAAATTTCCCTCTTAACATAATGTTACGCTTATAAATTTATAAAATGTAATTGATTAAAAGTATATGTCGGTATTAAAGACGAATTTTGATCATAATAAAGTGTTGCTAAGAGAAACACTAAAAAAAATTTGTGTTATACATGTGATACCGCGTAAAATCCAAAAATAGATTGATCAATTTTAATATAAAAATCATTGGAGTGAAAAACAATTAGTAATATTCTCAACATTACGAGATAAATAAAAACGATATAAGTAAATACAATACAAGGTAATAAAATGTTAAATAAATTAAGATATCTTTAATACCATCTCAATAACAGTAGAATCAAACTTCAACTCTGGAATATAATATATCTCATTGTCTCAAGATTGAACTCTGAATAATAAATATATCTCGTACAAATCTTGGAGTCAGAAAATCTAAAATAATATATCTGATTGATAACTAAAATGTAAAAGAACATAAGAATGAAAAGTAACTACAATGCTCGACATCTACATCCTAGGAATGATAAATAGAACTAGTGCTCGAGAAACTTCACCTAGCAATAGCTCAAGTCTACGGTAACAAATGCAACATAAAACCTATAAATAGAGTTCAATAATGAGAATTAATCTAGCAAGTCTACAGTGCTTAAGTATATAACTACATTTGGGCCACAATAATAATAATGCATCTTCCTCTTATTTTAAGTTAATTTTAAGTTATTTAAGTTACCCTAACCTAAAAAACCTAGAATAGGATGTGGTTCTAATCCAAAACCGAGTGAGGCACATGTGATATGATTCATCTTTTAACTAAGTATTCTTTACTTTATTAATCTTAAGTTTGTATTACGAATCTCTTACTCTACGATAATATCATGCATTAATTGTAAATCACTCACTAAACAATATTCTTTTACATTAGTGGTTTCAAGTTATAATTCCAAAATTATGTTTTTGATGTATCAATCTTTAATAATATCGAGTCACATTTCAGTATATATGTCTTTAGTATATTCTATAATATAATTCCAGAATCATTATGTCAATTGTATAGAACTTAAGTATAAATATTTCAATATATAATAATGTAATCTTTGGAAATTTCAATGCACTATATCCTTCTAACACAAATATAATTACATTCTTAAACAAAGTAAACTTTCCTTAGATTGATTGTCGAATTGATCACCAAGTTACAATTTTCTCCACTGCTTACTTAGTAGCTACATATCTCCTAATGTATGTTATGATAATTGGGTTAAGCTAATAGGATCCGAAATTAGTCTCAGTTCCTAAAATAACCTCAGTTATGTAACACCCCGTAATTTAGAGTATTATTTTATTTGGCATTTAACACGTGTGCACATAATTTAAAATAAATTGGGAATTATGAATTTTAAATAAATATGAATTAGCACAAAATGGATTGATATTTATGTGATTGAATATTTACTAGTGTGATAAAGTAAATAAATTAATGTCAAATAGTATTTACGTCATAAGTAAATAAATGCAACGGGATTTGACGGACTCAACCGGGACACATGTGTGGGCGATATTAGATTAAGATGGGAGATTTGTGATTAGTAACTCGGATGATGATTTCGAGTGAAGGGTTGATCCAAAATAGTTCAATATAGTCCAAATTAAATACCTTGGTGTAGTGATTGGGTTTGGGATGCTTTTTAGACTAGTCGGGACTCGTATAGTGGCATTTTAGTCATTTTAATGGAATGTGCAAAGGAAATTTCGGGATTTATCTTATAAAATGAAGTGTTTGGGTGAGTTGAAAAATCATTTCATAATACCCAAAAGTTTCTTTAAGTCACACCAAAGGTTAAAGAGAAAGTGGAGAAAAACTCAAGAGTTACATGAGAAAGCTAAAGGACTTCAAGGGAGATTCAAATTTGAAGAAGTTGGGAAGAAATTTTGGGATGTTAATCATCTTCAAAGGAAGAATTTTAATCAAATCCAGACCCGATGGATATTAAGGGCAAGTAATTATTTTGTTAAATAGTTATGTGCATAATTCATTTCATATCATGATTGACAAAGGTATTAGGGTGGGATTCATATATAATTGGGTTTTAGAGAAATGAATTCATAATAAAATTATGTGATCTATGTGAATTGAAATTTGAAAATTTGAATCCCATGTAGATAGATGAATCATTAATTTACAAGATTGAGAAATAATGAACTTTTATGGTATTGTGAGAATTCCATAATATGTAGAAATTTAGTCTAAATCCCATGTAGTGATGATGTGTAGATGAATTGTGTATTTAATTGGATATATATCATGTTTCGAGTCCATGATAATCGATAATCATTGAGAAGATATCACTTGGGGTTGATTAATATTTATTAAACCTTACTGAAAATCGTAATAGGAAGAATTGGAGCTGTAAGCAGGAGAGAACCGATTCTCCCTCAAGTGAACTGATTCGGCGTACCTTTTACATCCAGGTTGGGTTATTTGATATAATTTCGTCGTGGTTTGGTTTCGGGTTAAATTATGATATTCGGGAATAATTTAGGATTTCTGAAAAAATGGTTAACGTTGATAAAAATACCTTGGAATGAATAAGGATATATCCGGGGTATGAATGGGAGTATTGGAAGGAATTATACTTGGAAAATTTATTAATGGATTTATAATGAAAATTCAGAAAAATGGGGATACGAGCTGGTTGAGAATAGTACTTGTCGAGAAATTAATATTTAAAAACCAATTAATATGTGGATGTTTGAATAATTGGGAATGAAAATGATATTTGGAAATTATAGGCTAGTTCTACGAGTGATAGGCACGGTAATCCGAATTAATTGGGAATATAAATGGGTATAGAGACATGTGTATCATTATATCCGTATGTATGATATAATTCTGTGAACATACCACTCTAGTGCTATTATGGAGGTTGTGTGTCGTGGATTATCTCTCCTGGAGAATCTCAGCAGATATAAGGATATTGGAGACTAGATGAAATACTCATGACACAGGGTAGCATATGGGATTAAGGATATTGGAGACTAGATAGGTGGGATAGCATAGCTAGGAGGTTAAAATGCATACGTTAGGTGCGCACTATAGTTGAGGGATGAGTATTATCTCATGTGAGTGCAATATAAATTTAAATATGAAAAAATGTATTCATAATTATTATGCATTTTAATTACTTGCAAAATATTTTCAAAAGGTTTTGGGCTATGACCCGTTTCAAAATTATTTTCAAAACTTTTAGATATCCAGCCATAGGGATGCCAAACATGATGATCTTTCCAAGTTATCTGAGCTGCGATAGTTATGGAGAGCTGAAGGGATTTGATTTAGTCATCTATTATTTTTGGATATTCTAGATATGAATCTTTTTCTTACTATTCGAGTACGTTGACCATGTCAGAATTTTTAGTCATTTTGGGTATTTCACTTTATTGAGATTAATGTATGGATTTCATATCGATGATTTATTCGGTTGATTTGCATGTATTAGATTATAGTATTCGTATTTACTTTATGATTGTGAATTTCATTATGTATCTGAATGAAAGGTTATATTTATTAATAGATTTATGGCATTTTCACAAAGATAAAAATTGACACAAGCTTAATTAAATAATAGGTGGTTAGTAATTAATTGTAGTTTCGACAGTGATGCTAAGAATGAGCCATATGAGATTCCTATTTTATTTTAATAGAGGGTTAGACACCCGTTATTTTAATAAGTGGGGTGTCACGGATGATATCAGAGCATCAGGTTCTAGAGTTTTAAGATCTGTACGGACTTGTTACGATTTCAGCGTAACATTCTTTAATATAGAGCCTTATTGTTAGGACTATTGTACTCATTTACGCATTTACATTCTTCTGCTAATATAATTTGTATTAATGGTGAACTTATACAAATTTGGCCTAATTTCAGATGCCGCCTAAGAGAGCACGATAGACTAGGGCCGCTGGAGGGGCTAATGCTGGAAAAACTCAAAAAGAGCCACAAATACCATAAAAGACCGTGATAGCCACAGAGGTGGCAAATATTGTTGCTCAGGCAGCCAATGCCACAATGACCTCTATGACTCAGGATCAGTAGCAAAAGCCAGTGGCAGTAGCCGTCGAGGCCCACCAGTGTCCATCTGTGTGAAAAAGAGTGAGAGAAGCCTTTCGCAAGGGGCATCCACCAAAGTTAAAGGGCAGATCAGATGTTATAACTGTCAATTAGTGGAAGAAGGACATACAACGTCACCTTCGGATGGTTGAGTGAAGTGATGCTCAGAGGTAGATGTTGGAAACTTTTAAGCTTGTAGGTGAAGCACTATAGTGGTGGGAGTCGGTCACTATGGAAAAGAAGCAAGATACGATGTCTATTACAGATTTCTGGGTGCGGTTTGATCATAAATATTTTCCTTCAGCTATTTAGACTGAGATGCGAAAGAAATTTTTGGATGTTGGGTAGGCAAATCGTACGGTGGCTAATTATGAGGAAGAAGTCACTCTCCTAGAGAAATTTTTGCCAAAAGAGGTGAATACTGAGGAAAACAAGATGCAAAATTTATGGATGGGCTAAATTAGAGGATTAGATAACACTTACTAGGAAACCCAAAATTATAGACGACATTGATGTCGTCAATATCGCATTATTGCACTGTCAGGATCATCTCTTCCATCTGAAGGGGAGTAAGAGAGCGGGGGATTTTAGCCAGTCGGGTAGGTAAGGAGTTAATGGTGCTAGTGGGGCACCACAGTAGCAGCCTTCTCATCATCAGGAGTGGGATTCCCATTTGGGGGATTCCGCTAAGAGATTCCGTTCAGGAGGTTTTAGGCCTAATATCATTGGGTTCGGGCAGGGTCAATCAGGCCCACATCACTAGCAGCAATATGTTCCCCAGGGCCAGCAGGGCTAAGGGAATAATAGGGCGACCTGTAAGGCCAAGGATATCAGGATAAGTGACCGAAATAGCCTCAATACATCCATAAATAGGAGAATTATACAGGGGCGTTGCTAGTAGTGTGGGAATATAGGCCACAAGAAGAGAGATTGTCCACAACAGGGGCACCAACCACAGTTAGCACCTGCAGCACTAACACCAACACCAGCAGACCCATAGCAGTAGGGATATGTAGTATGTATGCGTCTATAATGTTTTTAATACAATGATACCGTAGGTGCCTCCAGTGCCACCTGTAGTCAAGGGTATGTTTCCTATCCATGGGCATATGGGTCGAGTATTATTTGATACGGGAACATCGCATTTATTTATAGCTGACAGATTTGCATGCACGGTATGTTTATTAGAGACAACCGATAGCATTATCATATGTGTAGATTCACCTTTAGGTAATGGGGACCTTATTCAGTCCTTCTGTAGAGGGGTGCAGATAAATATCGAGTTATTGTGTTTAACAGTCGATGTACTCGTATTAGATATGACTGAATATGACGTCATTTTGGGCATAGACTAGTTGGCAGAATATAGGGCAATCGTGGATTGTATGGGTAGGACCATTGTGTTTTCCATTCCTGGATAGGACCGTTCTTAGTGGAGATGCTTCTTTTCGAGGGAGGGTCGAGCACTCACATGTATTATATTGAGGAGGAAATGTCGGAGGAGGTGATTATATCATTAGACTCGATCCCAATGGTTAAGGAGTTTACGGACGTGTTTCATGAGATATTAGGTTTGCTTCTGAGCCTGGAGGTACAATTTGTTATCAATTTATTGCCTGGGACTAGGTCGATTGCACGTGCACTGTATCGCATAGCCCCATCAGAGATGCAGGAGTTGCAAGACTAAATTCAGCAGCTCTTGGGGGTAAGGTTTGATTCAATGGAGTACATCATCGTGGGGTGTTCCAATATTATTTATAAAAAAGAAGGGAGGTTCACTTCAATTATGCATTGATCACTGAGAGTTATTTAAGGCCAGGATTCAAAATAAATATTCTTTGCCTCAAATAGATGACCTGTTTAACTAGTTGAGGGGAGTAACGTACTTTTCTAAGATTTATTTGAGATCGTGGTATCACCAGTTTCACATTGGGGAGTGGGATGTCCCTAGGGCCGCATTCCTGATGCGGTATGGGTTTATGAGTTTCTAATTATACCATTTGGGCTAACCAATTCCCAGCAGTATTCATGGATCTCATTAATAGCGTGTTTAGAGATTTTCTATACTAGTTCGTAATCGTATTTATAAACGACATTCTAGTATATCTCGGACTAAGTATGAACATTCAAAGCACTTGGTATAGTTTAATAGACGTTACAAGATCATCAGTTATACGCTAAATTCTCGAAGTGTGGATTTTGGTTATGGGATATGCAGTTCTTCGGCCATATCGTGTTTGACAGAGGCATTTCAGTGGATTCGAGTAAGGTTGCAACGACGAGGGAGTGGGGTCAACCCACGACACTGATAGAGATTTGTAGTTTCTTGGGATTGGTAGGGTATTATTGCAATTTCATAAAGGGCTTTTTAAATATTGTGGGTCAGTTGACGAATTTGACTCGCAAGGAGGTGCCATTTGTATAAGATGATTATTATTAGTTAGATTTAACTAGCTAAAGGACAATTTGACCTCATCACCTGTAGTCGCACTGATAGGGTAGGAGTGGAGTACCTTATATTTACCTATGCATCCTTACAGTGACTCGGGGTTGTGTTACAGCAGGAGGATCGAGCGATATATTATGCTTATCGCAAGCTCAAGCCCTATGAGAGGAATTGCCCCACGCATTATTTGGAGTTATATGTGGTAGTTTTCGTCTTATGGATTTAGAGGCACTATCTCCTGGGGGAGAAATTTAGTATGTTCATGGATCATAAGATGCTACTATATATGTTCACTCAGAAGGATCTCAAAATTCGACAGCGTATATGGTTGGAATTTGTGAAGGACTACCAATTTGATATCCAACACCATCTGGGGATGGCTAACATAATAGCAAACGCATTGAGCCGATAGCCTACAGGGGATTTAGTGACAGTCCGAAAAGCTAAGTGGAGTGAGCTTCACTTAGATGACGGAGTTACTAAGACTTATATGGTAATATTGGCCATCACACTTGAGATTATTATGAGGGTTTTGAAGGCGTAGGTCGATGATCAGTTTTATATAAGGTTCGTCAATTATTCACAAAGGGGGCAGAGTCTTAATCAATTAGTTTAAAGGGGGCTTACACTTCAATGGAAAACTTATAGTCCCAGATGATAGAAATTTTAGGCATGCTATTATGATAGATTCCCATAAGTTGAGATTTACAGTACTTCCCAATGGGGATAAGATGTATCAGGATATACATAGACAACATTGGTGGGCATGTATGATATAAACATTGATGCCATATGTCAATTAGTAAAGGTAGACTACCAGAGGCCAACTGAGATGTTACGATCATTAGAGATTCTAGTGTGGAAGTGGGAGAGTATATCGATGGACTTTATCACGAGTACACCAATATCACAGAGAGGTCATGATTCCATATGGGTGATCATGAATTGATTGACTGAGGTCTCCCACTTTCTATCAGTGCGGATAAATTATTCAAGGGCGCAGTATGCCCAACTCTTTATAGCCAAGGTAGTGAGGTTTCACGGGATACCGATTAATATTTTGTCCGATCGAGACAAGATCTTTGTGTCGCATTTTTAATAGAGTTTTTAGGAGGCGATGGGGACTGAGTTGTGGTTGAGTATGGTTTATCATTCACAGACCGATGGACGGACTGAGCAGGTTAATTAGTTCCTAGAGGATATGGTCAAGATGTTTATCCTTCATTTTAGAGGAGGTTGGGAGCAGTCACTGGTGGAGTTTGCATATAATAGTTCTTACCATTTTACCATCAGGATATCACCATATGAGGCATTATGCGCGAGACCTTGTCATTCGCCTGTTTGTTGGTTAAAAGTGGGGGACAATAAGCTTATTAAACCTAAGATGATCCAGGATACTTATGCCAATATTAATCTCATTCGGGATCGCATATGGATTGCTCAGTATAGGCAAATGAGTTATACCAATGCAAATAAGAGACATGTAGAAGTTGAGGTGGGTGATCGAGTATTGCTACGGGTTTCTCTTATGAAAGGCATTATGAGGTTATGGAAGAAGGGTAATATCGCACCGTGGTGTGGGGGGGCTTTTTTATTATCGAGAGGATGGGGTCGATGGCATATAGGCTCACTTTTCCAGAGCATCAACAGAGGATTCATGATGTGTTTCATATATCATTGCTAAATAAGTATTAGAGGAGTGAGATGGCTTATTGGAATATTCCATTGGAGGAGATTGATTTACAGCATGGTATATCGTATGAGGAGAGACTAATTTCTATACTGGATCAAAGTGAGCGTAAGTTGCGATCTAAAGTGGTGCCCTTAGTTCATGTTCAGTGGGAACATCATAACACCGACGAGTCAGTGTGGGATCGGGAGGATGATATGCATGAGAAATATCCCGAGCTCTTTATTCCGGGTATGCCCGAATTTCGAGAAAAAAATTCCTTTTCAAGGGGGGAAGTATGTAATACCTCGTAATTTTGAGTATTTATAATTTGGCATTTGCATTACACGTGTGCAGATAATTTAAAATAAATTGGAAAATAATTTGAATTTAAAATAAATATTAATTTGCGCAAAATGGATTAATATTTATGTGATTTAATATTTACTAGTGTGATAAAGTAAACAAATTAATGTCCAATTATATTTACGTCGTAAGTGAGTAAATGAAATGGGATTTTATGGTATCTCAATCGCGACACATGCGTGGGTGATATTAGGTTGAGATGGAGGATTTATGATTAATGACTCGTATGATGATTTTGAGTGCACGATTGATCCGGAATAGGTCAACTCAATCAATCCTTTTTCCAATTACATGAATCTTATTTTTCCATTCCATTATGCCCAGTGAGATATCTTCGGTTAAACCACATGACATCATATACTTTTTTATAATATCCCACCAAGTCAATTTAGGCTTATCTCTACCCCTTGTGTTACCATCAATACTAACTAAATCACTCTTCCTTATAGGAGCTTCCATTGGTCTATGCTTGACGTGTCCAAACCATCTAAGTCTATTTTCTCTCAATTTATCTTCTATAGGAGCTACTTTTACCATTTCACGAATTTGTTCATTTTTAATTTTATCCTTTCGAGTTTTATCACAAACCCATCTTAGCATTCGCATCTCCGCCACACTCATTTTCTGTACATTTTGTTTCTTGGTTGCCCAACACTTTGTCCCATATAACATGGCGGGTCTAATAGTCATCCTATAAAATTTACCTTTTAACTTCAAAGGTACACACCTATCACACAAAACTCCGGTAGCACTTCTCCAGCTAACCCAGACTGTTCTGGTCCTATGAGTAACATCATCACTAATATCTCCATCTTTTCGGTTAATCGATCCTAAATAACGAAAATGATCATTTCTAGGTTTCTCTTGACCTTCCAATTTCACCACATCTCCATTTGTCCTCCTATTACTACTAAAATTGCACTCTACATATTCTGTTTTAGTTATGTTTATTTTAAATCCTCTTATTTCTAGAGTTTCTCTCCATAATTTCAACTTAGCATTAATCCCCATCTTAGTCTCATCCACTATAATAATATTACCTACAAATAGCATACACCATGGCAGATCATCTTGTATTTGTCCAATCAACTCATCCATAACAAAAGCAAAGAGATAAGGACATAATGCTGAACCTTGGTGTAGACCTATAGTAATTAAAAATTCACTACTTTCTCCGACTGATGTTCTTACTGTAGTCTTGGTCCCATCATACATATCCTTGATCACATCAATATATCTGCGAGTAACTTCTCTTTTAGGTAGAACCCACCATATTATATCTCTGGGTATCCTATCATACGCTTTCTCCAAATCTATAAAAATCATATGAAGATCCTTCTTTTTCTCCCTATACCTCTCCATTAATCTCCCCAATAAATAGATTACTTCCATTGTTGACCTCCCAGGCATAAACCCAAATTGAATCTCTCTCTCCAAAGTTTCATTATATGACTCATTAACTTAATACCGCGATAATTTGAACAACTTTGTATGCCCCCTTTATTTTTATAAATAGGTACTAAAACACTTTTTCTCCATTCATCAGCCATTCTATTAGTCATTAAAATTCTATTAAATAATTTTATAAGCCACGATACTCCATCCTCCCTTAAGCACTTCCAAACCTCAATAGGGATACCATTTGGTCCTAAAGCCTTCCATGTATTCATCTTTTTTAGAGAAATTCTGACATCTGTTGTCGTAATTCTGCGAAAAAATATATTTTCTCGAGTCTCCCTAAGTTAGTCTATATCTTATCTACTCCCATTATCTCCATTTAATAACCTCTCAAAGTAGTTTTTCCATCTTTCCATAATTTCATCATCTTTGACTAGGACTCTCTAATCATCACTTTTGATACACTTAACGTTATTAAAATCATTTGTTTTCCTGTCCCTAAGTTTAACCCTTCTTGTGTACCTAATTTTGTATAAAGATCATCATACGCTTTTAACTTAGCATCTCTTACCACTTTCTTAACTTACTTTTTAGCCCATTTCTATTTCTCAAAATTTTCTTCATTTCTATTTGTTTACCATGTTTTAAGGCACTCCCTTTCAATTTTTACTATATTTTGTAGTTCTTTATTCCACCACCAAGTTTCTTTAGAATGTGGCCCCTTGCCTTTTAATTCTCCAGGATTTTTATTTATATTCTCCTAATGCATGTGGCCATCTTATTCCACATTATGTTAGTCTCTTCTTCAGTATTCTATGTTGCTTTATTTAATAATTTATCTTTAAATAGTTCTAATTTCTCTCATTTTAAGTTCTACCACCTAGTTCGTGGGTTAATCTTCACTTTTCGCACTCGTGATTAATTTTTAATATTTATATCCAACACTATTATCCTATATTGTGAGATTAAGCTCTCTCCCGGGATAACCTTACAATATTTACACGTTAATCGGTCTCATTTTCTAGTATTGAAAAAATTTATTTGGCTCTTATGTGTTCCACTTTTATAAGTTATTAAGTGTTCAAGCCTCTTTTTAAAACATGTATTTACTAGTACAAAATCATAAGTCATCGCAAAATCTAAGATAGACTCTACCCCATTGTTCCTATCTCCAAAACCATATCCTCCATGAACTATCTCATATCCTACACGATCTTCTCCTACAT
Source organism: Sambucus nigra (assembly GCA_949130495.1). Classification (NCBI taxonomy): domain Eukaryota; kingdom Viridiplantae; phylum Streptophyta; class Magnoliopsida; order Dipsacales; family Adoxaceae; genus Sambucus; species Sambucus nigra. Next base: position 414,502,542 of record OX422210.1, on the reverse strand, counting down.
GGCCATTAAAATCTCCCCTATATATATGTTCTCACCTACGAGTATTTCTTGAATTAGTTCATCCATTTGTTCCAAAAATTATACTTTAGTGTGCTCATCTGATCTTACTTGAGGTGCATAAGCACTAAAAATATTAATTATATTTTCACATAATACCAATTTTACAAGTATAAGTCTATCACCTTTCCTAATAACGGTTACGATATCGTCCTTAAAGTTCTTATCTATTATTATTCCAACTCCTTTATTATTTCTATGTTTTCTTGTATAATAAAATTCAAATCCTGTATTTTCTATTTCTCTAACTTTCTCACCGACCCATTTAGTTTCTTATAAACAAGCTATGTTAACTTTTCTTCTTATCATGGTATCTACCAACTCCATCCATTTTCCTGTCATAGTCCATATGCTCCAAGTTGCTAACCTAAGTCTGGTATCTTGGACTAACTTACTTACTTGCACACGTCCAGCTTGTTGTAGGAACGCTTGCGTATTTATTATCGCATCTGGGCGCCGATGCGACGCCCCTTGCCTATTTTTTGAGACACCCGGTGGCAGGCGCAACACCCCTTGCCTATTTTTTGAGACACCCAGTGGCAGGCGCAATGCATATCTTAAGGGGAATGCCCTAGCATTAGCATGTATATCCATATGATTCATGTTCATAAGAATCTGACAAAGTTTTATGCTGGTTGTCAGCTACCTAACGCAACCCTCCTCCTTTATCCAGACTTAGGATCGGTAGTGTAAAAAAAAAAGAAGTTGAGCGCGACATGGGCGAAGTTCCGGAATAGGTCGAAATAGTCAAAATTAAGTATCTTGGGGTAGTGATTGGGTTTCGAGGGCTTTTAGACTAGTCAGGATTTGTATAGGGGCATTTCAATAATTTTAACGGAATGTGAAAAGGGAATTTTGGGATTCATCTTATTAAATGAAGGGTTTAGGTGAGTTTAATAATCAGTTCACAATACCCAAAGATTTCTTTGAGTAATACCAAAGGTTACAGAGAAAGTGAAGAGAAAAGTGGAGAAGAACTTAAGAGTTTCAAGAGAAAGTTAAAGGATATCAAGGGAGATTCAAATTAAAAGAAGTTGGGAAGAAATTATGAGATTTTAATCATCTTTTAAGTAAACATTTCAATCAAACTCAGACCCTACGAATATTAAGGCAAGTAATTATCTTGCTAAGTAAAATTATGTGATTTATATGAATTAAAATCTAAAAATTTGAATCCGATGTAAATAGACAATCATTAATTTAAAAGGTTGAGAAATTATGAACTATTGTGGTATTGTGAGAATTCCCTAATATTTTGAAATTTAGTCTAAATCCCATTTATTGATCATGTGTAGATGAATTCTTATTCAATTGGATTTATTTCATGTTTAGGATTCATAAAAATTGATAATCATTGAGAAAATATAATATCTGGTTGATTAATTGGGACTAAACCTTGCTGAAAATCAAAATGGGAAGAATTGCGACTATCTGCAGGGATGAACTTGTTATAGCTAGGTTGGGTTATTTGATATAATTTGATTGTGATTTGGTTTCAGGATAAATTATAATGTTCGGGAATAATTTTGAATTTTTAAAAAAGTAGTTGATATTGATAAAAATGCCTTTTGATGAATATGGATATATCCGGGATATGAATGGAAGTATTGGAAGGAATTATACTCGAGATATTTATTAATGGATTTATAATGAATATTAGGGAAAATAGGGATACGAGCTGGTTGAGAATAGTACATGTCCAGAAATGAAAATTTAAGAATCAATTAACTAAACAATTGGATGTTTAAATAATTGGGAATAAAAATGATATTTGGAAATTATAGGCTAGTGAAACGAGTGAGAGGCACGATTAGTCGGATTAATTGGGATATGTATACGGGTATAGATGCAGTATATATGTATTATTTTATCTGCGTGTATGATATAATTTTGTGAACATACCACTACATCGCTATTAGGGAGGTTGCACACCGTGGGTGATCTCTCCTGGCAAATCTCAACAGGTGTAGTATCGGCCCCAGGGTCATAGGGCTATTCATTCCCACCCTATGTGAGGTTGAGAAATAGTGAGATGATTTTTGGTATAGTCATGGCTCACTAGAGGTAGCCCAGGATGATGAGTGTATGCCCTGGAGCATGATAGCATTTTAGAGATCCTCATCCTTGGAACTATTACTCTGAGGGATGGCGACTTCTATGCGTACAACAAGTGATATATATATATATGTGTGTGTGTGTGTGTGTGTGTGCGCGCGCGCGTGCGCGCGCGCGCGCTCGCGCTTATTGTGATATGGTAAAATACATATATAATTATGTAGAAAAATATATACGGGCTGAAGACATTAAATGAGAATATTGATGTAATAACTAGTGAAAGTTATTGAAAATGAATTAATAGATTATGATTGAGAATTATAATTATTAAACAAATGTGGAAAATAAATTTTACAAATACGTGTGACACAGGGTAGTGTATTGGCCTATGGATATTGGAGACTAGTTAGGCGGGATCGCATAACTATGAGGTTAAAATTCATACGTTAGGTGCACATTATAGTTAAGGGGTGTGTATTATCTCATGTGAGTGAGATAACAATTTAAATATGGAAAAATATATTCATAATTATTATGCATTTTAATTACGTGCAAAAATATTTCAAAAGGTTTTGGGCTCTGACCCGTTCCAAAATTATTTACAAAACTTCTAGGTGTCCAGTCACAAGGATGCCAAACACGAGGATCTTTCAAGGTTATCGAAGTTGCGACAACTGTGAAGTGTTACAGGGATTTGATTTAGTCTTCTCTTATTTTTGAATATTCTAGACAATACTCTTCTCCTTACTATGCAGGCATGTTACCCATGACAGACTCGTTAGTCATTTTGGGTATTTCACTTTATTGGGATTATTGTATGGATTTTATACCAATGATTTATTTGGTTGATTTTCATGTATTAAATTGTAGTATTTAGATTTACTTAATGATTGTGGATTTCATTATGTATCTGAATGAATTATGATGAATGGTTATATTTATTAATAGATTTATGGCATTTTCAGAAAGATAAAAATTTACACTAGCTTAATTAATTGAAATTTCGATAGTGATGCTAAGAATGGGCCATATGAGATTCTCGTTTTATTTTAGTAAAGGGTTGGCCACCCGTTATTTTAATAAGTGGGGTGTCACAAACTAAAAAGCTTAAAACAAGCTCCAAATGTCCTAAAACTTGTCCCAATCCATAATCTAACGGGTTAAAATTCCACTATAATATGCTCAAACTGGACTTTATAAACCTATCGTGAACCCACTCGAAGGTTAACATCTTTTATATGTCAATCATCTGATTAAGTTTTTAATAGATTAAATTAATTAATTACCTAATGCATGTAGCTTAAGTCTAAATCTTGATTATCAATAAATTAGATTCTGAATCGTTGTTCCAATGACCTACTTCACGATCAATGGGATCCTATAAAGAGGAAATAATCCAAATAAGGAAACCCCCGACACCTAGCCCCTAATAATTCCATAGACGCCCATAATACTAAGTAACTTAATTGTTTATCTTAATGAATTATAATGAGTTCTCTAACATCTATAGCAATAACAGTCTAATCAACACATAATACATGATAAGTCACATCTCAATTCATTAAATAGTTTATCGAAAGTCCAAGATCTCAAATCACAGAATGACATATCACACGTAGAAAGAAAATATCAAATAATCAATATCCAATAATCTATCTAACAATTAATTAAATACTATAAAAATGCGGGGTATTACAATATATACATCATGCATAATTTCTTTTAAACTTATTGTAATGCTAAATAGTAGTTATTATCAATTATTTTAGTACAATTTCCTTCTCACGTTAACGACTCCATTTAATTGTAGCCGTGTAATTCCCGAAAATAGCACTTAGATTATTTTAAACAACAAAGATAAACCTATCAAACAATGAATCAATGCTATTAATTTTATATTATTATAGGTAAATAATTAAAAATACGGTATCCTAAAATATAAATCCATTGAATGAGTTCAACAATGTTTGATCCTAATTAGGATAAAGTAGGTGGATTGACACGAATACCAAAATAAATGTTGTTTTAAGCATAAAAAATATATTTTTCACTATAAATTAATGAATTAATCATCATTATAATTTATTCATTTCGAGTAAATTTTCATTATAGAGAATGATTTTTTTTATCAACCTTTAATATTAGGGTGGATGAATTGACAAATCCTTTTTCTAGAGAATAATATTTATTTTTAATTATTAAGTGTAAACTACTCATGTAACAAAATTTAGAGGTTTATAAACTTACATATTTCTTATCAACTCTCTTTCTTCTAAGGATGGATGAACTTACAAATCATATTGATGGATCCAAGATCATCCATAAATAATTTCTATGTAAACATTACACATATAGTAAATACAAAAAATATATAAACTTTAATTATATTAAAACGAATAATAAATATTTATTGCGTTCAATGAAAAATGAAACGGTCATTTTTAAAGCTTTATATTGAATAAGTATCTTGTTTGATAGTACGTTTCAAAAATCTCAATTTTATAACAATCAAATTAGTTTAGAATAATTTATATCTTTGGAAGTTTGAAAGGAGAAAATTAACCATCACTTTAAATCTAGGTAAACTATAGCAATATGAGTGTGTTAGTAAGAAGAAAGTTCATAAAATAAAAAAATAAGACTTATTTAATGGAAGAAAAAAAGGGTTTTAGGGTCTATATAATCATTTACACTTGAAATATAGTACATTAAATGTCATATAAATAAAAAATTACAAATTGAGATTCATTATATTCCTCTGGTATAGAATTTATAATAAGAGATTGTGATATATCATACTCCACTAGTTCTAATTTAATAACATGTAGATCTATTTTTTGGAGTGTGCTTAAATATTTGTGTGCGTATTTTTATCAAAATCATGCTTAAAGTTGTAATATGATGTCTTTGTGCACATCTATGTGCACGAGCTCACATAGAATTTTTTAGCATGTTTGACATAGCTTTTCAGCTCAAATATTTTATTTAGCATGTGTCTTGTTTTTTGTTAAATGTTTGAAACCTAAATCATTTCAAATAAAAGAATTTTGCATGATAACAACACAATTGATATATCATCATACTTCACTATCTTCTCTTTAATGTACTTGAGACCAAAAGAACACTGAATACATGATGAGATACAGCATAAGGATCATATCATCCATGCAATAAAGATCTAAAGGTCACAGGAGTTTTAAAAGAATATTTAAGTCATATTCATACAAGTCACCAAATAATAAAACTCATCTCATCTCAAGACATGCATGTTTAAGCAATCCAACACCATAATAAACGATCATACACAAAGTAAAGAAAAAGTTGTGAAAATCAATAACAAGCAATATTTCTAATCTATTTAAGAACAAGTAAATAATTCCATGATCCAAAAAATAAGTCAATCAAGCAACATGTAACAACCCATATTTTTAAAGAATTAAAAATAAAATTAATTGAGTTAAAATTAAAATTATACGTGTGACGTAATTTAATACAAATAAAATATGATGGGTTGATTAATTTATTAATCGAAGAGAAATTATTAATGGTTACTAAATAAAATTACTAAGTGAATAGTAATTATAAAATTGATGTCACAACGAATGATAGTGACATGAAAGTATGATATCTCAACTGAATGTCGTGAGCGGACTAAATAAGGTAGAGATAGAAAATAAATTAAGAGTAACTCAGATGATGATTTTAAGATTACAATTGAATCCAAAAGGGTCGAAACAGTCAAAATAGTATACTTGGGTGTGTAGTTTGGGTCTCAAGACAATTTTAGACATAATTAACAACTCGAGAGGGCATTTTAGTCATTTTATAACTTAGGGTTAAGGGAATTTCAGGATTTTGAGTATTATATATAGTTATGGTGATGTGAATCTAGGGAAAACAGTGTAGAAAACAAGTGGAGGCTAGAAGAGAGGAGAGGAAGAATTTTCTTGGAGCTCAAGCAAGGGTTTTGGAGAATTTAAGCTCAATTTAGCATCACAACCACTCTTGAAGAAAGGATTTGAAGAGAAGCTTCATAAAAGAGGATCAAAATCAAACCACTCCAATATAAGGCAAGTATTTATCTTTCAAAATTTTATGAGTTATAATACCCATGTAGAGTAGGGTCGGCCTTTGAATTTAGTAAAATTGATAATATTTTGTGATTTGATGAATATACCTCATAATTGAGAATAAGATTGCATGTAGAATGAATCCACTGGTATAAACAAAACAAAATTAGAAGTTATGAAATTTAGATCCCGAGACCATCCATCTAGATACAAATGCAATAACATCATTCTAAGGATTGAATTGTAGAACAACTTCTTAAATTTGAGAAGTATTTGGAATTGGGTAAATTAGGAATCATTTAAAACTTAAACCGTCATCTTAAAAAATGTTTTGCACGGTTTTGGTTTCGAAACTGGCTATTCCGTACGCCATGTCTCTTATAAAATCTTCCTTTCTGCATTTTGTTCACTGTTACGTTTGCTCCAAAAATGGCTCCGAAATGCCTCAAAACTGCATTTTAAAAATTTGGGCAGATTTGTGGGGAAAATTTAAAGAAATGTTATTTTTGGTTTGTAGTTTCATTAGAGGTTGTCTCGATTGATTGATTGTGAGTGTTGTTCTATAATTGGATGATGAACTACGAGGTTATTTTAAAAGGGTTTAAACCTCAAGAAGGTGTAAATTATTCGAACGAGATTGGTGTGTCGTTTGAATGACCCTAGGTTATAGGTATTAGAGACAGATCTTTTCGTTACGAACGTGTGGCCGACAATTCATATTTTAAACTAGTGATATTATGTACGGGGTAAATAGGACCCTTAGACTAGTGAGAGATAATCAAAATTATGTGAAATGGAAGTTTAATTGAAAATTATGGTATGTTGAATATACGAGTGAAATATATACTACGTACGAGTTGATGAAATTAGGTTGTGTGTATACTTACTGGATAGTATATAAATAGGTTGTGTGAATACCTATAGATATGATTTGATTATGTGTGTGAACATACCTATGCTGCCTTCTATCAGGAGGTTTACGCACAGAGAGCGATCCCACCTTGACGATTCCAGTGAGGTCTAGATTAGTGCCCTGGAGCATGAAACTTGGGGCAATCCACTATGTATCATGTATTAGTAGGATTGACAAGTCATTTGGGTATGTTAGGTATGTTCGTATCCCAAAGGCTTAGAACCATTTTTGCCTCCATTATGATGTTGATTTATTTTGATTTAGAGGAAACATTCCGAACCTATAGTCCTTTATTGAGTACGAGAGGTACATGAACATGATAGCAAAGTATGCCACCATTATGAGGGACCATTCCGGGGATGCTATATGTGTGTATCTATTGTATGTGTGATGCATATATATACTCGCGTAATATACCTACTTATGTGAAATAGTAAAATTAATATATAATGAATATCTACAATGGAAATTAAATGGTGAAATTTAAATAAGTGGATCAATAATAAAATGAGAATAAATAATTATTATTGAAACCGTAGTATCGTATAGTATGGGGATATACATGTGAATTAAACTTATCAAGAGTAGCTAGATACCTTAGCTAGTTTGGCAAGGGATACTAGTTAGGCAGAATACATAAGGCGTGCACATTAGTTGAGAGATGAGAATCTAAAGTGAGTGTACGTGAATAATACATGTATTATAAATAACTGATTTAAATACTTGCTAAATATTTTCAAAATGTTTTACTTGGGCTCTGACCCATGTCAAATATTTTCAAAACATTTTAGGTGTCCCGTAACAGGGACACCCAACTTAGAGTTCCTATCCAATGACACGTAGCTATAGCAGTATGGAGGCTTGTAAGATATTTTCTTATACACTTCAGCTCGTTCTTTCTAAATAGAAGATTTCATTATCAGTTCATCTGGGCGTGTTGCCTTTAGACTATTTATTTATTTCAGTTATGCATCAGACTGTATTCAGATATTATTTACTTATTTTAGATCGTGGTTGGATTATTTTACTTAGAGAACTAATGGTTTATTCAGTCTCCTTTATTTAATTATTGATATATGTCATGGGATTGTTCAGATTAGATTCATGTATGATTGGAATAATTCATTTAAATTATTATTCCATGTGTTAATAATAAAAGAAAAGATTGGCACCAACTTAATTTGACATAAGTGATTAATAAATAACAGGTTTTTTATAGTAATGCTAAGAATGAAACCATTAATGATTCCGGTTTCATTTAATAATGGATTGATCACCCAGGATTAGAATAGTCAGGGTGTCACATATGGTATCAGAGCATCAGGTTGTAGTGTTCATAGGATCAATACGTCGCACTATGATTTCAGCGTAGCGTTCTTTGACTTAGAGCCTTATTATTAGAACTGTTGTATTCATAATCACGTATTTGAGATTACATTTTTCTGCAGTTATATTTGTATTGATAGTGAACTCATACAATTCGATCTATTCTCTTATGTCACTTAGGAAGAAATGATAAGTTGGGATCACCGAAAGAGGTGATGTTGGAAAGGATCAACGAGTACCTCTAGTACCTAAAGGTGTGGTAACCATCACAGAGGTGACTAATATTGTAGCATAAGAAGTTACTGTCGTATTATTACACTATTGAGAGCATAGTGTCTAGCTAATAAGAACCAAAAAATCAAGGGAATCTAGTCAGTCAAGCAAGTTAGGAAGAAACAGTAACAATGTAACACCGAAGCAACAGCGATAGGATACTCAAGGCCGTCAGGACCAAGAGAATAATAGAGATGGCCGGCAGAGTCAAAGCCACCAAGGCGAACACGGCCAAGATCAGAGAGATTTTAAATGGAGATGTTTTACATGTGTAAAGGGTGGCCACAAGCGCCAACTTTATCCAAAGGAGCTAAGGAGAAGCCTCAATCGGACCAATAGGGTCAAGAGAAGGAAAATTTTACTGGTTAGTGTTATATTTGTGGGGAGGCGAGTCACCTAAAGAAAGATTGTCCACAACTGGGCCAATAGCAAAGTGAGTACCATCAAGGTAATTGGGGCCAGCATAAGAGAGAGTTTATAGCTGAGTGTTTTATTTGTGGACAGACGGGCAATAGGGGTTGCCCATAGCAAGGAAGAGAGCCGTAGAAGTAAGGTGCCCCAAAAGAGCAGTAAGCACAAAATCCACCTGCGGCACTAGTCCCACCTTCTCTTCCATAGTAGGGATAACTTTAGTAGGGGCGTGTTTATAACATCCGAGATGCCACCATTCAAGAGGCCCTATAGGAACCACCAGCAGTAGCGGGTACATTTACTATACATGGGCTTACGAGTAGTGGTTTATTTGATACTGGGGCATCACCCTCTTTTATAGCGACTAGATTTGCACGAGCAGTCGACCTATTAGAGATAGTTGGTAGTCTCCTTATGTGTGTGGAGTCACTAATGGGTAGTGGGTCGCTTATACATTCGATTTGTAGAGGTGTAGATATCGAGGTGGGTAGATTGTGTTTAGCTGTCGATCTTCTTGTATTGGATATGGAAGGATATGATGTTATCTTGGGGATGGATTGGTTAGCGGGTTATCGGGCAATGGTATTTTATTACGGGAGACTATTGTATTTGCGATACCAGGACATGAGATGTTCTTAGTGGCGATGCCTTTTCTTGAAGGAGGGTCGAGCACTCATCTATATTACATTAAGGAGGAGACATCACAGGAGGCGGTGGCTTCATTAGACTCGATTCCAACCATGAGGAAATTCGAGGATGTCTTCCAGGGTATACCCGAATTGCCACCTAGCAGGGAAATTGATTTTATTATTGATCTAGAACTAGGTACGAGACCTATAGCTCGATCACCCTATCGCATGGCCCCATCTGAGATGAGGGAGTTAAGAGAGAAAATTCAATAACTCTTGGGGCAGGGTTTTATTTGATGGATTACTTCACCATGGGGTGCACCGATGTTATTTGTCAAAAATAAGGATGGGTCACTTCGGTTGTTTATTGACTACAGAGAGTTGAATAAGGTCACGATTCAAAATAAATATCCACTACCTAATATTGATGATCTATTCGACCAATTAAGGAGAGCAACTTACTTCTTCAAGATTGATTTACAATCCAGATATCATCAGTTATGTATCAGAGAGGAGGACGTTCCTAAGATTTCTTTTCTGATATGACATGTGTCCTATGAGTTTAGAGTGACACCATTCAGACTCAATAATGCGCCAGGAGTGTTTACGAACCTGATGAATCGAGTTTTTTTAGAGTTCCTTAACCAGTTTGTGATTGTGTTTATCGAAGATATTTTGGTTTACTCTCATTTTGAGGATGAGCATGCCGAGCATTTATGAAAGTTTTTATAGACACTCAAAGAACACCAATTGTATGAAAATTTTAGTAAATGTGGGTTATGGCTTTGGGAGTTATAGTTTATGGGCCACATAGTGGCTGAGAAAGGAATAGCAGTTGATCCGAGTAACGTATTGGTGGTTAGGGAGTGGGGACAACCCACGACATTGATTGAAGTTCGCAGCTTTTTAGGACTGACAGGATATTACCGGAGGTTTGTTAAGGGTTTTTTGAAGATTGCGGGTCTATTGACAAACTTGACTCGTAAAGGGGTGTCGTTTATTTGGGACGACCATTGTCAATTAGCTTTCAATGAGCTAAAGGATAAATTAACTCAGCACTCGTACGTGCACTGCCTAAGGGGGGAGTAGCATATTGTGTCTACACTGATGCATCCTTCCAAGGACTTAGGGGTGTATTGCAGCAGTATGAGAGCATTATATCGTATGCATCACGCAAACTTATGCCCCATGAGAAGAATTACCCCACGCATGATTCGGAGTTAGCCGCTGTATTGTTTTCCTTGAGGATCTGGAGGCATTATTTGTTGGGCGAGCAGTTTACTTTATTCACGGACCATAAGTCGCTTCAGTATCTATTCACACTGAAGGATTTGAACATGATGAAGAGGAGGTGGTTGGATTTCATAAAGGATTACCAGTTTAATATTCCATATCATTCTGGGAAGGCTAACGTTATGACCGTTAAGCCGTAGACTAGCAGGTAAGGTAGCAGCGATTTGAAAAGCAAATTGGAGAGAGCTTCGACACGATAATGAGATTGATATGGCTTGTATGTTCATATTAGATATCACACCTGAGAATGTGATTAGGGTAATGAAAGCACAGGTAGAGGATCATTTTTCCTAGGATAGATAGAGTTCGCCAGTTACTAGCTAATGGTATAGAGGGATACTCGATCAGTTCAGAGGGTGGCTTACATTTAAATAGGAGACTAGTGGTTCCAGAGGGTGATGATATGTGACATGCAATGATGTCAGAGGCTCATGGATCCCGATTTGTAGTGCATCTTGGTGGGGATAAGATGTACCAAGATGGGCACAGACAGTATTTATGGTTAGGGATGAAACCGAACATAGCAGAATTTGTCTTGACATGCAATGATGTCAGAGGCTCATGGATCCCGATTTGTAGTACATCTTGGTGGGGATAAGATGTACCAAGATGGGCACAGACAGTATTTATGGTTAGGGATGAAACCGAACATAGCAGAATTTGTCTTGAAGTGTGCTACCTTCCAGCTAGTGAAAGTAGACCACCAGAGACCGATAGGGATGTTGCAGCCATTAGACATTCCCATATGGAAATGGGAGAGTATATCCATGGACTTTATCATTGGGTTACCGTTATCCCAACGAGGTCACAATTCTATATGGATGATAGTGGATCGGTTGACAATGGGGCTCATTTTCTCCCAGTTCGTATTGATTTTTAGGCAAATCAGTACGCAGAGCTATTTATCGCTGAGATAGTATGGTTACATGGGGTCCCACTTAATATTGTGTCTAATCGAGATAATATATTTTTATATCATTTTTGGCAGAGTATCCAGGAGTCGATGGGGACAGGTTTACGATTAAGTACAGCATATCATCCACAGACAGATGGGCAGACTGCGAGGGTTAATCAGATGCTTGAGGATATGACGCGAATGTGTATACTCAACTTCGGAGGCGAATGGGAACAATATCTTATTTTTATGGAGTTTTCCTATAATAACTTTCACCAATTTACTATTGGCATGACACCATTCGAGGTACTTTACGATCGGCCTTGTCGTTCACCTACTTATTAGTTAAATATAGGGGACAATAAATTATTGGGCCCATAGATGATTCAAGACACCAATGTCAAGATTGAGTTAATTCCAGGGCGCATCTGGATAGCTCAAGATTGGCAGAAGAGTTACGCAGATGCAAACAGGAGATATATTAAGCTTGACGTTGGCGACCAGGTATTGGTACGAGCGTCTCCTATGAAAGGAGTGATGAGATTTGGCAATAAAGGGTAATTGACACCGATATATATAGGACCATTTTTTATTATTGATAGGGTGGGACTAGTGGCTTATAAGTTGGCTTTACCAGAGCATATTCACTGGATTCATGACATGTTTGATGTGTCATCGCTGAAGAGATATCGGTAGAGTGAGAGCACTTTTTGGCATGCTCCACAAGAGGATATTGACTTGTAGTCGACATCTCATATGAGGAGATACCAGTAGTGATACTTAATCGTAGTGAGCGTAAACTGCGGTCAAAGGTGGTACCCTCGGTTGGAGTTTAGTGGGGGCACCATAATGTAGACGAGTCAACTTAGGAGCGGGAGGATGACATGCGTAAGCAGTAGTGATAGTTATTTATGGCAGGTATGTCCGAATTTCGAGGACGAAATTCCCTTGTAAGGAGGAAAGTATGTAACAACCCGTATTTTTAAAGAATTAAAAATTATTTAATCCGATTAAAATTAAAATTACACGTGGGATGTAATTTAATAGAAATGAAATATGATGGGTTGATTAATTTATTGATCGAAGATAAATGATTGAGGATTATTGAATAAAATTATTGAGTGAATAGTAATTATAAAATTGATATCACAACGAATGACAATGATGTGACAGTATGATATCTCATCTGAATGTCATGAGCGGACTAAATAAGGTAAAGATATAAAATAAATTATGATTAATTCAAATGATGATTTTGAGGTTATGGTTGAGTTCAAAAGGTTCGAAACAATCAAAATAGTATACTCGAGTGTGTATTTTTGATCCCGAGACGGTTTTAGACATAACTGACAATCCGAGAGGGCATTTTAGTCATTTTATAACTTAGAGTTAAGGGAATTTCAGAATTTTGAGTATTATATATAGTTGTGGTGATATGAGTCTAGGGAAAAGAGATTAGAAAATAAGTGGAGGCAAGTAGAGAGAAGAGGAAGAGTTTTTTTGGAGCTCAAGCAAGAGTTTTGGAGAATTCAAGCTCAATTTAGCATCACAACCACTCTTGGAGAAAGGATTTGAAGAGAAGCTTCATTAAAGAGGATCAAAATCAGACCACTCCAATATAAGGAAAGTATCTATCTTGCATATTATTATGAGTTATAATACTAATGTAGAGTAGGGCCTTTGAATTTAGTAAAATTGATGATATTTTGTGATTTGATGAATATACCTCATAATTGGGAATAAGATTGCATGTAGAATGAATCCACTTGTATAAACAAAACGATATCAGAAGTTATCAGATTTAGATCATGAGACCCTCCTTCTAGATACAAATGCAATAACATCATTTTAGGGATTGAATTGTAGAACAACTTTTTTTATTTGAGAAGTCTATGAAATTGGGTAAATTATGAATCATTTAAAACTTAAACCGTTATCTTTAAAAAAAATCGCGGTTTTAGTTCTGAAAATGGCTATTTTGTCCTCGTTGCCTAGTAGAAAATCATGTTTTCTGCATTTTGTTCACTGATACGTTTTCTCAAAAAAGGGCTCCGAAATGCCGCAAAACTGCATTTAAAAATTTGGGCAGATTCGTGGAGAAAATTTTAAGATATGTTATTTTTCGTTTATAGTTCCATTGGAGGTTGTCTCGATTGAATGATTGTAATTGTTGTTCTATACTTGGGTGATGAACTACGAGGTTATTTTAAAAGGTTTTGAACCTTAAGAAGGTGTAAATTGTTCGAACGAGAGTGGTGTGTCGTTTGAACGACCTTAGATTTTAAGTATTAGAGATAGATCTTTTCATTACGAATGTGTGGCCATCAGTTCATATTTTAAGCTTGTGATATTAAGTACGGGATAAATAGGACCCTTAAAGTATTGAGAGATAATCAAAATTATGTGAAATTGAAGTTTAATTTAAAATTATGATACGTTGAATAAATGAGTGAAATATATACTATGTACGAGTTGATGAAATTAGGTTGTGTGTATACCTACTGAATAATATATAAATAGGTTGTGTGAATACCTATAGATATGATTTGATTATGTGTGTGAACATACCTACGTTGTCTACTATCAAGAGTATTACGAGCAAAGGGCGATCCCACCTTGACAATTCGCGTGAGGCCTGGATTAGTGCCCCAAAGCATGGAACTTGGGGCTGAAACGACCTAACGGTCACTAGAAAGGACCAAAGGGCACTCGCTAATGCATATTAGGTTATTTAAAAACTCTTTTAAACTCTTTGATAAAATCTATAAATTAAAAAAATACTCACGCACACTAGTAAGCAAAAGGTGGTGATGCTAGATATAAAAATAATTCCCTTTAAGAATAAGATGAGGAAAAGTAGAAGGTGGAACAATATTTGTTCTCGAGGAATCCACCATGGTCGTAAACCCCGTGTCCCTAGTACCAGGACAACTCACACACCCAAGTCCACTATTACCAATTACAAGTTACAGATTACAGTCCTCCCAGTCCATAATGAATTAAACTAAGCAAATACACACACGTACAATCAGCCTAGTCTAAAATAACCCAACTTGACTGAAAATCAGTCAACCTAATAATACCCAGGTAATGGTGACTATCACTCGCTCACTACACACGCAGCACTAATACCAATATTTAGATAAAGAATTCAACAATCCAGTGTAAATGAAATAGTTAGGCCAATACAAAACCAGTACACCCAGGCACAAACTAAACAACCCCACAATACTGAATCTAACCAAACAACCCAAGTAGTGAAAGCGTGAGACACACACACAACTACACACTCAAACCCGAGATCCCGTGTATATGTGCAAAACAAATTTAATAATAAAGTTTGTTTTGATCAAAATAACAAAATAATCTTGTTTAGAAAAAGAGACTAAACACAAATCTGGTTAAGTCTATTTTAATTAACAAGAAAAATTACCAATTAGTGACTAAGTGAAAGGTAAGACAATATTGAATTAATCGATACTAAAAAGAATGGTTAAATATTAAGTCACAAGACACAAGCAAGATCTTCCTTAATATTTAATGTTCAAGTAAAGATTAATCTTAAAAACAATTTAGTCGGCGCAAATGACCACAAATAAAATAGAAAATAAAATTCCAACAATTGTGTCGCGCAACTAAACAATAAAGATTAACTTAACACCAAATAGAATATGAATCAATTTAAAGAGGTGTTATGTTAAAATATTAAGTCCAAGTAAAATGAGCAAAAGATAAATATGTGTAGCACTTGGCTCATACAAATTAGGACTTAATTAAAGTTACCACAAGAAAGATACTAATAAATTAGTTAAAGTCCAAATTGCAAAAATGTGTAACACAAAAAAATAATCATAAAGATTTAAATTCCAAATTTTAGTTCAAACCAATACTATAACTAGGTTCGGATCAAAAACTCATATACACACAAACACCACCTAAGTATAAAAGAATACAACAAAAAGTATTCAACTTAGGCAATAAAAAGTATACGATTCAATTGATTCAATCCAAGTCAAAATTGAGTACGAGATAAAGAGTGTAGCACTCGACTCAATAAAATAGGATGCGTTCTCTAAAATAAAATTTAAATAAATGAAAATGTGATTTAAAGTCCACACGCTAATTGCACCCAACTAAAATAAAGTGAACATATATAATAGTTCAACTTAGAGGGTATAACAATTTAGAGTCAAAAATCAGATTATCTTTATCGCCAAATAAATTAAATTATATTTTAATAAATAAATAAAATGTGTGGCACAAAAATAAGTCTAAATAAACAAGTGCACACACGCACTAAAATGGGTGTAAACAAAATCACAACAACAACCCAAACAGGACATAAAAGACCAAAAGGTCCAAAAAGAATTACCACCCAAACAAATCAGATTTTAATTCCAATTTAAATTAAATCAAATTTAAAATAAAGTAAAATTATTTTGATTAAAAAAAATGTTTTACAAAAAAAATGTGTGTGACAAAAACAACGTCTAGATTAATATAGCAGGTGTGCACACACACAGTTGGGTGTAAATAGAATCACAACAACAAAACACCCAAACCAAACTAAGATCTAAACAGGGTCCAAAAGAAAATACCTCAACACAAGTAGTATATGAAATGGTACCCAATATTTGGAACTAGAAGACAACACTTAGAAGTGTCAAAATCAACAGATTGATATTTTTCAAAAAAAATATTGTTCTACCAAAAAAAAATTCCAAACAAACAGTAAGTATATATATATATATATATATATATATATATATATATATATATATATACACACGAGCATGTATATAGCAGGATATGTAAATTTATATATACTATTTATATATAGGGGCATTTACGTTTAGATCCTATTAGACGTTCTTATAGACATTCTAGTCCCATCATGTTTTTCTCTTACATATAAGTCCTATTCCTAATTTTTTGGAACTTTTTTTCCAATTTTACCCTTTTAAAACCAACAATCTGTAACTTCCTTGAGGAAGTTACATAAGTGGTTGAATTTTTTTTTTAATCTTCAAATGATCATAACTTTTGATTCACAAATCCGTTTTTCACAAAATTACTATTTTTGAAATCTGTTCGACGAGATCTATCAAACAAGATTCATGAAGGCTATAAAATTCCAAAGAAAAAAATTTACACAAACCCTTTTTTTTTCAAAATTACCTTATATTTGAAAGTTCGCGCTAGCGGTATCCAATCCTTACCACCATTATTAGAGCTTCAACGACCTTCGTCAGAGCTCTGATTTGGGGTGGGTAAGGGTGGCATGTGGTGCCGCTGGCGCGGACCTTTAAAAATAAGAGACTATTAAATAAATGGGCTTTGGATCCACCGAAGTATCATGGGGGCAGCTGGCGCGGACCTTTGAAAATAAGATTGGATAAATGGGATCGGGATCATCTGGAGCGCCAATTTGGGGTGAATAGGGGTGTCACGAAACTTTAAAAATAGGAGCATATATATATATATATACATATATATATATATATATATATATATATATATATATATATATACATATATAGTTTGTAAAAACGTCATAGATATTAAACTTTATTGTATATACCAGAAAATGAAATAGTTTTATATTTCTGACATTTTCACAAACAATAACATTTACTGTGATAATATATTTATGAAATAGTTTTATATATATAACATTTTCACAAACAGTAACATTTACTGAGTTAATATTACACAATATATATATAACATTTTCACAAAAACAGTAACATGTACTGAGTTTATATATATATATATATATATATATATATATATACACACGGTATATCCAAACCTCTTTTTTTTTAATTACCATATTTTTAAAGGTTTACGCTAGCGACATTCAATCCCCACCACTACCCACCCCAATTGTCGACGCTTCAACGACTTTCATCAGCGCTATGATTTAGGTGGGTAGTAGTGGCATAGGATGCCGCTGGCGCGGACCTCTGAAATTAAAAGAATATTAGATAAATGGAGTTTGGATCCACTGGCGCTCCGAGTAGGGGTGACAGTGGGTTAGGTTTATATCTATAACATTTTTACAAACGTTAACATTTACTGTGTTATAACACAGTGTATATATATATATATATATATATATATATATATATATACGACGAATCCAAACCTCTTTTTTCTGATATTGCCTTATTTTTAACGACCCGCGCTAGCGGTATCTAATCCTGACCACCACCAACCCCAATTGTTGGAGCTCGAACAACCTTCATCAGAATTCTGATTTGGGGTGACATAGAGTGCCGCTGGCGCGGACCTTAGAAAATAAGGGAATATTGGATAAATGGAGTTTGAATACACCGGCACTCCAGTTTGAGGTGGGTAGGGGTAGCATTGGATTATGTTTATATCTGTAATATTTTCACAAATAATAAATGTTACTGTTTGTGAAAATTTTACATCGGCATCCCATACCACCTCAAATCAGAGCTCTGATGAAAGTTGTTGGAGGTCCGATAAAGGGGGTGGGGATTGGATGCCGCTGGCGCGGACCGTTAAAAATAAGATAATATCTGAAAAAAGAGGTTTGGATCCACCATATATATATATATATATATATATATATATATATACTGTGTTATATTGTGATATATATATATATATATATATATATATATATATATATATATATATATATATATATATATATATATATATTGTGATATATATCACAATATATATATATCATAATATATATCACAGTATATATATATATATATATATAACACAGTTATATATATATATATAATAACACAGTATATATATATATATACTGTGTTATATATATATATGCAAAAAACTGGACCTAATTCCATTTTTATGATCACAGATAAATAGATAAAAGCAATCCAATCAAGCACATGAGAGACAAAGATTTTTAAAGTGGTTCGGCTATAAGGAAAAGCCTACGTCCACTGTTATTTTATTCCCAGGGGTTTACAATAGCACAATGTGGTGTAGAGAGAGAAAAAGGTATGGATCTTGTGTATGGTGTCTCTCGGTTCTTGGATCTCTCTGGTTCTTTTTGGTTCTTTCCCTTTTGGCTAAGGGAATACATGTATTTATAGTGATGGGAGATAAAGAGATTCATTGTATGTAGACATTTATACATTATGTCTACATTCAACGAATCTAATTGCTTGGTATGCTATGTGTTGTCATCTACAATATAAATGTACATTAATGATCATTAAATACGTAGTTATCCTTTGATATTCCTGGTTGGTATGCCGACCAACACTCTTCGGGTGCCAACTAATACTCCTCGGGTGCCGACCAACTCTCCTCGGGTGCCGACTAACATTCCTCGGGTGCCGACCAACTCTCCTCTGGTGTTGAATATTGCCACGTAGGATGACACCTGTCCTTTTCTGATTGGTCCTCGTAGATGGAGAATTTTTGCGTTAACATATATATATATATATAACACAGTATATATAACACAGTATATATATATATATATATATATTGTGTTATAACACAGTAAATGTTAACGTTTGTAAAAATGTTATAGATATAAACCTAACCCACTGTCACCCCTACTCGGACCGCCAGTGGATCCAAACTCCATTTATCTAATATTCTTTTAATTTTAGAGGTCCGCGCCAGCGGCACCCTATGCCACTACTACCCACCTAAATCATAGCTCTGATGAAAGTCGTTGAAGCTTCGACAATTGGGGTGGGTAGTGGTGGGGATTGAATGTCGCTAGCGTAAACCTTTAAAAATATGGTAATTAAAAAAAAAAGAGGTTTGGATCTACCGTGTATATATATATATATATATATTAACTCAGTAAATGTTACTATTTGTGAAAATGTTATATATATATTGTGTAATAATAACTCAGTAAATGTTACTGTTTGTGAAAATGTTATATATATAAAACTATTTCATAAATATATTATCACAGTAAATGTTGTTGTTTGTGAAAATATCACAAATATAAAACTATTTTATTTTCTGGTGTATACAATAAAGTTTAATATCTATGACATTTTTACAAACTATATATATATATATATATATATATATATATATATATATATATATATATCCAATATGCTCGTAATTTTTTAAGTTATGTGTCACCCCTATTCACCTCAAATTGGCGCTCCAGATGATCCCGATCCCATTGATCCAATCTTATTTTCAAAGGTCCGCGCCAGCGGCCCCCCATAATACTCCGGTGGATCCAAAACCCATTTATTCAAAAATTTCTTATTTTCAAAGGTCCGCGCCAGCGGCACTACATGACACCCTTACCCACCCCAAATCGGAGCTCTGGCGAAGGTCGTTGAAGCTCCAACAATGGTGGTAAGGATTGGATGCCGTTAGCGCGGACCTTTAAATATAAGGTATTTTTGAAAAAAGAGGGTTTGGATCCACCGGATGTGTATATATATATATATATATATATATATATATATATATATATATATATATATACTGTGTAGTATTACCACAGTAAATGTTACTGTCTGTTTGTGAAATGTCACATATATAAAACTATTTCATATTCTAGTGCATACAGTAAAGTTTACTGTTTGTGTAAATTTTTTTCTTTGAAATTTTATAGTCTTCATGGATCTTGTTTGATAGATCTCGTCGAGCAGATTTCAAAAATAGTAATTTTGCGAAAAAACGGATTTGTGAATCAAAAGTTATGATCATTTAAAGATTAAAAAAAAAAATCCAACCACTTATGTAACTTCCTTAAGGAAGTTACGGATGGTTGGTTTTAAAAGGGTAAAATTGTGAAAAAAATTCCTAAAAAGTTGGAATAGGACCTATGGGATTATGAAAAAGTCAATAGGACTTATAAGCTTGTTGACCTAATAAATAGAACCTAGATATAATTTGCTCTTATATATATTTATATATAAATAGTGGTAGATCTAAACACTATACACATAAATATTTATACAAGTATATATGTATATTATATATAACAGATTATATAAATATATATATATGTATGAATATATAAATAAATGTTACCTCAAATCGAATCACCACCGAAAAAGTAGATCGGAAAACCAACTCCGAACCAAGGAACCACACCGAGAGGAAAAATAGCCTCATCGGAAATCCGAACCACCGGAAACTTGGATCGTCAAAAAATTATTCTCCGAAAAAGAAATGATATCACCAGATAACAAGCAAACCAACAAAAGACCCCCACATCGGAATCTCCGATCGGAACTCGAAACCAAAAAAAAAACGAACTCAGATCCGTGACAAACATTAGAGACACGAACTCCAGAATCTCCAAAACGAAAAAAACCCCAACACATCAAATATAAATCTCCCAAACTAAACTCTCAAGCCTCAATGAAATGCTACTAAGAAATAAGAGAGATAGAGAAAGTGAACAAAAATGTTGGATTCCAAATGTTGGCAGTTAGTTCTTAGAGAGAGAAGGAGATAAACAAAAATGAAAAAGCCTTCTCTTCTAAAACCCACACACGAGAATAATAAGGGATAAACGAACCAGGGGAAAATCGATCAAACAAAGGGGACACACCAGTTAAAAAATTGTGCGCCTAGAGCCACGCGAGGCAAACCTCGAAAATGACAAAGTCTCGAAACCCTAAACCACATACCATATAGCTTAGCACGCAAGGAAACCCAACGACTCTAAAAAAGAAATGTTGCCATTAATTTTGGAATTAATGTTTAAATTAAACAATAGCAAATGTTTAATCTAATAACATTTCATCCAAAAAAAAACAGAATAAATAAATAAACATCATAAAAATAATTTTAAAAATCTGAAAATATACTAAAACTCACACAAAAAAAATCATATGTATAGTACACAAAAATTATTTTTATCAAAAATAAATTTATATAATAAATCAATTTAGAAAAAAATATGATTTAGGGTATAAAAAAATATTTTTTAATAAAAAACAAACAATGCAGGAGCATATAAATAAATAAGTTATTGTTTGTCTCACGATTGATCCAACACAAGATGAATGAATGCTTCTAGAGCAATCCAATATGTGTCATATATTAGTAGAATTGACTGGTCATTTGGATACGTTAGGTATGTGCATATCCCAAAGGCTTAGAACCATGTTCGCCTCCACTATGATGTTGATTTATTTTGGTTTCGAGGAAACATGTCGAACCAATAGTCCTTTTTCGAGTACGAGAGGTACATGGACTTGATATCAGAGTATGTCAACATCACGAGGAACCATTTCGGAGATACTCTATGTGTATATATATTGTATGTGTGATGAAAATATATACTAGTGTAATATAACTACTTATGTGAAACAGTAGAATTGATAGATAATGAGTATCTAAAAACGAAATTAAATGCTGAAATTTAAATAAGTGGATCAATAATGAAATGAGAATAAATAATTTATTATTGAAACCGTAGCATTGTATAGCATGGGGATATACATGAGAATTAGACTTATCGAAAGTAGTCATATACCTTAGCTAGTTGGGCAGGGGATACTAGTTAGGTAGAATACGTTAGGCGTGCACATTAGTTGAGAAGTGAGAATCTCAAATGAGTATACGTAAATAATACATGTGTAATAAATAACTTATTTAAATTATGATTTAAATACTTGCTTAATATTTTCAAAATGTTTTACTTAGGCTCTGACCCATATCAAAATATTTTTAAAGCATTTTAGGTGTCTAGCTACAGGGATGCCCAGCTTAGAAATCATATCCAGTGACACGTAGCTGCAGCAGTGTGGAGGCTTGCAGGATATTTTCTTAGACGCTTTAGCTCGTTTTTCTAGATATAAGATTTCATTATCAGTTGATCAGGGCGTGTTGCCTTCAGACTATTTATTTATTTTAGTTATGCATCAGACTGTATTCAGATATTATTTACTTATTTCAGATTATGGTTGGATTATTTTACTTAGAGAACCGATGGTTTATTCGGCCTCCTTTATTTAATTATTTATATCTGTCGTGGGATTGTTTAGATTAGATTCATGTATGATTGGTTTAATTCATTTAAATTATTGTTGCATGTGTTAATAATAATAAAAAAATGGTCACCAACTTAATTTGACATAAGTGATTAGTAAACAATAAGTTTTCCACAGTGATGTTAAGAATGAAACCATTAATGATTTCGATTTAATTTAATAATGGACTAATCACCCAGGATTAAAATAGGCGGAGTGTCATACAAAACATTGATCAAACTAACTCATGCTCAAGCATCACTTCAAGAAGAAAAACTCTAAGTCAAATGATCAAGATATTCAAGGAAATTTCTTCCGTAGAGTTCAGGAGAGATTAGAAATTAGTAAACAATCTCACAAAAGCAAGTGGAAACCTCAAACCAACCTCCCAAAACCTTCCTTAAACCCTGAGATAATTTTGAACCAAATTTCCCATCTTAGATTCGACTCCATGAGAGATGGAGTCGACTCTAGAGTCAACTACATAGCCATTTTTTTAGCCAAAAAGGACTGATTTTTCACTTGGGTCAAAAATCAAAAGAACAAGTTTTTAAAATGGTTGGCCTATACATAGACTCGAGTTCATACACTTAGAGTCGAATACAAGGGTATTTTGATCAAGGTATTCAACAAATCTATTTCAAACTTCAAATTCCAAATGTCCTTAAATTTATCAAACTACCCTCCAATGGCTAATTATTGAAAAGACTATAAAAAGACCCATTTGGATTCCATTACAAACACACAAGGTATTATAACATTATCCTAAGATTGAAATTTCCATTAATAAGCTTGTGTCTTTGATCTTTGTGTTTCCAAATAGAGAAACTAAGACTTATACCCATTTGGAAGTTTTAGACACAAAAACTCCATAAAAGCCAAAGCTTCAAGAAAACCCACTTGAGCAAGGTTCCAATCCAAATTCCCTTTCTAGCAAAGGTACCAATCCCCTACCCACTTATGCTAAAGATCCAAATCCCAACCCTTGAAAAATTTTACTTGTGATTATTTGATAGTGTAATTTCTAAAGAGAGAAAGTAAAAACCCGTTTCACTATTATTTATCATTAAAGCAAAGTTTTATTTTATACTTTTGTTACTAAACATTGTTGTCATTACAGTTGAACTTCATTGTATCTTCACATTTGACAGTGTCGTAGCTGCGGGGAATCAATGTGGGATTAGACCTTTGTCTCTTTCGTGTGTTCCTCTTGGACAAGGACGAGTTTAGCATCTGGTTGGTTGTAGTTTATAAGTTCAAACTCTCTCTTACTATGGTTATTAAATGTTTAGATTAATTACTCATTATTTGATTAATTACTTTATTATTAATTGAATCATCCCATTTCAATTAATCTTGTAGAACAAAAGTTTCAAAGTTTTAAATTGCCATTAATTTATAAATACCCAATCCTCCCTCTTGGGTATATTTCTAGACCACAAAATGAATGTTGGGGCATGCTCACAAACTAGATTTCCCCATGTGCACAACGATGAAGTTTTTCAAAATAATATTTAGATGTTTTGGCTTTAATTTTAAATCAAGAAGCTCATTTGATCAAAATCTCATAAGTTTATTTGATAGATTTTTCAGTTATTTTGAGAGCCTTTCTTCATCACTCTTACTTTGTGTGATTTTGAACTTGAATACTATCTAGATCAATGGATTATTCATGAATCATTGTGAGATTTTATCCATCCACTAACCTTCATCACTAAATCAATTTGAGTAAAGTGTTCTGAGTTTTGAAGTTAGATTTTCAAATATGGTTCAAAGTTTGAGGATCCTTTGAAGAGTTACTCAAACGAATGCATATGTATAGTTGAGAATGGACTACCACTCATTTTTGATGGAGTAATTATGATGGTATATATATGACTTCATATAATTATTTAATAATTCACTTTCATTAATTTAATTAAATCATAACTTTTTGACACCATAAATGTTATCTTTTTATCTATTAAGTATCTTCATTGCATCCACCCAATAATGGATGTTGACCATACGAAGATTGATGAATAGCCAGTAATTATGCATGAGCCTGACATGGTAGGGTGGTGATAGGGAGGGCAAGTCATGCACAACCTCAATATAACCCAAGATTTAGGTGGAGATGAGAACAATTGTAGAGGTATATGACAACTATGGGCAAGGATCCATCACCTCAATAGGGTTTAGGTGGTGCAACCACAAATTCCCATTGACTAGGGCGTGATCTTCTCTTTCGAGGGACGAATCCATGTATGGTTTGAAACCACATAATATCCATAAATATATTTATCAAGTCTAATATAGAAATTACTAGTGTAAAAAACATTTAATTACATTCTAAGCGTGAATGGGATAAATTAAAACTTCAATAATTGAGACAATGCTAAATAAAAAATGTTGAATAAATAAAACATCCTTGATATCATCCAAATATAATAGAATAAAACTCCACCACTAGAATAAATCTCCATATCTCAAGGTTCAACTCAGAATAAATGTATTTGGTACAAGTAATGACTCGGGAAACTGAAAAAATATAACTATTACCGGAATAATTGAAATGTAATTAAAACATAAAAAATGTAAAAGAGCTAATGATCCAAAAATACATCCTAAGAAAGATGAGAGCAAATGGAAATTTGTGTTGTAGAAGTGATTCAACTAATAGTTCAAGTCTGCGGTGACAACTAAGTCCTAAGACCTATAAAAACAATTCCACATAGGGGATTAAACCTAGAAATTATAAAATGCTTAAGAATATAACTACATTTTGGCCAAAACTAATATAATGTGTATTCCTCTAGTATTAAGTTAATTTTAAATAATTTAAGTTTTTCCATCTCAAACAACCTAAATAAACATGCAAATCTAATCCCAATCCCGAATAAGTCCCATTTGATATAATTCCATCTTATATTATGTATTATTTACTTTAGTATTTTAAATTCATCTTTAAAATTAAGTATTTCTTACTCTGCGATCATATCTTACATTAATGGTATTCATGTTTACTAAGAATTTTTTTCTTATTTTAACTATCCTGAGTTATCTTTCTAGTTAATGAAACTCTGGCGTATCAAACTTTAATATTCTTATGTCGTCATTTTAGATAAATATATCCCTTGTATATTTTATCTCAATAATCCTTAGTCATATCTCAAGAGTATACATTGCTAGTGTAATCATATATGGTATAATCATTACAAACTGCAATGAATACAAAAACCACACAATCTAAAAGATCCATGAGATTATCAGTTCATATCAAATCAGATGGTTATGCTCAAGCTCATAAGATAAAAGTGTTAATATCTACCATAATCCCTTTGGGGACCACTCATGGTGCTACTAGGTATAGATATTAGACGTCTCAATATTATAGCCTCAAAAAAGCAACAAGATGGGAAATCGCTACGCCAACACACCAAATATACAACCTCATCCCCAAGGCTATACGAAAGGATCTGATCCCATTGTCCACATTCGGCAGATAAGTACGTCAACACGTAGGATATGGGTAAATATAATCTATGTAAATCCCATCTAAATCACTGGGGTACCAAGCGTGTTTAACGTCATACATGCCCCATCAAATCCCCCTATAAGGTACCCACAAGCCCATGCACACCCATGGTATGATTTCACATAAGTCAAGCAAATCAGCACAAATCTTAATCAATTGGGCTAAACAAAGAGTTTCCCTTATAATAAGTTATGACGCACATTTGACTTTAATTGTTTATATAAATTAGATCGAACTTCTAAGGCTCCAAAGTGTAGATATCGTCCTGCACCTACCGTCGATGATAATCATTCTGAGTCAACAACTACCCTACTTGATGAGTTATAAATTCTTTCTTCTCTATCATAGGATCTATGAAATCGTTACACATAGAGTGGAATTATAATATATAACCCATATTGTAACATCCCAACCTAGATTTGTGTTATCAATTTGGACTAACCTGTAATAGTACCAAGTTTTGAGGGGATTTAAAACCTTTTTAAGGGTTTGAGAGTTGAACTTTGAACTCTTACCTAAAATATCATGTTTAAATAGAAATTTTTGACATCCATTTATAATTACGAAAAATGTGTCCACTTGCATGGTAATTATTTGTCCAAATAATTTATTTAGTAAAAAATTAAAGAGAGATAATTGAATAATAGAAAACTACTCATTTAAAACAATTATTACAACTCTATTGCATTGTTTCCAAATGTCCAATTAAAATAAGGTACAGCTTCTTATCAGATTTGGCGACCACGTTGTGGTATGGCACGATTGTCAAATCTTTTCTAGTTGTCGTCTCTCTTGTCCTTACCCTTATACTTATCCTAACTCGATGTATTTTTTTTTTTTTGGGGGGGGGGGGGGGTAGCAAAAATAGAGAAATGATCAAAAGCCTAGTTGGGAAATAATAATATAGTATACTACATATAAGGAAATAGATATACATATACCATGTATTTTAATTATAAATCATTTCATTTAATTCAATTTTTCAAATCCAATTTACGAAACAAGGTAATGTAGCACTTGACAATGTGCTATATACACACTTTATTTATTTTTTAATTGACTCCTACCTGAGTCCCATGATAAACCCCATTTCACTCTATTCTTTAACATTTGTCATTTATCTGTTAGATCAATACTTTTTCTTTAATCATTTATCCATAGGTCACTAATCCGTTTTATGTTTAAGATTTCTCACCACCTGTTATAAATTTTGTTGTCATTACTTTAATGGCTAGTTTTCTTGGGTCTAAGCTAAAATCGCACCCTAGGATTTCGGGCATTTCTTAAATTTTTCGGTTGCTCCAAGTATCTTTTTACAGTCTTTTGTATCTTCTTTTCATATTTTCACATCTTTTAACCCGATTGATAATGCCAAACTTTTCAAGGTATCAACCTACCTTAAATTTCCTTAGTTAAGTTTAAAAACCCTTTTTTTTATTAAGGTCCTTATATTTTCAACTCCTTTCATACCAAAATAAAGTTCCATTAAGAGTCCAAAGTTTTAAACTAATTTTACAATTATTTTCGAATATTAAAGTTATGTTCTTAATATTCAAGTTGTAAGGGTCACTTGAAACGTTCATATTTTTTTAGGGTTTATTACGGAAAAAAGAGTGTAACCATAATGATTGTTTTGTAAATTTTATATTTTTAGGGGTCAAAATATAATTTTACAACTTTAGGGTCTATTTTGTAAATAATAAACTTTTGGGTCTATTTTGCTATATTAAAAACTTATATGAAATAAACCAAGTTTGTAGCATTAAATTTACATTTTATATATTTTTCATGTATATTATTTGGTATTTTACCCAACTTAACCTACATGTTTAACATTTTAGAGTGTAAGAAACCTAATATGGAATGTATTCTGAAAATATTCTAACAATATTTTCTTTAAAAATGTGCATTTTTAACATTATGTATGTTGTCTAAAAATAATAAATGACATGCTTGACATGTTTTTCTCATATAAAATAACACTTTTAACATATTTTCTACACATACAATAACACTTTTAATATATTTTCTACGTATGAAATTACACTTTTAATATATTTTCTTCACATGAAATAACAATTTTAATATATTTTTTAGACATGAAATAACACTTTTAACAAATTTTCTACACGTGAAATGACACATTTAACATACTTTCTACACATGAAATAACAATATTTACTTAAATATATATATAGCATGTTGTGTAGGCACGCGCGCACACACACATACACGCACACACAAACACACACACGCACCCACACACACACACACACACACATATATATATATATATATATATATATATATATATATATAAAACAAGGTGGTATTTTTATTTCCGAAAATACTTTAATATAAATCTCTACCTCAAAGTATATAAATAACCCTTGAAATGGTGTAGAAAATAAAGATCCAAAGTCTATAAAAAATACTCCCGAAAAGCTTCATGAAAATGCTTCAAAATCAAAAATCATTCTAGAGTAATTTGGTTATATGGTCAAATGTAGATTTCGTAGATTAGGTCACACACAAGATGAATTCTATATAATCCAATTTTATCTTTACTAGTTAGGCGACACTAAACATGCAAAATATAGAATGTAAATCGATTCAAGCAAACCACATGACATGATAAGAGGAAAAAGCCCTTTCCAAAAAACCCATTTTTCAGCACTGTTATAACTAGGTATTATAGAATGACATAGACAGACTTACACATTTAGACTCCATTAAGTATTGCAGTTATGTCTCCCTTCCTTGTTATTGACAGAAAGTGGTGCACATCCAGCAACACTCCACAACAAGTTCCACTTGACTCAGTGTCCACCAATCAGCCTTGTGAAACACTTTTCATGTCTTCAGCAATGGAGAATCAACTTGGCATGGGATATAAACATGGTACGTGTTCTTCAAGGTTTGATAAAGTGATCACAAAAAAATTCAAGGGGTTTGGATTTGGAAAACTAAAGTGTTTTGGAGAGAGATTTTGAAATTGTATAAAAAAAACTAATTTACGCTAAAAGTTCCACAAAAAAATAATGAGTTCATAGAACAAAATTGCATATTTATGTAGAATACACATTATTCGAGGCAACAAAAATTTTAAGGGCTCCTTCGAACGAAATCAGGAGTTCATAGAACAAAACTGCATATCTCGTTTGACCCAAACTAAACATGTTCGAAGGAACAACTCTCAATTGAACCAACATCTAACGAGCTTCAAGAAATATTTTTTTCCACTAACAGAGAAACTTCCTTCAATGTTCGTTTGAATTTCATTTGAACGAACCACCAATCTCGTTCGAATTAAGATTTAAAGTCATTCGAATTAAGATTTAAAAAAAAAGTAAACATTTATTTTTAAAAATCTTTTAAAGAACCATTATATATTTTATGTTTTTAACCACTTTTAAAATACCCCTAAATAAAATGTTTACATAAAATCAACCTCATATACCTTCTTCGATAATTATAGTGATGATCTTAACTTTCCGATCTTCGATTGTCGCAATCAGTCACTAACTTGTCTTCACTTGAAGTCTTGAGAATGTACATAATGGAGAAGTGGGGTGTAATGAAAAATGTCAAACTAAAATATAATGAGCAATCAGGAAACTAGATATTAAAAATCTCGCCCTTTGGCTATTCCAGAACAAAACACATAATCGAAAAAATAATCTCTAAGACAAATTCAACTAATATTCCTCCCAAACCCAAAATAAAAAGACACATGCAACTTTGTCTCTACTGAAAGTCTTCATCATATAATCCATGATATCATCAATGCAAAAAAAAACCTACAAACATGAAGCAAGGAAATATTATGATGCATACAGTTTAAAGAAAACTCCCCCTTAATATGTTATCCCCATTTTTGTTCGTAAAAGAAAAAAGGATTAGAAGATAAACCTAAAAAGTTAGCATCATGAGAATTCAAATTTGAAATAACATCACAAATAATAAACAATTAAGCATGTGCAATAATACTTCAACAAACTAACAAACTGATTTTGTAATTTTAAAAATTTTAAAGTATAAAATAGTACATATAAATATTGTATTTAACCATAAAAATGTATGAAAATATCCAAATCATAGATGAAATTGTGTGAACATAAGGTATGGAAAAGTTAACATAGGCATATACAGCGACAATGCAAGAAATCAAATAAACACTCCTAAAGAAAAAAACTCAATTCAAAAAATGGTGTAAACTTGTGGAACAAAGTGAAATTGACACTACTTATACAAAATGTCATGAATTGTAATGCTTCTCAAATCCATAATGCCAAACTATTAATATTTTTGAACGAATTTATTTCGCAAACCCACTGATCTTCAACTTATAACACCCTCGAAATTTCACATTGTTAGCACAAACTCTCAGAATTTTTGATGAAATTATATTTTTCAATGATCATAAAGCATCAGTGAAACAAAAAATATTAGCCTTGGCACTTTTGTTTTTATGTACATCTTTTAGGATTTTTTTAATGGTGGCCTTTAATGCAAACAAGACTGCTACTTTCGTAGCCCTTTTCCATTGCTTAAACATAAATCAATTTCGTGGTAAAATAATTAGAGGAATGGTTTTTACAGGAACAATTAGGTCCTAGTAAATTTTAATTTGTTATTAAGCACGATTGAGATGAGAATATCTTATTCAATATATGACAAGCAAGCACGATATTCAAAAGTTCTTGCATGCCTGCAATAAAGGCAATATAATGAGTCTAGCATGTAGACAATAATTGACAATTAACAATGCAACGCTAAACATGAATTATTAAGAATAAAAAAAATGAAGTCATGCCTCTTTACACCATGATTAAGTCACATGAATAGATGAAATAAAATTATGATTTCAACGTCTTAAATGCACATCCATATATGGTGTAAAACAAAATAAAAAAATATTTTTTGAATTTTTTTATAAAAGAATCTTTTTGAATTTTTCAATATATACATATAAGAATATGACAGAGTAGTAGGGATAAATGATAATATTATGAAAATCACCCTAAACTAGAAAACATGACCTGAACTCAATCATTGGAGCAAATACCCAAAGACTTTCCAAGATCCTTAATGCATTTAAAGGTGAAGTGAAAATGTCGATCGTTTGGAGTTCAATACTCACGAAGCTCAAGAAAATGATCTTCTCCTCGCTAAGATCACAAATAAAGTTATCATGCATACTAATGTGTTTCGTAGAAGAATATTGGACAGGATTACATGAAATATGAATTGCACTTGTATTATCGCAAGAAATAGTCATTGTTCCTTGAATAATTCTACAGTCCTACAACACTTGCTTCATCCATAAGAATAATATGCAACTAATCTCAATGGCTATGTACTAAACCTCCATTGTGAACAAAGAAATGAAGTTTTTCTTCCTACTCAACCATGAGACAATAGCACTCCTAAAGTAAAAGCATCCACCAAGAGTGCTTTTACAACCATTAACATCCCCGACACATTTGCCATTCGAATAAGATGACAAATTGTCATTGGTATCAAAGAAAAACCAAATATTATAATAAAAATTTCCACTCACGTGTTTGATGATACATTTAAGTGCAATAAATTTTACTCTTTGGGGGATTCTTGGTACTATGTACAAACTCCAACACTAAAGGTGATGTCAAGATGACTAGCGATGAAGTAAATGAGACTTCCTATCATACTCCAATAATGAGTTTGCCCTATGTTCTGACCTAAAATATATTTAATAAGATTTTTAGAGGAACTCATGGGTGTGTGAGAGTGCTTATTGGATTCTAAACCAAACTTCTTCACTAAATCCCTAGCATATTTATATTGATGTATAGATATCCCATTCTCAATTTGACGCACTTGGAGACCTAGGAAGAAAGTAAGTTCACCAGCCATACTCATGTTAAATTCACTCTCCATATCCTCCTCAAAGGTGTGAGCATGCTGGAAATACGTGGATCCAAAGACTATGTAATCCATATAGACTTGGGCAACCAAGATACCACCATCCCCTCTCTAGACGAAGAACATCATATCAACTCCCCCTATCCTAAAGCCATAGTCTAAGAGATAAGAAGTTATCCTTTAGTACCAATCATGGGGTGATTTCTTTAAACCATACAAGGCATTATTTAGATAAAATACATGTCTCAAGTGCTTTGGGTCTTCAAACCCCTTTGGTTATTCCACGTAAACCTCCTCCTGAAGAATGTCATTGATAAAGGCACTATTGACATCCATTTGGTAAGTCTTAAAACATAAATTACATGCCATGTCGAGTAGTAAGCGGACGTACTCAAGTCTAGCAACATGAGAGAATGTCTCGTCAAACTCTAACCTTAAGATTTATTAAGAAACGTACCACCATTATCATCTCTATTTTTTACACCCATTTAGTACCAATCACATTGGTCTTTCAAAACATCGTTCTTTCAAAATTAAAGCAACTCATCTTGCATATCACTTATTCAATGATCATCCTTAAGTGCTTACTTTACATTCTTAGGCTCTACTATGGAAGTGTAGAAAAATTAGCTAACCACATTCTTTAGTTGAGCACGAGTCTTGACACCAAATGTGGGATCACCAAGTATGTCGGTAGGGTCATGAATGTTTTGAACCCAACAGGGTGGATCCTCATTATCAAGAACAGGGTCCACCATGGTGGCATGGGGAACAATGAGGTCATCATCGGGGGTGCATTATTATCACATGCAAGATAATGATGAATAAATGTATACGGTGCGTCATCTCTAATTATAACATTTATCGATTGCATGATCTTAGAGATTTTAAGGTTATACACCTTATAAACTCTACTCGTCGATGAATATTCTAAAAGTATTCCCTCATCGCTTCTAGATTCAATTTTACCTAAATGCTCTTTATCGATAAGAATATAGAAAGGACTCCCCAAAAGTCATAAATATGATAGGTGGGTTTCTTCCCTATCCACGACTCATATGGAGTGAGAAGTATGTGTGGACGAAGATAAACCTTATTCACCAAGTAGCATGTGGTTTTAACTGCCTCTACCTAAAATCATCTAGGCACGTTCCTACCAATGAGCATGGACTTATCCATCTTTTGAAATTGCTTAATTCTTCTTCTAAATGATCCAATTTTGTTGAGGAGTCCGAACGATTGAAAATTCATAGTTGATTTCAACTTCATCATAAAAATCGTCAACTTCGGAAACTTTAAATCCAGTGTCATTGTCACTACGAATATAATTTATAGTGACATCGTGTTGATTTTGAAGAACATGACACTTGACAAAAAGAAACTCAATAGCAACGAATTTTATTTGAGAAATCTAAAGATAGAATATCTCGAAAAGTCATCAACCATCACTAGGATATATTTCTTACCCCCAATAATCCCCATCACTATGATGCCATAACCCACTACACCATATTAGGCGAATGGTCACAGCTAAGAGCCATGATTATTTCTTTTCGTGGATCACAGCCCAAATCCCTGACCAAACAATGGTTCACGAACCTTGGGATCATGACAGATGGTCGCGAACGAGGGCCGTGACCCACTTCCAAGAGCATGCATGGCCATATTGGGGCATGGATATGGTCACGCCAGATTTTATCTGGTCACGGCCCCTAGGGGTGAGCATTTGCAGGATTTGGTGTAGTGGACCCGAAACACATTTTTTTAGGCGACAAAAATTTTGAGGCCTCATTCGAATGAAATTGGGATGTCGTTTAAACAAAACTGCATATCTCGTTTGATATAAAACCAAACTCGTTTGAGCGAACAACTCATCTCTTTCAAGCCCACTTCTAACGAGCTTCAAACGATATTTGTTCTGCTTAGGGAGAGCAACGGGGCGGGTTTGGCAAAACCCTAACCTACCCCATTTAATAAACGGGGCGGAGCAAGGGGGGTTAGTTTTTATTTAAAGTAACTCCTAACCCACCCCATTTAATAAACGGGGGGGGGGGGGGGGGGTGGGGGTCGGGGCTCCTACGAGTTGGGTTAATTTTAAAAATAGTAAAATTAAAATTATTACAATATAGTCTTAGGGGTCAATAATGGTTCGTATTTTAATATGTGAGACAGTCCCTAGTTGTCAATCCATGTTTCCACATAGATCTTTTACAAAATTAACAAATAAAGGGGTTTTTAGTATGTGTGTGTGTGTGTGTGTGTATATATATATATATGTGTGTGTGTGTGTGTGTGTGTGTGTGTGTGTGGTTTGATTATAATTAACATACATATAAAGGGTAATTATGTAGGCATAAGTTAAGCGGATCGGGTCGGGGTGGGGCGGGACGGTTTATGACTCCTAACCCGCCCCATTTAATAAACGAATTTTTTTAAGACCCATACGCACTCCTAATTCATTAATCAGGTTTTAAAACCCGTGCCATTAGGGTTGGGATGGAGCGGGGCTCCTACGGGTCAAGTTAAATTACCATCCCTAGTTCTGCTAACAGGAAACTTAGTTCAATGTTCATTTATATTTCATTTGAATGAAGTGCTAATCTCGTTAAAACTAAGACTTAAAGTCATCTGAAAGACTTAAAAATAGAAAATATTTGTATTTAAAAATCTTTCTAAAAAATAGTAAATATTTAATTTTTTTGAACACTTTTAAAATACATATGAATAAGATGTTTACATAAAATCAACCTCGTATACCTTCTCTGATAATTGTAATGATGATCTTAACTCTTAAATCTTCAATTATCGCGTTAAATCACTACTTTTCTTCACTTGAAGTCTTAAAAATGTACATGATGGAAAACTGGAGTGTAACAGAAAATGCCAAACTAAAATATAATGAGCAATTGCTCTTACAAAAATAACTCTCCAAAAATTCAGTGTTTGAGTTCACTCAAAATATTAGTAAGTAAGAGTTATTTTCTAACTTGATAGATTCTTGGCATAAAAATGTTGTAAAGGAAGTCTTAATAAAAATGATAGGGGAATGGTGGTATTGTTTTATTGGTTTAAAATGTAGAAGAATACAATGTCTTTGGGTAGTATTTTATTGAATATAAGGATAACACTTACACTATGAAAGAACAAAAATGGTCAGTTGAATGTATGTGATGGAGGATAATTATAAGAGGTAGAAATGGTTGAACCATTCAAAGAGTGACAAAATCGCTCACCATAATATTATAATAATACACCACTTAATTATCAAACTCACTAACAAAACTAAGGACACAAAAAACTACCTAAAAATTGTACCAAACCACTTAGCTAACAAACCCCCTTAAACATACAATTATTCCTTCTCTTTTTGACCGATCAAACCTTTCCCCCTTTCCTTCATTTTTTATTTACCTGCGCAAGACTCCCCCTGGGGAGCTTGCAGCACAAAACAAAGCCCCTTTTATTTTATTTTTCCCCTTGGTTTTCTTTTTTTGTTGTAAAAATGCTACAACCCTCACTTTATTTACCCTCTTCCTTTGTTTTATTTTTCTTTTTTTAACTCCTTTAATCATTGTTAACCTAATTAATACAATAACTCCTTTGTTTAATGCATATATCCAAAATATTAAAAACTAATTACTACTAACCCATCCATGTAAAAAAAGATTACTTACTTATCATTTCTTTTATTCCTCGCAATATTAACCATTAACTTACTAAAAATTACTCACAATTAATAACCAATAAATTTACCTAACTTCTTTTAAATTACCACCCATTTATAAATTTTCACTTTAAAATTACTTTCAAAATAGTAAATTGTACTTTAAAACTATTTCCTAAATACTTAACTTATTTTTAAATCTTACTTTAACCAGTTATTACTAATTAAAACTTTCATATTAATAATTTAACCTAAACTAATCAACTTTTTAACCATAGTCAAATAATTACTTCACGTTATAAAGTTTTGCACCTAAAATCATTATTTTAATAACTACCTCAAAATAATAATTTTATCTTAATAACTTATATGTTGTCTCCGTATTTCATATTAATTTAACATTAAATTCAGTATTATTAATCAAACCAACATTAAATAATACCATCAAATAGCACAATTATAATATCAATATTAAAATTAAAAAAAAACCATTAAAATGTTACCATGAACTAAAATCAAGATGATTAAATTACAATATTATTTCTACCATTTCCACAAATAATTATCCTATAATACTAACGTAATTTCATTAATTAGACTAGAGTAATTAAACCTCCACATTAATATGAAGTAATTTGCATAATAATATATCACAATGCACAATTTCACGTGAATTATTTATAAATACTATTTAAACTATTAGCCAAAAATCTGGGTTATTATATGTTTTTCATCCTTAGAATATTTTGTCCCCGGAATTTAAAATAGCTGCCAAAATGTTCACACAAATAATTTGGGCATTTCTCGCGCATTTAAGACTCATCTTCCAAGTCACTCCCTCAACCTCGTGCGTATCCCAAACCACCTAGACAAGATGGATCGTCTTGGTGCATAAAATAGTTTCTTTATAATCGGGAACTTACACATGTCTAATCTCATTAAATGTGGTACTAATTAAATGAAAAAATACATATATAAATATTCAAATAGGCCATGTCACTTCTGTTCATATTTTGATTATCAATTGAGGCTTACAAAAAACAATCCTAACCTTATAATACAAATGGCCTCATGTCACCATCGTTAACCTTCTATTCCCCATATTTTTTTTAATGGACATAAGTGAATTTATGTTGAGAGCTCTAATATAGTTTCAGACTACAATATTCATTTAATATCTTTGGTTAGTGGTTATTTTTTAGTTTAATGCATAAAAGGGTTGACACTTAAGCTCACACACAAAAGCACATTACTTTCATTTCACTACATAAACAATATCATGGTTGAATTGATAATGTTTTCAAATGATATATTAAGCTTTCAAGGTTCTAGGAAATCAATATTTTTTAAGAAAATTATTCATCCAAACTACATTTTTTATCTTTAACAATATACTATTGTTTTATTTATTGCATGTTTGATTATTATATCTAATATAAAAAATCTAGGAATCTATATATACATGAATTTTGTGCTAAATTTCTTGCTTAAAAAAATAATTTCTAATTAAACTTGGATAAATTTACTATTCAGTTTACACCACAATAAGTTTACATTTAAATTGATAATGCTCAACAATCCAATAAAGTTTATCTTTACATATAACATGTCATAATATTTATGCAATTTTAATAAAATGCAATTAATTTCTTAAGAATATTAAATAATAAAAATCAATTTATTGCATCTCATAGCTTCCAAATTAAGTCTCAATTTAATACTAAGTGCATCAGGATATTGTCTTTGACATTGATACTACATCATAAACTCATAGACCTCATCGTATTTAATTCATCACATTGTTAGAGATATGGATACCGTTGTATGAAAATTTAGCATAAATTATTCTACTCCATGAATTCATAAATATTTACCTAGGTACCTACAGCTCTTCAATACAAACACAACTTCTTCAAGCTTAAAGTCTTATTTATTCTCGTGAGGTTGACCTTGTTGAATGATGTGATAATAAAAATAGCCCATTGATCTCCAACCATTATAGACAAAATGATGAATCCTTAACCACGTAGCCTAAATACTAAACTATGACATCCAATCGTTTAAATAAATATTTCACTTAGTAATACAACAATATTTTCCTATTTCTCTTGTTTCATGAGCTCATCAAACATACACACAACAATAACTTTTGGTCTTGAGATAAATTAATTATAATTAGTCTATCCCACAACTATATTGAGTCCATTCTTACCTTTTTTACATATGTAGTGTGATGTTTCTCCTTTTCCTCAATCTCAAAAGTGTAACAGTATGCATTTGGAAAAATGACACTCCTCCATAAAAACCTAACATAACATAGCTAGTAAACTCAAGTGATGCCAAAAATTTGAAATATTTCTCTAGGGGGAGTCCTCAACCATGGTTGATTAGCTGAAATGACTTTGTACTTAGAGAAAGACTAACAAGAAAATGAAGTCAGAGACCACTCGAGGGACCTCCTACAGAGACGGATCGAGGAACCTACCAAAGATATCAAGGCTATTCGAAAGATAATATGTGTAACAAGAAATATAATGTACTCATTTATTTATTTACACTTATAAAAGTTTACGTTGTAATATGGGTGAGGACGTTCGGTACCCTCGAGGGACCATGTGTGGCAGGGCATGGGAGAGCTTACATGCTCCATCGAACGACCTCCTCTTGGGAACCTGACAGGTATTTGATTTGGAGGATTAAGAGAAAGGCAACATTAGGAATGCAATAGCCAACCCTCTTGGCACACTCGGGAAAAACTTCGTTTACCACAAACAGTCGCTCGAGCCACCCTAGTCGATGGGTAACCTCCTCGAGGGACCCCAATCCCAAATAATTATCAGGAGATAATTCCTAGCCAATAAACAATATACCTAGGTTCTCAAGCTAATTCGAGTCGAGTAACTTTGACATGATAAAACTCTCTTTTTATTTGATATGACATCACACCCTGTGTAGATCACTATTAACTTACTTTGTAACATCTTAATATTAACTTACTTTGTAACATCATAATGCCTAGAATTTAGGAACTTGAAGTAACAGCACTCAAGTGGGTTTTATCCTTAGGATTGGCAGACCTATTAGAAAAATTCACACTTTATAGCCATTCGAGGGTAGACCTATGAGCTGCCTTGTCACACCTTCATTAATGCCATCACGCTATTCATTGGTGGGGTTATTTTTTGCCAAAATATAATATCTCAGGCATTTATTACAACATCTTCAACATTAATGCCATAGTATCCTGGCATTTGATACCAGTCAAATCACATTTCACATCAACCAGGTTACTCGAATAACCTTGCCTTAGTATAAATAGATCAACAAAATAGTTCACAAGGATGGAAATTCAAACTTAGAATTATTGTTGGATTTTCCCCATACACGAGAGCTTACGTGAGAACATTAATTATTTGAATATGCTCTTTGCTTCCATTAATACCACCATTAATGAGTATTAACAGGGCCTGAAGTTCCTGCCTTGCCTTTATTATGACAAGAGTGCTTGCTCTTTCTCACTCCGACCAAGTTAACTATTTGCTCCACTTATTTATTATGTTCACAGTGCATTTATGGTGTAAAAAGATCTCATTTAATACCATCTTGAATGTTGAATATTATCCCCTTTCACTATAATTTATTGTCATTATTAAACATAGTCTTGGGCATTAATCATAATCTTGATAAGGGGTTACGTCTTGCTTGATACTAATCATATTCCAAGAACCCACATCTGACATTTGGCAACTCTATTGGGGAGGTATTCTCTTTTGAAAAGATGTCAAAGGATAATATTTCCAAGACTATTGATTTTGATGCCATGTTGCGTGAGGAGGAGGCAGATCTCACTATATTACCTGAAGGAACGAGAGTGGCACGAGTGGAGCGTAGCTCAGCTGCTATGGGCATGACGGAGATAGTTGGCATGATAGAGGGAATATGCCAAATGCAGATGATGGGACTCATGGGAATGTATGTAGAGTTCATCAAAACTCCTGGGGCTCAAGCGATGGTAGGAGTCATCGGAGGACAGAACTCCTTCTTGACATCGTTAGCAGGAATACCAGTTCCTTCTATTATAGGAGGAGATGCCATGCCCACTATAAATAGTGTTTTCCAAACTTATCCACCAACGGTTACCTCAACTTTATCTATGGGAACAACCATACCATGTGTAGGATCGACAGATGCACCGCCGATAATGACCGAGAGGGTGGAGAGTTGGTTGGTGGTAGAACCACAGCGGCTGGAGTTATTGTCATAGTCGGTGCACCCCCTCCTACGTTAACATGGAGGAAATGAAAAAGGAGATCTTGAAGTTCATAACGGTGTCCAAGGCTGGAAGATATAGTTCCTTAGTTTATGATGATTTTCTTACTCTGTACCCAGAGGAGTACAGTATTGAGCCCTCCCAGTAGGGTATATTCCACCCATCTTTGAGAAATACATAGGAAAAGGTCCCAATCCCAAGGAATATGTGATAAGGTTCATTAAGAGCTTGGGGACTTACTGTAATGACAAAAAATTAAGACTGACAAAAAATTAAGACTGAGGGAGTTCTCAAAATCCCTGATAGAAAAGGCTTATACTTGGCACCTCGCAACGTGGCCTCCAAGGAGGAACTGCACGTTTTGTTTATGTAAAAGTTCTTTTTGGCGGAAGATGAGTTTACACTCATGCAACTGGCGCACAAGAAGAAAAATCCCGGAAAGGATGTCATTTCCTACATTAGAAGGTTCTATAAAATCTCTCTAAATGGGAGAGAAAAAATGAGAGAGGATAAGCTTTTGAAAGTTTGTGCAGAGGGGCTATATTGTCCTCTTGATCAAAGAGACACGAGAAGGCACATTTGCATCATTTTTAAAAGTAGGAAGGAACATTACTCTAGTGGTAAAACTCACACCACCCCCTCCTGCCTTAACAATCTTGTTGCAAAGGCCATCAGCTAGCTCGGGGAGGGGCATACCCTCGAGGGTAAACAAAGCAGATGATAGAGGATAATGGGAATGGAATGGTGGCCAAGGAAAAAGAAATAGTGGTAATAAGAGGTGGTTTGAAGGCGAGGAGGACCATCTCGAGTAGCCATGCACAGTGGATCAGGCATTAAACCTTTATGACCTCATGGTTCACGATAAAGTTTGCAAACCAGTCAACAGCAAAATGATGTAAGAATCTTGAGAAGATAGAGAAAAGACAAACTTTTGTGAGATCCATAAAAAAGTGAACCACCCAACTAGGGTATGATTTTCGCTAAGGAGGTTGATCGACCATCACGTGAAGATTGGGGATAATGAACTGCCTCAAGACAATGGGAATGATAACCCTCTACCAGCTCATGGGATACACATGGCTAGTGCCTTTGATTTAGAAGTCAAGCAACTACTGAGGGAAAAGTGTTTTGATTCGTCCCGATTCATAACACTTATTACCCTCGAAACTTATGCATTTTAGCCCCCCAAGTACTTTAATGTCTAAAATTATGCTCATTAATCAAATAACCTCCCTTTCATATGCTAACATGTTATTTGAGGTGTTATTGAGTTTTTGTAGGTGTTATAGTGCTTAGTATGAAGTTTGGGCGCATTTCGGTAAAATTGGGTTAAAGTTTGCACGTTCAGGGGCATTATCGTCATTTCACACTTTGGTATTTTTTGCCCAAAGTCTTCATAGAATCGACGCTCTCAAAACAAGCTTTGTGTGTCCAACCACGGTGCACAAATCCGAGTCTGAATGAAGAATCCACGGGCGTTTGATCGAAGAAGAATTATAGAAAAATCATTTTGACACGACAATTAAATAAATGACCTCCATGTCCCTTTTCTCTTTTGCCCAATTTACAGCAAATAGAAATGGATATTTGGGACATGATAGGGTTTTTGCTTGGGTCTACGATTCAACCAATTAGAGCCTTGGTTCATGAAATTGGAGCTCAGGTTTGGTTACATGCATCAATAGCAGCACGGGTCTTCAATATGTGGGTTTCGGCAAAGCCATGTGTGCGTTTTTGAGCTTGGTGGAGGTGGGTCTTTGCCCCCACATAATTGCAGGTACTGGTTGTGGGTCTTTGTCCTTTGCCACGAATTTAGAGCAGGTCCTTATCACTTTTTGGATCAATAGCCTTAGCAATCATTAGACGTTTTAGTCATTGGCATTTTTATGGGGATAGCAGCTCTCGGCTTCAACAAAGAGGGATAGCAGGTCTGTCAGCACCGTCGATTGACCAGACGAGCCCTACCGGTCGACCAGTAAATCCTATTTTTCCTTGCAATGATTCCAGTAGCTAATTCCCTTCTCCACTGGTCGGTCGGCCATGCTCTGACAGTCGACCAGGCCCTTGTTTTTGGCCGACATTAGTTGTTTCCCTTTTTCATTTCCTTTTTCCTTTTTATTTTATTTTCTGTTTTGTAACTTAGTATAAGTAGGATATATTTTTTTATTTGTAAGGACTCTCTATATAGATATTCATTATTAGATAGTTTAGGTTATGGTTTGGGTGTTGAAAGCTCATTTTTTTCTTCTCTCTTTAGGTGTCCCCCATTTGTGGGTTGTAAGTGTACTATTCATCATTCCAACCAATTAATTTTTTTGTATTTCCTTATTTTTCTTGCTTTGTGCTTTGTTTAGTTGCTTTCTAATTTAATTTTTCTTACTTTATTATTATTTTCACGCCTAGATAAATTGTGTAGTTAATGTAATTAGTGTTGGATTTAATTAATTAGTTAGTTTAATTTATGCTTTTCATCATGCTTAGTGACTAATTTAGATTAGGTTGTATTAGATTGAATTCACCTAGGGTTGATGAGTTGCTTTGCTATGGTGATGGTTTTTACTCATTTATTTCGAGTGGGTTATCCTAGTTATTACGCCTAGGAGATTTAACGGGATATATCACGTATGCTCCATATTTACGACCTTGCGTGTGTAATTTTTGAGGTATTTGTTGATGCCAAAATCATAGTTGTCTTTTATACGAATTTAGGGGTGGGAAAACTCTTGATTTAATTAATTGACGAAATAAGACGTAATCTTAATAACTTGTGAATCCATGTAACCATTTGTACCAATTAAGTCGAGGTGAGAGATATTTGTCGCAACCTATAGTTTTTATTCCTTTTGTTAATCTAGTTTAAATACACTCACCTAGTTATATTTACTTTTTGTTAACATATACCTTTTACACTTTTATTTTAGAAGTATTAAACCAATTAAATTCTAGCAACTTGTCTCTGTGGATTCGATACCTGGACTGGCCGCTATACTCCCTTAAAAAATCTAGTAAATAGTTTAGGTTTTTGTATAGAGTTGGAGAGCCTAACATAACAAACGACCAGTGCGTAGGTGACTCTTGCACCGCGAAAAAACTCCTTCGATCAAATGGCGCCATTTTCGAGGATGATTTTTCTTCCGGGGCTTTTGAAGAATGTTTTGAACCAAATGAGGAATCGATGCCTAGTTTGGAATAAATCATCCTTCACTTGGCCCATATTATAGTAAAGGATGAAAGTGAGGATGAAATGGATATAGTATCCATTTTCAATGTAATGATTTCGTCTTTGGTTCCCAAAGAAGAAAGTTTCATTGAAAATTATTCTATTTCCTTCAAAATTCCAATTTTTAGCAATGATAACTCATCTCTTGATTTTGAATTTCTTTCCTCACCCTTTTCATTCTTTGTTATTGAACCATCACACGTATCCGATGAATCGGTTCCAAACTTTAAACATTTAAACCTTTCACTGATGAGGATTACTTGCTCGAGTTGCTTTCCATGAAGGCATTTTTGCCTCCATGTACGCCACCTCCCATTCTAATATCAAAATATTTGGGAGATAATTATATTTTTCTTGTCCCCCGTGTGTTTTTGTCGCCCGTTTTATCCAAATCCCCCATCCTCCCTCCAATATTTTTAATTGTGGATGGTTCATTTCTTCCTCCTAATACATGTCTTCCGTTGTTTGAACGTAAATCCTATTTTCCAGAAGGTATGCGTGAAAGGGAGGGTCCCCCGTTGATACTCTAATGTCAAATCGTATTTTGGGTGGACCCTCAAAAATTTCAACCTCTAGTGTACAGTTAGTTAGAAGTTAAAATTGTAGGTTGTAAATAGTTAGTTTTGTTTTATTTTTATTTTTTTCCTTTATTCTTACTCATTGTCTAGTGTAGTTAGTTAAGTTTTTGTTATTTGTTTTTATTATTTTTGGTACTAACATGTTTTGTAGAATAATTGGACTTGTACTTTTCGAAAATCGCTCCATTGTGGGTAATATTGTTGTTTTCCTCTCTTTAGCTTGGTTCTTAATTCACATTGAGGTCAATGTTAGGTTTTAAGTTAGGGGTGTGGGATATTCTATCCATTCATTGGTAGTTTC
Source organism: Sambucus nigra (assembly GCA_949130495.1). Classification (NCBI taxonomy): domain Eukaryota; kingdom Viridiplantae; phylum Streptophyta; class Magnoliopsida; order Dipsacales; family Adoxaceae; genus Sambucus; species Sambucus nigra. Next base: position 414,458,175 of record OX422210.1, on the reverse strand, counting down.
TGTGATATGATCATATGTTCTTCCCGAGCATGCTTTTCTTGAGTAAAGTTAAAAATTTTGAAAAGATTTTCTTTCTTCTTCTCCTTTGTTGGGCATTTTGCATTTGTTTTCGATGATAAATTTTAATAATTGCCCGATCTAATAGACAACTCAATGATTCATGTTCTAGATTTTAGAAGTTATTAGACTTTTGTCCTCAATTATTGATATTATGAATAATTTCATGAATAAAACTTTAATCCCATGAGTACATGAACTTTTCTTGCTTTATTAATTTGGTTTAAGATTTTTATAACTCGGTAATCCTTTTGTTTCATTGTATAAACTTACACCTAATGAGCTTTGGGATTTTTTCGTTTGTGAGTGTTATACACTTCTCTGTCCTCTTTGAAAACATTACAGTCGTAATCTCACTATCCTTTCATTGATCGTTCATTAATTGAGTTTATATTTTGAAATGTGTTACTTGAGCATGATTTTCAAAGTTGTTTTGACTCGAGAACTTCTTAAACTTTAGGAAATGAGACCTCTTTGTTATATTACCCATATTGACCTTGACCTCACCCTATATGTTTTCTCTCGCCAACCCCTTTGAGACTTAATATAGCCTTTCATTTTATAAACCCAAATTCCATAACCAACTCCGCATTGGAGTTTTAAACCATACATATTACCTTCCGTAACATTGTTTGGAATGTTACTTGGGATTGAATGATGTTCGCGTTTTGTGATTGTAATTAAGCATGTGAGAGTGAGAAAAGTAAAGAAAAAAAATAAGTGAAATAGAGAAAAAAAAAGACAAAGAAGAGAACAAAAGTAAATAAAACAAAAAGTGAGAAAAGAAAAGAAAGAGAAATTTGTGTATATTGTGTATAGTGTTCAATAAGATTTATTTGCTCTCCCCGTTGTTATATTCAATGCCTTTTATGGAAGTTATTTTCCAAATTTTGTAATTGCTCATCTTGGGGACCAATTTTATTCTTAGCCCACAAGAACGGTCGAATTGGCCCAACAAATTTAAAGAGCTGCCCAACCTCATATCATGGAAATAAGCTATGAGTATGTGCAGTCCACTCCGACTTAAAACCAAGGCAATCCCCTATAATCTTGTGGAGAAATTCAAGGGATTCATGGATCATCATGGGCATCGAGGAGTTACTTGAACAACTAAAATTCTACATCTTTAAATTGTAACCCATGGCCCGAGGCATATGGGCATGTAACCGAGCATATTGAGAGATACTTAATAAAATAGTAGACCTCTCCGTGGATGTAGGCAAGTTGTCGAACCACGTACATAGTTATGTTGTGTATGTGAATATATGCTTTCTTAATTGATTGTGATTGTTCTTCGTAAGACATCTATTGTGATATTTTTGATACCATAATTGGCACTATCTGTGGGAATGACTGTTATTCCTATGAGAACACTCACTAATTGAAAGCCCTCAATGTCTTACCACAACAGTAACATCACTCAAGCTGACTATGTTTAGGAAGAATCTGCCCCTCCCAAGGTAATGTTTAAAATTTGCAAACCAAATCCAAGGCTTCTCTAGCAAAGGCAAGCTTCATAAGAGATTCATGGACCACCAAGGTCCACACAAATTTCGAGGTTGGTCGACGCCTATAAGACCAGACTTAAAGAATAAGAATAAGCCACTCATCGTTAAGAAGAGGAGAATGCTTGCCTAAAAAGGTAACTGGAAATAATGGAGAGGTATCTCCACAGGAATACAAGACGACGCTAGGATCAGACTCCTAGTCCTCAGATGAGTGAGCCTCACAGCTGAGGAAGGAGCCCCAGGCACGACCAAGGGAGAATTGACAGGAATAAGTTAGAAGATAGTCGATCAAAATGACTACAGCTAGCTCAACGTCGTGGGAGTCCAGGTCGATAGCATGATGAAATCATTAGTTTGGTCCATAGGGGTATAGATCAGCACCCAACCCATCGAGGGGCCAGATCCACACGAGAGCTAGCCAGAAGAGCTCTTGACACCCAGATGAAGACCCTTTTTTTAAGGTCAATAGAAGAAGATGAAGAAGAAGAAGAAGAAGAAGAAGAAGAAGAAGAGGAGGATCCCCCAAGAAGTTCACAATCCCTATATTCAAGATCTATGGTGGGAAAATTAACCCCATCGATTATGTCTAAAAGTACAGGCAGGCCATGATCCTTTGGAGCCACAACGACATGTTGATGTGTCGCATCTTCCCTTACAGCCTACACGACGTGGACCATAAATGGTTCTAGAGAATTACACATAGATCTCTTAAAGTTTTTAAGGCTATGGCTGAATTATTCACAACTCGCTTCATAACCAACAGCTCCCACCCCAAGCGAATGGATGCACTGCTCACAGTGAAGAAAAGGCCACAGGAGAACTTCAAGGAGTATGCCAAGAGATACTGGGAGATTTTTAATAAAATTGAGGACTGATCGGAGCAGGTTACCATGGAATCCTTTAAAATCGATCTACCAAGCACTTCTTTGATGCACCAATCCCTAATTAAGAATGAGGCCAATTCCATCGATGACCTAATGGCCCGTATAAAAAAATATGCCAAAGTAGAAGATGTAATCCATCTTATTGCAAGGGATAATGGTCACGCTAAGACGAATAAAGGGATAAAGAAGAATGATTCCAGAAGAAAGGAAACAATAATAGTGGAAGGAATCACACCAACAATAGCAACAAGAATGACCCCTCAAAATCAATCCAGGCTGTTAACACAGTCTTTACGGAACTGATATATAAAATCCTCGCCAACATCAAGGAGGAGCCATTTGTCAAGTGTCCCAAGAAGATGGGAGATGATTTAATGAAGTGCAATAACGCACTGAGGTGTGCGTTCCACAAAGAGGGCGATTGTAGGACTGAACACTGCAAAGCACTCAAATCTCATCTCGAGGAGGCTATTCGCCTCAACGAGTTCATCGACAAGAAGGCAAACAACCTTGCAGCCAATGGAGACCAAATGCCAGACAACGTCCTCGAGGACGAGATAGGACATGAGTTCGTAGTAATTCATGGGGCATCAGACCTCAAACAAGTACAAGGAAATATTGTTTAGGTGGAAGTTAAGAAGCTTACTACCGTTATGCAAGCCTTTCAAATAGACCATGCCAAGACTCTGGTCGGGATGCGTTGGTGACCAGAAGATGTCGACTACAGCAAACACATTGTGTTTACTGAAGATGACTTAGTTGGGGTGAGAACACCTCACCATGACGCATTATTCATCACACTCAGGATAGCTAATTGGGACGTCAACACGTTGCTCATCGACCAAGGTAGATCTTCCGAAGTTATGTACCTAGACTTATTACATAAATTAAAACTGAATATTGCCAACCTTGAATAGGCCACCATTTTATTGGTCGGCTTTGCAGGAAAAATAACCATGCCACTGGGAAAGATAGCCCTGCCAATCAGGGCAGGAAGTATTTCGAAGATGATTGAGTTTTTGGTGGTAGATATCGAACCCCCTTATCACGCCATTCTAGGTAGGGGCTGACTCCACATCATGAAGGCCATTCCATACCCATATCATCTGAAACTCAAGTTCATAACAGATCGGGGGGTGGTCCAGATCTGTAGCGACCAAGCTTTGGCAAGAAAATTCTTCATTGTAGCTATCCGCCCCAAGTACGAGAAGAAGAAAGACGAGGGGAAATTCTAGGAGGAAGCCCAAGAAGGCGTGTTGCCTTCAAAATAGAAATTATGGTACGGACGACCAGGGGTAGAAGAAACCAGGGTCCACCCTGCAAATAGGGTCATTGAAGACCAGGAAGAAGTGACAAATGGAGTCAACTTACCCGAAAGGAGATTTTTGATTAAAGCCTCCCTCACCAACTAAGCAAAAAGGAGCTCACCGTGTTCCTTTGGAGCAATATGGATGTTTTCTCTTGGGAACCATACGAGCTTCCTGGGATAGATCCCTCAATTGCATGCCATCGACTTCACGTTGACCCAACTTTCAAACCAGTCACTCAGAAGGCTCGTCGAATTGCCCCAGAAAAGGCGAAGGCGGTAGAGAAAGAGGTAGGAAAGTTACTGGATGCAAGTTCCATTAGGGAAGTTCAATTCCCCAAATGGTTATCCAACCCAGTCGTATTACTCAAAAGAAACGAAAGATGGAGAGTATGTATTGATTTTACTGACCTCAACAAGGCCTGTCCAAAATACAGTTTTCCTCTCCTAAAAATAGATCAGTTGGTCGATGCCACTGCAACACATAAAATAATGAGCTTTTTTTATGCTTACTTCGGATACACCAAACCCCACTTTAAGAGCCAAACCAAGGTAAGACCCCCTTCATAATGACAATTGGGTTATATTGTTACAAAGTCATATCGTTCGGCCTCAAAAACACAAGAGCGACTGGTCACCAGGATGATCAATAAATAAATAGGAGAAATAATGGAGGTATACATTGATGACATGCTCGTTAAAAGTAATCTCAAGGGAGACCATCTCTCAGACCTAGCAGGAACCTTTGAGATCCTTAGGAAATACTGGATGAAACTTATTGCTAGAAAGTGTTCATTCGGTGTTCAGTCAAGAAGTTCCTAGGATACCTGGTCAACAAAAGAGGGATTGAAACAAACCCTAATCAGATTGACGCCAACAGAAAAGTCTATCCCCCTCAGACGATTAGAGATGTACAAAACCTTACCGGCATGCTCGCCGCACTCAACCACTTCATCTGTAAGTCTTTGGAGCGTTGTCGGCCATTCTTCCAACTGTTGAAGAAAGATAAGGGCTTATTATGGAAGATGATAACTCCAAAGCCCTAGAAGATCTCAATTCTTACCTCAGCAAACCGCCCTCGCTGGTGATCTCAAGCAAAGGTGACCCCTTATATCTATCTTACCGTGTCAGACCACGCTATGAGATCTTCCTTGGTATGCGAGAAGGAAGAAGGCTAACACTCGGTTTATTACGCAAGTAAGATGCTCCTGGATGTCGAGCAATGTTATTCGCCCATAGAGAATCACGCCAATGCCTTAGTAATATCCTCGAGAAAGCTGAAGCATTACTTTGAGTCTTATTCCATCATCGTGATCACCTTCCCCCCCCCCCCCCCAAAGATGTTATAAGGAAAGTTGAACTCTCCAGCAAACTATCCAAGTGGTCGATAGATCTTAAAAGATTAGATATCCACTTCCAACCAAGAACATCAATTAAGGGGTAAATTCTAGTAAATTTTATTACTGAATTCACTGGGAATCAACTTACTGCCCAGTTAGAAATTGAGAAACCAGCAGAAAAGGAAGAAAAAACCTGTCACTGGACCCTTTACGTTGATGGAGCCTCCAACTCCAGGGGGCAGGAGTAGGCATTTTATTGGTTACCCCAGAGAAAACTATGCTCAAATAAGGGATCGGGCTAGGATTTGAAGCCTCCAACAATAAAGCTGAATATGAAGCGCTGATCGATGGCCTGGGCAAAGAAAAATTGCTAGGGGGGAAATGCTTCAGGTATTTCGCGATTTAAAGCTAGTGTCTAAATCAATAAGTGGAGACTTCATCATCAAGGATGGCAGGATGGAAGCTTACCTCGCTGTTGCAAATGAACTTATGGAAAAGTTTGATAAAGTTGATGCTCAGCAGTTCCCTAGGGGGCAGAACAGTCACGCTGATGCCCTAGTAGCTCTAAGCTCTGCTATTGACTCTAATTTAAGGAGAACCATCCAGATATAATTCCTCGCGCTACCAAGCATCAACCACACAGTCGTAGAGCAAGTCCTTCACATAGAAATGGCACCCAATTGGATGGATCCCATCATAACTTATCTACGGAGTGATACACTACCAGGCGACAAGAGATTCGCGCATCTGATAAGAGTCAAGGTTGTTCACTTTCACTTATCTACTGAAGGAAAACTCTATAAAAAGTCTTTAACTGGTCCAGAATATGTCGAGAAGGTTCTTAGTGAACTTCATGAAAGCATTTGTGGGAATCATACAAGATGAAGATCATTGACTTTTCGAACGATCAATGAAGGATACTAGTGACCGTACATGCAAAAGGATAATGGAGTTTATGTTTGCAAGTTTGAAAGTGCCAGAAGCACTCCCCTATGGTCCATCAACCAACTAGTAACCTCAAGTCATTAACCAGCCCATGGCCATTCGCCCATTAGGGCTTGGATATTATAGGGCCTCTACCTATCGCATCTGGAAATTACAAGTATCTGTTCGTCGGCACTGACTACTTCACCAAATAGGTAGAGGCAGAACCACTCGCAAACATCCCGGACTCTGATATGATGAGGTTCATATGGAAGAACATCATCACCCTCTTTGGGATACCAAGGACGATCATTACTAACAATGGAATGCAGTTTGAAAGTGGCTTCATACAAAGATTTTACGATGAGCATGGAATCAAGCACCACTTGAATTTTGTAGCATATCCCCAGAGAAATGGGAAAGCTGAAGATTCCAACAAGATAATGATCGATGAACTGAAGAAACTACTGGAAAAAGCCAAAGGTTCTTGGGTAGGCGAGTTACCTCACATTTTTTGGGCTTATCGTACAACTCTCAGGAGAGCAACGGGAGAAACCCCCTTCATGCTCGCGTATGGAATGGAGGCAGTCATCCCACCAGAAGCAGGACTCCCTGCTATGATGACTACCTTGGTCGACTAAGGCATCAATGATGAAGCATTACTCACTAAACTTGACTTAGCTGATGAGCGATGAGAACTGACACTAGTTAAGTTGGCATCTTACCAACAACATCTAGCCAACCAATACAATAAAAAAGTCAATCCAAGGAAATTTCTAGTAGGGGATTACGTCCTAAGAAAAATCCTCGGTAGTGTTGTGAAACCATCAGACAACAAACTGGGACAAAATTGGGAAGGACCTTTCAAGATAATAACAGACGACATATAAGGGGATATCACTTAGAAACACTGGAGGGCAGGGAGATACCGAGGGTTGAAATGTATCCAACCTTAAGAAGTTCCACTTTTAGACTTCTATATCTGTTATTTTTCAACATCATTAGTTTAGGCAAATTTTCATTTACAAACTAATGTTACCTTTTATTTATCATTTTAGTCAATAAAGGTCAATTGTCCCTCGCATTCTAAACATCTTGGTTGTTTAATGTCTCTTGGTAAAACTTCAATACGCATCCTTTCTAAGCAATATGTCCCCCCTCAAAACATAACAAAACAGTAAGTTGGTAAATTTGCTCTAGTCAAGGAATAGATCTCCTATGGTTACAACAGTGTGCCATACTTATTGTAAGCAAATATAAAATATATATAAAGAAAGGTTTACGACTAACCTTCCTCAGGTCTTTGTTGAAAACACAATTGGCCTCCTGAGTTGCTCCAGCAATACTAAAAGACCTACAGGGGATCCTTATGCAATAAAGTCAACTCAAAGTTGGTCGCCAACTTAGGTTGATTGAAAATCATGTTCGGAAGGACGTCCCCTTAACTAGGTACATTCTCGCCATTTCCTGACTAGGCCTAAGGAAGTGTGACGACATGACCTAAAAGGTAAAGTGGGACGGAATGATATGGAAAAGGCATATTGTACTGGGAGAATGTTCAAACACGAGATAACAAAACTCAATGTCATTTAGTTCGTCAAGAAACCCAAAATGATTAAAGTTCTTGTACTAACTCATTTATACTATGATCAAATTTATCAAGTACTTTTTTGGTCAAACACTGATACCAAGCAACCAACAAATAAGGTTAACACATATTTAGTTAGAAAATGCTCAAAATATAAATAATCAGATTATCTATCATTAAGAATCATACGGTTACATTTACATCAAAAGATAAAGAAATACTTAAAGACCTACGATGGTCTATCATGATGAGAAAGGTAGTCCGCTACTTGAGCTCTTCGACCATCATCAGGATAAGGAATTAAGTCTTCTTCAACACCCCCTGGGCGTGGCTCTATAAGCTTCATCGGAATAGCATCTATTGGGATCCATCAATCATCCCTCGAGAAAGGATTTTGCAGAGCAGATGAGCGACTGATCTGATATTTATACCATAGGGCAAATTCCTTAGGAAATTTCAATTCCTTAGGAACGTTCAGCCATCCCTTGGAAAAAGAAAGTTCTTCAGCCTCTTTTAGTCTTATCGGGGAATCTGCCCAACCTTGGTCATAACCATTAGCCCAAACCAGCTGAGGACCCTTTCAGAATAACTGTCTCAATCGCGTGACATCCCTTTAAAGACCAGCAACAATCACATAGGCTCGACGAACATCTTCTTTTAGCTCGACAATCTCTCTCTTGGAAGCTCGATTGTCAGTAAGAGAAACTACAGCGGATGAGGAGGAGGAGCCTCGCAGCACCAAACGAGGATCGGGTGGAGTGTTTTCTTTGAGGCAAGAAATTTCTTTCCACAAAGCATCATTCTCTCTTTGCAATAACTCCCCCACCTCGTTGATTTCAGACGCATCCATAATTTCAAGGTGTCCATATCCTCTTGCACAGAGGCACTTATTCCCTTATCCCCTCGAGCCTATCATTTAGCTTAGTGCCTACCTCAGACTGATCTTTGTAATCCTAGTTTCTCACCCTCAGGGATTTATAAATCCTTACAAAGTATCGACGCTCTTTAGTGCTTATGTTCGGACCAAGAATCTGGCCTAGACGAGAGTTAACAGGGATATATTCATCTAAATCAATGAGCTACAACCAACTAAACAAGCAACTAAGGTAGCAAGTATCAGTGAAAGAACAAAAAGTTTTATTTTCATTTAAATCAAAGGCACGGGATAGTACAAATGAATGGAAGAAGAAAAATACAACAGGTGGAAAAAAACAAGAGCAAGGCCTAAAATTCCTAAGAGGCCTTAACCTGGTCAGATGTGGAGAGTCCCTTCCCTTTGTCAGTATCTTGGTCGACAGGAACCTCACCTTCACCAGCACTTGGGGCACCTCCTCCATTTAGGAAAATAGCCCCATCTGGATTGACCGAGGAAGCCCCAATAACATGAGTAATGGGCTCCATGCCATCCTGAGCATATTGTTGGGCATAAGGAGACTCTTCAATAGGATTGCCACCAGGATGATGCTGGGAGAAGAGGGGGAGTCAGCAGCAGTCATGGCTTGATCCTAGACTTTTTTTAAACATGCTCACCGAAGATAAGTAATTTGGCATTCAATGTCGTCATATGCTGCATCCCAACCTTTATTGTATCCACTTTCTCAAACGACCACTGCTTCCTCATTTAGCTTCTCCACTTCCGTGACCAGCCTTTATTTGCCTCTTCCACTGCCAACTTGTCTGTAATCACGACACCGTAAGCTTCGTGGAGGTCGAACAACTCTTTAGCAGAATTCTCCCTCTCTTTGTCAAAGGTAGACTTCTTGTCAACAAGGGCCTTCTCGTATGACTTTAGAGCTTCATCTAGCTCTAAATTTCTCCTCGATAACTTAGCTCGACTACATTGGAGCACAGTATATTCAGAGATAAACTACAAGACAAAAAAGACACAGGATAAACACGATATATTATAGGAAAACATAGAATAAATAAGTATAGAGAAAGGAGTACAAGAAAAGCAAGCCATTAGGAAGACTTAAGGGATAACTGGTCTTCCCCATGCTCGATGAGCGCTCATGATCAGCCATGAGCACTGCTTACTCCAACATTAAGGGGGAAAGTTTAGGAGCAGTAGCCATCGAGTCTCCCTCAACAACAACAACATAAGGCACTATGGAGGCCTTTGAGGCATGTGACCTTCTATTTTCTCTTTCTCTCTCTCTCTTTTTCTCTTATTCCCTCTCTCTCTAGATGATTTCTTCCTCGTCCTCTACCTCAATAGGTTCATAGGTACCGCCAACTTCTTCTCCTAAAACCTCTAGATGAGGTATTGTGTTTACTGGATGAGCAATAAAGATGGAAGTAGTATTCCTATATTCCAACAAGAATGTAGCAGATCGAGGATGTTCCCCTTCAGTAACAATATCTCTTATCCTCCAAGCTTTCAGAAGTTCAACAGCTCGGATCTCGCGAAGAGTAGGCTCTTGATTCTTGGCTTTCGCTATAAAAGAAAAGGAAGGAAATATCAGAAGGAATGCACACATAGGAAGGTAAATAAGAAATCAAATATAGATGGAGATAATAACCTATGTATTCCTCCCCAAATGTAGGGATTCGAGGTCCCATGTACCTTATGCCCCTTGATTGGGGAGGATATCGCCAGTTCCTTGCAATAAAACCTTCAAACCAATAGTCTTTAGGGGAATCATGTAGATTTACTACCAACACCCTATCATGACTTCTTGCTTTCAAGTACATAAGACCCTCATTGGTGCAAGAGAAAGAATAACAATAACAATAATAAATCTCAATTAATCCTAAGTTGGTACCATATATCTAGTTTATCCTATGAACTTCATTAACAATCTTCCACAAGTATTAAAAAAATGTAAAAAAGAGGGTTAGGGGGAAACGTTAAACCCCCTTGTGAAACTAATAGAACATGGATCCAGTGACCATCTTCTAGGTCGTGAACATTTTTGGGGACTGACGTACACTCTATCTCTACCCAATCAGGAATATTTAACACTTCGTAAACTCAGGCAAAGACTTAATATCCAGCATCGCTAAGAGGAAAAACACAAAAACCCTAACTACAGTAGAAAATCAATGCACAAAAGGAAGGAAACTAGAAGGAGAAAGATGAAACTTACGAGATAAAGACAAGGCTTGGAATGCTGAAGAAAGTCTTGATTTTGTAGAGAAAAAGTAAGGAATGAAGCCTGAGGACACTGTATGCGCAAAAATGAACAGAGATGATGAACTGACGATTGACTTTTTGATAAACTAGTTTCAAGCACTCAAATGATGTTTTACACTTCTCGAGAAAGATTTGGCGCTTCATTATCTTATAGAAATACAAGCGCACTTCTCCTTCTTTAATAAATTACGAGTATGCCACTGACCAGACTACATCCTTAGCCACGTGTAAAATTCATCGGCCCAAGCAATGGCCCAAGGATTTTAGGGGCAATTATCGGGACCAGTTTTATTCTTAGCCCACAAGAACGGCCGAACTAGGCCAATAAATTTAAAGAGCTTGCTGGCCTCATATCATGGAAATAAGTTGTTAGTATGTGCAGTCCACACCGCCACAAAACCAAGTCAATCTCCTATTATCTCGTGGAGATATTTAAGGGATTCATGGATCATCATGGTCATTGTGGAGTTACTTGAACAACTAAAATTCTATATTTACAAATTGTAAGCCCTGGCCCGAGGCATAGGGGCATGTAACCGAGAATATTGAGATATACTTAATAAAATAGTACACCTCTCTGTGGGCATAGGCAAGTTACTGAAACCACGTACATAGTTATGTTATGTGTGTGAATGTCTGCTTTCTTGTTTGATTGTGATTATTCATCGTAAAACATCTATTGTGATATTTTTTGATACCACACCCGCAATTTCTCATTATCCTGAGTTTTCATCCCCGAGCACTTTGAATCCGTACATATTCCTTTCGCTCTATACCCTTAACCCTAAACCTACATTACAACCCTATAAAGTCCTACGTGATCCTAAGGTGATTCAATTTAAAGGTCTAAATAGTTGCGATAATCTATGAAAATGCATTTCACTCCTTTAATGAGAATTATCTTTCACTGAGATTACAGTTTTTCATTTTATATATAGTGTTCTTTATTTGTGATATGTGTGAGGCCTAGTTTCCATTTATAGTTACTCTCTATGCCCGTATGTCCCGTATATTACCTCCCATTTTTTAGTGTTTTCATTTATTGAGCGTTATGCCCGGTGAGGATTGACTTATATGTATACTTTAAAATTTATTATCTGATTTATATAAGTTTTTTCCAAATCATACTTCGCATGTGCTCGCTCCCTTCCCACATTTTAAGGTTTCAATTCTATGAAGTTTGTTCTATAATGTTAATAGATAGACTTTTGTGTGAATTCATTCACTCTACTAATGATGTGTTTGAAATCTTTTTCGTTATTGTTAGGTTTGTCGCATGTATTTGGACATACATTTTGAGGAAACCATATGATGCTTGTGGGTTTCATCCCTAAAAATCCTCACGAGACGACACTCGTCCACGAGGGCAACCTAGGGGTTTAACGGCTTATTGCATACTCTAAATGCAATCGTTCGCCCACGAAAGTGGCTTTTATCTCTTTTGTATATATCTCCTGTCTTGTGGTTTTTTTATAGTTCTTCTTGCTTTGAATTTCATTGCTAGGTACTAGCAACGTGTAAGTTAGGGGGTGTGATTCGTCCCTAATCATAGTACTTATTAGCCCTCAAAACTTATGCATTTTAGCCCCCTCGGGTACTTTAATCTCTATAACTATGGTCATTAATCAGACAACCTCCGTTTTATATGCTAACATGTTATTTGAGGTATTATTGCGTGTTTCTAGGTGTTATAGTGCTTAGTATGAAGTTTGGGCCCGTTTCGGTAAAATTGCGTAAAAGTTCGCACGTTCAGGCGCGTAATCGTCATTTCACACTTTAGGATGTTTGGCCCAAAGTATTTACGAAAGTTAACGCTCTCAGAACAAGCTTCGCATGACCGTGAACGGTGTGCGAATTCGAGATCGAATGAAGAATTCACGGGCCTTTGATCGGAGAAGAATTATGGAAAAATCATTTTGACACAAGACTTAAATAAGTGACCTCCATGTCCCTTTTCTCTTTTTCCCAATTTGCAACTAACAGAAATGGAGATTCGGGCCATGATCGAGTTTGTGCTCGAGTCTATGATTCAACCAATTAGATCCTTGGTTCATGAAATTTGAGCTCGGGTTTGGTTACATGCATCAAGAGCAGCACAGGCCTTCTACATGTGGGTCTCGACTAAGCCATGTGTGCATTTTTTACCATGGTGGAGGTGGGTCTTTGCCCCACATAATTGAAGGTAATGGTTGTGGGTCTTTTCCATGAATTTGCAGCAGGCCCCTATCAATTGGTGGATTTATGGCCTTAGTAATCATTGGAGGTTTTGGTCCTTGGCATTTTTATGGGGATAGCAAGTCTCGACTTTGTTGAGGGATAACAGATCTGCCAGCACCGCCGGTCGACCAACCCAGCCCCACTAGTCGACCGGTAAATCCCAATTTTCCTTGCAACGATTCTAGTATTTGATTCCCTTCTCCACCAGTCGACCGACCATGCTCAGGCGATCGATCGGGCCCCTGTTTTTGGCCGACATTAGTTGTTTCCCTTTTTTATTTTCTTTTTTCTTTTATTTCTTTTTTTGTAACTTAGTATAAATAGGATATTTTGTTTATTTGTAATGACTCTCTATATAGATACTCATAATTAGATAGTTTAGGTTAGGGTTTGGGTGTTGAGATCTTATTTCTTCTTCTCTTTTTGGGTGTCCCCCATTTGTGGGTTGTATTTCTTTATTTTCTTGCTTTGTGCTTTTTTTAGTTGCTTTCTAATTTAGTTTTTCTTGATTTATTATTACTTCCACGCCTAGATAAATTGTGTAGTTAATTTAATTAGTGTTGGATTTAATTAATTAGTTAGTTTAATTTATGGTTTTCATCATGCTTAGTGGCTAATTTAGATTTGGTTGTGTTGGATTGAACTCGCCTAGGGTTGATGAGTTGTTTTTCTATGGTGATGGTTTTTACTCGTTTATTTCGATTGGATTGTTCGAGTTATTACACCTAGGATATTTAACGGGTTATATCACATATGATTCGTATTTACGACATTACATGTGTAATTTTTGGGGTATTTGTTGACGTCAAAATCATAGTAGTCTTTTATGCGAATTTAGGGGTGTGACAACTCTTGATTTAATAAATTGACGAAATGAGATGCAATCTTAATAACTTATGAACCCATGTAAACATTTATATCAATTAACTCAGGGTGAGGGATATGTGTCGCAACCTATAGTTTTTATTCCATTTGTTAATCTAGTTTAAATACACTCACCTAGTTATCTTTTACTTTTGTTAATGTCTACCTTTTACACTTTTATTTTAGAAGTATTAAACCAATTAAATTCTAGCAACTTGTTGTTGTGGATTTGATACCCGAACTGGACGCTATAATCCGTTAAAAGAGTGTAGTCAATATCTTTGGTTTTTGTATAGAATTGGTGATCCGAATATAGCAAACGACCGGCGCGTAGATGACTCTTGCGTTGTGGTAAAACCTAGTCGATCATAGATCCTCTAGGAAGACTTTGAAGAATCTCTGGGGGAAATGTACCTTTGAACCGACTCATTTACAGTTGGAAGATGAGACAAACGAAAAGGCCGGACCCAAAGATGAAGAAAACCCCATCAAGAGCTTGAGCAGACAAATGGAGGCCTAATCCCTAGAGGCAGTGAATGTTGTGATAGCCTTTGATGAGGTTGCCTATAAAGATGTGGAATAAGTGTATGAACTTGAGGAGGATCAAACTAACCCTTGGCTTAAATGTGCAGCACTAGCATGCTCTCAGAAGTTTGGTTAGTCCTTTGATCAAGTTGGGCTCTCTGAGCACTCACGATTGGAAGTCACGCGATTTATCTTAGATATTGCTAAGAATAATATGTCACCACACTTAAAATGGAAGGGGACCAAGGCCAAGCTTTTAAGTAGGTACCTCTCTGAGGTTACATTTTCGAAGGCTGACAGATCGATCAGTTACCCTCACAACTGACCTCTTTATGTTACAACCACTGTGAATAATTGTGTTTTTACACGTGTTTTGATGGATGGTGGGGCATCCATAAATATCATGCCCATTGGGACCTTTTATTCTACTGACTTATATGAGATAAGGCTAGTACATCATTATTTGTCAATCTTGAGATATGACAACCTGTCGTCCAAATCTATAGGGTATGTTAACGTGGGCATTATGATGGGGAATATTACTTCTCACATAAAATTCCACATTATGGACTGTGATCCATCGTATTAACTGTTAACGAGAAGAGTGTGGATGCACAACCACGGGTTAGTGCCTTCTACCTATCACTAATGTGCCAAAGAAAATGTAAAAGTCAAGGAGGTGATGATTTGAACATCTAAAAAGCCGTTCGCAAAAGAGGAAGCTCACCTGGTAGACGTAACCTTTTATACTGAGCTAGCAGAAGAGGCTATGGTGGTTATAAGGTACACTAGAGGCACCAAGATCCCAAGCAGTCAAGCAAGAGTGTGTGCACCATCCCGGTCAGTGGTAATTTATGAAGAAAAACATGAACTGTAGATAATGAGGCCTCCTAGTTTATCTAGGCAGTTAGGTGATCGAATGACGCCACGTATTAATCTTATTGAACACTAGGTCCAATGCCAGAGTGTGATCAGCAGACATTTTGCGAGGGAGTTGGAAGAAAATGGCCACAAAAGGTCTCATAAGGAAGAAAACCCCCGGCAGTGCAAAAATGTAGTTTTGCCTAGCGGCAGAATTATTTATAAACTATAAAGGTGTGAGTGGTCAGCTAAAGGCTTGTATGATGAAGTTGACCCTATCTATGAATGTTTCTTGGTGGACAACCAATGACAATGTTTGGTGATTGATAATTCGAGTATCCAAAAGTTTGTGAAAGAAGTGTAAGAAGTGCCCGAATGCATGAAAGACATACCCAAGCCACAAATACAAGAGTTAGAAAAAAATAGACCTGGCTAAGGAGGGTGATGACCCTAGCCCTATTTTTATATCGAATGGCCTTAAAGGGTAATTATGAGAGGGTTTTATTGAGATACTACACGAGTTTAAGGAAATCTTCGCATGGAAATACACTGAGATGCCTGGAGTTGATAAGGAGGTGAGCTGCCACAAGCTGAATGTTTTGCCTTTAGCCATCCTTGTGAAGCGGGCTACTCGAGCATATAAAATAGTGTTGGATTTAAAGATCAGGAAAGAAGTTCAAAATCTGCTTGCATTTAGTTTTACTGTTCTTATTCAGTATCCCATTTGTCTATCTAGCATTATGCCAGTAGGAAAGAAAGACAAGAGATAAATCAAGATCTCCGTAGACTTTTGGGACTTAAATCGTGCATGCCCGAAAGATGAATTTTCATTACCCTCCATAGACAGCTTGATAGATGTAACTGCGGGGCACGAGATGTACAGCTTCATGGATAGTTATATGGGGGTATAACCAGATTAAGATGGATCTAACTGATGTTGAGAAAATTGCTTTTTGAACATCTTTGGGTAACTTCATATACACGGTCATGCCTTTCATTCCTAAAAATGTGGGAGCCACTTATCAGCGGACTATAATGGCCATATTCCATTACCTCTTCCACAAGATCATGGAATTTTATATTGATGACTGGGTGATCAAATCCAAGAAGGAGGCTACTCACTTAGAAGATTTGATGAGAGTGTTAACCTGATGTAGGAAGTAAAAGCTAAAAATGAATTCCCTCAAATGCGTATTCAGGGTGACAAGTGGGAAATTCCTCAGTTTTGGGGTGAATAGGCAAGGACTTGAGCTGAATTATACATAAGCCAGAGGCCAGATATACTAGCATTGAGAGGTATTATTTGGCTCTTGTATTTGTAGCATAAAAACTTAGGTATTATATGTTGTCATTTACAATACACATTATAATTAGATGAGATCCTATAAAGTTTTTGCTTGCTAGAACTGTACTAATAGGTAGGGCAGACAGATAGTTTCTAATCCTTTCGGAGTATGACCTCAAATGCATAGTCCCACGAGCCATTAAGAGTCAAACTTACACAAATATCTTAGCCATTTTTTCTTCTGGGACGTTTGAGCCACCTGTGGAGGAACTTTCAGGCAATGATCTATAGGCTAACTTTTTAGCGGCGAGCCTGAACGAATGGAACATGGAATTTGATGGCTCTTCGGCTAAAAATAATGGAATGGTAGGTGTGTTTTTTTAGAAAGAGTGGAAAAAAAAATTGGTTGTCCTTCAAGTTGGACTTTAAATGCTCAAACAATGAAGCTGAGCACGAGGCACTGGTGCTAAGACTTCTCAAATATCTTAGAAGGGGCATCCAGGTGCTTACAATAAAGGGGGACTCAAACTTGGTAGTTAAACAAGTGAAGGCTGAATTTTCTATGAAGCACATGAGTTTGGTACCCTACCGAACAATCATACAAAGGTTGATGGGGTAATTAAAATTGGTAAGGATCAAAAAGTCACCCGCGAACAATGAACAAGCATGCTAACGCCTAAGATACGATTTCCCAAAAGATTGCTTTCAATAGGGAGTCAACAGTGGTTTGAATTACTAAGAGGACATCTCCCTCAACAATAATCTAAATGTTACCCACTGATGATAGTAATTATTGGAGTAGAGAAATAAGGAAGTAGTTGGAAACAAGGGTAGGCTCACTGAAAAAACAAAGGGGGTTAGTTATCAACTTGTACTAAAAAAAATAAAGGGGGTTAGTTATGAAGATATGTGGATTTCAAAAAGGCTAAGAGAAGACTGATGGAAGTCCATAAAGATAGGTGCAAAACCCCCGAGATCCATTTGTATAAAAAGGTCCAGCAAGCGGGTTACTTCTAGCCTTCATTAAGGCAGGATGTTGCGATAATACAAATGGACTGTGGGAAATGTCAGTTATTTTACCAAGCGGCAGAGTGCAACATCATTGATCAACCTCAAGATTGGAGGCAACCATACATGGACATGCTGGTAAATGGAGTGATGCCAATAGACAAAGACAATGCCACAAAACTAAAGAGGTGAGTGCCTAGATATTCCATCTAAGAAGGGTAGTTGTATCGACGAGGCTATTATGACAGGCTTCTGAGATGCATTAGGGGGAAGAAGTCGATGAAGTACTGAAGCAAGCCCACAAATCGGGTCACATTGGAGGAACCAAGCATTATGACCAACTTATGACTTTAGGATACTTTTGGCCTACAATGGAAAAAGAATCTGCGGAGTTTATTCGTAAGTGTAAGGATTTCCAGCTACATGGAAATATGATTCACACCCCTTCGATGGACCTACATTCTCGCTCTACCCCTTTCCCATTCCGCACATGGGCATTCGACCAAGTAGGGGCAATAAATCCCTTCTTGCAAGGAAAGAGTTGGATACTTATTGCGAATGAATGTTTTACCAAGTGGGCAGAGGCCATACCGATAAAAAGAGCCACGGCGGGGTAGTTGCTCGATTCATAAAGGAGTACATAATTTGTCATTTTGGTATCCCGAAGGTTTTCCTCTCAGTTAATGACACTTCTTTTATGAATAACGCAGTAAGTTTGCTCATGGATAAATATTCCATCGCCCAACATAAGTCAACTGTGGCATACCCAAAGTGCAATGAGCAAGTAGAAGCTACCAACTAGACTTTGGTAAACATTATGTCCAAGATGCTAGAAGATTTCCTAGGAATGTGGGATGACAAGATACCTGAGATTTTATAGGCTTACCTAATGACTAAGATAAAACCTACGGGATAAACCCCCTTCTCTCTAGTCTTTGGCGCCGATGCAATCTTACTAGTAGAACTCTAGGTACTCTCTGCCCATTATAATTTAAAAGTGCCATGCTTACCACAGCCGTCATGCACAACTCGAGGCGCTGAAGGAATATAGATACAATGTAACGAGGCACTTTGAAATATACATAAAACAATTGTCCAAATTCTATGATCAGATGGTGAGGCCAAGGAAGTTCAAAGAAGGAGACTTCGTCATGAAAGCTTTCATAAGGCACATTAGGGGACTTTCATTACCCAAGTTTGAAGCAAATTAGGAGGGCCTATGTTATTCGAACAACTTATAGTTTAGGATACTATGAGATATCAAAACTGAAAGACAATGTCACTTTTAAATTAAACAACAAATGGCTCAAAATTTACTATGTGTAGCAATATTTGTTAGTACACCCACAACAAACCACTTTGTTTGGTTAAGGAGCACGTGAAGAGATTCATTTAAAGCCTTGGGGCCCATCGCAACGATAAAAAATTGAGTTGAAGGAATTTTCCAAGTCCCTGACAGAGAAAGCATACACGTGGTATTCCCACCTAGCCCCAGGCAGTGTGGCCTCTTAGGAGGAATTACAGGTTTTGTTCCTATAAAAGATCTTTTTGGATGAAGATGAGTTTACACTCACGCAGCTAGCACGTGAGAAACAGAATTCGAGGGAAGATGTTGTGGCGTATATTATGAGGTTTCACGAGCGCTCTCTAGATGTAAGAGAGGAAACACGAGAGGATAAACTTTTGCAAGTTTGTGCGGAAGGGATGTTATCAGAATATATTTGTCACTTGATCAATGAACACGCGAAGGTACATTCGCAACATTCTTAAAAGCGGTGATAAACATCGCCTTGGTGGTCAAACCCGTATTGCCCCCGCCTGCCTTGTCAAGCTCACCGCTAAGGCTAGCGGTTGCCTCGAGTAGGGGAGTACCCTCGAGGGTCAATTATGAAGAAGATCTGGGTAAGGGGGAAAGCAGTGGTGGATGAGGAGGCAAAAGAGGTAGAGGCAACAAGAGAGATTTAAAAGCGAGGAATATCCCCCGAGCTACCTTGCACAGTGGAACAAGCCTTAAATTTATACTACCTCATAGTTCGTAATAAGGTCTGTAGGCCAGTCAGCACGGCGCAACTTCCTCGAGATAACAGAGAGAAACCTCATTATTGTGCACTTCATAATAGAGTGAATCACCCGACCAAGGTGTGTTTCTCACTAGAAGGTTAATTGACCATCACGTAAAGAATAAAGATATCCAACTGCTACAATCTAACATGAACAATACTCCTTTACCACCTCATGGGGCCCATATGGCCATCGCTTTTGATAAAGAGGTTGAATGATTGATGAGAGAGCTATGGTTCTAAGAGAATGACTTTGAAGAATCTCTGGAGGATTACACTTTTGAACTAGCTCAGCTCCAGTTGGAGGATGAGACAGAGAAAGAAAATGAACAAGAAAGAGAAGAGTATGACACCATCGAGGGACTAAGTAGGCAGATAGGAGCCTTCTCTCTAAAGGAGGTAAATGCAGTGATATGCTACGATGAGGCTGCATATAGAGACATAGAAGAAGTCTATGAGATATAGGAGGAATAAAAACACTGTGGATTGAATGCACGACGGTTGCTCGCTCATCGAAGTTCAGTTGGTTCTTTGATCAGGTTGGGCTCCCCGAGCACTCGCGACTGGAGGTTACGCGAGCCATCTTTGAAATTGCAAAGAAGAATATGGTAACACACCTGAAATGGAAAGGGCCTATGTTCAAGCTCGTAAGAAGGTACCTCTCCGAAGTCACATTTTCAAAAGCTGACAAACTGATCAGGTACCCCCATAATAGACCCTTATAAGTTACGGCGTTCGTGAATGATTGTGTTTTCTCTCGTGTCCTGTTGGATGGGGGAGTGTCCATCAACATTATGACTATTGGGTCCTTTTATTCCACTAGCCTATCAGAAACAAGGATAGTGCCACATTCGTTGGTGATTTCGGGGTATGACAATCAATCGTCCAAATCTGTGGGGTATGTCAATGTAGGCATCATAATGGGGAATATCACCTCCCACATCAAATTTCATATCATGAACTATGAGCCATCATACCAACTTCTAGTTGGCAGGGTATGGATGCATAACCATGGATTGGTACCATCCACCTAACATCAGTGAGCTAAGGCGAACGTAAAAGGTAAGGAGATGATGATTCAAGCGTCTAAGAAACCCTTTGCAAAGGAGGAAGCTCATATGGTGGACGCTGCCTTTTACACAAATATGACAGATGAAGCCACAACGGTATCAAGATATACTGGGGGAACAAGGGTCTCGACCACCCAAAAGAGAGTGCGAGCGCCCTCTCGAGCGATGGTGGCTTATGAAGAAGAGCGTGATTTAGATGCAGCAAGGCCCTCTAGTCTATCGAGGCAGCTTCGAGACTGAATGAATCAAGCGCATTGATCCAATTGAGCACCAAGTCCAGACTCAGAGCATTCTTAGTAGGCATACTGCGAGAGAGTTGGACGATAATCGCCAAAAGTGGTTCTTTAAAGAAGAGGCCTCGCGACAGTGCAAGAGCGTAGTTTTGCGTAATGGCAGAATTATATACAAGTTAAAAAGGTGTGAGCGAGCAGCTGAAAGTCTAGACGATGAGGCTAACCCGATTTATGAATGCTTTCAGGTGGACAACCATGCGTAATGTTTGGTGATTGATAATTCTAGAGTCTAGGAGTTTGTAGAAGAAATAGAAGTGGAACCTGAGTACATGAAGGAGAGACCCAGGTAGCAAATCTAGGAGTTAGAGAAAATAAACTTGGCCAAAAAAGGTGATTATCCTAATCCTAGCTTTATCTTGAAGGACCTGGAAGGGGTGCCTCGAAAGGAGCAGATCAAATTTCTGCTAGAGTTTAAAGACGTCTTCACGTGGAAATACATTGAGATGTTTGGGATAAACTAGAAGGTGAGTTACCATAAGTTGAATGTCTTGCCTTCAGCCATTCTGATAAAGTAGGACACCCGAACGTATAAGGTAGAGTTAGATCTGAAGATCAGGGAGTAAGTTCAAAGACTGCTTATAGTTTGCTTTATAGTACTAATCCAGCATCCGATTTGGCTTTCTAGTATTATGCCTATAGGAAAGAAAAATAAAAATCAGATCAGAGTCTGTATGGACTTTAGGGACTTGAATCGAGTATACCCGAAAGATATGAATTCCCACTGCCTTCCATAGATAGCTTGATCGACGCAACTGCGAGCCATGAGATGTATAGCTTCATGGATGGTTATGTGGGGTATAACCAGATAAGGATGGATCCGACCAATGTGGAGAAGATTGACTTTCGAATGCCTTTGGGTAATTTTATATACATAGTTATTCCTTTTGTGTTGAAGTACAGGGGATCCATTTATAAAAGGATAATGATGGCTATTTTCCACGATCTTTTCCACAAGATCGTGGAATTTTATGTTAATGATCTGGTAATCAAATCCAAGAAGGAGGAGTCCTACTTATATGACTTGAGAAGAGTGTTCACTCGATACATGAAATACAAACTAAAGATGAACCCCCTCAAATACGCGTTCAGAGTGATGAACGGAAATTTTTTTGTGTTTGTGGTAAATCGGTAAGGGGTTCAGATGGACTTAGACAAGCGTCTGTCCATTCTTGATATGCCAAGACCAAAGTCAGCTAGAGAGCTGAAAAGTTTCCTAGGAAAAGTCTCCTACTTTAGGAGGTTTGTTCCAGGGCTGGCCGAGGTAACACACTCGCTGATGGAGTTTCTCAGAAAGGGTGTAAAGTTCATATAGGAACCGATGCCCTAGGATGCAATGGACAAGATGAAATCACTCACTACTTCCCTTCAGAAAATGATCCCCCCAAAGGCACGTATCCCTTTACGTCTATATCTTACATCAAATGAACGATATATTGGTGCACTGTTAACCCAGGAGATGGTTAGTGTAGAAAAACCTATTTATTACTTGATTAGAATCATACATGGGCCTAAGGCCAAATATACTAGTATTAAAATGCGTTGTTTAGCCCTTGTATTTGTAGCACAAAAACTTAGGCACTACCTACTATCACTCACAATTCATATTGTCACTAGATATGATCCCATAAAGTTTCTGCTTACTAGAACTGTACTAATAGGCAGGGCAGCTCGATGGTTCTTAATCCTCACAAAGTATGATCTCAAGTGATTAGTCCCTCGAGCTATCAAGAGCTAAGCTTATCCTGATTTGCTGGTCATCTTCCCATCAGGAATGTTCGAGCCACTCATAGAGGAGCTCCCGAGTGATGATCTCTAAGCCAACTTCATAGCAGCCAGCCTAGACGAGTGGAGTATGGAGTCTGACGGCTCCTCGATTGAAAAGAAAGGGGGAGCTTGAGTCATCTTAAGAAAGAATGGCGAAGAGATTCGATTATCCTTTAATCTGGAATCTGAATGTTTGAACAACAAAGCTGAATATGAAGCACTGGTATTGGGGTTGCTTGAGGCCCTCAGAAGAGGTATCCAAGTCCTAATAATAAAAGAGGATTCCAACTTGGTGGTGAAACAGGTGATCGGTGAATTCACTTTGAAGCACATGAGTCTGGCGCCTTAACGAACGATCATACAACGGTTACTCGAGAAGTTTAAAGTAGTGAAGATCGAAAGGCATCCCCAAATGATGAATCAACATACAGACGCCTAAGCCACCATTGCGCAATCCAAAAGATTACCTTTGATGGATAGTCAACAGTTGTTCGAATCATAAAAAGGACAGTCCACTCGATCGTGTTGGAAATGTTGCCCATGAATAATAAGGATGATTAGAGAGGGGAAGTCAGAAAGAAATTGGAAAGAGGCGAAGGCCCACTGAGCCTAGTTGATCTGGCACAGTATTTTATTA
The DNA here is from genome assembly GCA_949130495.1 of Sambucus nigra. Lineage (NCBI taxonomy): Eukaryota > Viridiplantae > Streptophyta > Magnoliopsida > Dipsacales > Adoxaceae > Sambucus > Sambucus nigra. Next base: position 414,434,848 of record OX422210.1, on the reverse strand, counting down.
CCAAGGCAATTTTTATAATAAAAATAAAGGTAGTTGTTTGTCCAGATGTGTAGACCCTGAAGAAGCCAAGAAGAGACTGACCGAAGTGCATGAAGACAACTGTGAGACCATTGAGATCCACTTGTATAGAAGGATACAAAGGGAAGGGTATTTTTGGCAGTCGATGAGGCAAGACTCCGTGATGATACAAAGAGATTGTGGGAGATGTTATCTATTCTATCAGGCAGCAAAATGCAATTTCATCGATCAATCCTAAGACTGTAGGCAGCCGTGTATGGACCTACTGGTAGATGGTGTAATGCCAACAGACAAAGAAGATGCCATGAAGTTAAAAAGACGACCACCCAGGTATTTTATCCAAAAAGGGAAGTTGTATCGACGAGGCTATTATGACACGCCTCTAAGGTGCATCAGAGGGGAAGAGGTTGAAGAAGTGCTGAAGAAAGCCCACAAGCCAGGACATATCAGAGGATCCAAACTCTCTACGATCAACTTATGACTTTGGGATATTACAGGCCTACAATGGTGAAAGACTCAGCTGAGTTCATTCGCAAATGCAAAGCTTATCGACTTTATGGAAATATGATTCATGCTCCTTCGATAAACTTGTATTATCTATCTATGCCTTTTCCATTTCACACATGGGCGTTCGATCTAGTAGGGGGAATAAACCCTTATTTGAGAGGAAAGATTTGAATATTGGTTGCCACTGAATGTTTCACCAAATGGAAAGAGGCCATACCACTCAAAAGAGCCACAGCGGGGGTAGTGGCTTGATTCATGAAAGAGTACATCATCTGTCGATTCAATATCCTAAAGGTGTTTCTATCATATAATGGCACCCGTTTTGTGAATAGTGAAGTAAACGTGCTAATAGACAAGTAATCCATCATCCACCATAAATCAACAGTAGCATGCCTGAAGTGCAACGGGCAGGCAGGAGCCACTAACAAGACTTTGGTGAATATTTTGGCAAAAATGTTAGAGGATTCATCGAGAACATGGGGTGACAAAATCCTCAAAGTGTTATAGGCCTATCGGACAACACAGAGGAAACCAATGGAGTATACTCCATTTTCCTTAGTTTAAGTGCCATGCTCCCTCACAGCTGGCACGTGCAACTTGAAGCACTGGAAGAGCATCGTGACAATGCAGTGAGGCACTTCGAGATTTATGGAAATTAGTTGTCCAGATCGTATGACCAAATGTTAAGGCCAAGGAAGTTCAAAGAAGGGGACTTGGTTCTAAAATCATGCACGAGGCACATCAAGGGCTTGTCATTGCCCAAGTTTGAAGCCAACTGGGAAGGACCCTACATCGTTCGAGCAACTCATGATTCAGGTTATTATGAGGTATCCAAAGTGGAAGATGATGCTACCTTCACACTAAAAAAATAAGTGGCTGAAAACTTATCATGTTTAAATGTATATTTTTCCCGTGCTTCAGTCTATTGCATCGCGTTTTGCTAATACTAGCTCAGGAGGATATCCCTCGTTTGATGTTGACCCACTATTCATTTGTGTTAGTTGTTTTCCTTACCTCGCATAGTGTGACTTACATTAATGTAATAGACCGACTCATATTCAAACAAAATAGAAAGGAAGAAACATCAAATGCCATAAATTTTATTTAAATAGAAAAGTGTTATAATTACATTCTAAAAAAGTTCAAAACGATAGACTGAGGGAAATCCAAAAGGGGAAATTAAGCAAAGATTATTAAGGGATATCCATGAAAAAATTAAGGCTGGCCGAGCCATGCAGATGATGGTGATGATGAGGAAGAATTTTCTCAAGGCTACTCTGGTCGGAGATTAGGTCGGTCAAATCCTTTTACCGAAGCTCCATACTTTACTGAACATTCTCTAAGTTTTGCTCCTTCTTGAGAAGCTCAGCCTCTGCTTGAACAAGAGCTTCACGAGCCTCCTGCACTCCCTGCTCAGAAATAATTATCTCGGTCTCAAGACGTACAAGCTCCTCTGAAATGGCTACCTGCGAGCGATAAGAACTCTGCAACCGACGATAGAGAGAAGGTAGGTCAGCTTTCTTAAAGTCACGCAGTAGCTTTACCAACCAAGACAATTAGAAACCATTATTGATAAGCACGTTAACCTTCCCCAACAATGACTTAATTTTATTAGAACTGAGTGACTCTAGCGGGGTATTGAGGATCTCCTCCAAAATAATAGTGAGCCCGAGCAGGCGGTAAGCCATCATCCCAGGAATAGGCTGAAGACTGCGAGAAGTGAAAGTTGAAGGAAAATGGGCTAAGAGTTGCTAAATCAATACAAGGGGGCCCTCAATCAGTATATGGGGGGAATTGACCAATGATTTCCTTACAACCACTTCAGGGGCTGACTTAGGGGGTGCACTGAAAATGCTATCGCTCTCGGAAGGGAGTCTCGTATGCAAAGCACTATCACTTTCTTGGACCCTAGAAGCAACCACATTGCGCACTTCACCAACATTAAGCACCATTCTTTAAACTTGCATGGTAGGAGCCCCACCCAAAGATGCGAATTCAGCCAAGGTACTCACCTGTGTAATTAGATGAGCGGTAGTCTCAACTCCTGGGTCACGCGTCGTAGGTTTCTCGAATTCTACCTGAAATACAAGAATTTGTTAAGTCGTGAAACAAATATACAAATTGGCTAGAAAATATAAATTCTAAGACCAATATGACTTGACCCGCCTGACCCACGGTTATGGGAGATTTTAAGACCAGTATGACTTGGCCCGCCTGACCCTCGATTATAGGAGATTCTACTACCAATATGACTTAGCCTGCCTGACCCTCGGTTATGGGAGATTTTAAGACCAATATGGCTTGGCCTGCCTAACCCTCGATTACCTTCTTTAATTGAGGAAATAGGGGACCACCCATTAAGTTGGGAATTTTTCTCTTCGTCATATATATAGAATGAGAAAGAGGAATATAAAAAATGTCCAAAGATTCAAATGAGGAAGAAGTTCATCTTGGAATAACTTTAACACCTGTAGACTCAGTAACTAAAGAAGTTATCACAGGATCCTCTTCTAGGTTGACAGCAATGGGGAGCAGAGCAACTATAGGTCGGGCAACAAAAGATGTGATGGAACTCTTATATTCCAACAACAATGATGCAACCCTGGGATGTTCTTCCCCAAACTTTTGGTTCAAATCCCATAGAAATTTGAGGTCGTTGAGGTTGATTTCCCCTTCCTTAGGACACCTTTTCTTACTCTCCTCTGCACCAAATACAAAAGGCAAAGTTAGCCAACAAATATCAAAATTCAAATCAAAAGAGGAAAAATCATTAATAAAGTACAATATATGCCTCGTCCTTATTGGGGACATCTAGGACTAGTAAAAGCCACCCCAGTTGGGAGGGGAGTATATTGCTAGTTCTTGACAATAACACCATACTCCCAATAATCCTTATTGGTATCGGGTAGGTTGACTACTAATGCCCTATTGGCTTTCCTAGTTTTTAAATAGTAGGTACTCTCTCCAACAATTACTCACTTATAATAAAACATTAACTCCAAAACCCCAATATGGGTCCCATAAACTTCGCTTAATCTATAAACCCCATTTATAACCCTCCAAGTATTGGGGGATACCCTAGCAGGAACTACGTTATTGGAAAAATTTAATAAAAAGGGGATTAAGTGAAAAGATGATACCATTTTCATCTATGAACAGGGCTGGGATCTAGTGACCCTCGGAAAGGGAATAAATCTCTAGGTCTACCCAAGATGGGATTTTCCTTTTTTTCCTAAACTCATCTAAAGAGTTCTCATCAACGATGTGAACCATGGCGAAAAAGAGGAAAATTTTATCAAACAAAATAGAGGGAAAAGAAAGCTTACATAGAATCAAAGACGATGGCAAGAACTGAAGAAGAAAATGATCACACAGAGAAAAACTTGAAAGCAAAGAGATAGCTAAAAGTTCAAAAAAATTGAGGTAGAAAGAAAGAGGGAAATTTTGTACCTATTTATAGATTTGCCTGAAATGGGAAAGAAATGATTAAATAAACAAACCTTATAGCTACCATTGGCTACACACTTTTTGAAGCGTCAAAAGATGACTATGTCTTTTGGCGGCTCAAAAAAGTTCGAATTATTTACAAAAATGTCATCATCAAATAGTGCAAGAAAATATTTTTACAAGTATGGGAGGTCGGATGCAGACCTGAGCTAAATACTACACACTTTCATGTAATCATCAAGCATGGAGCATTAGGGGCTTTTGTTGTATGTAAAAATTATACTCACATGTGGACCAATGATATATACACACCTGTCATCCAACGTGGCCGAATAGCCCGCTTGATCGGCCTCATATACACTTAATCGGTTGGAATGCTGATCAACTTCAGAAGGCCAACCAATAGGAACATCAACAGTTACTCGGAAAGGATGCCAACTAGAACTAAATTCCAAGATTTTTACTTATTATACACAGATGTAAATGCCTGATAATATAAAGGTGATCCTATAAATACAAACTAGTCCCTTAGCTCAAGGGACAACTCAAATCACTCATATGCATACCATACTGAGCTATTGTAAACCCTATTAAAAATAACAACAATGGATGCAGGCTATTTTACAGCTGAACCACTCTAAAATCTTTGTCTCTTGTGTGTGTGGTTTGAGTTATTTCTATCTGTGATTACAAAATTGGAGTTAGTCCATTTTTAGACATCAATGTATATGAACTAAAGGATTATGAACATCAAGAGCCACCGCACTCGTGGAACGTTAAAAACCTCAAGATCTAGTATCAGTAGTCAGTCAAGCATCGGGGATGACATTCAACATCTAATTTGATTTTTTATTCAATTATGAAGCTTATATTTTATTTAATCGTGAAGTTTACCTTTTATTCAACCATGTACTTAATGTTTTCCTTATTATTTGGTTGTGTTAATCAATGCACAACATTGGAAATCTATTATAATAAAGTATATGTTTCCCTGTTAAGATTGTGTTTATCTACTTTGCCCACATAGATTATTCGGCAAATGCTTAATTATACCGCAAACATCAGTAAACGAGTGGATGTTAAACACCAAATCTTATCCCTAACACTTCACTATGGGCTCATAGGTCCAGGAAATCTAAGCACATGATAAGCTCCCAAAATGCCTTTTCCGTAATTAAAATAGTCTTAGAAAAAGTTTGATTAATCACTGAGCTATCTTAGCTAGTATGATTTGTGATATGAAGACAAGCACTCTAAGTCAAGACAGGATAACCCGATTGCTTCATTAACTGGCATTAAAGGGGGGATATAAGGGCATTACTCATCCTTAAAGCTAACAACTCTTGAAAGACAATTTACTAACAATTAAGGTGTGATCATTGATGGATTTGAATGCCTCAACTGTGTCATCCTTTAGAAACTCATTAAATTATCGAGTTATAATTTAGCTGACAATCGTTTTTCACCAAACACCTCGGTCTAGATCACTTGTTGAAGTTGTAATTTAATTGATGATCGGTTTTCACCAGACACCTCGATTTAGATCACTTGTTGAAGTTATGATTTTAACTAGTCTAAATCTTATTGGACGACATCACTTGCTGAAGTTATGATTTAACTAGTATAAATCTTATTAGATGACTTGATGACGATCGGTTTTTATCGAACACCTCAATCCATATATCAATATGGATTTACTTTTTACATCAATGAACTTTCGAACATTTAGCAGTAAGTTATTCATTAACAATAATAAAAGGATCCATTCGTTCAAGTAAAATAAGAACCAAAACTGGCAGAAAATAAAGCATTAACACAAACTATTAAAAAAACCATTTAGAATTTCCCAATGTTTTATAAAAAAATATTACACAGCTGTGAACCCCAACCCCCACCCCCACCCCCCAATTTTAATCACGGGTGATTAGTCCTATATAAAATAAAGAATAATCTCATTTGGTTCATTCTTAGCATCACTATCAAAAACGTTTTAAATTACTAACCACCTAAGTTAAAATAATATGATGCCAAATTTTATCTTTCATTGGCGTACAATAATATGCGGAAAATAAAATAATATCAACCACTCTCACAATAACTGAAGTCTTGAACAATCGCAGGATAAATAAATAAGTAAATGCCGAATAAACCATTGGCTTCAAATACAACATTCAAATCATAAGTCTAACTGAAATGAAATGAGTCCAAATACAGAGTCTAATACTGAGAGAAGTAAATTCAAATAAAGGTCTAAACTGAATGGGCAACATGCCCAACTGAAATAACTAAAAAATAAATCTTAGACAAGGAATGAAATAATTTAAGCGTCAACTCAATCCCTGCAAGCCTCCACACGTTCACAACTATGCATCCCTTGAATAAAACATCATATCTGACATCCCTATAGCTGGACACTTAAAAGTTTTGAAAATAGATTTTATTTGGGTCAGATCCCAAAACCTTTAAAAATATTTAGCAAGTATTTAAAATGCAAGAAGAACAGTTATTAGATGCATGTTAGTTTTGTGTGCACTCGCTTGAGCTCCTCACCTCTCAACTATAGTGCACACCTAACGTCCCCTCTTTTACCCGCCTAGTTATGATATCCATATCAACTAGTTGTCACACCCCGCAAAATCCGACAGACGGGGTGGCCAGCCACCACCGCCGAACTATGCCGAGCGTGATCTAAATAAATACCATTCTTAGCATGAGACAGATATGAGATATAAATAAATAAGTCCATAAGATAAATAATTGAATCAATCTCAAATAATCATAAACAACTAAGCGATAAAAGATCCATCTGTAAGGACATTTTTGTCCATTATCAAAATATGTCGTACGCCGTTACACCGTTGAAGAAATTCAAGATCGCATCTACATCAACGGATCCGAATATCAAAGCGTCTTCAACATCATAACCTCTGCGAGAATGAACTTGGTAAAGTTTTGTTTTTAAGTCCCTTAAAGTTTCATACTTAGTGTTGATACCAAATTTAGCCTGCTGACATGGACCAATCACTTGAAGACATGTGTCAACACTACATGGCAAATACAAATACTTTCAACGAACAACATACTGTCACCGAGCTACTCAGGTGATCCGAGCAACTTAAACATATCGAGCAACTTAAGCATATCGAGCAACTTAAGAGGTTCGAACTACTTAGCATTCAGAGCATCCAAATCAAGAGAATCAAAAGACAACTACGCATTAAATGCACATTATTATTGTACAGATGTATATGTCTACTAGATAATAGCGCATTATCTTTTCATATGTACATCCTCAAGGCTATAAATACATTGTAACCTCCTCATAAGAGGGGCACTTTAGATCTCTTGAAAAACCTATTATCGAGATTCAAGGCAAACAGTCAGCAATACAAAACAGTGAACGTAGGCCATTCTAATAAGGCTGAACCACTTTAAAAATCCTTTGTCTTATTTATCTGTGATTGATTAATTAGATATAATTTAGTTTTTTACATCAACAGATTGGCGCCGTCTGTGGGAAACGACTATACTTAGCGTTTTTCACCAAAATAACTCATCATCTATGGTTGAGAATCCAGAATCCAGTAATCGAAATACTGGGGTCCCTCCAAACCCTTATACTCCCCCAAATATTCACGATCTGGCTGGCATAATGGCTAATTTAGCCAAAGGCCAAACAGCCATGCAAGAAACTATGCGTCAACTTATACAAACTGTTCAAGGTGGAGTGTCGGCCCAATCAGGACAACGAACTGTTCAGAGAAATACCCATTTGCTATCTTCAAGAACTAAGCTAATGCTATTCCCAAAGATCTCTCAATCTAGACGTACTGGCTCACACCGTACTGAGAGGAGTAATGATCCTTCGTATCAACCAGGCCGAACTTCATCAGTACGAGCTACAGATTCCCAACTGAATGTCACTCTCACTCCAAAAAGGACTAGTGCTCTAGAAAGGTTGAGTAGAGTCTCTCATTTTGATCGTTTGGGCCCTAGGAGGAATAGAAGTCATCCTAGGATTGCGTCGAGAAAATCTTAACGACCATCCGACCTAAGGGAAGGCTCTGCCCAATCACGCCCAACACCCGTAATGAAAGGTTCCAAGAGGAAAACTCAACATGATCGATCGCTCGAACAAATAGGTCCGAATTGGGAAATGATGCATGGAAAGGCTCTATTCAAAGGTTGGAGGACCGGTTAGGAGAAATGACTAAAGCCAAGATTCCTCTATAAAGAACTTTTGTCCAAGGGACCCCGTTCGTGCAAGCGATTGTGGATTTTCCCACACCATCAAAATTCAAAGCTCCTATGGTGACACCTAAATATGATGGAAAAACTGATCCTGTCCTCCATATAGATCAATACCAAGCTGCTGTCGATATCTATGCGGTTCTAAACGAGATGAGATGCAGGGCATTTTCAGGAACTCTCACCGGGTCAGCTCAGATATGGTACAACAACCTTCCTCGGGGGAAGATTGCGACTTTCCTTCAACTTGCAGAGCAAAACCAGTTAAACGAGTAGCACACTTTCTAAGTGTTAGACGGATGCCAGAAGAAAGTAACAGGAACTACATTACTCATTTCAATAACGAGAAACTTGAAGTAATTGATTACAAGGAGAAAATAACAATTACTGCTCTGATGAGTGGACTGTTACTAGATAAGTTATACTATACTTTGGCCAAAGATCTGCCTAGAACCATGGCAGAACTGATGGCAAAGATAGCCAAGATCGTAAACGCTGAGGAAGATATGGCTGCGAAGAAGAATACAGACACTAAGGAGACCAAGGTTGAGGCTGGTAAAATCGAGAAGAAAGATCAGAAGAACAATGGTGGCAACAAGCAGTTGAAAGGTAAGCAAGTGCTGGAGAAGATGAGGAAATATGGAAATTATACTCCCTTGAAGGTAGCTATAAATCACATTTTGGAGGAGATCAAGAACAGCGAAGAGTTAGCCTGGCCAGGGAAAATGAAGGCAGATCCTGACAAAAGGGACAAGTCCAAATATTGCGAATTCCAAAAAGACTATGGTCACACGACCAAACGTTGCATAGCTCTTAAGAATGAAATTGAAGCACTCATCAGGCAAGAAAAATTAGCTAAGTATGTTGACCGACAAAATGGTGGAAAGACCAGTGACCGAGGAAGGCAAAGATCTAAGTCTCCTCGCTAAGCAAAAGAAGACAAGAAGAGAGATCACGAAGATGATCCAAAAGATGACCCCGACCTCCCCAAAAGACCAAGACAGCCAGAGCGCGAGGTATTTCAATCTATTTTGGGTCATTTGAATGTAATGTCAGTACAGGTGGAGATACAGGAGGTGGAGATCTGACTACGGAGAGGAAAGCTTACCTCAATGAGGCCCAAGCCTGCTCTTACATACAACGCATAAACTTGGCTGAAGATGATCGCCCAAGGAAGGTGAATAGGGACAAATTGGTCATCGGTTTTTCTAAAAATGACTTAGCAAGTATGCTATATCCTCATGATGACCCATTGGTGATCAAGATGAGAATGAAGGAAGTGGTGATTTTACGGGTACTGGTGGATAATGGTAGCTCTTCAGACATCATGTTTTACCCATACTTTGACAATTTAAATCTAAAGTTAGCCCAGTTGGAGCCATATCATAGGCCCCTCCTCGATTTTACTGGCGAAAAGGTTTTTCCACTTGGGAAGATCATGTTGGATATGCTCATTAGTACATGGCCTGCTTATCGAACAGAAAGAGTACCCTTTTTTGTAATGGATAAAAATGTCCAATCAGCTTACAACATCATCATGGGAAGGGTAGGTCTGAAGAAGTTCGAAGAAGTACCATATAATGTACATCAATGTTTAAAATTCCTAACCAACTTTGGAGTAAGAGTTGTGAAAGGCGACCAGAAAGTAGATCGGGAATGATATTATTCATCTACCGAACAGGAAGAACGAGAAGAATCTAGGAAGAAGACTACTACCTATCAAGTGGATGAAATAGAAGATGCAGAGATTGAAACATTAGATCCTAGAGACGAGTCTTAGCTCGTGAAAGTCCAAGTCATGGAAGCTACCGAAAATATCATTCTGGAAGACGAATACCCAGAACGAACAACCCAAATTGGTGTGTCATTGGATGTATCATTAAAACAGGAACTGGTAGCATTTCTAAGGGGCAAAAAATAGACTTTTGCATGGAGTCATGAAGAAATACCAGGAATAGACCCGAGTTTCCTGTGTCACGAGATCAACGTGAATAAGGAAATCAAGCCAGTGAAGCAGCGAAGAAGACTGTTCAGTCCTGAAAAGAACCAAGCTATACAAGAAGAGGTAGAGAAACTACAGAAAACCTTTTCTATTGAGGACGTTAAATATCCAGATTGGCTAGCAAATATGGTGATGGTAAAGAAGAAAAACAACAAGTGGAGGATGTGTGTGGACTTCACTGATCTTAATAAAGCTTGACCAAAGGATCATTTTCCTTTGCCTCGAATCGATCAGCTGATGGATTCTACCTCGGGGCATGAATTATTGAGTTTCATGGATGTTTACTCTAGTTACAATCAGATCAAAATGAAACCTGAGGACAGGAAAAGTACCTCTTTTATCACCCCAAGGGGAACTTATTGCTATAATGTTATGACTTTCAGACTTAAAAAATGCAGGTGCAACATATCAGGGGCTGATGAATAAGGTGTTTGCAGAGAAAATCAGTCATAACATGGAGGTTTATGTCGACGATATGCTGACGAAGAGCAAGAAAGTTGCTGATCATTTAGTTAACCTAGGTCAGACTTCTGATTAATTAGAGAAATATCAAATGAAGTTGAATCCCGCAAAATGCATATTCGGAGTACGAGAAGGCATGTTTCTCGGATATATTGTTAACCAACGAGGTATCGAGGCGAACCCTGAAAAGATCAAGGCCCTATTGGAGCTACGATCTCTAACTACGAAGAAGGAAGTGCAAAGCCTCACAAGGCGAGTCGTAGCACTTAACAGATTTGTGTCACGAGCAACAGACAGATGCCTCCCATTCTTCAAAACACTTCGAAAAACTTTTGAGTGGAATGATGAATGTGAGGAGGCCTTTCAAGAGTTAAAGAAATATCTTGGAACACCTCTATTGTTATCTAGACCAGTGATGGGAGAAATACTATAATTCTATCTGGAAGTTTCAGAGAATGCAGTTAGCTCGGGATTGATAAGAGTGGAGGACGGAGTACAAAAACCAGCCTACTACACCAGCAAGGCCTTTCGAGGAGTAGAGATCAGATATCCAATACTAGAAAAGTTAGCACTGGCACTAATCGAAGTGAGCAGAAGGATGAGGCCGTACTTCTAAGCCCATACTATAGTGGTTTATACTGATATGCCATTAAGACAAGCTCTGCATAAATCGGAGAAATTAGGAAGATTGATGTACTGGGCCATAGAACTTGGTGAATATGACATAGTTTATGAGCCTAGGTCGTCACTTAAGGGGCAGGCAGTAGCGGATTTTATCGCAGAGTCTACTCACTCTGATACCTCCGAAGAGCAGAAGTTTAATACACACCAACCCGTGGATGTTACGGGATCATCGAATTTAACACCCGACCAACTTTCATCCGTGGACGATCAAGACAAGATAATCAATGAGCAACGATAAGTATCGGGGGAAGATAAAAGGAAGCATCAAATATTCCACCGAGGAACTCTGTCTGATTAAGAGTTTGATAATGAAGTACCTGTATGGAATTTGTATGTGGATGGCTCTTCGTGTGCCAGAGGCAGTGGAGCAGGAATTATTTTAAACAGTCCTGATGAGATTGATATAGAATATGCTCTACGTTTTCAGTTTAAAGCCTCCAATAATGAAGCTGAATATGAGGCTATGATCGTGGGTCTAAGTTTGGCCAAAACCATGAAGACAGAGCAGGTCGTGGTGTTCAGTGATTCACAGTTAATCGTAAACCAAATTCTCGGATTGTATGTAGTAAAGGTAGAATTAATGGTCAATTATCATGCAAAGGCTATGGAGTTTATCTCGACTTTTACCGCAGTTCAATTGATCAGAATACCGAGATTAGAGAATGCAAGACCCGACGCCCTAGCTCAGTTGGCATCAGCAACACGTACCGAGCTACGAAGAACAATCCCAATAGAAATCATGGCTGGTCAGAGCATAGAGGAGATTTGATAATGAACTTCATTACCCTCGACTTGGGGCCATCTTGGATGGAACCCGTCAGAGCCTATATCGAAGAGGGGGATTTGCCAACTGATAAACTCACAGCTAAGAAATTAAAGTTTAAAGCTACTCGTTACGTATTAACCAGTGGCATTTTATATAGAAGAGGAGTTATAGCAGCACTACAGAGATGTGTCCATCCCTCCGAAGTTAAGGACTTGATTGAAGAGGTTCACGAAAGGTCTTGTAGAGCCCATGTAGCAGGTCGGATGCTTTTACAGAGGATAACAACACAGGGGTATTACTGGCCAACGATGAGAGCTGACTGCGCAGCTTACGCTAAGAAGTGCGATAAATGCCAACATTTCTCTTCCATCTGAAGAACTCCCCAGACATTGTTAACACCCATCACCTCCCCATGGCCATTCTCCATGTGGGGGATAGACTTGGTCGGGCCACTTCCGACGACCAAAGCAAGATTCAAATATTTCGTGGTTACTGTGGATTATTTTACCAAATAAGATGAACCTCTCATTGATATGACATATGACAAGGTCTATCAATTTATTTAGAAGAGTATTATTTGCAGATATGGTCTCCCACACGTATTCATTACTGACCATGGAACCCAATTTGACAACGAGGAATTCCCTGCATATTGTCATCAATCTAATGTACTGAAGATCCACTCCGCGCCAGGCCACCCCCAGAGCAATGGGAAAACTAAAGTGATGAACAGAACCCTACTGAATGGTTTGAAAAAATGGTTGGATGATGCAAAGTAAAATTGGATCAACGAGCTACACTCTGTGTTGTGGGCTTATCACACTACACCACGAACAACAACTGGGGAGTCTCCATATATGTTGACATTTGGGAGTGAGGCTGTCATACCTGCTGAATTGGGTTTACCTACACATAGGGTGATTAATTTCAATTCTCCTATAAGCGACTTGATGAGTCGTTTAGATCTGGATGTGCTCAAAGAAATTAGGGAAGAAGTAGCAATCAGGAATGCTACCTACCAACAACGAAAAACCTTGTTCTATAATAAAAGGGTAAAGCAGTGCGATTCGAAAGAAGGGGATTATGTGCTGAAGAAAGTAATCCAAAAGCATAACAAACTGGAGGCCAACTGGCATGGACCTTACAGAGTAACTGAACTTGTTCGTCCTGGGACTAATAGAATTGAAACCTTGGAGGGAGAAGAATTCAAGAATGCCTGGAATGCAGAGCATCTGCGCAAGTACTATCAATAATTAAAATCCATATGTAACACATTCCTTTCAAAATGAATAAAGTGATATTTCACCCATATTTCTTTCTTGTTTGAAATTTTTTCGAAATATTAGTGCTATACACTACACAAACACACATTCAGAGCAACAACCACCAACTCCGATTGGTCGACAATTCAATAACCACCAAATCCGGTTGGTCAGAAAATCAATAACCACCAACTCCGATTGGTCGGCAATTCATTAACCACCAACTCCGATTGGTCGACAGTTCATTAACCACCAACTCCGGTTGGTCGGTAATTCATTTACCACCAACTCCGATTGGTTGGTACCAAACTAGGTAAGAAGATGGATGACCTCCCGGGGCGTCCACTGTCTGGGTAACAAGGTAATCTTGACGAGATTACTACAACTAAGCAGGAACATGGGATGAAAATCATTTCATTACTTAGGCCCAAAGAGTGACAAGTCACTATGATCAGACAAGAAATGGGATACGTTCCATTGTCTAAAAATAAAATAGGACATTTCGTCCTCCTAAAGATATATATATTCACTAATGAATAACAAAGACATTCTACAAATTATTCACAAGGAAATGAAATTAAAAAATAAGCAAAATTTTTCTTCATTAAAACCAAGCAGATTACATACGATATGAAATTTGGCTCATTACAAATATCCTATTTTATAGGTTTCTTTCCCTTTGCTTTTGAAACAGGTTCCACCCCAGCTGGAGGATCATCTAATGCATAAGGAGAATTTATAAAGTTCATATCTCACAGTATTCTGACATTACTTGTGGATGGTTGATCAAGCAAATGCTCTGGACGAGATATCTCAAAGTTTGAATGAAGGCTATAATCTCCGAGATACTTGGAGATCAAAATTCGAGGAATAGCACGGGCTGGAATCCAGCTAAGGTCAAGTTTGAAAGGAGGCACAAGTAAATCAAGCACTCCAGGTTCATAATAATCCTATAAGAAATGACCTTGCTCCAGTTTCAGAACACATAAGGCATTCAACCATCCCTGCTTACATCCTTTGCTATTCGATTGCTGCAAACGAGCATCAAGATGATACAGAGATTTATTATACCCATCCATCCAAAATTCCCTGGACTGCTTGTGAATTTGATAAGTCAATCTCTCAAGTTGCTCGTAGAGCTTTCTCACTATAATTTCTTTACTTTACAAAGCAGAACTCTGATTGGAGAGTTGGTCGGTGAAACTCTGAATCTTCTTAGACATTTTTGTCAAGGCTTGGTTCTTCGCCATCAATTGAATGGCCTAATTCTCTAAGGACAATTGAGTTCTTGTTTCATCAATAGTAACCCAGCCATCCCTTGCTCGTCCACGAGAAGAAGATCTTGCTCTGCCACAAGCAGGTGTGTAAGGTCCAGTTCATTTCAAAGTCTCTAACTTATCCCGTAAGTTAGCATTTTCTATTTCTAAAAATGAAAAACCATCATCATTTATGGGGACCAAGGCTACCGAAGAAGAAGGGGCAGCAGATTTGAGTTATTTTATTTCTTCCTGCAACGCGATATTCTCTTGCTCTAGTAGCTTGGCAGTATGTCTATGCTCTTCAATAACAAGCTTTAACACACTCTCCTTTTTCTCATGAGCTAAAATGTATTTGTCATATCCCTTGTCAGCACTCAATTACTGGTACTTTTTCTCATAACCTTGATGCAAAAGTATAGGGGATTCCTTGTAATGCTGTTGAAGTTCCTCGATCGTTCCTTAAAGATCTTCAATTATTTCGTAATAAGCCATATTTTTGGCTACAGCACGATCAAGTAGGTACTTCAAGTACTGATAAGCATCTATTTCTCGTTCAGAGGAATCTGATTCGAGGATGTCAATCATTTGAGCCTTAGTAAAGTCTGCATGACCAGCTTTGAAATAATCATTGTATTTTTTCATCAACTCTGTATCATGAGCTGATAAGAGTTCCATCCTGGCCATAAACTAGCAAAGAGAAGATGAAAAAATAAAATCAACAATGATACAAACAGATCAAGTAAGAGAGAAATTCCAAACGAATAACAAAAGTTTAATTTTTATTCATCATGATAAAGGAAAACACAAATCAGGTTTACATCCAAGAAAATAAAGAAACAAAAGACCCGAATAACTTTACACCTTCTCCTTATTTCTTATGACTTCTTTGAACGGTTTGGATGAAGGGGTCGGTTGCTCGGAGAGCAAGGGCAGTTGCTCGGCAGATGTGTTGGCTGATTGGACTTGCTCGGAGGGTTAAACAACAGCAACAATAGGGACCTGCTTTCCTGTCATCATGGAAGACTCATCTGAAGCGGCTTCATCTTTTTCTTCTCCAGGAGAGGGAGGAGGGTCATGAGTATACTCCTGGAACAACTCAGAATTTTCAGCAACCTTCAATTTCTTCAAGGCTGTTACCTACCCATCCCTAAAATATTCAACACTGGCATATTCCATTTGAGAAGACATAACAGCCAGGCCCTTATTCCAACCCTTGTCCCAACCAGCACTAAAAGATTTTTTAACTACAATTTTCCTCTTTTCTCTCTCCGAGGAAGTCCTTTCCCTAAGGAGCACTTAGGCAGCCTTCAGTTTTTCTTCTACCTCTGTCTTATGTCGCTCAATATCTTGAAGCTTAGCAATGTTTTCCTCAGCAGATTTAAGCTTGATCTCAAGCTCCTTGTTCGGCATCCTTTAATTTCTTCTCCAACTCTTTGGAGGCAGCCATAGCTTGATCTCGAGTTATTTCAATAAACTGGAATTGCTTCTCCCAGGCACTTTTGTCTTCCTCGTACTTCTAACGATATTCCTTTAAAGATCGAGTTAATCCAGCAAAAGCTTCTTCTATCCCACCTGAAGAAGTGGAAGCCCTGATGGCCTCATCTTTCTTCAAAATACTATTGAAACATGTCACAAGCTGAAAAAAGAAAGAACTTTAAGTCAATATATGAACATAGTACTAGAAAATAAAGGACTCGGGCTAATGATACTTACTGACGTAATGTGTTGAGCAGCCAAAGTAGTAAATCTCTCACGAGAAAAGGTATCTTCAAAGCCTTAGAATTCTGGGACAATCCAAGATCAGATCAAGCCCATGGAAGAGCTCGGAGGAATAAGAGTTGGAACATTACCTTCAACATTTGAAGGTTGAGAGATAGGGTCAACAGGTCTCTCAGTATAACTTCTTTTCAATCTCCTCAGAGGAGCAGTAGCACTTTCAATTAAAGGTATTATCTTTATTGGTGAGATGACAACAGTCTCACTCGGAGGCACAGGTGGATTTTTGCGAATTTCCTTAGCAGTAGTGGAAGGGGGAACATCTATATTCTTTGTCCCCTCATATGGGACATCTTGTTTGTTTTTCTTTGCCTCTTCAATGGAAAATGCATACTTGTCAAAAAATGCAGGAGCCTTCCTCTTCTTCATTAGATCAGTAATAGGATTACTTAAGTCAGAAGAAGAACCTTCCACACTGGTTTCAGAGGTTGGTATCTAATTAAGATGAACCACCACAGGACGAGCAATGAAAGATGAAGTGGAGCTTCTGTATCGTAACAAATAAGAAGCATATCTAATGTGCTCCCCAGCAATTGATTGATGCAAGCCCCAGATAAGTACAATATCAAAATATTGGCAAAACTCCAAACACAGGGGATTTGGCGGGAAAGAAAAGCCACACTCAACTACAAAAAGACTTGGGAACCAGTGTCCCTCCGCTAAAGAAAGTAAATCAAAAGGACAAGAAAGTTCTTCCAAAATAACCCACGAAGGGATTGAAAACTCAGACCGAAATTTATCCAACGACTCAACAAGATAAACCATGGTGAATAAAGTAAATATAGAAGAGGGAAGAAAATATTACAGAAGAAAGAGAGATCGGTTGACAATGAACGATGGAAAGAACGAAGGTACAAGATAGAAAGAACGTGAAAAGTTCAGAGATACATATTTAAAAAATGGAAGACGATAGGATTTCTGTCGCACTTAAATACTTTACCTCGGGAATAGAGAAAAATAATGATTACAAGGAATTATCGAAGTGATCGTGAAAATTCAAAATATTTATCGAAACTTGATATTATGTGCTCAAAAAGGAATTATATACAATGAAAATCTTCCTAAAATTCATGAAGACCAGTAATCCAAGCAGTTTTTAAGCAAAATATTCCACACTCTCCTTCAACCTCAACTGTGAAACATTGGGGGCTTCTGTTGATACCAAATTTAGCTTGCTGACATGGACCAATCACTTGAAGACACATGTCAACACTACATGGCAAATACAAATACTTTCAACGAACAACATACTGCCACCGAGCTACTCAGGTGCTCCGAGCACCTTAAACATACCGAGCAACTTAAGCATACCGAGTAACTTAAGCGGTCCGAGCTACTTAGTGTGCAGAGCATCCAAATCAAGAGAATCAAAAGACAACTACGCATTAAAAGTGCATTATTATCGTACAGATTTATATGTCTACTAGATAATAGCGCATTATCTTTCCATATGTACAACCTCAAGGCTATAAATACATTGTAACCTCCTCATAAGAGGGGGACTTCAGATCTCTTGAAAAACCTATTATCGAGATTCAAGGCAAACAGTCAGCAATACAAAATAGTGGGCGTAGGCCATTCTAATACAGTTGAACCACTTTAAAAATCCTTTGTCTTATTTATCTGTGATTGATTAATTATATATAATCTAGTTTTTTACAACAACACTTAGTATTGGGAAACTTTTATAAAATGTCAAGCAAAATGAGATTTTGTTTAAAAGAAATTTTTTTCTGGTGAAGCGGACCGATCCGATCATTTTAAAAACCAACTGATCTGCCACCGAACCGATCCGGTATCCAAATCAAACCAATCCGCTTTGCACCAAAAATAGTAAACCCCTAATCGAAGATGAACCAAAGAAGCCATTTTAAAAAACTAACCGATTCGCTCCGGACCGATCCGGCATCAAAATCAGACCGATCCGCTCTTGATAATCTCGAACAGATCCGTGAAATTTTTTCCACCGACTCAAATTTCCTATATATATACCTATTTCGGTGGTGTATTTTTCAAGTCTTTGAAAAAACATTTCTAAGAGTTCAAACACAACAAGACTTCGATTTTTGATGTGCCAGACATCTTTTTGATTCACACATAAAAATCCCAATTACTTTTGTGAATCTTTTGGAACCCTAGAACACAAGCTTTACGATTGTTCAACCTTTGTGGGAGATCTTTGCAATCGAGAGCTGCGTATTATTGCTGAGGGAGTCTCTACAAAGTGTTATGGTTGCGTGTCATTGAGGAGAGCTGCGGTTCTTCCTTTGTTGTTTGGGATGCGATTCCTTGGAGGGTGCTGCGTGTATTCTCTTGTTGAGTTCAAGACTGCGTGTCTTTGTGGGTTGGTTGCGCGTTGATCCATTGTAGATTTCTCTATGTAATTGTAAGTTGCGATTTATATATTCATAGTGAAATAAAGGTTTTACCCGAAAGGGTTATTTTCCTGAAATCTGTGTCTCAGCATATTTACTGTGTTGCATGCTGTATTTTTGATGGGTTGATTTAGATGAATGTTTAGGGGTTGTATTTATTTGATTTAAAAGTAGACTCTAATTAAATAAGGGTTACTTAGAAACTTGCGAATTTAATTTAATCAATTATCACACCGCTGTTATTCGGTCTTTCTCAAATTGGTATCAGAGCAGGTTACGTGAATTTATCACATATTCCTATTTTTCGTAAAATCGTGTGATATTGATTTTTTTTTTAAAATCAGTTTTGTGAAAAAATCGCAATTTTCCAATGCAACGTTAATTTGATAAGATACCTATTTTTTATGGAAATAATTATGCCTATTGGAAAGCCCGCATGAAATCTAGTTTAAAAGCTATTGACGAGCGTGTTTGGTTGCTCTGTGAAAACGGATGGACTCCTCCCATGGTCACTGTTAATAACATCACCTCTTTAAAACCCGTGTCAGCCTGGACCGAAGATGATTATAAAATGTCTAATTTTAATTCCCGTGGTCTTAGTGCTATTTCTGGAGCTGTCACTCCTAATGCGTTTCGCCGAATCATGATGTGCACCACGTCTAAAGAGGCTTGGGATGTTTTGAAATTGACACATGAGGGTAGGAACGCGGTTAAAGAATCAAAATTATAAAATTTGGCCACCCAATTTGAGACTATCACCATGTCTGAGTCCGAATGCTTTGATGATTTTTATGCACGTTTGTCGAACATTATTAACACATGTTTTAATTTGGGTGAGGTGATTGATAACACGCGTGTCGTTAAAAAGATTTTGAGATCTCTCGCAAAGCGCTTTATTCCTAAAGTCACTGTTTTGAACTCTTTGGGAAATTTGAAATCCCTTAAGTTGGAAGAACCTGTAGGAGATCTTCAAACCTATGAGATTGACATGTTTTCCAAAACCATTAAGGCTAAGGATAATGGCATTGCTTTAAAGACTCATTGTAAGAAAAAGAATGAAAAAGTTTGTGAGTTCGATTCTGAAGGAGACTTTGATTTTTAAAATATGGCCTTGTTTGCAAAGAATTTAAAAAAGTTTCTCAACATGAAGAAAAATAATTTTTCCAACAAAAATAGATTTTTTGAGAAAAATAAAAAGAAAGGAAATGCCAAAGAAAGCGATGAGAGGCAAAAAGAGAATGACTCCGATGAGGAGTGTGAGGAAGATTTTGAGAATGTGACTTGTTTTGAATGTGGGGGTAAGGGGCATAGGTCGTTCTAGTGTCCTACGTGGCTTAGAAAGAAAGGAAAGAAAGTAGCCATGCCCGCCACTCTTAGTGATAGTAGTGAAGGTGAGGGTAATGTGACTAGTGGTGAGAAGTTTGTAGCTGTTTTGAGTCGTGTGAGCAGACCCACTTTGTCTCACGTTGATAAAGTTCATGAGAGCACCAGTGATAACTCGAGTGTTTCTAGTGGAGATGAGAGCGAGTCTGAGAGTGAAGATGAAAGTGAACTCCAAAAAGCTTTTAGAGATTTGTACACTGAGACCTTGAAAACTAAGATGTATAATCGTGATTTAGGTCATCGAGTTTTAGATTTGGAGAAAGAGAAGGAGGTTTTGAGAAAGGAGAAGTGTGATTTGACCAACACGTTGTCTAGTCTGACGACACGTGTATCCCACCTTGAGAGTGATCTCGAACGTGCCAGGGAGGTCAAAGTCAATTTTTTGAATGCACCTAAGAAGGATGAAAAGGTGGTTCATAAGGATAAAGGTGAGAAGTTAGGAATAAGTCATGACGGTGCTTCTACTTCCCAATTAGCACCTGAGACGGTTCCCACTTTAGTGTTTAATTCACGTGAATCTCACCCTAACCTACCTAGGCGTCTCATTAGGAGAGTGCATCCTAGAGTTTTTAAGAGACGTGTTCCTTGGACTATTTATGTTTGCTCTCATTGCAAGAGGAGAGGGAACCTTAGGGAATTTTGTTTTAAGTTGGGTTATGTGTCACGTTTTGCTACTACACGTGTTTCTGACACACATGCACCCACACATGATACTTTACATGCTCCTGGAGACCACATGAGAGCGTTTGCACATTTAGGTGAGCAAGTTAAGTTTTTAGTCAAAACTTCACAAGAATTGATGAAGGTTTTTCATAAGTTGTCACCACCTTTGGAAAATCCCTCCATTCCTAATGATTGAGGTTTGACTTGTTTACTCGGATAGGACGCTTTTCATGATGATATTATATGCCTATTTCTAGAGTGTATCTTTTGTATATTTGTTTAGAATTTTTTTTAAAATACAAAAAGATTTTATTTTTGCTAAAATTTTGAGAAAATCCAAAAATATTTCTGTATTTTGTCTTGCACCATTTATGGATAGACACTTAGGATAACCAAGTCACAATTTCATTCCATATCTTCATGTGACTATTTGATAGTGTTTTGAGACAATATATCATGTCATCTTCGTGTGTTATAATGTTTGGAGTCATTAAGATGTAATCAAGTGTTTCTTCCTACATGTTTGACTCATAATTTCCTTTACTTCACACATGCACGGATTTATTTGATTATTGTGCTTGTCTTATCACATTTTGGTTGGGTGTTTTCACTTCAATCCTGTCCTTAAAACGAACCAACCGCGATAATTTTTATAAGGGAATTGTGCATATAAGAACCATTTTGTGAGTTTGTGTGCTTTGTTTTAAAACGGGGAAGGGTGCGAAAGGTTCATTTTCCCTTTGCGAATACTAAGCCACCGTTAAATTGGACCTAAAAAATGGAGGAATTTTATTATCCGGGGTCCAAAGAGGTTAAAAGATCCCGAAAAAATTAAAAGGCAATAAAAAGATATTCATGCTAAAAATGGGTCATTTAGGTTTTTGCACCAATTCTCCAAAGTTTGAGAATTTAGTTTATACACCTCTAAAAGAAAATATGCATGAGGGAGCTTGGTTGGAGAATTTAAAACGAGTTTTCACGTCCTTGAAATGCTTGAAAATGTGCTACATAGTTTTGGACGTTATTGGTGTGGAAATCACTTTGACTTTTTTTGTTGATTTGCATAAGACGATGTCATCTAAATTCAACAAACTTTTACACCTAAGGATACTTTTGATGCTCATTCGTTAGGGGTACACATATGCATCGTGCACATATGATTGATTGAGTTGATTTACCTATCGAATGTGTTCACACCCATTAATTCCATTTCCATGACTTGGTCGTTTGAGTCTAAATCCATGGTGTGATTTTTGTAGCATATTTTTTTTTCAAATGTATCTTATTTTTGTATGAAAAAATGAAAAATCAAAAAGAGTTTGTGAATTGTTTTTTCATCTCCTTGCAAGATGCACGTTTGCCATATTAATTGATGCCTTGTTTTGTATACTGTGACACCCCGATTTTGCTTATTTGATTCATTCTTCTCATTTGTCTATTTGGGGACATCATAAAAAGGGGGAGAAATAATTATCATATTATGGGGGAGTTACAATTTTGGGGGAGTTTTTGAGATTTAGTTTATGTTTTTATCATAAATTGGTATCTTTGTTTATCTTATTTCAAACTCGATATGTCACGTGGTATTTGCTTTGTCTCATGTGTGTAGGTACGAAGATTGAAGATCAATATGTTGCACACCCTGATGAGAAAAGCTTTGAGCTTTGATGATTGTTGAAGATTGAAGAACAAACGATGAAGATTTAAACATTTATCTCTTTCCATCTTTAGGATTCATGGGAGGGTAGATTTGTATAAGTCATTAGTTGATAATTAGGATATTTTTTATGTATGTACCGGCATAGACATAGGAGGAGATTTGTAAAGACATTTTTGTCCATTATCAAAATATGTCGTACCCCGTTATACCGTTGAAGAAATTCAAGATCGCATCTACATCAACGGATCCGAATATCAAAGCGTCTTCAACATCATAACCTCTGGGAGAATGAACTTGGTAAAGTTTTGTTTTTAAGTCCCTTAAAGTTTCATACTTAGTATTGGGAAACTTTTATAAAATGTTTTTATAAAAAAAAGTAAGTTTTTTCAAGAAAAATGAGGTTTTTTTTAAAAGAAATTTTTTTCTGGTAAACCGGACCGATCCGGAATCCAAATCAGACCGATCATCTTTGCACTAAAAATAGTAAACCCTGGATCGAAGCCGAACCGAAGAAGCCATTTTAAAAAACGAACCAATCCACTTCAGCATCAAAATCGGACCGATCCGATCTTGATAATCTCAAACAGATCCGTGAGATTTTTTCCACCGACTCAAATTTCCTATATATATATACCTATTTCGGTGGTGTATTTTTCAAGTCTTTGAGAAAACGTTTCTAAGAGTTCAAACATAACAAGACTTCGATTTTTGATGTGCCAAACATCTTTTTGATTCACACACAAAAATCCCAATTACTTTTGTGAATCTTTACGAACCCTAAAACACAAGATTTGCTATTGTTCAACCTTTGTAGGGAGATCTTTGCAACCGAGAGCTGCGTGTTATTGCTGAGGGAGTCTCTATAAAGTTTTATGGTTGCGTGTCATTGAGGAGAGTTGCGGTTCTTCCTTTGTTGTTTGGGTTGCGAGTCCTTGGAGGGTGTTGCGTGTATTCTCTTGCTAAGTTCAAGACTACGTGTCTTTCTGGGTTGGCTGCGCGTTGATCCATTGCATATTTCTCTATGTAATTGTAAGTTGCGATTTATATATTCATAGTGAAATAAATGTTTTACCCGAAACGGGTTTTTTCCTGAAATTTGTGTCTCGACATATTTACTGTGTTGCATGCTGTATTTTTGATGGGTTGATTTGGATGCATGTTGAGGGGCTGTATTTATTTGATTTAAAAATAGGCTCTAATTAAATAAGGGTTACTTGGAAACTTGTAAATTTAATTTAATCAATTATCACACCGTCATTATTCGATCTTTCTCACCATCACATGCTAACTCCGAATAAATCCAATCTCCAAAAATAATTAAATAAAATCTGAATAATCCACAGAAATCCTCTAAACAACTTTGGAACCGAATGGCCCAATAAAACTCCAATGAAGTCTCATAATTAAATACCACTGGAAAATAAAGTCTAACTAATTATGCCATAAAATAAATAACTCCAGCTGCACCTCCAAACGACAAACTCCGATAAACATATGCAGCTTCTCCAATTCTAATTCTGAAAAAGATTAGTCAACGCATGGATCAGAGCCAAAGCCTCGAGCAAGAATATACACTACTCCCCTCAAATAGGATCCTTAAACCCAGACAGTAGCATTATACGCTATAAATATCACAATATAATATTTTCAATTAAACGGAATAATTAAACGCGATAAATATAAATTACTAACTACCTGTAGGAATCCCCATTTAAAAGGCACACTAATATGATTTTAAAATTCTCAAGTCCCACGATGTAAATTTATTAAATTAACCAATTTTTATTATTTTTCTCCAACTTTTTTTTTATTAAAGTGACATACTTCACCTTGTCAATCGTCCTCTGACCCGTTTAAACTTTTAGCCCCGACACATGACAAGGTTCCACACACGACACGACATAAATTGTCCTCTGACCCGTTTAAACTGTCGGCCCCGACACATTATGTCGCCACAAATTTTAATACCCGTTTTTATCTTAGGCATTCATTCTCAATTTCTCAATTTTTAATCACCCCACCCTTTTAATCGATGTGAGATCCTCAAAATCCCCCTTAGTCCCATAACTAAGGGTCTTCAAGTTATTAATACGTCATACCCTGTGTATAGGGAGAATTTATATCCTAAACTTCAACCTAGTCTCATGCCTAGGCTAGCATAACGATGAAAAAGTACCAAAAATCATCCCACCCCCAAGATGATAAAAATATGATAATCTACCCTCAGTAGTCCCATACCTAGAAGGCGTAAATCATTAAAAGGCCTACCCACTAGTCCCATACCTAGAAGGCATCCTAATATATAGGGAGAACAAAAATTACCCAATAACCCGTCGTCACAAAGGCAATATAAGAATACCAACAAGTCACAGAAACAACCATAATTAATCAACGGATAAAACTACGCATGATAGTCCAATTTAATTAAATCTTAATTTAATTATTACCTCATCATAAACATCCAATTAATCTCATTTAATTATTTAGATTAAATACAGCGTTATTTCATCATTTAAAACATTATAATTCCAATTTCATTGTTTCGACTCAAATTACCTAAGTTATACGCCCCAAAATCCATTTATTTTAAAATTAGGATTTTTCTACATGCAACCTACACCAATAAGACCCAAAATCACTCACGAATTCTAGGTACCCAAAGTGTTATGAATATTAGTGTACACTTTTTCTAATTAAGTTACTAATTGTTTTTAAGAAAACATGTAATTAAGTGTTTAGGCGACACTTAAAACGCACAATACTAACGGAAAAGAATAGAGTATTCTTGCCTGTGAAGATTGTGTTGAAAATCTGATTAGAAATCTATATTTCTCTCAAAAAATTAGCAAAGAGGTGTTCTTGAATCAATTTTGATTAAACCTCAATTAAGCCTCCCAAAACTTGTGACAAAAACTTGATTATGAAGAAGGTTGATGATTATGATGTAACAACCCTCGAATCTGAGAGGCTCATTTTATATTAATTTTATCGCATAAGGTAATTATATAAAATGTGGGGACTGGAGTAAATATTAATTGAAAGTTAATATTTACTAGACTGATGCATATTTACAGTATGTGAAAGTAAATATCATCAGGTTGCATGTTTATAGTGTCATGTATTTAAAATGATATTTTGATTTAAATGAAATTGGAACTCGAAATATTTTATAAAATTTTCGGATGCCAATTTAGAGGGTGTAGTTAGTCTCGGAGGGTGCGAGACAGTCAAAATAAGTGCCATATTGCATTTTTGTATTTCGGGCACTTTTACCTGGTTTTAACGTAAACACGTATTTGGGAGTCATTTTAATGTAGTATTAACTATTTAAGTTGGGAGTTTTAACTTAAGCCACGATTTTAGCTTTCTTAAACCCCTTATTTTTCCCATTTTATGTCTTGAACATATAGAGAGAAAAGAGAGAAAGAAAGAAGAAGAGAAAAGAAGAGAAAGAAGAGAAAAATGAAGATTGAAGATGGATTGATGCTTCTACTCAAAGAAATCTTATATTTCCTACATCAAGGCAAGTTTTCTACTTGCTAATATGTGATTTAAGTAGAATAATTTGTATGATAATTATGTATAATCAATTGGAGACCAAAAATGGAATTTATGGGAATTAAACCATAATCTTAGTTTTGATGATAAAAATTGTGGATTATAATGGTTATTAATCATGTAGGATAAATGTTGGGTAGATAAATGTTGTTGGTTGTGGGTAAAATTGAAGAGATTGGAGGTTTGGGGGAAA
This sequence comes from Sambucus nigra, assembly GCA_949130495.1. NCBI lineage: Eukaryota > Viridiplantae > Streptophyta > Magnoliopsida > Dipsacales > Adoxaceae > Sambucus > Sambucus nigra. The sequence goes on along the minus strand of OX422210.1, from coordinate 414,408,585 downwards.
TTAGGGCTCAAAACACTTAAAACAAAACTAGGAAATTCTGCAGAACCGAATCGATTCGCCTAGAGACAGTTTTCAGGTCTGGGTTGACCGAACCGATTCGGATGGTCCGAATCGATTTGGCATTTATGCAGAAGGCATGTTTTCTTGACCTAATCGAATCGGATGGTCCGAATCGATTCGCTTTCCTGAACCCAAATCGATTCGGAAGCCCTGCATTTTGAGGGATTTTCTTAGTTTTGTCCCAAATTCATTTCTTTAATTCTAGGGCCTAGGAACCTTCTTTAATGAAGTAAACCAGGTGTCTTAGAGTTGTAATTGAGTTAGTACTTTCCCTACACTAGGAATGGGGTAAGTGGGGACTTTTTCGGGGATATGCCAATTGATGTCAGGGCATTCTTTGTCTAGTTAATTATTATGAAACTAGAATTCCTAGAGTTATGTTTGGGAGACTTTTGGAGCTCAATGGAGCTACATTAATCTTTATGGTTCATAATAATACCATAAAAGTAAGTTGGGAGAATAAATTGAAAGTTCATTCATTCCTTTGAAGTATGATAGTATTGGGGGTTTAAAAATAACACCCTAAAATGTTTGGAGAAGATTAAGAGTTTCAATTACTCCTTTGAGGTTGTACCAACGGTATAATTTATCGTGTGGCTCCGGATAATCAGTTATATTATTTACAAATAAAGTAAATGGAAATGGTTTCGGATAAAATGAAACATATACATGGGAATGGTATTGATTTTAGTAAATGATAATTTACTTAATCATGAACTCGGTAAATGATAATTTACTTGATTCTTGAAAATGGTAAATAAAATGGTTGATACACACCTCTCTAAATGACATCATAAGGGAATTTCGCGCGCTTGGTGATGCCCCCTGGCTAGTGAATGCAGGGTGGATATAGTCCATAGGCCATATGAGCGATATGTTATGTTTTCTGCGCTGGTGAGGAGATTCCGGGAGTGTCTTGACACTCCCGCAGGCATATGGCCGCTTCCCGACGTATTGCGATAGGTGCCCAGGTTGTCTTGTATAGATAGGCCCTGGAAGATGACGGTCATTTAGGGGCGCGCCCAGTGGGGGAACTCGGAGGGGCGGTCTTAGAATCGTTATATGTATATTAATATAACTATTCATCATCAAGTGGGACTTGATGGGTATATGCCATAAAGAGCATGAAGAAGTGCCACAAAGAGCACACTACAATGCCACAAAGAGCATTTAATGTTGATGATATTCCTGCTAAGGAATGGTTATGCCAGGATGGGCATGTAATTGAAATAAAAGCCATAAAGAGCTTAAAATTTTAATTATATTTTCCTGATAAGGAATGAAATGCTAGTAAAGAGCATAAATGTTGTAATTATGAGTTCCTGATAAGGAACATAATAATGAAATGGAATTTTTAAATTTATGTTACCCATGTTTTTCTTTTCTGTATTAGTTATGTTTTAGAACTGTGTAAATAGATTTTATTCTTTCTAGCATGATTTTATTCATAACTGTCATACTCTTTATTCATCTGGTAATCATATAGAACCGGGCCCTGACCCGTTTACATTTCTTGTTGCATATGCATCTTGTTTCCGCTCAGGTACTCCGCCGCAAGGATGCCTGACTTGAACTCCTATTCCGATGTCTTCGGCGAGCCGTGATGCATTGAGGGTATTATGGGATACAATTGGTATAAACGTTTTCATTTCTGTATTCTAGTTAAGATCGGGTCTCTTTCACTCGGGCGAGGCCCAAGCTTTTGTAATTGATTAATGTAATGTAATATATATAAATTTATTGAAATTGTTTAATAATGTTGTATGAATCAACGGACCGATAACATATGCGGTCCTATTATTTGTTACCTGTTGTTATAGATATATATACATCCTTGTGGATTCCCCTATCTTTTCAGGAAATGGGTTGTTTGTTTTCTTTTATTTACTTTAGAATAAAATTTTTGGCATCCCGTTTTCTGTAATAGTGGGTGGTTGTCCTGGATACTCTATATTTTTATTGCGATGCTGAGAATGATTCCATCCATGATTCCGTTATATTGGAGTATTGGGTTGGCCACCCCTTATTTCGGATCACGGGGTGTCACATATGAATGAGAGGGAAAATATTTGGAAGTGTTCTCTGGCGAAAAACTTGAGAAAAGGTGATTATGAGAACTCCCCCTACGGATTAACAAGGTTATATAGTGATTAGGAGTTCTAATCCTACCCAAACTCTAATTAAAAACAACTTGCGGCGCACGATTTCAGGGACCATCGATCGATCTATGAAAATCATCGGTCGATCGATCATACCTAAAATCTAACAGTTTCCCTTAAAAATGCCATAAGGCAAAATATTAAAAAAATCGTATAAAATCCGTTTTAACTCCGATTTTAATTCCGCTTGAAGTTTTATTCTTCTAAAATCATAACCAACATTTTTAGCCAATAAAAATTATTAAATTCAAAATTTTATTTTTCTTGAATATTCCAATTAATTAATTAAATAATTAATAAAAACACGGGGTGTTACACTAGTCCCAAAACATCTATTAACCACTAATATGATTAGCTCACATATGCTATCGTAAAACATTAATCATTTTTTGTCGAATATTATCTTTGAACCATTAATTAAGTTTCGCATACTTAAGTTACTTTGGATACACACTGCCTATATCTTATATTACCACATATGAGTAGAACAAATCATACATGCATGATATATATATATATATATATATATATATATATATATATATATATATATATATATATATGTCATGCTATCTATATATAGAACTATAACATCCCTGGATTGAGAATCGGGATGCATGCATACTCTGCTATTGAGTCCATGTACCTCACATACGACATCAAGGACTACCGGTTTGGAAATTTCCCTCGAACCATAAATCAAATAAGCACATAATGAAGGCGAACATTGTCCTAAACCTTTAGGCTACGTACATACCTAACGCACCCGAATGATCGTTCACACTATCGTAGACTCAGATAGTGATCATCCCTAAGTTATATGGTATGGATCACACATCCAGACCTCCCTGGCATCGCCAAGGTGAAATCGCACACTGCACAAAACCTCTCGTGATAGCAGGCAGCGTAGGTATGCTTCACACATAAAATAGGCATACGCATAACCTATAATTATATCCAGCATAGTTATACACACAACTTAAATGTATATCCAGTATAGGTATACACACAACCTATTAATATATCTAGTACATAATATATATCCCTCAAATACCCAACGTACTAACAATTGACGCTTAATATTATTTTCTTATTTTCCTAAGTATCACTCACTACCCGAAGGCTCCTAGTTTTTTTTTTAGAGAAATAGAAATGACATAGATAAAGTGGAAAAAAGCCCTCCGCCGGTGGCTTACATCAAGTATGAGAAATAAAAGCACCTATACTTTGAAAAGTATGAAAAATATCCAAGAAAAACCTAGTTTTAGTATCTTTGAAAGGATAGATGCGAAAATCCATCCTAATTTCTTCGCAAACACGATCCGAAATGAAGGAAGCTTTCATAGGTATCCCTTAAAAGAAAGTTTTGTTCCTAGAACACCAAATATGCCAACAAATAAAAGCAGGAATGATACCACGAAGAGTACTCCTAATTTTTTTGCCCCTTGAATTAATCCACCAATTCATTAAATTACAATTAAGAGTGGAAGATGATGTCCTTAGGCCCAAAGGATTAGAGAAATTATACCAAACCTCTTTCGCCACTTCACCTTTCCAAAAGAGATGATCTCTATCTTCTTCATAAGCACTATCACAGCATCTTCATCAAGAGGGTAGGGGAATACCAATCTTTTTAACATACTCATCAATAGTTATCCCTTTATGTAAAAACCTCTACATGAAAACTGAAATTTTAGGACAAATACTCCTATCCCAAATTAGCGAGAAGGATCTTTGAATACAGCCATTAGCCCTCACTAATTCCCATGCCGATTTGATACCGAACGAGCCATCCTTTGAAAAAGTCCACTTCCTTGACGAAAAATCAAAATTATCTGAAAATTCCTCCCAAACATTTTGCATCCTTTTCCATACATGTGAGGACATAGAAATTGTACCCCTAAAGTGGGGTAACAATTTCTTGTATTTACTATGCATGAAACGGGACCACAGGGAGTTGGCATTGAAAAATTTCCACCACAAATTGTGAGTATAAGCGAGGGATAAATCAAACATGCACCTTAAATTTAAGCCACCTCCTTCCTTACTCCTACAAATGACTGGCCAATCTACCCATTGAAACTTGTTTTTAAGTTCCTGTTTACCCCAAAAAAACCTAGCCAATAATTTATTAATATGATTAAGAACCATATTAGGGGGATTAATAGCAGCCAATAGATGCAGATGCATACTTTTCGCCAAAGATTTAATGAGAGTTAAATGCCCAGCTTGAGAAATGTTGTGATTATTCCAAAAATTCAGCTTATCCACCAGTTTATCAATATAAGAAGCAAAGAAAGTTTTCTTTCTCCTTCCCACAAAGAGCGGGATCCCCAAGTATATGATAGGCAATTTTTTCTGATGAAAACCTGTCATGTACTCCACTAACCTTATCGTACCATGCCTTGCATTTTCTGGAAGAAAAAAGGAGCTTTTCTCACAATTGACCACCTGACCAGAAGCTTGCTCATAAAAGTTCAAGAATTCTATCAATCTTCTAAGGGATCTTCTATTGCCATTAGCAAAAATAAGGGTGTCATCTGCGAAAGAAAGACATGAAATAATAGGAGTACCCTTAATTAAGGCATAGTGTGACATCTTCCCTTCATCCATCATCTTTTGAATCCCCCTATTAAGAACTTCAGCCACAATAACAAAGAGAGCCGAGGAAAAAGGGTCCCCTTGCCTAACCCCTATCAGCGAATTGAAAAACCCACAATTTTTCCCATTAATACCCAAAGAATACCAACAGTTGGAAATGATTCTCCAAACTAAATCAATCAAAGTTTCTGAGAACCCAAACTTACGAAGAGTTTTAAGAATGAAAAGCCACGAAATCCTATCATAGGCTTTAGACATGTCAAGTTTAAAAATGATGTTTGAACCTCTAACCTTCTTATTGAAAGTTGTCATTAATTCTTGGGCTACAAGGACATTATCAAGGATGGATTTACCCTTTATGAAACCAGATTGTGAAGGTGAAATAATTTTAGGAAGAAACAGACTCAAACGATTAGCTAGAATTTTTCAAATGATTTTTGAAGAAAAATTACAGAGGCTAATAGGACGAAAATCACCACAATTTTTGGGTCTTGGATTTTTAGGAATCAAGATAATGTTAGTAGATGTCCAACTTACTGGAATACATTCCCAAAGAACAAAGGAAGTAATTGCTAGATGAAGATCCGCTTTGATTAAAGTCCAATAACTCCGGAAAAAACACCCATTAAAACCATCCGGGCTTGCTGCCGCTTCACTGTTCATGCAAAAAATAACGTCTTTAATCTCCTCCAAAGATGGTATATCACATAAACTCAGATTATCTGACTCAGTAATAGTCGTGGGAATGCATTCCCATATATCTGAACTGTTAGTCACGGTATTCCTTTCCGCTGCCATTCGGGTAAAGAGTCATGGCGTTGTCCCTAGACTGCGTACAATCGGTAAATCATGAACTGAGTGGTTGTACCGCACTTCGCAAAAGAAGGTAGGAGTTTTAACTAGGTACCTGGGCTGTGTACCAGCAGCAGACCGTCCGACACAGTTGGCCTGAGAGCCCAACAAAGAATGGAAATGTTTTACTAACACATCCTCAATTTCTTCTTTATCTTCAACCCACGAACCTTCAGAATTTTGAATACGATTTATACTAAGAGCCGCCCTCTTCTTCTTAGTGATGCTATGAAAAACTTGGCATTAGCATCCCCCTCTGCTGCCCATTTAACCTTTGCTTTTTGCTTCCAGAAATCTTCTTCCATCTTCAAGGCCTTTAGGTATTCAGCTTATTTTTTATAAAAACCGGTTCTATTCTCCATAGAAGGATTAGAATCAAACTCATCCTCTAACCTTAACATCTCATCTTCCGTATCTCGAGACATTCTAAAAAAATTCCAAATTTAAAAGAGGACAAAACTTAAGGAAAGATTTACTCCTCTTAAGTTTCTCCGCGAAAACAAATAGAGGCCTTCCTTTAATTTCAAAGTTCCAAGCTTGCTTCACCACTAGTAGAAATTCATCATCTTTCGTCCAAAAGGATAAAAACCTAAAAGGTTTATGAGGTTTAAGCGAGGATTCCATAAGTCTGAGAAGAAGCGGGCTATGGTCTGATTTAATTCGGTGAAGATGATCCATGGAGTTAACTAAACCACCATCAAACCAATTATCATTACCCACAACTCTATCCAATCTAGCCCAAATCCGAGCTACCCCCTCACGATTATTACACCACGTGAACTTGTAGCCATTGTAAGGAACTTCTTGAAGACCCCCATTGAGGAGCGTTAAATTAAAATCCATCATTCCCTCCCAATTAGTTTCATTCCCCTCAATTTTCTCTTCATGGTTAGCTATAATATTGAAGTCACCTCCCATAATCCATTTCACGTCCCCTAAAGAAGCCAAATATTCAATATCTTTCCAAAGATCCATTCTTTTTACCCTACTACATTTAGCATAAATGGGCGAGAATAATATAGGTTTATCAAAATAGTTGTTATTCACCCATAAATATAAACTTTGAATTCCATTTTTTCCACTGAGACCGTCCAATAATCTTTCCATAGAATCCAATTCTTATTAGATGAATTAGCCGAACCCTCCGAAAATTTCAGATTCTTACAAACATCAATCAAATTGGAATCATCTATCTTGGGTTCTAACAAAACCAAAATATAAATTAAATGAATACGAATGAGTTTCTTAAGTCTACGAATCGAGGGGCCATTACCCACACACCTAACATTCCAGAAGAGAAATTGAATCATCTATGGAAGGAAAGGTTTTAAAGTTCGAGTGACTCTACCTCCGGAACAAGTTTTAGAAAAATTGGGTTTACTTGCTGAGTAATCTTTCCGCGGTTTCTTTTTCTTCTTCGTTGGTAAATCTTGATCCCCCGCTATTAAATCTGGAAAATTGAATTTCCAGTCAAGTCTAGGGAATTTTTTAGAAAGACCTTTAGAAAAGGAAATCCAATCATCATTCAGTTCCTTCACCAAGTCTACTTCTGAGTCGGAGGCATAAAGGTGACACCAATCGTCCATTAGTGAATTCTCAACACGACATCTAGGCGCTCTTGGAGAGAGGCCGTGATTTTTAATGACAGAAGGATCAACAGAAATAGTTTTTAATTTTGGGATGTCATCCATACAAAAAACCCATGCAGATGTAGGCTCCTCATGGACAACTTCATGCTATATGGGAACAGTGGTAGGTTTGATAGATAAAGAGTTATTCTTCTCTGGATTAGGATTAATTTCACCATCTTCCAAAGATAATTGCTCATCGTCTAAAGATATAAACCTGTTAGAAGTGGATAAATTGTTCCCCACATCAAAACCCCCTTTATTTGAAATAACCCATTTAGAACGAGATTCCAAAATGGAAGATGGTTGAGAAGAAACCAATTTAGAGGGGACAACAGTACCAGATACTTTCTTGGACAAAACAGAAGGCCCACTACCATCAGATAAATTCTTGTGATTCGGTTGAAACCTCTGAATAGGTTAAAGTTGAAAAGAATGTTTGGGGATCGCCTTAGACCGAACAGTATTACATGCCAACCCAGAATCTAACCCATCTTTTCATTCAACACTGTCATGACCCAGTTTGGAACAAGACAAACAGTAGATGGGGAGATTTTTGTAAGAAAGTTTTTGCCAAAAAACGTTTACAGGGGTACCAATCCATATCATCTTAGGGAGCTCTTTTTACACATTCACTTCCACATAAATTGTAGCCATATTCGGTCTAGAAAGTGTCCCCGAGGCTTCATCAATCTTGATCGGACAACGATGGTATTAGCGATGGAAAAGAGAGTGGATTTTGAGAAGAAATGAATGGGGAGGAATGGGAGGGTGATCCAGACCGGGATAAGGGGGCTGTCAATATTAGCTTTGAATTCTGTGGACCATTTGGAAGCCTTCATGGGATACCTTTGTATATACCACAAATCTCTCAACCAAAGTCTGTGGAAATCTTCCTCGCAGTGAAGCTAGATCAAGATATGGGTGTCATCCAATAAGCCTATATTAAATCCCGATTTGAGTGAGAAGGTCTAGAAGATTCTTCTTATGTATTTCAGAGATGGACGTCCTCGAAAGAAATGTCCAACAAGTGAGAACTTGAAAGGAGCAGCAAGAGTCAAAATATCATCTTCTGAGAAGAACAGTGCAATTTTGCCTTTATGAGTAGAAGGAGGTTTAAGAGAACAGGAAGAAGTATCTGATTTGTTTGAAAGGATCTTAGCAAAAGGTTTAATGGAATTTTTGTCAGGTGGTTTGGGTTCCAATAAAGATAAGGCTGAAAGAGCAGACGATGAGGCTGTCAACGCCTCAGCCATGGGACAGTTACGTGCAGGAGGAGGGAACGGTTAGCAAATAACGGTTATAAAGAGAGAGAGAGAAAGAAAGAAAGTAGAAGCAACCATTTCTTCTTTCCCTCGACTGGATCCTAGTTATCCCTTAATTATTTATAATAATTAATACTTCACTAAACTACTGATATTAATCTTGGGTTATAATCCATGCTTCCCGTAACCCAATTTTAGATTCTCAATATTTAACACAATCATTTCGTTTCGTCGGTCCTAAACCAAATTTTACCCTCATTAAGACTAATCCAAGCTTTAACTATAGGTCTGCTGATATTCTCCAAGTTCTCATATAGTTAATAAAATATTCCTCAACTCCCCCATAATTATTGGCAAAGAAAACCACTTAAATAAACAAAGGCCCCTTTTTAGTACCGTCGATCGATTGCTCCTAGGAAAATTCGTCTCTAAAAATATTTTTCTCCTATTTTTCAACAATCAAACCTTCATGAAACTTGTCCAAACACCTAACCAATTTAACCAGAGTTCATATAGGAATGTTTAAACAATTTCTAACGTAATACTACTCTCAAATCATCATGCAATTCACATTAAACAAGATTAAACTCTCACTTAATCCCTATAAGCCCTAGGTTCACCTTCCTTAGATATTCATCTTAAAAATCTAGATTTATAAAATTCTTTTTAAATCCCAAATCTCAGATTTCTTTTATATTAATAGAAAGTTGATTCCATTGATTATATCCCAACAAAGAATGAATCAAAACCCAATATACATCCCAAAAATCATATTTTTCATGCAATATAAACCCTACACTATCACGGGTAATATAAGTACTCAAAAATTGAAAGTTTAAACACTTGACTTAGGGTTCAATGGTCTCATTTCTGTTTTTAGATAACAGATGTGTCTTCTCCTTGCTCCGATCTTGATTCTGACAACAACGGTGGTGAAAAGTGGTGTAGGTTGGCTTAAGAACCCTTCTCTTACCCTATCTTACGGAGTTTATTCTCTCTCAAGTATTGTAACTCTAGCCTCCCCACCCAAGTGGCTGATATATATCTCTAAAATTCAGATTTTTGCCAACCCTAAACTCCCAAATGACTGAAACACCTTTTATGTAGTGCCGAGTTGGTCTACCAATTAATACATCCGGGTACTCTATTTTGCCTATTTTGGCCTATTCGGAATCAACTGTGACCTCGAAATTGCCATACAAGTCACTCTACTTAAATTTTCTATCTCAGTCTTAACATAGGCTACACATGACTCTCGGTCGGGATATAACATAGTCCCGCAGATATTACTCACTACTACGTATAATAATTATTACTTGTTATTTACTACACACTTAGTATATTTATTCCAAAATATTAATCATAAGTTCTCTCTCGATTAATATTTAATAAACACATAATATTTTATTTAATTAAATCACTGCACACGTGTAATTTAAAAATACTCAAATTAGTTAAATTCTAAATGCTCAAAAATACGGGGTGTTACAATAGCCAAATGTTATAAATGTTCATGTAAAAGAGAAGTGTTTAAGAAGATGAGGCATAAGAAGGTAGGATACCCACAAGCTCTTCTCACATGGAGAGATCAAGGTATACAACTGTTGAATCAGTTGGTGGACAAGGTTCGGTGATTAGCCTATAATACTCATAAAAATGTCCATATCCAGGAAAGATGGAGATCGATTCCTCTGCAGTCGGTTGAGTTATAGTTGAATAGGTCCAAGTCTTGGAAAGCAACCTTCACTCTATTTTGAAGCTCCTTGTACCCATTCAGAAAATATTAGAACTTTAACAACCCCATGTAGGAAAAGTTTAGAAAGACTTCAAGTACCTGAACAGAATGAGTGAGGCAATATCCCTCTCAACTCAAATAACCTCTTTCAGTTCTCTATCCTTATGCGCCAATTACTTTTTCAGTTTGAAAACCTCATTTCGAAGACAATTAGTCTATTTTACAATTTTGATTTTCTCAGTGACACCAATGTCCTTCTCTTTTTTCTCCTTATCTAGATTGTCCTTGGCATCCTTGAGATCCTACTAAGCCTCCTTTCGAAGACCCTTTTTTGTGGCAGATTGGTATTCAATTAAAGGATGGACTTCGTTGCCTCCTTCCTTGTCTTCCACTACTTAGCCATATAGGAAGAAATAATCCTCACTTTCAAGAACAAAAATGTTCAGAATTTAAAGATCAAGACAAGGATAAAATGTGTAGCCAAACAAACTTTACCTTAGTGCCCAAGTGGATGATTTCCTTAGCATAACTCCTCAAACCCACGTCCAGGATCTCCATCTCCCCTTCTTCAATAGAATCAATGAAGGCAGCCATGCAAGAAACTATGCGACAACTCATACAAACTGTCTAGGGTGGAGTATCTACCCATTCAGAACAACGAAGCATTCAAAGAAATACCCGGTTACCTTCTAGGCAAACGTTAATCCCATAGGAATCTCGATCTAGACATGCCAATTCATATCGCACTGATAGATCTAATGATCCTTCTTATCATCCTGGAAGGACTTCTTCGGTACGAGCTATAGACACTCAACAAAACGTCACTCTATCTCCAGAAAGGACCAGTGCTCTTGAAAGATTGAGTAGAGTTTCTCCCTTTGATCATTTGGTTCCTAGGAGGAATAAAAGTCCCCTTAGGATGGTGTCGAGGAACTCTCAACGATCCTTTGATTTAAAGGAAGGTTCTGCCCAATCCCGACCAGCTGCTCATCGTGAAAGATCCCAAGAGGCAAATTCAACACGATCAGTTGCTCGGACCAATAGGCCCGAGGAGGGAAATGGTGCATGGAAGGGATCTATTTAGAGGTTGGAAAATAGACTAGGGGAAATGGCTAAGGCCAAGAATCCTCTACAAAGAACTTTTGTCCAAGGGAGACCTTTTATCCAGGCAATTATGGATTTTCCCACACCATCAAAGTTCAAAGCACCTGTTGTGACTACTAAATATGATGGAAAAACCGACCCTGTCCTTCATATAGGACAATACCAAGCTGCTGCCGATATCTATGCCGTGCCAGACAAGATGAGATGCAAGGCATTTTCAGGAACTCTCACTGGATCTGCTCAAATATGGTACAACAATCTTCCTTGAGGAAAGATTGTAACTTTCTTTCAACTGACCGAGCTCTTTATTAGAAACTTATATTTTGGAGCAAAACCAGTTAAACGAGTAGCACACTTGTTAAGTGTTAGACAAAAAGCAGGTGAGAGCACCTGGGATTACATAACTCGTTTTAATAATGAGAAGCTCGAAGTTATTGATTACGAGGAAAAGATAACAATTATTGCTTTAATGAGTGGACTATTGCCAAATAAATTGTACTACACTTTGGCCAAAGATCCACCTAGGACCATGTCAGAAGTAATGGCAAAAGCAGCCAAAATCATGAATGCCGAGGAAGCTATGGCTGCAAAGAAGAACATGGACACTAAGGAGACCAAAGTTGAGGCCGAGAAGATTAAGAAGAAGGATCAGAAGAATAATGGTGGTAACAAGCAGTCAAAAGCAAAGCAAGAATTAGAACAGTTGAAGAAATTTGGAAACTATACTCCTTTGAAGGTAGATATAAACCACGTTCTGGAAGAGATCAAGAACAGTGAGGAGTTAAACTGGCCTGAAAAAATGAAGACAGATCCTGACAAGAGGAATAAGGCCAAATATTACGAGTTCCATAAAGACCGTGGTCACACGACCAAAAATTACATAGCTCTTCAGAATGAAATTGAAGCACTCATCAGACGAGGAAATCTAGCCAAGTATGTTGATCGCAGAAACGAAGAAAAGAACAACGACCGAGCGAGACAGAGATCTAGATCTCCTCGTCGAGCAAAATATGACAAGAAAATAGATCATGAAGATGATCCAGAAGATGACCCCGATCTCCCCAAAAGACCAAGACAGCCAGAAGGTGAGGTATTTTCAATTCGTTTTGGATCATTTGATTGTAATGTTATTACAGGTGGAGATGCAGGAGGTGGAGACCTTACAGCAGAGAAGAAAGCTTACCTCAATGAGGCTCAAGCTTGTTTGTATATTCAACGGATAAATCTAGCTGAGGATGATCGCCCGAGGAAGGTGAACAAAGATAAACTGGTCGTCGGTTTCTCTAAGAATGACCTCGCAGGCGTGCTATATCCTCATGATGACCCATTGGTGATCAAAATGAGGATAAAGGAAGTACTGATTTCGCGAGTCTTGGTGGATAATGGTAGCTCGACAGATATTATGTTCTACCCATGTTTTGATAGTTTGAACCTAAAGCTATCCCAGTTGGAGCCATATCATCGGCCCATCCTCGGTTTTACTGGCGAGAAAGTTTTTCCACTTGGGACGATCAAGTTGGATATGTTCATTGGTACATGGCTTGCTTATCGAACAGAAAGAGTGTGCTTTTTCGTGATGGATAAAAATGTCCAATCAGCTTACAATATCATCATGGGAAGGGTAGGTTTGAAAAAGTTCGAGGCAGTACCATCTACAGTACATCAATGTTTAAAATTCCCAACCAACTTTGGAGTAGGAGTGGTGAAGGGCGACCAAAAAGTAGCTCGGGAATGCCACTATTCGTCTGCCGAGCAAGAAGAGCGTGAAGAATCCAGAAAGAAGACTACTACTTATCAGGTTGATGAGATAGAAGACGCAAAGATTGAGACTTTAAACCCAAGAGATGAGTCTCAGCTCGTTAAGGGTCAGGTCATGGAGGCTACTGAAAATATTGTTCTGGACGACGAGCATCCGGAACGAACAACTCAAGTTGGTGCTTCACTAGATGTGTCAATGAAACAAGAGCTGATAGCATTTTTAAAAAGTAGAAAACAAACTTTTGCATGGAGCCACGAGGACATGCCAGGGATAGACCCAAATTTCCTATGTCACGAGCTTAATGTGAATAAGGAGATCAAGCCAATAAAACAAAGAAGAAGAGTGTTCAGCCCCGAAAAGAACCAAGCTATACAAGAAGAAGTCGAAAAGCTCCAAAAAGCCTGTATTATTAAGGATGTCAAATATCCTGATTGGCTAGCTAATGTGATGATGGTGAAAAAGAAAAATAACAAATGAAGGATGTGTGTAGACTTCACCGATCTCAATAAGGCATGCCCAAAGGATCATTTTCCTCTGCCCCGAATCGATCAACTAGTGGATGCTACCTTGGGGCACGAATTTCTGAGTTTTATGGATGCTTACTCTGGTTACAATCAGATTAAGATGAAGCCTGAGGACAGGGAGAGTACCTCTTTTATTAAACCCTAGGGGAACTTATTGTTATAATTTTATGCCTTTTGGATTGAAAAATGCAGGTGCAACATATCAGCGGCTAATGAACAAGGTGTTTGCAAAGCAAATCAGTTACAACATGGAAGTTTATATTGAAGATATGCTAACGAAAAGCAAGAAAGCTGATGATCATCTAATTGACCTAGGCCAGACCTTTGATCAACTAGATAAATATCAAATGAAGTTGAACCCTACCAAATGCATATTCGGAGTACGAGAAGGCATGTTCCTCGGGTATATTGTCAACCAACAAGGAATTGAATCAAACCCTGAAAAGATCAAGGCTCTATTGGGACTACGATCTCCAACGATGAAGAAGGAAGTGCAAAGTCTCACAGGGCGAGTTGCAGCACTTAATAGATTTGTATCACGAGCAACTGATAGATGCCTCCCATTCTTCAAAACACTTCGAAAAACATTTGAATGGAATGATGAATGCGAGAAGGCCTTTCAAGAGTTGAAGAAATACCTGGGAGCACCTTCACTGTTGTCCAGGCCAGTGATGGAAGAAAGATTGTACTTATATCTGGCAGTTTCGGAGAATGCAGTTAGCTCGGCATTGATAAAAATGGAGGATGGAGTGCAAAAACCAATTTATTACACTAGCAAGGCCTTTCGATGAGCAGAGATCATATATCCAAGACTGGAAAAGTTGGCACTAGCATTGATCGAAGCGAGTAGAAGAATAAGGCCATACTTCCAGGCTCATACCATAATTGTGTATACCGATATGCCGTTGAGGCGAGCTCTTTATAAACCGGAGAAATCAGGGAGATTGATGTACTGGACAGTAGAACTTGGTGAATATGACATAGTTTATGAGCCTAGATCGTCGCTTAAAGGGCAAGCAGTAGCAGATTTTATCGCATAATTCACTTATCCTTACACCTCCGAGGAGCAAAAGCTGAATACCGACCAATCTGTGGATGTAGAAGGATCATCAAATTTAAACTCCGACCAACTTAAGTCGGTTGACGATCAAGAGGAGATGGTCGACGAGCAGCAAGAAGTGTTCGGGGAGGATATAAAGAAGCAACAAATATTCCATCGAGGAACTCTGTCTGACCAAGAGTTTGATAATGAGATACCTGTGTGGAATTTATATGTAGATGGTTCTTCGTGCACTACAGGCAGTGGAGCAGGGATTGTTTTAAACAGCCCGAATGAAATCGATGTGGAGTATGCTCTGCACTTTTAATTCAAGGCTTCTAATAATGAGGTTGAATATGAAGCTATGATTGCAGGTCTTAGTATAGCAAAAACCATGGGGGCAGAGCAGGTCATTGTATTCAGTGACTCACAGTTGATCGTAAATCAAATGCTGGGAGTGTACGCAACAAAGGGAGAATTGATGATCAAGTATTATGCGAAAGCAATGGAGATTGTATCGAGCTTTAACGCAGTACAGTTAATTAGAACACCAAGAGTAGAGAATGCACGAGCAGATGCCTTAGCTCGGTTAGCCTCAGACACACGCACCGAGCTACGAAGAATAATTCCAATAGAAATTTTGGCTAGCAGGAGCATCGATGAAGATCTGATGATGAACTTTATTACCCTTGACTTAGAACCATCTTGGATGGATCCCATCAGGGCATATATTGAAGAAGGGTTTTTGCCAACTAATAAACTCACAGCCAAGAAACTAAAGTTTAAAGTTGCTCGTTAGGTATTAAATAATGGTATTCTATATAGACGAGGAATTATAGCAGGTCTGCAAAGATGTGTGCATCCCTCCGAGGTGAAAGATTTGATTGAAGAGGTCCATGAAGGGTCATGTGGAGCTCATGTAGCAGGTTGGACGCTTTTGCAAAGAATAATGACGCAGGGATATTATTGGCCGACGATGAGGGCTGATTGTATAGCCTATGCCAAAAAATGTGACAAATGTCAACGTTTTTGTTCTATCCGAAGAACTCCCCAGGCACTGTTGACACCCATAACATCCCCTTGGACATTTTCCATGTGGAGGATAGACTTGGTCGGGCCACTCCCAACGACAAGAGGAAGGTTCAAATACCTCGTCGTCGTTGTGGATTATTTTACTAAATGGGTAGAAGCTGAACCTCTTATTGATATGACTTATGATAGGGTATATCAATTTATTTGGAAGAATATCATTTGCAGATATGGTCTTCCCCATGCATTCATTACTGATCATGGAACCCAATTTGACAACGAAGAGTTTGCTGCATATTGTCACCAGTCAAACATATTGAAAATCCACTCTGCACCAGGCCATCCCTAGATAGATGGACAAACTGGGGTGACGAACAGAACGTTATTGAATGGTTTGAAAAAATGACTGGACGATGCAAAGGCAGATTGAATTAACGAGCTACATTCTGTGCTGTGGGCTTATCGTACTACACCACGAGCAGCAACAGGAGAATCTCCATACATG
Organism: Sambucus nigra; assembly: GCA_949130495.1. Taxonomy (NCBI): domain Eukaryota; kingdom Viridiplantae; phylum Streptophyta; class Magnoliopsida; order Dipsacales; family Adoxaceae; genus Sambucus; species Sambucus nigra. The sequence goes on along the minus strand of OX422210.1, from coordinate 414,392,325 downwards.
CTGGCATTTGGAAGTGAAGCTTTTATACCTGTCGAGTTGGGCCTCCCTACGCACAGAGTGCTGAATTTCAATTCTCCTATCAGTGACTTGATGAGAAGATTAGACTTGGATATGCTCGAGGAAGTTAGAGAAGAAACAGCAATCAGGAATGCTGCATACCAACAACGAACAGCTTTGTCTTACAACAAGAGGGTAAAAAAGTGTGATTTGAAGGAAGGTAACTACGTGCTAAAGAAAGTAATTCAAAAGCACAATAAATTGGAAGCTAACTGGCATGGACCCTACAGAGTAACAGAAGTTGTTCGTTCAGGAACTTACAGGATTGAAACCTTGGAGGGAGAAGAATTTAAGAATGCATGGAATGCAGAACATCTACGCAAGTATTATCAGTAGTTGGGATTCCTATGTAAATGAAGTTTTCTTCAGTTGAATAAAGTGTTGAAATTTTTATCCAATTCTCTCCTTTTGATGAAATTTTTTCGGAGTATTAGTGCTACACACTACGCATCAAGTTCAAAACAAAAATCCACCAACTACGGTTGGTCGATCCACCAACTACGGTTGGTCAGTAAAATAAACCCCCCCAACTACGGTTAGTCGGTCCACTAACTACGGTTGGTAGGTAAAATAAACCCCCCAACTACGGTTGGTCGGTCCACCAACTACGGTTGGTCGGTAAAATAAAAACCCCCAACTACGATTGGTCGGTCCACCAACTACGGTTGGTCGGTAAAATAAAACCCCCCAACTACGGTTGGTCGGTCCACCAACTAAGGTTGGTCAGTAAAATAAAAACCCCCAACTACGGTTGGTCGGTCCATCAACTATGGTTGGTCGGTCCACCAACTACGGTTGGTCGGTAAAATAAAACCCTCCAACTACGGTTGGTCGGTCCACTAACTACGGTTGGTCGGTAAAATAAAACCCCCCAACTACGGTTGGTCGGTCCACTAACTACGGTTAGTCGGTAAAATAAAATAACACAGTAAATTTTTTATTTTCTTACAAGATATACATACACATTCATCAGAGAATAAAATAGATATTTTATAAAGTAATGACAAAAGACAAATAATGTGAGAAATGTATTTCATTACCAAAACTTTTCATTCAAATCGAGAAGGATTACATATGCTGTGGAAAGTAAAAATCATTACATCAAAAATCATATTCTATTGGCTTTTTCCCTTCTGCCTTTGAAACAGGTTCTACTCCAGCAGGAGGATCATCTAAGGTGTAAGGGGAATTTATGAAGTTCAGGTCTCTAAGCATCCTGACATTCATCACTGATGGCCGATCAAGTAAGTGCTCCGGGCGAGATATCTCAAAATTAGAATGAAGACTGTAGTCACCCAGATACTTTAAGATCAGGCACTGAGGAATTGCTCGAGCAGGAATCCAACTCATGTCAAGATTAAATGGAGGCACTGGCAAATCAAGCAACCCAGGATCATAATAGTCCCATAAATAGTGACCCTGTTCCAATTGTAGCACACCCAAGGCATTCAGTCATCTTTGCTTGTACCCCTCGTTGTTTGACTACTGGATCCGATCATCAAGGTGGTAGAGGGCTTCATTGTATCCAGCCACCCAAAATTCCCTGGGATGTTTGTGAAACTGGTAAGTTAGCCTCTCCAACTGCTCGTAGAGGTTCTTCACTAAAAGTTCTTTATTCTCCAAGGCAGAGCTTTGCGTAGAGAGTTGCTCGTCGAGGTTCAGAATCTTCTTGGACATCTCTGACAAAGCCTGATTCTTCGCCACCAAATGGAATGCTTAATTCTCCAAAGCTACTTAAGTTCTTACCTCTTCAATAGTAACCCGAGCAGCCCTTGCTCGTCCGCGAGCAGAAGTAAAGGGCCCAGTCCTCTTTAAAGTTTCCAATTCATCTCTCAAGTTGGCATTCTCTACCTCCAAAAAAGAGAAACCTGTATCATTAACAGGGACAATGGCTCCCGAGGAAGATGCTGCCGATTTTAATTGGGATATCTCTTCTTGCAAAACATTATTTTCCTGCTCCAGCAGCTTCTCGATTTTCCTATGCTCCTCGACCTCAACCCTTAAAATTTTATCTTTCTTCTCGTAAGAAGCAATGAACTTATCATATCCTTTGTCAGCATTTAGTTGCTGATATTTTTTCTTGTACCCCTGATGCAAAAGGGCAGAAGACTCCTTGTATTGTTGTTAAAGTTCATCGATGATACCTCGAAGATCTTTAATCATCTCATTATATGCCACATTGTTGGAAACTGCTCGATCAAGCAGGCATTTCAAATATTGATATGCTTCAACTACTTGTTCAGAAGAATTTGGACCGAGGATGTCAATAATTTGAGCTTCATTCAAGTCAGCATGGCCAGCCTTGAAGTAGTCATTGCACTTTTTCATCTGTTCAGTATCGTGGGCTGACAAGAGATCCATTCTAGCCATAAACTAGTAAAGAAAAGAGACAAAAAGAATTAATAAGAATGCAGACAGAGCAAGAAGAAGAAGAAGAAGAAGTTAAGATAGACAACCAAAAGTTTGAATTTTCATTTCATCATAAACGAAAATACAAAAGTTGAGGCTACATCCAATAAAATAACAAAATAAACACCCAACTACTCTACACCTTCTCTTTATCTCCTATAACTTCCTCAGGAGGTTTCGAGGAAGAGTCTGGTTGCTCGGTGGGCACGAGTAGCTGCTCGGTAGGAGTAATAGTTGGTTGGGGCTGCTCAAAGCGAAGTTCAACAGTAGGGACCTGATTTCCAACTATCATTGAAGACCCTTCTGAAGAAGCTTCGTCTTTTTCTTCTCCAAGAGAGCGAGGAGGACCATAAACATGTCGTTGGAACAAGTATGAAGTCTCAGTGACCTTTAGCTCCTGCAGAGCTGCAATCCATCCATCTCTGAAGTTTTTAACACTAGCAAACTCCATCTAGGAAGACATGGCAGCTAGACCTTTGTTCCATCCCTTGTCCCAGCCAGTGCTAAAGGACTTTTTAACTGCAAGTTTTCTCTTGGCTTTCTGCACGGAAATCCTCTCAACCAGAAGCTCCTCAGCAACTTTCAATCTCCCTTCCACCTCCATCTTTTGGTGATCAACTTCATGAAGTCTACCGATTTCCTCTTCAGCGATTTTGAGGTTTTTCTCAAACTCCTTAGCATTTTTGAGTTTCTCCCCAAGCTCTTTATTCTTCTTCTCAGACTCTTTCATCTTCTTCTCCAAATCTTTGAAGGCCTCCACAGCTCGGTCTCTTTCTTGCTCGACAAACTTAACCTGCTTCTCTCAAGTAATTTTATTCTCCTCATACTTTTGATGAGATTCCTTTAAAGACTGGGTTAATCTAGTAAAAGCCTATTCTACTCCATTCGAGGAACTGGAAGCTCGAATGGCTTCATCTCTCTTCACAGTGCTGTTGAAACATGTCACCAACTGGAAAGAAGAAGAATTCTAAGTCAATGTACAAACATAATTGTTGATGTAAAAAATTAGATCGCTCTAATTATTCAATCACAGATAAATAAAATAAGACAAAGATTTTAAAGTGGTTCAGCCTTATATGAATGGCCTACGTCCACTGTTATGTTATTGCTGAATGTTTGGGAATTCTCGAGTATAAATTCTCTCCAGAAATTTCGGTCCCTTTGAATAAGGGTGGTATAAGGTATTTATAGCCCTTAGGCTGTACATGAAAGGGTGTTACATTAAATGATACACATATAAAAGGGTGATACATTTAATGTAAAGTGTGCGTCAAGATAATAAGCATTCAATGAATAGTTGAACTGTTGATTATCCGGTAATTAATGCTAGGGCCGAGATGCAGCTCGGATCGCCTTAGTTGCTCGTTGCTTAGGAGTTCCTCGGAGCGCTGGAGTACCTCGGAGTGCTAAAGTTTCTCGGGGTATCCTTGTTGCTCGGAGAGAACATGAGTTGGTCGGGGAAATGAACTTCCTCGTTGCTATTATGCCACGTAGATTGACACGTGTCTTCGTATTATTCGTCCATATCAGCATATTAATTTTGGTATCAACAGAAGCCCCCAATGCTTCATGCTTGATGGTTTACTTGAAAGTATGGAGTATTTTATTTTGCAGTGTTGGTCGGTGCTCGTGAAATTCTTGATCTACTTTCTTGATTTGTTCAACATAAAGTGCATTATCTCCTGGACGACATATGATGCCGCTTGTAGCTTATCACAATCTTCAAGTATGTTGATTGGTTTGCTAGCCAACCAACTGCCTCCTGTGCCGAGTAACTGAGTGCTAACTTCACTTGCTTGATTTTTCTGATTTATGCTCCTCTGAATACTTTGTCGAGTAACATACTAGCTTTTGAACCCAACTCTTCAATCTTGTAAGTACCAAGCTAGTGATGGACTTCGAAACATTTTCATACAACTTCTTCTTCATTATTGGTCGAGACAGTAGTAGCAAAAGATCTCAGTGTTGTAGATGCTGATTTTGACTTCTACCTCTGCTCGGTAACGAGCAAAAGGTTCTCGGGGACGAGCAAGAGCTGCTCGGGTAACTGTCGAAGAACAGAGAACTCAATCTGCTTTGGAGAATCAAGCCTTCCAACTAATGGCAAAGAACCAGGCCTTGGCTGAGATGTCCGAGAAGATCATGAGTCTTGAAGAGCAACTTCCTGTTCGGGAACGAGCAAGAACTTCTCGGGGGCGAGCAAGAGCTGCTCGGATAGACCATCTATGATGAATATCAGAATGCTGAAAGATCTTAATTTCATAAACTCCCCTTATGCTTTGGATGATCCTCCTGATGGCGAGGAACCTGTTTCAAAAGCAGAGGGAGAGAAACCAATAGAGTAAGAATCTCAATACAATAGTTAGTACACAATTTAATGTAATAAATTTGCATAATTCATTTTGAATTCAGTGAAAGAATTTCATTTTTGTTCGCAAATTTGTATTTGCTATTGTCTTGTAAATATCAAACACTTTCTTATTTGTGCTTGCATAACAATATTGTATGGTTCATCGACCAAAAAAGTTACAAGTATCAATGTTGCTCGATCACTTAATAATAAAGTAATGAGTATAAAAATGTTGAAAATTTTTCCAACCAACCAAGGTTGTTAAATTGTGCTCGTCGACCAATTATAATTAGTGAGAGTTTTTATCCCAGACTAACCATACTTGGCAATTTTTATCTTTTTCATAAAATGTGCCCGACCAACCAAGGTCGATAAATTTTCCTCGACGACTAACTATAATTAGTGGGTTTATATCCCCGACCAACCATACTTGGTTTAGTTTGGAAAATTTTGCTCCTCGAGGAATATTGGGTTCTTTCGAACTATCATGTCCACAAGCTATCTTACCAACCGAAGTTGATCACGCAAGTGTACGCCTCCTAACCAAAGGAGTATATTTTGTTCCCATCCTTTTACCAATCGAAGTTGGTCGTGGCTTTGAACTATAGGGTTCTTTCGAACTATCTTATCCACAAGCTCTTTTAACAACCGAAGTTGATCACGCAAGTGTACGCCTCCTAACCAAAGGAGTATAATTTGTTCTCGTCCTTTTACCAACCGAAGTTGGTCGTGGCTTCGAACTATAGGGTTCTTTCGAACTATCTTGTCCACAAGCTCTTTTACCAACCGAAGTTGATCACGCAAGTGTACGCCTCCTAACCAAAGGAGTATAATTTGTTCTCGCTATTTTACCAACCGAAGTTGATCACGCTCGAACTATCAGGTTCTTTCGAACTATCTTGTCCACAAGCTCTTTTACGAACCGAAGTTGATCACGCAAGTGTACGCCTCCTAACCAAAGGAGTATAATTTATTCTCGCTATTTTACCAACCGAAGTTGATCACGCTCGAACTATCAGGTTCTTTCGAACTATCTTGTCCACAAGCTCTTTTACCAACCGAAGTTGATCACGCAAGTGTACGCCTCTAAACCAAAGGAGTATAATATGTTGATCCTGTAACATCCACAGGTTGATCAGCGAGCAACTTTTGTTTCTCGGGAGTATTAAGATCAGTAAACTTTGCTACAGCTTGTCTTAATGGCATGTCGATATGCATGGTATGGGCCTGGAAACATGGCCTCATTCTTCTACTTGCCTTAATTAATGCCAATGCCAATTTTTCCAGCTTTGGGTATCTGATCTCTGCACCTCTTCCTTCGTCGTTGGAGATCGCAACCCTAAAAGGGCTTTGATCTTGTCTGGATTTGCTTCAACGTCTCACTGGTTGATGATGTACCCGAGGAACATTCCTTCTCGTACTCCAAATGTGCACTTCGTCGGGTTGAGTTTCATTTGATAATTTATCCAGTTGATCAAAGGTCTGATCTAAGTCAACTAGATGATCAGCAGCTTTCTTGCTTTTTGTCAGCATATCGTGGACATAGACTTCCATACTGCAACTGATTTGTTCCGCAAAAACCTTGTTCATCAGTTGCTGGTATGTTGTTCCCTGTCTTCAGGTTTCATTTTGATCTGGTGGTAGCCAGAGTAAGTATCCATGAGCAGCTCGTGTCCCGAAGTAGCATCCATTGCCTTGTTGAGATCGGTGAAATCAACACACATTCTTCATTTATTGTTTTTCTTCTGCTCGACGAGGTGATCTAGATCTCTCTCTTGCTCGGTCTTCATTTCCTCTTGTACAGCTTGATTCTTCTCGGGGCTGAATACTCTTCTTCTTCGCTTTATCATCTTCCACTTTGGTTTCTTTGGTGTTCATATTCTTCTTCGCAGACATGGCCTCCTCGGCATTCATAATCTTGGACGCTTTTCTCATTAGGTCTGACATGGTTCGAGGAGGGTCTTTGGCCAAAGTGTAGTACAACTTGTTAGGCAACAACCCACTCATCAAGGCGGTGATTGCTGTCTTTTCTTCATAATCTATGACTTCCAGCTTCTCGTTGTTGAAACGAGTTATGTAATCTCTAGTACTTTCACCAGATTTTTGTCTAACCCTTAACAAATGCGCTACTCATTTTACTGGCTTTGCTCCAAAACAGAAATTGCCAATGAACAACTCGGCCAACTGAAAGAAAGTTGAAATCTTACCCCGAGGAAGATTGTTGTACCATATCTGAGCAGCTCCAGTAAGAGTTCCTGAGAACGCTCTGCATCTCATCTCGTCGGGGATGACATAGATGTCGGCAGTAGCTTGATATTGCTCTATGTGAAGAATAGGATATGTCTTTCCATCATATTTGGGGGTCACTACAGGTGCTTTGAACTTTGACGGTGTAGGAAAATTCACAATGGCCTGTACAAAAGGTGTTCCTCGAACAAAAGTTCATTGTAGAGGGTTCTTTGCCTTGGCCATTTCTCCCAATTTATCCTCCAACCGGTGGAGAGATCCTTTCCACGCTTCATTTCCTTCCTCGGGCCTATTGGTTCGAGCAATTGATCGTTCTGAGGTAGCTTCTTGAGATCTATCTTGACGAGCAGCTGGTCGTGATTGTGCTGATCCTTCTCTTAGATCTGATGGTTATCGAAAACTCCTCGACATGGTCTTAGGTGGACTCCTATTCCTCCTAGGGACTAATCGACTGAAAGGAGACACCCTACTCAATCTTTCTAAAGCACTGGGTCTTTCTGGAGAGAGGGTGATATGTTGATCAGTATCTGTAGCCCTTATTGACGAAGTTCGCCCAGGTTGATAAGAGAAATCATCAGACTCCTCATTACGACGTGACTTAGTACGCCTGGATCGTGAAGAAAGTAAATAAGTTTGCCTCTGACCACTTTGTTGTCCTGAACGTGCAGGTGCACCGCCATGAAGGGTTTGTATGAGTTTCCTCATTGTTTCTTGCATGGCGGTTTGTCCTTGAGCCAGATTCGTCATAATCCCGGCTAGATCTGGAGGTGCAGAGGGATTCGGAGGATTTCCAGTATTTCCAGCGTTTCGATTGCTAGATTCTGGATTATCCGCCATTGATGATGAACGATTTTTGGTGAAACACGATAGTAACAATCGTTCCCACAGACGGCGCCAATCTGTTGATGTAAAAAATTAGATCGCTTTAATTATTCAATCACAGATAAATAAAATAAGACAAAGATTTTAAAGTGGTTCAGTCTTATATGAATGGCCTGCGTCCACTGTTATGTTATTGCTGAATGTTTAGGAATTCTCGAGTACAAATTCTCTCCAGAAATTTCGGTCCCTTTGAATGAGGGTGGTATAAGGTATTTATAGCCCTTAGGCTGTACATGAAAGGGTGTTACATTAAATGATACACATATGAAAGGGTGATACATTTAATGTAGAGTGTGCGTCAAGATAATAAGCATTCAATAAATAGTTGAACTGTTGATTATCCGATAATTAATGCTAGGGCGGAGATGCAGCTCGGACCGCCTTAGTTGCTCGTTGCTTAGGAGTTCCTCGGAGCGCTGGAGTACCTCGGAGTGCTAAAGTTTCTCGGTGTATCCTTGTTGCTCGGAGAGAACATGAGTTGGTCGGGGAAATAAACTTCCTCGTTGCTATTGTGCCACGTAGATTGACACGTGTCTTCGTATTATTCGTCCATATCATCATATTAATTTTGGTACCAACAATAATATTAAAGGTAGAAGGTTCAAATCCATAATACTTACAGAGGCAATGTGTTGAGCAGCCAAAGTAGTAACTCTCTCATGACTAAGAGTGTTTTCAATGTCTGGGACCTCTGGGATAGACCAAGATTGTAACAAGCCCACAGCAGAGCTCGGAGTAATAAATGATGGAACACTACCTTCAATATTTGAAGGTTAAAGGATAATTATAATAGGTTTCTCTGGCAAACTCTTTTTTAATCTCCTCGAAGGAGCAGGAACAGTTTCAACCAAGGATGTTATCTTGGTTGGTGATATAATGATAACCTCACTGGGAGGAGAAACAACAATAATCTTGCTCGGAGCCACTGGGGGCTTCTCGGCAACTTTCTTAGCAGCAACTGGAGGGGGTGAATCAATCTTTCTTATCCCTTCCTCTGGGACATCCTGTTTGTTTTTCTTGGCCTCTATATTGGCAGAGTCCGATTTGTCAAAGAAGGTAAGAGCTCGTCTTCTCTTCATTCTAGTACTGAGGGGAATATGTGATTCAGGGGAAGAACTCTCAGAAGCTGGTAATGGGTCGATGTCACCCACCACTAGACGAGCAGTAAAAGATGAAGTGTAGCTCTTGTACTGTAACAAGTACGAGGCTGATCTGATATGTTCGTCAGCAACGATTTGGTGCAAACTCCAGATAAGTTTCAAGTGCTTCAAATTGACATCAGTTTCTTTGGGGGATTTTCTTTTGCTATCAACTGCAAATAAACAAAAATTAAAATGTCAAAAACACAAAGAAAACACAATCTCAAAAATAAAATAAAATAAAAACAACCTATCCCATTGCCATAGGGAGGGCATCTAGGACCCTGATACACATCATTTCCATTTAATGGAGCATGTTGCCAATTTTTCATAACAACCCCATACTCAAAGTAATCCCTGTTGGCATCTGGGAGATTGACAACTAAAGTCCTATTTAAAAACCTAGTTTTTAAATAAAAAATACTATCGCTGACAACCCACCTATAACAAAACAAAATTTATGGAATTCCTAAACGGGTTACATGAATTTGATTTAACCTATGAACTCCATTAACTATTCTCCAAGTGTTTGGCGCTATTTTTGCAGGAACAACATTAAAAAACTGACAGAATTCCAAACATAAAGGATTTGGAGGAAAAGAAAAGCCGCATTCGGCCACAAAGAGACTGGGGAACCAATGTTCCTCAGCCAGATGAAAATAGTCAGAAGGTTCAAAAAGTTCTTCCAACATGACCCATGAAGGAATAGAAAAATCAGAGCGAAATTTATCAAGTGAAAAGGCGGTTGGATCCCCGGATTTTAAAACTTTTCACAATTTAAAATCAAACTTGTAATTTCCTTTTTATATAAACTCAAGAGATGATGCGGAAGCGTTGAATACAAGTGATGGTTCAACAAAATAACAAGGCCGGGTTTTAATATCTCAAGAAACAAATTAAAGCATAATTCAAGTCCTAGAATTTGCCTAAGTCATGATTATTCATTTAAACAAAGTTAGGCGAAACCAATTTTAACATATGACTTGAATAAACCAAATTAACCAATATTAATTTAAGTCCCAAATTAAATGAGTGTGATAATTAAACCGAATTTTATCTTGAATTAAACCTAAAGCATGCGTTCTAAATGATGTGCAAGATAAAATAAACAAGGTCACACTACACCCCGATATACGAGGAAAAACCCACTAACGGGAAAAAACCTTGGGACGGCCCTAGCCTCAAATCCACTAAAAATGGTATTACAAAATACAAGACAAAAGACTTACTTCCTAAACTCGAACCCTCTCAAGCCGTGATGTTTATTCTTGTATCGACCTCCAATTAGCGGATAACCAACGGAGCTCCACCGTGGTCTCGGACTCCCTCCGATCGGGCAATTAGGCACACCGTCACCCAAGCTTGGAGCCTTTCTCCAAGTGAGTAAAACTGCAACAAATGTCTTCTTCTTTGTGATGGGAAATAGAAGCAAACCCGAAACGTCTCCTTTTTAATTTTGGTAGAGAAACACCGGTGCCAAAAACTCCAAGTAAAGATATGAATATAGAGAACTTGGATAAAACAACTATTGGGTGTAAACTAGAGTGTGTAGAATTTTTCTTCAAAAATGACACTCTAAACTTGATATTTTTCCTTAAATAAATTTTCTCTCAAAACACTCTCTAGGAGTTTGTTTGGTATGAAAAATATGAGTTAGAAAAAGAGATTCCCGTTCATAAATAAGTCTGAAAAAAATTGGTTGAAAACCAAGTGGAGAAGTGGGGAAAAACTGCCAAAAAACTGCTCAAAACTGTTCCCGCCTGGCATTCTCGTTCGAACGACTTTGACTGTCGTTCGAACGAGGTTTCTAACGAGCGACCAGCCTGGGCTCGTTAGAACCTCGTTAGATACCTCGTTAGAACGAGAAAGTCGTTCGAACGACTTATCTAACGACTGACCAGTTTGGTTGGAAAGCAGTCTCGTTCGAACGAAGTTTGGTTCGAACGAAAAATCTCGTTCGAACGAAATTTCGAACGAGTCTCAGAAATTTTTGTTAAATTCTATTTTGGCCCAGAAACATTTATATATATATTAATATAAGGTTCTTTTTAAATTATTTCTGAAATAAACATGGCTTTTATTAAACCTAACACCCAAATAAACATTGTTCCAAGCTCCTATATCAATATAATTACATTCATACCTTGGGAGCATGGAACCTTAGATGATGACGTAGAAACGAGGCACGCAAATCGGCATTTTGATGAAGCTTTAAATTCTTTGCCGCTACGTCTTCAACATACACTTCATAGGCTTGTGAATATTACAATAAATATTATCCTATGAATAAATGTTTTTGTCCGGAATTGAGCCAAAACTATATATGGACTCAATTGGAAATTTGTGTCCTTACATCAAGCGACTCAACAAGGTAAACCATGATGAACAGAGAAAAAAAAGGAAGAAGATCTTACAGGAAAAGGGTGGATCAGTTGACAACGAACAATGGAAGAAATGAACGCACAAGATAGAGAGGAAGTAAAGAGGTTCTAAGATGAAGATTTGAAAAAGTAAAAGACGATTGAATTTTTTGAAGCGTTTAAATACTTCGGGAATAGAGAAAAAAATGATTATCGGGATGGACAATTGCGTATCCGGTGGCTAAAAAGAAGAAAAGGGTACAAAAAACGAAGCGGTTATGGAAATTCAAAATATTTATAAAGACTGATACTGTGCATTTATAAAGGAGTTGTATACAACGAATGCTTTTCTAGAAACCATACAAACCGAAAATCTAAGCAGCAGAATGTTCCATACTTTTCTTCAACATCAAACTACGAAAAATTGGGGGCTTCTGTTGATACCAAATTTATTCTGCTGACGTGGATCAATTATGTGGAGACACGTGTCAATCTACATGGCACTCGCAAACACTTTTTGAACAACACCTTGACTCCGAGGAACTCAACCTCCCCGACCAACTCAGGCGCTCCGAGAAACAAGTGTTCTCCGAGGAATTCTATTGTACCGAGAAACTCATGAATACCGAGATACTTAGGCGGTCCGAGCAGCTTAGGCGATCCGAGCTGCATCTCGTACAGAGCATTCATATTCGGATAATTAAGAGAATTACTGTGCATTAAATGCTCATTATTATCACACAGACGCACACGCCTATTGGACAGCTGTGTATTATTCCTTCATTTGTACCGCCTCAAGGATATAAATACATTGTAACCACCTCATTAGCAGGGGACTCAAAATTTCTTGGTAAACCCATTATCGAGAATTCTGCAAACAGTCAGCAATAACACAAACAGTAAACGTAGGCCATTCTTTCAAGGCTGAACCACTTTAAAAATATTTTGTCTTGTTTATTTTTATCTGTGATTAAAGAATTAGGTCAAATCTAGTTTTTTACATCAACAATGGCTAATAACTGAATGCATTTTATTTGTTTCACGTCATATGTATGAATGGATAAATAATGATGGAGAGTCAAGTTCTTTTTGTATTTAATTTTATTTCTATATTTATTGATAATTAATGAATGACTGCATTTTATATTTCTTGCCTTTTATTGATGATTACATCTACTACTGTATAAAACTTAGTCAATGTGTGATGTTATGGTATAAAATAGGATTTTCACTCACATATTCAATGGATGTTGTTCTAATTGCTGTTAGAAAGTTCCTTCTAGACCCAAAATTTTAGTGCTTGTTGGTGCAATAGGGCATTTGACAGCTTTGGCATTGGTGGTTGTCAATTTATAAAGATATTTTTTTCTTAGTTGACTGATACCCGCGTCAACATATATTTGGTATGTTTGTTTATGTTTTGTGTTTATGTTCAAGAAACTTGAGATATGTATTTTTGAATACCATTATCGAGGGAACTCTCATCAAATTATCTCATATGTTATTATTTCAGTAAGTCATTTTCATTTTTAAGGCAAAATCTAAATATATATGTTATGTTTCTCATATGTTACGCGGAGTTTGAAATAGTGTTTTGTGTTGATGCAGTTGAGGTTGAGCGGTGGAGATGTGGGTGGATTTAAGTTGTTGTTTAGTTTGGGGGTGGGAAAATGTACTCAATAGCAAGTTCTGGGAATTACCTGCAGAGAAGACTGACGTTCTTCCCGCTTTAAGATTGAGTTATCATCATCTGCCACCCCATTTAAAGTGGTTGTTTACATACTGCTTAATATTTCCCAAGGACTCAGTTTCACAAGTTTGAACTAGTTTTATTATGGATGGTAGAAGGTTTTTTGCGACAAGCAGAGGAAAATAAAAAAATGGAGGAGATAGGTTTTCAATATTTCAATGAGTTATTATCAAGGTCCTTTTTTCAACATTCAAGTGGTGATCAATCACAATTTATGGTGCATGACCTCATGAATGACTTAGCTCAATTTGTCCATAGTCAAATATGTTTTAGGGTGGATGATAAGATGATAAGTAATGAGAAACAAACAATTTCTGAAAAGTCTCATCACTCATCATCCATCTGCCTAAAGAATGGAACCTTTAATAAATTTAAGTCCTTTTCTAAGGCTTGGAGTTTGAGAACTTTTTTTACGCTACCAGTTTATAATTCGAGATATCAGGAGAGAAATAAGGTTGTCCATGAATTGTTACCTAAGCTACGGTGCTTGCGAGTGTTACATTTAAGTGGTTATTGTATAAATGAGCTATCAAATTCAATTGGTGATTTAATACACCTTCGGTATCTTAATTTATTGAAGACTCTCATCAAACAGTTAGATTTTAATTATCATTTGGTCATTAAAATATGCCAACTAGTCTAAGCATACCACTTATTTTTTAATTAAAAATGATTTGAACTGAATTTCTATAAGTTGTTTATTCTTTCTTATCAGACTTTTTCTCCATATGTATTTGTCTTAGGAATTTGGATCAGTGAAAACTATAGATTATGCACTTTAACTGAATTTGGAATTCAACTCTATATCTCTCTCGAGTTTTTAGTCACTTACGTCTCTCTCTAATCTGAGGTAACTTCCTTTGTCTTCTGTGTTGTGTGTATGTAATTGTGTGGTACAAACTTAAATACCACTGATTTGTCAACTGATAGAATATATCCCAGATCCATTTCGCAAGTGTTGAATAAGCAAACCAATTGACTAGGGGCTACCTTGTCCTAAACAACATAAGGCAAGGAAAGTTTTGTAAAGCAATACAGTAGATGAGAATTTCCATTCAGTACACCAAAATGTTCATTCAATAACACACTGTTTTTAGTATATGCTGCTCACACTTGCAATTGGTTTTGATTTACGATTTGACCATGGCTTCGTCTTATTTATTAACCAATACTCCTTTGCTAATCATTTCGTTGATATGGAGCTTATTGTTCCGAATCAGCTTGTTCATAGCTTTAGATCGATGGAGTTTGGTTAGATATGTCGCATAGTTTAACATATCGATGAGGTATGTTTCGGATCTGTTTGGTTAGACCAATTTTTTATGTTGAAGCAGCCATTAAATCCATTAGGGCCAGTGGATAAATGGTATACCATCAAGTTAGTTTGCATGAGAATCAGTAACATTCTTGTCAATAACTTGAAGAATCTCATCTCCCCCTCAATAAAATCTTTTTTAAAATGATTTTGGTAGTGATAGATAAATTCTCCCTTAATATCTTATATATTCTTAAGACACTCACCTTTTTCATTCTTAGTTTTATGAATAAGGAGTTGTAAAATCCTATACTTCATTGCAACATGGAAGAACTAAGTATTGGAATCCCCTTCTTGAAGCCACTATCCTTTCATCTTTTCTTGCCAATAAGCTTCCTCACTTTTACTAGCCCATTGTAGTTGAGATTGACTCGAGAATTTTTTTATCTATTCTCCACAGTAGGGGTAGTCTAAAAAATAATTTCATTAGCCAACACTTCATCTTCTGGAGTCTGCACCTGCTGAAAAACATCATTTAAAGTTTCTTTGTTCCATTGATAAGATCATACTTCACTCTTTGCAATTTAAGAGAGAAAACTCTGAATGGATTCCCATCAACTGCTCCATTCTAAGAATTCTAAATAACTTCTTTAATATCCCTATGTGAGCACCACATGTTTTGGGATTTAAAAGGTTTTGGAGAAAGATTCAGTCGATATTTTATTGAGAGGAGCATAGGATCCATATTTTTTATAGCATTAAAAATCTCTTCTTCAGATGGAAATTCAGTGAGTTTTTTATTGATCTCTCCAGTAATAGATTTATCAATAACACTTAAGAAAGAATTGTGAGTGTGAAGTGAAATTTACTAAAATAAGAAATCCTAAATGTGAGTGTGAAGTGAATACACATTCACACACACCCAAACTCCCAATTTTTAGATTTTGAACTTTTAGGAGTGTGTGTTAGATAGAGGTAGCTACCAAAAGGAGGCGACGACTACTGAGTTTATAAGTATTATAAACAATACAACAATAATAGATTAACAAATACTTTGCAAATAAAAATATCATAAATTATAAATTTCAGTGAAGTACTGAAATAAACCAAAATAAATCAAATAAAGAATATCTCGAGTATATTCGCAAACCGATGTGTGAATTCTGAACCTTTAAAATCAGTAGAATATATGAGAATAAATTGAAAATGTAAAAATAGAGACTTGTGTCCCTTTTGATCACCTTGATTAATTCAGTACCTTAACGTCTAAAACAAATTAAAATTAAAAAATAAAGACCAAAATGCATAAAAACAAACAGATTTAAGCTACCACCCTATTCTTCTATGACACCAAAACCATCATCCTTGTACTTGGCATAACCCAATGCAACCCAAAAGAGATAATATCACATCCCATTATCCCCTAATCCCCCTACAATGTAAAAGCAGGTCATGCCCTGTCTCCTCATCCAGCTTATAGATGCATCATATATTGATAATGTGCCAACCCCTTTTCAATATGTCCAAAATTTCCCCCTTGTTGTTGTCCAGGCAAAGAAAGCCACATTGACCGGGGGCTTTCCTCTACATTTGCCTCCATGGGTACACAATATCCCTCTTACCAATCATCACCGACGGTATACTTATTTAAAGTAGTGAAGAACAAATATTCCGTCTGGTGTTTTATGGCCATATCTGACTTTGTTATTATGTGTTTGGTCGATATGACAATTTCAGGACGATTTGGCTGACTTTGCGAATGATTATGATTGATCATTACAATTTCCTGGTCGATCTTTTCACACATGCTTTCGCCTATAACTAATCTTTCTACATGCTTGCAAAATTAGGAGCCTTTCTTGTTGAATTGTGATTAGGCGTTGTATATGCTTGACAATCACTTTGAGTAATTTTAATGTTCGATACTCATCATGGGTTAAAGAGGCTCTTGACAATGTGAAACATAGGAACCATAAATCAAACAGAGTATAATGAGTTAGTTATTCCCATCACTAACTGTAGCTATGTCTGCTAGTTCATTGTCCTCCACCTGTAGTGATAAGGAAATTTAACTCAAATTCAGCAAAGCAAAGCAAATTGAACTTAAATAAGAGGGTCTAATTTCACACTTCGAGTAGTAATAGGATATTAATAGTACTTTCCAATACTTAAAAGGGATCGAAAGTAACGTCTTCAAATTATAGCAATGGGAAGAAAATAGCTCAAAACAGAATGAAGCCGTCCACTTTTTTTCCTAATAAAAAACCTCACTTCCTAGTAGGGATTTTGGTAGCCTGCTTGTTCCTCTTCTTGACATCAGACTTGGAAAATTTGAGACTCCGACTAACATCACTAAGCCTTGCAAGTGTTGTCTTTTTTCAGATCCGATCTGTAGTAGTTATCTGCAGCCTGATTTGCAACAGTCTTAGCCGTACTAGGAAACTCCTTCTTCATGACAGACTTATGAAGCAAAGAAGCAAGCTTGTTCTGCTTCTTTGTCTTCGTCGGTGATCATAACTGAACATCTACATTCATTTTAGCAATCCCTGATTAGAAGCACACTACAAATAAGTAAAACTCACATTTCTAAATGTTGTGCTTCAATGACTTTTAGGTTTAATAATTATAAGAAATTCATAAACATAGTAGCCATGTTGAATATAATGTACATGTGTCAATGGCACAATATTTTTTATGGTATTCATCATCTAACACGCCATTTTAATGTGTATACAATAGGCCTCGCGTATAGAGGAGACACTGCACACGTTACCTAATAAGTTAATGTTTGGACAAATTCAATTAATAAGTCATCAACTCTGATAAATTTACATTTTCGATTCTTTAAATCACCCATCACTCATGGTATCATATTGATTGTTTTAGATCCTACTGTGTTTTAAATCACCCATCACTCATGGTAGTCTTTAGATCCTACTGTATTTTTATGTATTTATAGTCTTGAGATCCTATTTGTTTTATCTATTGTTTATTTTAAAGGTTCTGATAGTAATTAACTAATATCAAATAACCTATTCTAAAAGTAGAACTGTTTGCAATTAGAGTTATGATTATGGTTGAGTATGTTGAAGTGAAGTAGATAAGAATTCATAATACGGTTTAATAATAGTTCTAAGGATTATAAGATGTGTTTTTTATATGATCTACATGCAGGCAAAAGAAATTTGTGACATGGCTTTGTTACATACATATCATATCCTGTGTGTATATACATTTTGTGTCCCTCTTTCTGTAAATTTTTATTTGTATTCCTGACTACAATACACGTAATCGAAAGTGGATGTCATTCGATAAATTCGTTAAAGTAAAGATATGAGGCGCTAAATTGAAATTTTATATGCACAAATATATATTAATCTTTTTACGTATATTTTTGGATATGTCTTTGTGTGAATACTTATTTACCTATGCATGTACTAATCTGGGTAAGACTTTATATATTAATACATATTCAACAACGGGTAGTTACAGATATCATCTATCATCATGAGTTCAATAGTATATGGTAAATTATCTACTCACACAATACTACAAATTGACATTGGATGACAAAATATGAAGATATTGCACATAGAAGTCACTAGTATCTTTAAATGTTATTGTATTTGCCACTCAATTTCCTTATTTTATCTCTATGTTATATGTTTATTGTGGTCTTTTTCCTTAACAATTCTTTTGGTTATGGGTTGTGTTGAATACTTGGTTTGGTGATATAACTCTCCATGGCAGAATTTCGTTAAAGTAAAACACCTATACAATAGAGGTGTTATCACCCTAAGTTCCTTACATTTTCGATGACTTTAGCAGAGTAAAAGATATTTGAAATTTTGGATTTAAGACCCTTGAACCTATATCGATAGGTATACTTTAAGTGGCGGAATAGATACATTAATCAATTCCAAAACCATGAGTTTCTTCATGTCTTCAAAAAATGCTACTGGGAAATTTAATGTATGGAAATAAGATGAAATTGGAAGATGGAAAAGGTTGAGATGTGGGAAGTTTAGCGCAACAGTTATCTCCTGCATTTTTTATCTTCTAGAAAATTGTGGTGTAACGGTAATGTTTGAATTCATCTATAGTTTCTATTGTCCACTCAATCCAATCAAACACACACCCAACTTTATGTAAAATAGATAGAGAAAAATCTCGCACATTATCGTGCATCTTTGTCACTGTCTAATAATAAATTCGAATTTCAAAGTTTCTGGAATATGAAACTACTTTGTTTCTTACCTCTTGAGGGCTACCTCTCATTTAAACAACCTTAGGCTTGTTACCATAACATTAGGCAGTTTTAATAAGTATCCAATCATTATTTCAGCTGTAAAAAATTAATTATCTCTCAACATGAATAAATTAATTATCTCTAAACATGGGATATGTATTTTTGAATACCATTATCGAGGGAACTTTAAGGTTAAACGAACAAAGACACAATTTCAAAGTTAAATATATATTCTCCCCTACTTTAGTAAATAGTGTTATATTCAAATTCAATGACTAGTGACCTGATCCAAGCAAAACTTGGAAAAGATATGGAGAAACTAAAAACATATATATAGGTTTAATTTATATGTGTAAATATGAGATGGCTATCGCAAAATTTCCTACTTGTTGATAATCATATAGGTTCTATCAAATAGCTCCAGGTTTTTTCTCTGGAGTTTTATGGTATTCTTTTTATTATTTGCAAGTCTCAAGTTTTAGTCGTATGCAGCGTTTAAGGACCTCAAGATCATCAAGTTTTAGTCATTTGTAGCCTTCTTTTATGAACTGTGCAGCCTTCTCTATAGTTATTTTTTTATCGAGTTTTGTTTTGACAATGGTATTACAACCATCATATGATTACAGTAATGTATTGACCTTTTGATTTCACAATTCAGTTCACTCTTGTAAGAATCAATTCACATATGTGCAAGCGCGCGCACACACACACACACACACACATATATATATATATATATATATATTTATATTTTTATTGTTTACCCATGAAATTAGAAAAGGGCTTTATACCTCACAATTTTAAAATATCTTGGCTTGGATAAACACCACTCCAGTAAATTCAGTGGTGAATTATTATTATTTCAGGTTTCTATGACATCGCAACGGCAGAGTAAATCCCTCTCACGGGCACATTCCCGCTCACAGTCTCTCTTGCACTCGCAATCCAATCTCCAACCACCATTTTAGCCGCAATCTCAGCCCAGTTCTCATTCCCTTTCAGATTCTAGCTCGACTGAATGATCAAACTCAAGTGATAGTGAAAGCGATAGTAGCTCGATGGAGAGTGAGCCTTTACATAACCAAGACGACCATTCACATGAAGAAGGTACTCAAAGTTATTTGATTTATATGTGCTTAATTAACTATGTAGATTGAAGTTAACCTATATTTTCAATTTTTACGGTTCAGCTTCAGCACAATATGCCACTAAACGTAGAGGTATTGCGAAGTCGGGTGAATTATGGGGTACGGGAAAACGCTTAGAGCTTCACTTCAACAATTTCTATTAGCCAGTTGGGGATACCGCGGATATACTATCTATCCATTTAGGCATTTTAGTTCGTGATGGAAACATGTAAACTTTCTTTTGTAAATTTTCGTATAACACAACTCTTATTAGAATACTCTTTGCAATACTATATGTTACTAATTTAATATTATATCAATGTTGAATAGGTTACCGTTGGCTTTCAAAGATTGGCGATGCAAGGACTTATACCCATACAAGGAACATGTTTGGCGAGAGGTGAAGGTAAAATAAAATGGTACCATGATTTGTGGCAAATGAATTAAAAATTTGAATTCTTTACAAAGATAATTATGTAAGCTAAAATCATATGTGTAGTAGATGACTTATTTTTCTATACATTGTAATTATATAGGAGAACACTGATGCCCCTGATGAATTCAAAAAAATGTGCATGAAGAAGGTTGGAAAGATATGGAATAATTGGAAAGCAGAGGTGAAGAAACATTATCGTGCCTTTGATACCGACGAAGAGAGATTGAAACATTGTCCACCTAGAGTAAAGCTAGAGCAGTGGTCACAACATGTTAAGTATTGGGGAACTCGTTAGGCAAGGGTATGACTACATTACTAGCAGTAAAGTTTTATAAATTCAAGTTAAACATATATTTTAAATATATTTTTGTAACAGAAAACGAGTCGAAGAAATCGTCGAACTTGTAAGAAGAAAAGAACACCACATACTTACGGAAGAAAGAGTCATGTGAATGTTGCTCATAAGGTGTTTTATAAAAGATTTTGATTGTCAATATTATTTTATGTTATCAAACTTATTTATGTAACAACTTACGAATTAATGGGTTTATGCAGATGGACGCTGATTAAGGGAAAAAGGTTTTGTTGGTTGATGTTTACATCAAAACACACGAGACGAGCGATGGCTCAGCCATCGATAAGGATTCCGCTGAAGTAAGGTACAAAAATTGGCAGATGAGGATTAAATTAACAATTAAATAAGTTTATTATTTATGAAAGTTAAAATCATGCATGAAATTAATATGTGAAGCATTTAAAATTAGAAGTGGGGAGATATTAGGATCTTTATTCTGTTTTGTGTTTGTGAATGAATGATTATAATTTTTGTTTTATATAATACGAATTATTTCATTTCAGTAAAAAATGAGGCAAAAAGTATATCAACTTCCGTCAGATTGTGATGACTCTGTCAGTCATAAAGACGAGATATTTTATGAAGTCTTGGGACCTGATAAACACGGTCATTGTCGAGCTTATGGGGATGGACCATCTCCAACTGATGTGCATGGAACTAAGCGGACGAAGGTTAATAAAAAAGAGTATGAGAGACTACGATCTGAGATTCGATCTGAATTTCAAGATAAATTTGATCATTTAAAGGCTCAGTTTGAGTTGATACGCACATACATGATGACTTGCCCTTCCGTTGTATCCAAACAGGTTAATAAGTACACACTTTTATCCTTTGTGCTTAATTATCATGTATATATACATAACTGTATGTTAAATATTAAATCATGCTACTAACAGGTTCCTCAATCCTCCAATGAGCAAAACATACCATCATATATGTCCATTTTGCAACCCGAGCAATAATTAGAAGAAACCAACCAATTTCAACCTGCAGTGGTATCGCAATCAAATCACCATTTAGCTCAATCTCAACAGGTAAGTAGATAATTACTTTTTAAAATCATAATTTAAGACTTTAAGTTTTCATGACTGAAATAATTCATTTTTTGTAGATTGCAAATTCTTAACACTTGACTACCCCCGAGACTACTGCTCGTGTTATGAACAAATGAATGCTACTTCAATTCGGGTATGTTACTAATTTAATGGATTTTAAAGGGCACAATATATCTTTGCTTTCTTGGGGAGTTTATGTATACTTGACATTGGGTTGTTGGTTTATTTGGTTGTATATAGTCTTAAAATTTTTGGGATGTCTTAAAAACAAATGAAACTCTTTCAATTTTTTTTTAGAAATATATCGTTGATGACATATTCATCTTGTTTGTAGAAAGAACCATCAAAGAAGAAAAAGAAGCACCATCAACCACGACAAAGGGTCTCAAATAATGCACTTCCTAAAATTGTAGACCTTATTACTTCCGGACTTCCAAAAGTGGTTATGGCATGTGGATTCATTATAAGTAAGGACCCTTCAATAAAAGTAGGGGGTACGCTGCTTGGTGAAGACTTTTGGGAAGTATATATTGAGAAAACATTTATAACAAACGAACCATTGCCCAAACCTTATGAAAACAAGTCCATAATTGGAGATGCATATCATTCAACCGTAGCGTGGCATATGGCTAATGTACTAATTTTTAATTTTATTATTTTTATTGAAATACTAAGAATAAGTATCAATGACTAACGATTGACTTTTTTTATTTGTAGGTTGAAGAGGATGTTTAACTTTGATGGACAAGGATCGTACATTATAAAAATTTCATTTCACTTCATGTTTTCCCGTTTTTGCATATTGGACATGTACATTTTATTTTGTGGATGGATAATGTTTTCAAACTCAATTATGTTTATTTACGATGAATGCTATTGGTTTTAATTTAATGACATTTTAATTTGATTACCGCTCTCTTAATTTAATGTTATGGTAGTGTATTTGCACATAAATACGACACTTGTAATAAATGATTTTTTTAACACTTATTCCCACTCATATATTGCAAAATAATATAAAATTTTGTTTAGTGCCACTATTATCATTCTCGGCATTTTTTTAGTGCCGCCTAAAGTGTGTTGAACATTTAATAGGTGTTGCAAAAGGTAATTATCAACATTTTTTTATTGCCGCTAAAAGGATATTACCAGCATTAATATAAATGCCTAAAAATGCACCAATTTTTTTGCAGTATTTTTTAAAATGTCGTTGTTCTTTTACCACATTGGCTACCGCACTTGTGGAAATGCCGACGAAATTGCCATTAACTTTTCGCGGCATTTTTTAAATTGTTGTTGTTCTTTTACCACATTGGCTATTACCGCACTTGTGGAAACGTCGTAAAAAGTGCCGCCAAAAGTCTTACCCGCATTTTTAGTGCTTTTCTCAGCATTTAATTTATGCCAGGAAAAATCAATATTCCTTTAGTGAAAAATAGCTATTTTCATATTTAATAATAACACATCATTCTTCTCATAACCCTACTCTTAATCATACACAATAATATTTTCTAGAATGTTCAGCAAATATAGTCTAAATATAATAAGAGTAGATTACCCACCTTAAATGTTCTCCAAAGTGGTGCTGGTGGTAAAGATGGGTGACTCCCCTACCTCTAAAGGTGGCCCTAAAGAGAGTCATAAAAGTTTGCCAAATACCCTCCATGAAAGCTCCAAGAAAACACCCTTAAAACCCTCTTCCAATACCTCCAAAAATATGTTCATCTTCTTTTACAAATAATACCCCCTCAAACACCCAATAAAAGCCCTAACATTGACTTTCATATCTCGTAGCTCTTTTTCAGCAAAACCCCCTAACAACAAGTTATATTTTGTACCTCAACCTCAACAATGGGGAAATATTGAATATTTAGGAATGTGGGTGTGGTGGGTACACTGTTTGGTAACAAAATAGCGGACGACAGTAGGGGAAAATAGGGAGCTTTGAGCTCTTAGAAAAATACCTCCAATGTTTTACATTTGTATTATTGTCTCCATAACATCTCGTGCTCCCACTTTCTTATAACACAAATAACTGAGTGGTGTACTAAAATAAGTAACCCTCTCATTCCAAGTCTTACCCATATCAGGCATTTACTTGTTCTCTAGTCGGCAACACACACCACCCAATGGTTGGGGTGTTGACAACACTAATTCATTGTCCCACGTTTTTCCTTATTTTATACATAAACCAAAGCCAAAGATCCTCACCACTTTTATATATCTGACTTCGAGTAAACGTCAGGCCCAAGGCGAACTGGTGCTGGCGATTGTGCAGTCGACAGCTAAGAGAGAGGATGGAATCTTTTACACGTCGCTCGAACGACACGTATGGTCGTTCGAGCTACCAGTCCTATGTTTCCTATTTTGCCCCACATTAATTTTCAAAATCTCGACAATGCCCCTGAGATGTAGCGTCAGCTTCTAATTCAATTCCTTCACAGTTCATTCTTTTCAACATAAAATATATATATTTCTTATTCCTTGATTCTTTCTATATACCTTCCATTTTTCTTATTTCTAGAAACAGTAATTTAAAATGGGAGATTGGAGTTTTGAACCTAAATTTTCTTTATTTATTTACACACTTTGTCCCATCGATTATACTTTAAATAAAACATATATATATATATATATATATATATATATTTAATCACTCAATTGGCAATAATTTCATAATCTACATAATAATCCATTAATTCTCTTTATTTAATTCAACTATAATTTATTCCTCTTAATATATAATTCATATATATGATTTAAATAATTTACCGGGCAGGGTTATTACAGTTTGAGTCATAGGATAAACTTTGAGTTGATGATCCCATGAGCCTATGATGTTGTTTGATTAAGATGTAGCAACCAATCTTTAAAGAGTGGATATTCTAAGTCGTGTTTATCGTGCCACGTCTGTCTTCACATATGCTAAGGATCTCGTCGGTATAAATGTATGTAGTTTATGAGTCCTTGGATTTTTTTTATAAGGGTGTTATATTTTTAAATCTTTTGGAACTTAATTTTTTCAAAAATATATTTTCTGAGTTTATTATAGACGGAGTTTTTAATTTTCATTGGTCTCCTTATTCAAACGAATTCTCTATGTCATTCAAACAACTTTTTAAGGTCGTTCGAAGTATGTGTTCAAACGTACATCAAACGAGACTTTTATTTTAATTTTTGTTACGTCATTAGAGGCGAGAGAAACTCTCGTTCTAATGAGATCTCAATTTCATTTGAACGACTGCTTCATATCATTCGAACGACACGCTGCTTTGATTTTTCAATAAAAATATTTTCAGACTCGTTTTTCTTTTTTTGACGAAAATGAAAAGCATACCTATTTTCAAAAGTTCCAAGTCTAAAAGTTTCACTCTTTTATTTACAAGACCCAAGATTCATAAATTATTTACTTTGAGATTTTGTTTGAGCACCTAGTTTGTTTCTTCCATCATTAGAAGAACATCTTTGCGCGGTGGAATCCGTACGTGCTGATTGCGGTGAAGAAGCGGTGGACACCATGTTATGAATTGTAGAAAATTATTGACCTGCATCGATAGATATCGAGGCATATGTGGACTCATGTGCTATGGACTCTTGTGCAGGTGGACTCCTGCGTTGCATTGTGGATGAGTGGTTGAAGATAGAAGAGCGTCAATACTTGTGGGGGATCGAGCCGTTGTGTAAGTCTACTGTTTATTCTTTGTAAAACCATATCATATTGATTGTCTTGCTGGGCCGTCCGAGATTTTTTCCCTTTGTCGTTTCCTCGTACAATAACATCTTGTGGTTTGATTTATTTAATTTATCTGTTATCACCAAGATGCATGTTTAAGGTAAAAAGATAAAATTTGGTAAATCGATTTTCACTTTAACTTTTTAATTGGTGCTTTATTTAATTGGAAGAATTTGGTTTAAAAATTCAATCTTTAAAATTGGGAAAATTGAAATTAATTAGAATTGCGTTTACTTGAACCATCCAAGTATTCACAACCTCTTATAGAGTTTACCTTCGGGTGATAGGTAGAAACGGGCAGCTTTCGTCCTAACCTGATGGGCGTATTGCTTTTCGACTGGTAGGACGCCTTTTTTAAAATAAGCTGTGATCGGATCCATCCAGTTAGGAATTCTATGAATGACGAGGAATTGTTCAGTAATCGATTATTTTGTAATACTAGTCTTGGCGAGGAATTTCACATCAATAATTCTCTTAAGATCAGAGTCCACTGTTGACCCTAAAGCGGCTAAGGACATGATTGTTGTTCCCTAGGGGGAATTATTGAATGTGGACCCTTTCGAACTTATAAATTACGCATCGAGCTATCTGTAAATATGCTTACATTCGCTCATCTTTGGCATTGAAGTCTTTTGTCACTTAGTTGGATACTAGCCTTGAGTCGCAATATAAGTCGAGGTGGCCCGTGCCCAAAGAAAAGGATTTTCACAATTCGATAATGAGGGCTTTATACTCGACTTCATCATTGAAAGATTCAAATACAAGTATGATCCCTTATTAGATCATGGTTTCTTCAAGAAAAATTAGTACAAGTCCCACTTTTGCCCCCTCGAGTTAAAGGCACCATTTATACAGAGAGTTCAATGTTTGGATTTATCAGACTCTTAGATGATTGACTAATAGGCGAAGTTATTGTCGTTGGGACCTCTTGCTCCCATGAACTCGATAAAGGATCTCAAAATTCTTTTCCAAGTCCTACAGGTGGTCAGCTTTATTCTTTCTCTTGACAAACATGTCATTTATGTACACCTCCATGGCATCCCTTAGCTGTTACTTGAATATTTTGGTAACCAATCGCTAATATGTAGCTCCTATATTCTTGAGATTGAAAGGCATGACTTTGTAATAGTACATGCCAAGAGTGGTGATGAACGAGGTCTTATCTTGATCGGGGCCGAACAAGGGGATTTGATGGTACCCTGAGTATGCATCCATAAAGCTCACTCGTTCGTGGCTAGTTATGGCGTCGACCAATTGGTAAATCTTTGGCAAAGGAAAGTTGTCTTTATGACAATCTTTGTTGAGGTCGGTGAAGTCTATGCATACTCTCTAATTTTTATTTTTTTTGCCATTACTGGATTCGAGAGCCATTTTAGGAATTAAACTTCTTTAATGGACCTTGCCTCCAGAATATTCCCTACCTCCTCTTTCACGACCTTTGACCTTTTTGGGGGCATTTCGATGAGACTTCTATATGATTGGCGAATAAGTCGGGTCCATGTGAAGTTGATGGCACATAACTTCGAAACTGATCCCGGGCAACACATCTCGATTTTTCTTCAGCAAATAAATTATCTCTTCATTTTCTTGATCTCTGAGTGAGCTACCGATCAAGAATTTCTTCGCTGGATGAGACTCGTTGAACACTACCTCTTACAATGGTTCCATGAATTTGTCTGTGGGGTTTATTTCTTCTACCCTCGGTCTTCCATACTTTAGTTGTTATTTGAATGGTGTGACTCCATCTTTGGTTGCCTCGGAGACGATCTCATTTTCTTTTTCTTCTCCTATTTGGTCCTAATAACATAAATAAAGGATTATCGAACAATGACCTAGTTTCACCAAATCTCTATTATCTCACGATCTATGATGCACTTGAGGTTCTAGTGGTAAGTAAATGGAATAACTTGTATAACGTGTAGCCATCCTCTTCCAACGATGGCATTGTAAGGATAATCAATGTCCAAAACTAAGAAGTCGATCGACTTCGAGATGTTCCTAGTATAGATAGGTAAGACCACCTTTCCTAGTGGCATAGTTATCTTTCCATCAAAGCCGACTGAAGGAATGGTCGCTTCTTTCAAGTCTTTAATATTGAGAATTAGTTTTTGAATAATTCTAAATACATAAGGCCAGAAGAGCTTCCTTGATCAATTAGTAACTTATTCATATCCCAGTTTTCAATCCTGAAGGTGATTAATAGTGCATCATGGTGAGTAATCCTAACTCTGATTAGGTGATACTCCATTAAGACTATGTGTTCGTTATAATTTATGTCTTTCGAGTGCCGACGCTTGCCCGCTGAGCTATTGGCAGGGTCAATTTGAAAGGCCTCCATCACTACAGTGACTTTCTTTAGCTCCATCTGAACGACGTTGCCTTGAATCTTCTTAGGACTCAAGGCACTATGAATAAAAGTGAACTGATGTCCTAATTCATCTTCTAGTACATTAACTAGATTTTTGTTGACGTTAATAATGACTCTGGCCCCTTTCTTTTCCACGTAATCACTCAGATGGCCAACTTGGGCCAATTTTTCAGATGAGACTTAAGGGCTTTATACTTCTCTATTTTGTGCTCTTTTTCCTTATAATATGTGCACATAATTGCATTATTTCTCTTCGTTGGGTCTCCCCTATCTCCTTTGGCCATTTGAGTAATTACTGGTCCTTGATTTTCTAAAGATCTTATAAAGCGGTTCCTTGAACATGGTGGTAATTTCTTGGAAAGCCTTAGCATGGTCTGTCTAGTCTCCATTATTAAATCCTTTGTTCTTCCTTTTGCCCCCCTCCTAGGGTCGTTTTCTCTGTCACTGCCTTTGGTCACCTTGGAGGGCCTGTTGTTACCTTGGGTGATGGTAACCACATCTTCACTACACCAAATCCTACCGATGGTCTAATTATTCACAACACCAAATTCCCAGACGAACTTTTTATTTCCCTCAAAAATTTCTAAACCCTCCAAACTTTCCCTCTCTCCGATAATTTTTGCTCTTCTCTGGCAATTTAGGCTCTCTCTCAATCTCAATCTCAAGTTTTTCACTCAAGCTCTCTCCCAATCTCAAAGGTAATATTTTGTGCATTTGTATTCTTATGTGTATGTATGTGTGTATATGTATTTTTGTGTGTATATGTGTGTGTACATGTGTGTATACGTGTGTGTATTATGTATGTATGTGTGTATACTATTTATGTGTGTATAATGTATATGTATATGTATACTGTATGTGTGTGTGTGTGTGTATTGTGTATGCGTGTGTGTATTCTAGAAAAAAAATACATATATATGACTAATGTTGGTTTAAGTTTGGGGCTGAAATAAAAAAAAAAATCTCCTTTAATATTGATGCTAAATTCGGGATTAACTTTGGGGGTAATGTTTGTAAGGGATAAATTTTATGACTCATGTTTGTAAGGGTTAATTTTTGGGTTGATGTTAGGATTGATTTTATGGATTGTTGGCTTAAATGACAAAACTAGGTATTCAAAACCTAATAAATTAACGATAAGATACACACACATACACGGGATTCACTCGTGGGAGACTACGTAACTCTACTAGTTTCTTTGGAGTTTTATTTGGACAGTCTTTGGACCAGTGCCCTGGCATTTTACAACTATAGCAAGTGTTCCCATTATTGATTTTAAATGGTGTAGTTTGATTTTGTTGAGGAGAATGATGGGAAGTAAGGCTTGTTATGCAACTATAGTTTGATTCCACGCTCTCCTTTTCAAATGTCATATTGTTGGTGGGAATTTCCATTATAAAGAGAAGACTCAATATGAGCGAGAAAGTAACCGTTGTGACAAGAAAATCAAAGGTCGGGTCATAGAGATTTTCGCGACTTGGGTCATACCGTTTTTGCTTCAATTACAAGCTATGTTAATTGCGAAATTATAAGGCCTAAAAAAGTGAGGTCTATTTTGGGAGTATTCGACCCGAAGTGACTCCACAATCACATTCATATATCTTTACGTAAGACAACCACAAAACGGACAATATAACCCGCAGAAATCGACCGCGTAGTCATGAGACCCTCGGTCTGTGTGTGTATTTATGTGTGTATGTGTGCATGGGATTCACGCCCTCGTACATAATAACTACTTAATGATTCATTAGAGCCATTATTTATAGGAATAATATTCACGCTGTCGTTCATTTTTCTCAGGAAAAATGAGTTACGGTGATAATAAATGGCAAAAAAAATGTGAAAGGTTGCAATTAGACTGCACTCATACCTCTTTCATGAATGAGCCTCATTTAGAGGGTACTCCTATTTATTGGTATGGGAATAGAAAGATCGAATAATTTAACTACCTTGTAAACCATGGAGTTCATCTTCAGCAGGAGTACTTGTTCAATCGCATTATGTTTTCCCTACAAGAATGTTGGGATGAAGCTATACAATATATATTTGGCGTACATAATCCTGATACAGCACTGATCTTGCTTACGCTGTTAAAGAAGGCAGAAAAAAAATCACCCATTATGGATAGAATTACGTACAAAGAGCACTGCCAAAGACTGTGATGTCTCGCGACACATGCACATCAAACTTGCCAATAGGCGGAAGAGGATGATATTTTGATTTCATCTCGGTGGCATCTAAGCATCCATTATAGATATTCTTCCTCCCAATTGGCCACGTGCAAAAATTCGTAGGTTTTTAAAAATAAATCTCGGCTGGATGGAGATCAGACACATTAAACTTTTATTAAAGTCTTACTATGAAAAGGTACCATACGACCCGAAACACCTCCCATACGGCCCCATGAGCGGCGCCAATACCTCACATGGGACCAATGTAACTCGTAAGAATTGACTATGTGGACACGAGACCCCCGGATTGAGAGCACGACCCAAATTTTAGAATATCTACACTTAGGCATGAAAACATGTTGTTAGAGGGTGAAACCCCAAAACACCCCATACGACCCCATTACCGGCACCAACACCTTGTACGGGAATAACGTAGCTCGTAGGAATCGACGACGTGTCCACGTGACCCCCGGTTTGAGAACACGATCCAAATTTAAGAATAACTACACTTAGGCTTGAAAACAAGCCGTTAGAGGGCGAAACCCTGAAACACCCCCTAAATGGCCCATTGAGTGGTGCCAACACCTCGCACGAGACCACCATAGCTAGTATGAATCGTTCGCGTGGCCACGGGACCACCTATTTGAGAGCACGACCTAAATTTCAAAATATTTACACTTAGGCTTGAAAATATGCCCTTAGAGGGTGAAACCCTGAAACACCCCCATATGACCCCCTAAGCAGCACTAACACTTCGCACGGGACCAACATAGCTTGTACGAACCGACCGCGTGGGCACAGGACCCATGGTTTGAGAGCATGATCCAAATTTTAGAATATCTACACGTAGACTTGAAAACATGCCGTTAGAGGGCGAAACCTCGAAACACCCCCATACGGCCCCGTGAGAGGCGCCAACACCTCGCACCGGACTAACGTAGCTCGTAGGAACCAACCGCGTGGCCACAGAACCCCCAATTTGAGAGCACGACTCAAATTTCAGAATATCTACACTTGGGCTTAAAAACATGTCGTTAGAGGGCGAAACCCCGGAACACCCACATACGGCCCCTTGAGTGGTGCCAACACCTCCCACTGGACTGACGTAGCTAGTAGGAACCAACCGCGTGGCCACGTGACCCCTAGTTTAAGAGCACAAGAAAAATTTCAGAATATCTACACTTAGGCTTGAAAACATGTTGTTAGAGTAAAACCCAGAAATACCCCGCATATAGTCCCATAAGCAGCGTCAGCACCTAGCATGGGACCAACGTAGCTCGTAAGAACCGACCGCGTGGTTGTGGAACCCCCAGTTTGAGAGCACGACCCAAATTTCATAATATCTACACTTAGGCTTTAAAATATTTCATTAAAGGGAAAACCCCAAAACACCCCTGTACGGTCCCGTGAGCGGTGCCAACACCTCGCACGGGACTAATGTAGCTCATAGTAATCGACCGCGTGGCCACGAGATCCCCGTTTTGATAGAACAATCCAAATTTTAGAATATCTACACTTAAGCTTGAAAACATGCCGTCAGAGGGTGAAACCCTGAAACACCCCCTATACGGCCCCGTGAGCGACGCCAACACCTCGCACAGGACCAACGTAGCTCATAGGAAACAACCGCGTGACCATGAGACCCCCATTTTGAGAGTACGACCCAAATTTTAGAATATCTACACTTAAGCTTAAAAACATGTCGTTAAAGGGAAAAACCCCGAAATACCCCCATATAGCCCCGTGAGCAATGCCAACACCTTGCACGGAACCAACACAACTCGTAGGAACCGACAGCGGGGTCATGAGATCCTCGATTTTAGAGCACCATCCAAATTTCAGAATATCTACACTTAGGCTTAAAAACATGTCGGTAGAGGCTGAAACCTCGAAACATCCCCTATGCAGCCCCGTGAGCGGCGCCAACACCTCGCACGGGACTAACGTAGCTCGTAGAAATTGATCGCGTGGCCATGACCCCCGATTTAAGAGCACAACCCAAATCGGGGTTTTTATAACTTATTTTTTATCATTATGATCGTGCAGTGTTTACATTACGCTGGTTTTAGAATGTCGAAAAAATAGATAAAATTCTGCCCATTTATTTTTTTAATATAGTTAAAAATGGTCACGACCCTAGTCCATAACCATCTTTATTTTTTTGTCGCACATAAAAGGGGTCACGACCTAGGGCCATGACTATTTTGGGAAGATTAAAGTATGGTTTACGGCCTAGGGCCGTGACCATTCTGATAACATCATAGCATGGGTCACGGTCCAAGACTGTGATAATGTCCGCAACTATTTTCATATGCCGAAGGATTGGTCATGGATTTGAGTCGTGACTCTCCTCATGAACATTCACGTAAATTGAAGGGTGAGTCATGACCAAAATCCATGACCAGTTGTGTGTATGGGTCACAGCTAGTGTCCGTGACCAACGCTGTGGTAAAGGATTTGGGTCGTGACCACTGAAGATAGTCACGCTCGATTTGGTCACGGACCAAATTTGCGACCCACAACCAATGGTCAGGGAAAAAGTTTGTGACCAATCGCCCAGCTTGGTGTAGTGCTTCCACCTTAGTGTATTTTTCTATGCTAAACATGAGGTCGTTCATATTGTTCGCCTCCTTCTTAGTGAGAGTTGATACAACATAGTGTCATTGGGCAGCCCGATTTTAAATGAGGCTACAACGACCTGTTTCGAGAAGTCCTTAACCTCATTGTATGTTTCCCAGTATCCCCCAACATATTCTCTCAAGATTCCCTGGGACTTCTTCCTCATCGTGAGGAGATAATTCATGAAATTCTTATAGGCATTGTTGGTGATGACGTGGGTGGTAAATAATTCAGCGAGCTACTTAAAATTATTGATCGACCTATGTGGAAATCTCTCAAACCACTTTTGCACGATATATCCTAGTCTAGGGGGAATATGAGGCACCTAAGAGCGTCGTTGTGATTCTAAAAGGTCATGACCTGCCTGTACTGACGCACGTGGTCAATGGGCTTGGTCTTTCCATCATAAATTTTAAACCTCGGAGTTGTAAACTTCTTGGGTGGGTTCTTGCGCCTCAATTACCCTTGAAAAAGGGGCTGCATTTGGGTGATAAGGGCCTTCTTGGTTAGTTCCTTGTTGGATCTAGCCCCATAATTGGCAGGGTATTGATGCATATCTTTTCTAATGAGATTGTAAATATCGTATCCACAATGTCTTTCCTCTTAATCTCATATCATCGGATGACTCTCGTGCTCAGAGTGTTCTTAATCACAATGTAAACTCCTTCATCTGCTTTGAGTTTTACTCACCTAAGGTCTAGTTGTCCTACCATGGTTGTGGCCATCCCCCGATCCTCGTGGAGAGAGAGATTAGAGAGGGAGGATCTTGGTCCCTCGCATCCCTCTTGGGAGCGCTTCGGCCGTTGCGGCGATGTGTGAGGTGAAAAAGGTAGAGAGATGGATTCGCCAGTCTATTTTACTCAAAACAGACAAAAGAAGGTGAATCCATCCCTAAGGGCATCATCAAAGACATATTGATACATACGAAACTAAAAATAATTCGATGAGGGTTCGAAGGCTAAGTTACGGAATGGAAAGGTGTTAGGCACCCATTCCGCCCTTGTGGTCTCTCATGGATTTGTTATTATTTCCTCTAATTCTTCTTGATATGTGTGCATGTGTATATGTAATGGAGATAGGGATCATCGACTTGTATCGTGGAAGAGATAAAGCGAGTCATCCGTTGGAATGTTTATAAAAGTAATATTAGAAAATGGGATTTACGCGATTATCCTTGCGTTGATCATTATAACGAAACGACAACACGTATGGAATAATACGATATTAAGAACAAATACATGTATATGTAGAGATGAGAATCTAAGATAATTAAGTTAAAAAATTAGGAAAATTGAAGAATGGAAAATTGAAAAAATAGGACTCGAGTCTCGGGTTTTACCGAGAGATGCCTACGTAGCCTATAGAGGCATAAAAGTCCACATAGTTTGTATGCAAAACGAGGGGTGGGGTTTATCCCATAAATCTAACCGTGGAATTCTCTTATGTGTGTGTGTGTGTGTGTGAAAAGGTGTTTTGGTGTGAGAAAGGTGGGAGAATCCCCGTTTGGAATTTATAAGTAAACCCTCTTTTTCTTGTTTTTTTTAGGTTTTTATATGAAAAATAAGAAATGTGAAATAATACTAAATAAAAAGTGTATTAGGATATGTGAGAAGGGGAGAATAAAAGTGCTAAGTAATAAAATAAGTTAATGCGAATTTAAGAGAGTTTAAAGAGAGAGTTGAGAAAGTTGGACCTTCTTGAAGATCTTGAGCTCGATTTTGAATGTTGGAGAGTAGACCTTGCACTTGGATGATGATGATGATGGATAGTTAATTCACCAAGTTTGGTGAAAAGGATGATGAAAAGTGAGGGTTCGCTGAGAGTGATAGATCTCAGATTTTTGGGTGCTTTGCAATGAGACCAGGCCCTCTTTTTTATAGGCCCAGGGCATTGCCGATCAGCATAGGTCTGGTCCTACCAATCGGCAAGTGTCTTTAGACACACTGTCGATAGGCTGTATTTTGAACCTGCCGTTTGGCAGTCTCGTTTAGATTCTTTTGGAAAAATGGTCGTAAAATACAATTTGTTGATTCGAATCGCGCACGAGGCATACTGATGGAAAGGTACTTCAGAGACCTTCAAAAGTCCTTTCGATTGCTCCCGGGTTCGAGAGTTGACTTTGGTTCAAATGTGGCTCGAAAGGGCTCATCGATCCTTTGGACGGGGGATCGTCGAAAGCAAACGGATCGTTCGTCCGCATGGTAAGTAAGAATCGCGCACGGGACGGACCGTTGGAAATTTTAGGAGATGAACTTTGACATTGCAAGGAGTTTGACTCGGTTTGGGGAGATGACTTGGGTCAACCGGGGACTAGAAGCATTCGGTGACCTTTCAGAGTAAAATGTATCATTCGTCCGCACCGTAAGTCAGAATTGGGCCCGGAGCGGACCGTTGGAAAGGGGTTTTAGCACCTTTTGAAGATTCATTCAGTCTCAGTCGAGCTGAAGAGTTGACTTTGGTCAAAAGAAGCCCGGGAGCGTCCAGTGGCCTTTAGATTAAGTTTTGAGGGAAAATGAGTTATTCATCCGCACTGTAAGTCAGAATCGTTCACGGGGCAGACCGTTGAAATGGGGTTTCAATGACTTTTGAAGATTTATTGAGTCTTGGTAAAGCAGAAGAGTTTAACTTTTGGATAAATGAATTTTGGGAGCGCCCGATGGTCTCTAGGTTACTACTCGGGGTATGACCTAGGTTCGTAATGATGCAGGGGTGCTAGGGACATAAGGAGAGATTAGGGGTGCTAGAATGGGGTGTCTACAGATCCCCTCAATGGGTAAGTTTGGAACAAACGATAGTCATAGAATAGACACCGCATGATGCCTTTGAGAGAGGTCGATTCTGTGGACCTAAGGAAATGAGAATGACCGATTCAGAGGGTCGAGGCCGATTCTGAGGACCTAAGGATGAGGATGACCGATTCAGAGGGTCGAGGCCCCAATTCTGAGGACCTTAGGGTCATACTGGCGATGGTCTAAAGGAAGTGATGACCAAAGATTGAGGTTAATTTTGAGGGATTAAATTGAGATGACCAATTATGTGGGTCGAAGACAATTTTTAGGGTTTGAATTAAGATGACCAATTATGCGGGTCAAAGCCAATTCTGAGGGCTTAGGTTGAGATGACCAATTCTACGAGTCGAAGCTAATTCTGAGGGCTTAAATTAAGATGACCAATTTTGCGGGTCGAAGCTAATTCTGAGGGCTTAATTTGAGATGACCAATTCTGCGAGTTGAAGCCAATTCTGAGGGCTTAGGTTAAGATAACCAATTTTGCGAGTTGAAGCCAATTATGAGGGCTTAAATTGTGATGACCAATTCTGCAGGTCGAAGCCAATTTTGAGGGCTTAAATTGTGATGACCAATTCTGTGGGTCGAAGCCAATTCTGAGGGCTTAAATTGTGATGACCAATTCTGTGGGTCGAAACCAATTCTGAGGGCTTAATTTGAGGTGACCAATTCTGCGGGTCGAAGCCAATTTTGAGGGCCTTAAATTATGATGACCAATTCTGCGAGTCGAAGCCAATTCTGAGGGCTTGATTTGAGGTGACCAATTCTGAGGACTTTAAATTGTGATGACCAATTTTGTAGGTCGAAGCCAATTCTGAGGGCTTAAATTGTGATGACCAATTCTGCAGGTCGAAGACAATTCTGAGGGCTTAGGTTAAGATGACCAATTCTGCGGGTTGAAACCAATTCTGAGGGCTTAAATCGTAATAACTAATTCTGTGAGTCGAAGCCAATTCTGAGGGCTTGATTTGAGGTGACCAATTCTGCGGGTCGAAGCCAATTCTGAGGGGTTTAAATTGTGATGACCAATTCTGAGGTCTTAAATTGTGATCACCAATTCTGCAGGTTGAAGCCAATTATGAGGGCTTAGGTTGTGATGACCAATTCTACGAGTCGAAACCAATTCTGAGGGCTTAAATTGTGATGACCAATTCTGCGGGTCGAAGTTGTGATGACCGTTTCTTCGGGTCGAAGCCAATTTCGAGGGCTTAAATTGTAATGACCAATTCTATGGGTCGAAGTCAATTCTGAGGGCTTACGTTGTGATGACCAATTCTGCGGGTCGAAGTCGTGATGACCGTTTCTGTGGGTTGAAGCCAATTATGAGGGCTTAAATTGTGATGACCAATTCTGCGGGTCGAAGCCACTTCCGAGGGCTTAGGTTGGGATGACCAATTCTATGGATCGAAGCCAATTATGAGGTCTTGATTTAATATGTTCTTGGGTAACTCTTCCGGGGAAATCACCTCGTGATTTTGATTTGAGCTGGGGAGCTGATTGCTGGGGAAACTTCCGTGTCCTTCGGAGACTTTGCAGTGGAATAGATAATTTGATGCTGTGAATTCCACTGGGGAAGTGATTAGGTGATCCAGGGTTTGGACGTTTTCGCTCGGGGAAATTTGAGACTTTTATCGTAATGGTTTTTTTAGGATTCCACGGGAGAATAGGAGATAACCTGAAGTTTTGGGATATCGTAGGGGTCCTCTGGGGACTTTGTTGGGGAGAGATCCACTTGGCTTTTTAGGGTTTCGCTGGGGAAGTAGGGGTTTCTCTTGAGGGAGTGTGAGAGAAAAAAATAATTTTTCTTGGTGAAAATGTTTTAAATCCTCCTCGGGATTTTTAAGAATTTTTTAAGGATTTTGTACAAAAGTTTAAGGGGGTGCCGGTTGGCATATTGTGGAGGGTGCCATTCGGCAGTGGTACAGACTTTTGGACTGCCTCGAGAAGGTGGAAAGTTAATGTCAATCGGTATGTGGGGATGCAGTGCCGATCGACATGACCCTTGGCTTCATATAAAAAGGGGGCGGATTCCCCTCATTTTTCACATCTTCTTGTCTTCTCTCTCTCTGTGATTTCTTTCTGCGAATCGTCTTAACATTTTGAAACCTAAGAAATGGTCGCTTTTGTGAGCACTGCGACACACAGGGAGTGGTTAGCTGTTGATGACTGGGAGAATGTGGAGTGGATGTCAAGGGCGCCTCTTGCTTTGGGGAGTGAGAACTCTTTTGATAAGTTTGAGTCGTTTGTGGATGAGAAGACTTTACTACGGGAGTCATCGCGTCATCACTCTTCTAGGGTGGTGAACCCTGGTGGTTATGTAAGAACAAAATGGCTTTTGGCATTCTCTTTTGGTGATTTACTTTTCTCGGATTTTGACAAGGTTTTTATTTAACAGTGTGATGTTTCTTTGTCGACTATGCGTGCCCACGGGACGACAGCACTTAAGGATGTCTGGGAGCACCTTCCACCTGTGGTGCGTTGGGTAGTATCGTTAGCCGACTTTGGGAGGCTGGCGTCTATGCTGGATGTGATGTCTCGTTCGACGGCAGTCTTATGTGCTTTGGGGGAGAGGTGGTGGGACACTACCCACACCATTTATTTTGGCTTTGGGGTGATGACTGTGACTCCTATAGATGCAGCAGCTGCTAGGCTAGATTATGATGGAGAGAAGATAGAGGTGGATCGCTCTATGCGGGTGAGACCGGAGGCGGTGCTGGCGGTGCTAAGTGATGTGGGGAGGATAGTATCTGGGGACTCTATTTGTTTGTCTCTACTGAGGGATATCTTACTGAGTAGGGTGATTGATGTGAAGGACGGGCTGCAAGTGAGGCAGATGGACCGATCGTTTATTTTACTGGTGTTGGGAGGATTTCTGGTGGCATCGAGCGGCGACATTGTCCACTTGTAGTTTTTTCCATACTTGAGGATGTTTTCGAACATACCTCTCTATGATTGGGGGAGACTGACTTTGGCGATCCTTTATTTTTCTTTGGATGCATTTTGCCGTTGTTGTCGGCAGAATTTTACTGGAGCCACGTATCTTCTTGAGGTATTCTTTAGTTTGCGCATTTTCCTTTCATGCATTCGCATTTTCCTTGTGCGTCTCTTTTTTTATCGCTAATTCTTATCGTTGGCAGACGTGATTCAATGAGGTGATTGGGTGTAACACCCAGCTGATTGCTTTGAAGGATGAGACTGTTAGGGACTTTTACCAGTCGTATCGGTGGCGGAAGGTCAATCGATAGCCGATGAAGTCTCTTTCTCTGCAAGTGGTGCGTCAGGTCTTGAATGGCCTGACTAGTGATAAGGTAAGACATTTTCCTTCTTCATACTTGGTCTTTGTGTGTTCTGATTCCATATTGACTTTTATTAACTGGGGATTTTTCAGGGACCTTTTACCCTTGAGGAACGGCTGTTCAGGATACGAGGTCGACTGGGGTAAATGCGCAGATGAGGCATTTGCTGGTGCATGAGTTTGGACACTCCTTGTATCTCGGGGAGAGGGTGGTCTGACAGATTGTTGAAGATGAGGTGATGGTGCCATCCGCGAGACCCCCTATGTCCATGAGGCGAAAGCAAATGTTTCCAGAGGACTCTCGAATTGCGGCGATGATTGGTGAGTTTTATTTGTAGTATACCGACATGGCTATGCCATATGATTATATGGACTTTGTGAGGAGTTGGACGATGGTGCCTAGCATATATGCTATGCTGCCTCTCCCTCATGTGGGCATGAGTCGGCCAGTGGGGTTTTCCCATAGTGGTTGTGGTCCGTCGATATCCGCGGCGGTGGTGACTTCGGAGATTACCTCTGTGCGGTTGCATACCCCTTCCTACAACATTCGATGGGCTGAGGGATGGATGGTTCCTATGTTTTATCGTCCTCATGCGATCGACTCGGAGGAGTTGGGCTTGACAGAGGAGGTCCTTCATCCTGTCGTATACCTTTATGTTCTTTTTCTTTTGGTTTCTTTTGGTCTTCTTTGCTTGATACTGATTCTGCCTTTCTTATAGTAAGTTTGGGTATCCACCACTTGGCTGAGGGACATTAAGGACTGGATATCTTCAGCGACTGCCCATATTCAGGATGCGGTTCCTATTCCTTCTTGCTTGGTGTCGTCTGCCTCATTCGGGGAGGAGTGTGGTTCAGGTAGCGATGGTGCATCATCTCGACGCAGGGAAAGAGAGAGCATCGTAGGTATGGAAGCTCTTAGAGAGAGGGGAAGGGTAGGTGAGAGTGAGAATGTGGGTTCGGGTTGAGTCCCGTTATTTTTTTATTTTTTCTTTAATTCCTGTGAAATTGATGTAACACAGAAAATATGTATGCAATGCGGATGAAGTTTTATGTTTTTATCTTCTGTTAATGATGGATGAATGCATATGCGCTTTTTACTTTGTTGCTGAGACCGTAAAAAGGGATTTTTTTAGAAGTGAAGGAAAATTTATTTGAGAAATAACATAAAGACGAAAGGGGTTTGAAATTATATGTTTTTTATATTTCTTTTATTTTGGAAAAAGAGAAAAATGTGAGTTTCCAAAAATAAAGGGTTGTCGATCGGTAATCCCCTTGTCTTGCCTATTGGTTGGTCAGTCCAGTCTAATCAATCAAGGCTTTGATTGGTACTCTCTTCAACTTTTGGTACCTTGTGGGGTAGGATTCCCACCGATTTCTGCAAGGGTTGTGTCTTTTGTGAGGGTTTTCAAGTATAAAAAAGGGGTAAGATTGGAGTGTTTTAATCACACCTTCACATTCCTACTTTCTTATTCTGTGAAAATGGCTCTCATTGGTAGTGTGGAGTTTTCCAACTACCTCGAGACTTTGGAGGCGATGTGCTCCTGTAACGTCGACTACGATGCTTTCAACATGTGTCGAGTCTCTTTATGGCGTAATCGGGCTATAGAGTGGAATATGTTGATGGCGGCGATACAATTTTGGTACCCCAAAGACCATGTATTCCGCTTTGGATTGGAAGAAGTATGTCCGACCTATGAGGAGTTTTCTTCCATGTTGGGGGTAAACCCTAGTGTGGCGGCTACTATGCCTGAGTTTTCTCGATCTCCTCAGGAGCTGTTAGCTGGACTTCTCCACGTCTCGCCCTCGGGGGTAGACCATTAGTTATTGGAGGAATGATTTCCCTTTCAGCGGTGTTGCGGTCTGTGATTTTGCAGGAGGTTGGTGATGTTGTCTATGCCGAAGCTATCATTCTAGGCTTGGTTTCGAAATTACTGTTGGTGACTGGGGAACTGCTGGTGGACCCACAACTTGCAGCCATTACTTCATGGATGTCATACCGTCACAATCCTGCGACGGTGATTCTCGCGGGAGACTTTGAATAGCCTGAATGCCCGACGAGAAGGTCATTCTGACTCTCTGAGGGGTAGCCATGTGTTGCTGTTCATGTGGTTGTCTGAAAGATTCCGCTTGGTGACTCCTCCAGAA
Source organism: Sambucus nigra (assembly GCA_949130495.1). Taxonomy (NCBI): domain Eukaryota; kingdom Viridiplantae; phylum Streptophyta; class Magnoliopsida; order Dipsacales; family Adoxaceae; genus Sambucus; species Sambucus nigra. Next base: position 414,351,537 of record OX422210.1, on the reverse strand, counting down.
TATCCTTTGTCGATTGTGCCCAACTTTTTTTCGTGCTATTTCATTAGTGTTAGCCGGGATACTGAGAGCTAGAAGAACTGGTTCGTAGAGTACGGGGATCTAAGTCCGCACTGGTTAGTACCTTGGTGGCGATAGTTGCTGCCTATTCTATAATTGGGGGAATACCCGTACGTTCGGCTGGTTAGTCTCAGACATACCTCTTTCTATTTCCCTTGGCGACTTTTGTGCCAATTTGGCTAGGAGCAGATCGTACCACCTCGAACACTAGATTTCTTTCCGGTAGAAGACCTGATAGAGCGTCTGTGCATGCGGCTTGGCTCTTTATGGGAGAGTCGGCATCCGTCGACCCGTCCTTCTCAATCTGTTGGGAGATTCTGGCACATTTCTGGGGATTATATGAAGTGGTTGTGGAGAAGAGTAGTTTACAAGATGTTGGTAGTGGAGACTGGACAAAGGTGGTTTATCTTATTCGATACCATAGAGGGAGGTGTTGTGGTTTTTTCGAGGCTGGTTCGAGCTTATTGGTCTAAGGAGCGTCTGCGGCATTCTACTCAGGTAAGGGAAGCTTGGGGACCCCAGGATGTAGATGATGATGGAACGGGCTCCTCTGGTAGCTGTGGGTAGGACTCTTGGGGAGTTTGTTTTGTAATGGAGAATAAATTTGGGAGTTTATTTGTCTTTTTAGGAAGGTGGGGGGAAGGGAGTTATTCGTCCCTTTTCTTATATACTTGTACTGTAATTTCTTATTAGTGAAATAAATACGTTTCTGATCATCCAGCTGTGCCTTTTGATGAATTTTTTATTTCGAATTATCTATACCGATCGCTAAGGCATGCATAATCATTTTGTTCAAGTATATGTTAGAGTGAACTGTCGTTCTCAGAGATAAGAAATAAAATAGTTTCCTTGTGAAAAAGAAAGGGTTGTGCTCATGTAAGATGTATGCGCTGCCTACGTACCTCTGGGGGTTTTAAAAAGTTTTAATTTTTCAGAAAGCAAATGGTTTTATGTAGAGGATCAGGCCCACGTAGTTATGGGTAGAGGGAAATGGATAAGATTTTCGTTTAGAATAGAAGGGAGATGGGAAGAGTCGTAGCGCGCCAAGATTTCGGACGGGGGGTAGAATTTCTCGAGACGGTCCAGATTGACTGGACGAGCCATCTCTTCTCCATTAAGGTCCATCTCTTCTCCATTAAGGTTGGTGAGCATAGCGACACCTCCTGACAAGATCTTCTTTACAATGTAGGGGCCACTCTAATTGGGCTTGAACTTCCCTCTGGAGTCCCAAATGGGTTCTATGATTTCTTTAAGGGATAAGTCCCATTCTCGAACACCGTGGTTCTTGACTATCTTTTTGAATGAATGCGTTATTTGGTATTGGTACCCTTGTATGTGATACAATGCTTTCAGTCTCCTTTTATCCAAGAGTGTCAGCTCGTCGAGAAGGCTTTGATGCCAGTCCTCTTAACTGACTTGGCTTTTGAGCATGACGCGAATTGAAGGTATTTCTAGCTCAACAGGTAGGACTACTTCCATGTCGTAGACCAGAGAGTAAGGGGTAGCCCTAGTAGAGGTTTGGATTGAGGTTCGATAGCCCCAGAGGGCGTAAGGGATTCAGTTGGCCCAATATCGATAGCTTTCGATCATCTTACTGATGATGGCTTTGAGGTTCTTGTTGGTGGCTTCGATTGCACCATTGGTTTAAGGTCGGTAGGGAGAAAATTTGTGTCTCTGAATCCCATACTCGTTAACCACTTTTGTGACTTATGCCTTGAAGTGTAACCCGTTATCTGACACTAGTTCGTACGGGACCTCATATCGGCAGATGATGTTCTTTCAGATGAATTTGGCCACTTTCTTGGCATTCGGAACTGTGTATGACTCGACTTCGACCCATTTAGTGAAGTAATCAATGGAAACTAGGATGGATTCATGCCCATTGGAAGCCTTGGGTGTAACCTTCCCTATGATGTCGATGCCCCAGGTGGAGAATGGCCAGGGAGAAGTTATGTTGTATAATTCTCGCGGAATCACGTGTTTAAGGTTGGAAAACTGTTGGTATTTGAGGCATTTCTGAACATAGGCAGTGCAATCTTGGACCATGGTAGTCCAGTAGTAGCCTTATCGGATGATCTTATTGGCAAGCATGTGACCGTTTATGTGGGGTCTGCATTCCCCGATGTGGATCTTCTGTATTATCTCTTTAATGTCAGCCCCTGCGATGCAGTGTAGATGGGTTCCATCGAAGTTTCTCTTGAACAGTGCTTTGTGACAGGTGATGTACTGGGCGGCCAGTCTTCGGAGGGTTGCTCGGTCTTTCTTGTTGAAACTTTTGAGCTACCTACCATGCTTGGGGAGCTGCCAAATATCATAGTACCAGCAATTGGCTAGCTCGAGATCTTCTTTAGTGATGAGCTAAATATGGTAGCAGTGGGTTGGTTTATCTTGCTTTTGAACTAGGAAGGGGGCCATTGTTATTCCTTCGGGCATGTTGACCATGGAGGCTAAGGTAGTAAGGGCATCGACTAGGTTATTCTTTGCTCGAGGTAGGTAGTGGAAGTTGATATCTTGGAATTGGGAGGCTAGTTCTTCTAAGTGGGCATGGAAGGGTTGGAGTTTCTCTCCCTTGAAGTATCCCAATGCCATATCCCTTTTTGTTAGCTGCATCGTCGAAGAACATTTTCCATCGAAGGTCGTCTTGAGCGGCGTAAAGGATGTTTTCATTTGAGAATTCGGAGATCCATACATCAGCTTCTTCCATGGGGTAATCAGTGAGATAGTCAGAGATGGCTCTTCCCTTCATGGCTTTCTACGTGATGTACACGATATCAAACTCGGCTAGGAGCATTAACCATCGTGCCATTCGGCTGGATAAGGCACGTTTCTTAAGTAGTTACTTGATGGGGTCCATTCGGGATACAAATTTGATGGGGAAGGTGAGCATGTAGTGTCGTAACTTTTAGGTGACTCAAGCAACTGCGATGCATGCTTTTTCCAAAGTAGTGTAGTTGACTTCGTATCTAGCTAATTTGCGACTGGCGTAATATATGGCTCTTTCTTTGTAAGATTCTTCAAGGTATTGGGCTAGCAAAGCCCCAACTGCAGGGTTAGGTGTTGGAGTAAGGGGACACCAGGCTGCGGTGGCATAACTACCGGAGGTTGGGTTAGATATTATTTGATTCGGTCAAAGGCTTCTTGGCAGGCTTCATTCCAAACCTTGGTTGAGTCCTTTCGAAGGAGTTTAAAAATAGGTTCGCAGATGGAGGTTAGCTGGCTGATGAACTAGCTTATGTATTATAATTTTCCAATGAATCCTCGGACCTCTTTTTCTGTTTGAGGTGTTGGCATCTCAAGTATGACTTTAAGCTTAGCAGGATCTGTTTTTATCCCTTTCTCGCTAACCATGAATCCCAGGAGTTTCCCTTTGGTGATGCTGAAGATGCATTTTTGTGGATTGAGTCTCATCTGATACCGCCGTAGTCGTTCGAAGAACTTCTGGAGAGCGGGAACATGACCTTCTCTAGTTTTGGATTTGACAATCATATCATCCACGTAGACCTCGACTTATTTATGAATTAGATTGTGCAATATGGTTGTGGCAGCCCTCTGGTAGGTAGACCCAACATTCTTGAGACCAAATGGCATAACAGTGTAGCAAAAGGTTCCCCACGGGGTGATGAACGCGATTTTTTTAATGGTGTTCTAGGTGCATTTTAATTTGGTTGTATCCGACAAATCCATCGACGAAAGACTTAAGAGCATGACTGGTTGTGTTGTCCACGATCATGTCGATATTAGGTAGCAGGCAATCATCCTTCGGAGAGGCTTTGTTCAAATTCGGATAGTCTACACACATCCAAACTTTCACCCCTGATTTCGGTACAGGCACTATGTTGGCTAGCCATGTGGGATATTCGATCATGCAAATGAAGCCCACATTCAGCTATTTGACCACTTCTTCTTTGACTTTGAGCTACCATTCGGTGCGGAGCTTTCGCAATTTTTGTTTAATCGGCTTGTAATCTGGAAGAGTGGGGATATCATGTTGAGCTATTTCAGGATCAATGTCGGGCATATCGTCATAGGACCATGCGAAGACATCCACGAATTCCTTCAGTAATTCTTCAAGTTGTGCACGCTCATGCTCGTCAAGGGTAGCCCCTATCCTAATCTCACGCAGTTGGCTACTAGTACCAAGGTTAACAATAACAGTTTCTTCTTCATTAACTTGAATGCGGTTATGTTGTTTGTTATTAACCTTATTTAGATTAGTTATGAATTATTCATTTGCAAAATCATCATCATCAAAAGTTTGATTAGAATCTAAATAATTAATGTAAGGCACAACAAGATACTCAAAATCTTCATTTATTTCATTGATAGGAAAAACAGTATTGAGAACCTCATCAAAGGAGGTCTCGATTACATTAGAGCAATGATAGACAACATAAGAAGAGATGGGGTAAACATTAAGGTTAGGTGGGATTTCAAGAGGTACAACTGGTGCAGCATGCCAGTTGAGGAGAGGTGTATCAGTAACTTTAATCAGGTGGGATGGATCCAGTGATGTAGTGCTTAAATGAACCATGTAGAGTGTCAGTCCCAGTATTTATAAGTTAAATGAATCCTCGGAGTCACTTTCCTTGGAACCTTCGATATCTTTGATGAGCTGTTGTACATGGTGTCGGGAACTTTCGGCCTATAGGTAGCTGTCTGGAAAAAAGATCTCCATTCCAGGCTTCATCTTCTTGTCTGTATGGTCATACCATGGTTCCGAAAAGCCACAAAAGGGGAAATCCTCCCCTTCTTTGATGAATCGCCCATTTAAGGAGTCATCTGGGACAGTCTATATGCAGTCTAATCTTCTCTTCGATCGAGACTAGTGGATCATTCTGAGTTCTTATTCTGATGGTTGATATCCTAAGCCACAAGGAGGGAAAGTTTTTTTCAACATAATGGGTTCAAGTATCCCTTGTTGTCTTTATCCTAGTCCTAGTCCGGGCATGAAATGCATGTTTTTGAACATTTGAATCACATTGCCATTGCCATGAGGGTCATGTTCTGGACAAACCCTTTCTCTGAAATCGTCCCCTGCTAGGAGTAAAAGTGTCTCAACTCAGAATCCTGATAAGAGCATATCATTTTACCCGTGTTGTATCTTAAGGATTGGATTACTGGTACTTGCACTCTCGGCACTATCGTTGTCGCCCAAAATGGTGATGACTCGCCTGTCGGTGAAGAACTTCAATTTCTGATGGAGCGAGAAAGACACACCCTTGATACTGTGGAGCTAAGGTCGTCCAAGCAATAGGTTGAAATAAGCTTGGATGTTAATGACTTAGAATTCAATGACAGGGTTTATAGGGCCAGCCCCAATTGTGAGTTTTATGGATCCCATCACTTCTCGACGGGTATTATCATAGGCACGTACAACAGCGAAGGTTGGAGCAAGGTCGCTTTCCTTCAGTCCTAAGCACTTGAAGGTTCTTAATGGGCAGACATTCAAGGCGGATCCGTTATCGACAAGAGAGAGTGGTACGATCTTCCCCATAACTTTGACGGAGATGTTGAGTGCATGATTATGGTTTGACCCAATTATGGGTATTTACTCTTCAAAAAAGGATAGCGTTCGGGTAGAGGTCAAGGATTCGACTAAATTTATCGCTTCTTCTGGTGTGGTAGAATGAGGAATTGTGGGTCCAGAGCAACTTGATCAAAGCATTTATGTGCAACTGGGAAGACATGAAAAGTCCCCATAGAGTGATGTTAGCTTGAGTTATCTTCATGTGATCGAGGATCTTGCTCTCCTTGAGGGTCATCTCTGGCATAGGAAGGTTTTCAAGACCCTTCCCCTTGTCATTGGCTGGTAGTAAGCTTGGGATCTGGTAATGCCTCCCTGATTTGGTCATGTGATTTACTGAAGAAGGGAAGAATATGAACCCTGTTTCTTCGTCAATCTTGAGTTGCTCTGCCACCTTATTTATTTCTTCGAGGAGTTCTTCAAATGATATCATCCCACATATATCGACTACCAGGCCAGTTTTTTATGAAGCTTGCTCTTCATTTGAATCTTCGAATCCTTCCCCCCACCCAGTGGCAACGATTCTGTCTTTCCATGTAAAGTCAATGCATTCCATGACTTCAATGGCTTCTTCGTACAGGTCCTCCCATTCTGCGGGGAGGTGTAAGGGTGAAGGGACCAGGTGCCCTTGTAGCTTCAGAGTATGAAGTAACTCAGTTATACCATAAATATTATTGGTTTGCCTGAATAATTCTGCCATGATCCGGACAACATCATCTAGGCTAACTTCATCGGTTATTACCACCCAACTATTTAACTTTTGGGCCCATTTTTATGCTTTCAAGAACAGCATACTAAACCTCTGGCAATCAATGATCCTCTGCTAGGGCAGTTTCATCCCGAACTTTAGGAGTTGGTCTAATACTTCTGATAATTTAATACTTTTATTTTCAAAATGGGTATGGACAACGATGCATGCTCTGGTAATGAGTGACAATGCCTGATCAGCTAGGCTAGCAGTATGTAGGAGGAAATATGGGCAAGTTTGGAGAGGTTTGGGAGAGTACATGGGTGTAATTTTAGTTGAGGGATCAAATTATGGGTTCTCTTCTAGGAAGATGGCATTGGCATGATTTGGGAGTGGGTTGTGAGTAGTGTTTGGCTTAGGATTGGCGGGTGGGGCAATGGCACCCCGGTTAATCAGACCTTGGATTATGTTTCGAAGGTGAAAGCGTTGATCGGTGGTATGGCCAGAAGTTTGTGAAAGGTGCAATGGGCATCTGCCTTGAAGTTTTTTGGAAGTGGATTTGGCAATGGACGGGGTTTCAAGGGTTTGATAAGGTTTCGGCTTAACAGGTCCTGATAAACTTTAGAGAGGGGGGCATGGAGCTCGGTATATTTCTTTCCGACTGGGACAGGGCAGTTTTCTGGTGCCCACGAGGTGGTTGGTTGAGAGATGTTGTTGATGGTTGAGACTGCAACATTGACAGGCTTATCATATTTTCTGGGAGTGAACTGTCCGGACACTTTCTTTGGTTCAAGTTCTGTTTTAGCAAGACCTTCCTAGATTTCTACTCCTACTTCTCAGAGAGCTCGAAAGTGGGGATAGTATTATCCTCCCATTATTGCTCGGACATGAGGTAAGAAGTTATTTTTCACTATGCTGACTTGTTCTTCTTCGGATGGTTGACTGGTCATAGTGGCTGCTTTTTCCCTCCATCGAGCTACGGGTGATCTCAAGCTCTTCGTTGTATTTGTACTGAGACATGAATTCTCGGGCTACATCCTCTCAGGTACGAATTCTAGACTCCTCGAGAGACGAAAACCATCGGAGGGCGCTATCCTTCAAAGTTTATTGAAATAATTGGGCCATTACTTCTTCAGAAGCCTCTAGGAGAGTCATAGACCTTTGATAAATGCGAAGATAAATAATCGAGGATCCACTTCCTTCGAATTTCTCGATATTTGTCATCTTGAACTTCTCGAATAACCTCACTTTAGGATGAGGAGGCATGTGGGTGTAGTCCATGTAATTCCCAAAGATTCTGACTTGGTCGAATTTCTTAGTTAGCATCTTGAGATCTTATTTGACCTTGTTCAACCCTTCCTCTTTTGGATCCATGATCATAGGAAAGTTAGCCCTAGGTTGGGCAAGGTTTGGCATAGGAAGTTGGGCAGGCGACGGCTTATTAGCAGGAGGGGCACGTGGAGCGTGCCGATACTCTTCGGGAACCCAGATAGGCTCGGTGGACCCATAACGCGAGGGAAAAGGACCTCGGGCTCTTGAGGAACATGAACCTATTTTCTTTGCATCTCGCGAACTTCAGTCTGGAGGTTGTCAATCTTGGACACGAGCTGAGCTAAGACTACCATCAGATCTGGCTGCACAACTGGTACTTGATCTGTGTTCTCCATGGAAAGTGAATGGATTCTGGACTCGAAAAAAGTAGCAGGGGAACAGACGAAACTCCGAGGTGATTTGACTGAAGACCGAAGCCAATAAGGAGTCAGGCCAAGGGTGTGCAATCGACCTGAAAAGGCGTAAAATGAGATTTATTTTTTAAGAAAGGAATGAAAGTATTTTTGGCATTGCTTTTCTTTTTGAGAATGGAAGACAAAATATTTTTGGATTTTTGATAAAGAGAGGAGAAATGTTTTTGGATTTTTGATAAAGAAAGGAGAAATATAACCTTTTTTTTGTATTTTTGATAAAGGGAGGAGAGAATGAATGAGAGACGGGTCTCAGCATGATTATTATAATTATTATGTTCTCTCTTGTACTAGCTTTACCTAAATGCAAAAAGGAAATAACGGACGAGACCTGAGCTTGGAAAAATTAGGGTTTGAATTAATATATGAAGCAGTTGGACTTGTTACCAAGCTCATGGAAAGGATCCCGTTTTGAAAAAGATAAAATCGCCCGAGAATTTGGGCGGCATTGCTGACCCATCATTTCGGCAGAGTTTAGGGTAGAAACTGGCAGATTGATATGAGTGCCCTAGGCCTGACGCCTATATGTGGGTATGAAGTTTTGTTGGGTTAATTGGAAAGGGATCCCCCCTTTGGCATGACTTCCACGATATACCTCTTGCTTTTGAGGGCAATTGGTATGTGTGGACAAGCCATTTGATATGCCTGAGTGTACGTGAATTGCCACACGATATACCTCATGGGGACACTACGTGTGAGAGCGAATTCGATATACTCGATGTACGTGAACGAATTCCCTAAGATATACCTCCCTTCATGACTTAGATCAAGCGATACGATACAGGGGAACCGTTCGATATATGTCGAAGGTACTTGGCCAATGGAAGGTAAGAGCATATCGCTTAGGCTAACTGCGCCTTGCCCGACCAACACCCATGACGAAATGACCCTCCAGTTACGGGACAAAATTTGGTCAATAGCAATGATCTTCGGTGGAGTAGTGTGCAAAATGCATGAACTTTTTATTAGTATCTTATGGAGATGTATATTTCATTGATGAACACCATGTAAAACAGGGGGCAAGTATGACTATGAGAAGTAAATCTACACTAAGCATGGATATATACAAGTGTGAAGGTGTGTGCTAGTTAACAGAAAATAGAGGAATTTATTGATAAACAAATACTCATGTAAATAGAGTCTAGCCCTAAAAATAAGGCCCCCAGCAGAGTCACCGCTGTGGCCATCTCCCGATCCTCGCGGAGAGAGAGATTAGAGAGGGAGGATCTTGGTTCCGCGCATCCCTCTCGGGATCACTTCGGTCATCGTCGACGATGTGTGAGGTAAAAAATGTAGAGAGATGGAGTTGCCAGTCTATTTTACTCAAAACAGATAAAAGAAGGTGGAGCCATCCCGAAGGACATCATCAAAGACATACTGATACGTACGAAAATAAAAATGATTCGAGGAGGGTTCGGAGGCTAAGTTACGGAATGGGAAGGTGTTAGGAACCCATTCCGCCTTTGCGGTCTCTCATGGATTTGTTGTTATTTCCTTTAATTCTCCGTGATATGTGTGCATGTGTATATGTAATGGAGATAGGAATCATCGACTTGTATCATGAAAGGGATAAAGCGAGTCATCTGTAGGAATGTTTATAAAAGTAATATTAGAAAATGGAATTTACGCGATTATTCTTGGGTTGATCGTTATAACGAAACGACAACACATATGGAATAATAAGCTATCAAGAACAAATACATGTATATGTAGAGATGAGAATATAAGATAATTAAGTTAAAGAATGAAGAATATAAAAGAATAGAAAATTGAAAAAATACGACTCAAGTCTCGGGTTTTACCCTGAGACGCCTACGTAGCCTATAGAGGCATCAAAGTCCACATAGTTCGTATGAAAATCGAGGGGTGGGGTTTATTCCATAAATCTAATCGGGAATTCTCTTATGTGTGTGTGTAAAAAGGTGTTTTGGTGTGAGAAAAGTGTGAGAATCCCAGTTTGGAATTTATAAGCAAGCCCACTTTTTCTTTTTTTTTTAGGGTTCTTATATGAAAAATAAGAAATGTGCAATAATACTAAATAAAAAAGTATGTTAGGATATGTGAGATGGGGAGAATAAAAGTGTTAAGTAACAAAACAAGTTAATGCGAATTTAAGAGAGTTTAAAGAGAGAGTTGAGAAAGTTGGACCTTCTTTAAAATATTGAGCTTGATCTTAAATGTTGGAGAGAATCCCTTGCACTTAAATGATGATGATGGATAGTTAATTTACCAAGTTTGGTGAAAAGGATGATGAAAAGTGAGGGTTGGAAAGGGATTTGTATGTAGAAATCACGCTGACTTCTAGAGAGGTTTTCTGAGTTCGCTGAGAGTGATAGATCTCAGATTTATGGGTGATTTTCAATGAGGTCAGGTCCTTCTTTTTATAAGCCTGGGGTATTGCCGATCGACATAGGTCGGATCCTGCCAATCGGAAGGTCTCTTTAGACACACTGCCGATAAGTGGGATTTTGAACCTGCCGTTTGGCAATCTCGTTCAGATTTCTTTGGAAAAATATTCGTAAAACACAATCTGTTGATTCGAATCGTGCACGGGGTACACATCTGGAAAGGTACTTCAGAGACCTTCGAAACTCCTTTGGACTGCTCTCGGGTCTGAGAGTTAACTTTGCGTCAAATGTGGCTCGGAAGAGCTCGTTGATCCTTCGGACGGGGGATCGTTGGACTCAAATGGATCGTTAGTCCGCATGGTAAGTCAGAATCACACACGGCATGGACCGTTGGAAAGGTTAGAAGATGAAATTTGACATTCCAAGCAGTTTTGACTCGGTTTGGGGAGTTGGCTTTGGTCAACCGGGGCCCGAAAGCGTTCGATGACCTTTCAGAGTAAAACGGATCGTTTGTCCGTACCGTAAGTCAGAATTGGGCTCAGAGCGGACCGTTGGAAAGGGGTTTCAACATCCTTTGAATATTCATCCAGTCTCGGTCGAGCTGAAGAGTTGACTTTGGTCAAACCGATGCCGGGAGTGTCTGTGGCCTCCAGATTAAGTTTTGAGAGAAAACGGGTCGTTTGTCTGCACCGTATGTCAGAATCGTGCACGGGGCATACCGTTGAAAAGGGGTTTCAGTGCCCTTTGAAGATTTATTCAGTCTTGGTCGAGCTGAAGAGTTTGACTTTTGGTCAAACGGAGCCTGGGAGCGCTCAATGGCCTCCAAGTTAGTACTCGGAGTATGACCTAGGTTCGTAGTGATACAAGGGGTGCTAGGGACCAAAGGACAGATTAGGGGGGGGTGTTAGAATGGGGTGTCTATAATGGCACTTGGGTTTATCTCCGTGGAGCTCTTGCTCCATCTGAAGATGTGAATTTTTCTCCTCTTTTGGAGGCGTACGACCTCCTTTTACTGGTGGAGATGTTGTTCATTCGTATTGACCATCTATGAGAATTGAGTGGATCTAGGTTTCTCATTATTTTATTTAGAGTGTTTCTCGTATGGGCGATAATGCATGTGCCTTACTCTAGGTTCTAACAGTCTACCATGCTCGTGGCTATTGAATGGAACAAATACAATGTGTGGGTGAGACATGATTGTTTGTTAGCTTTAACTAGGGGTGGAAATTTTATGAACGAAACGATAACACGATACGAAATGAAACGAAATTGACACAGTCTTTCGTGTTCGGGTCATGTTTAGGTCCGTATTTTTTTACCCGCTAACGGATCGTGTCGTATTCGTGTCCAATTGCTGCCATGAAATTGACCCGATAAGGACACGATTGGTGACACGATATAAACCCTATATAAATCCACTATCGATCCCATATAGACCCATTATTAACCCACTATTTATAACCACTATTTTTTTAATTCCGCACTAATTGGTCTAATCATGTCCAATCGTGTGAGTTGGGTCGGATCTAATCGTGTCCAATCGAACCGTATTTACTTATTGTGTTGTGTTGTGTTTTTAACGTGTCGTGTTCGGGTCCATTGGATTCTTATCGTGGTGTGTCGGGTCGTGTGGAAACACGACTCATTGACCCGTTTTGCCACCCCTAACTTTAACTGATTTAGGGATAGGAAACTCATTTCTCATAGACAGTACTAATTGTAGGTCCAATTATCCCACGTGATTCTCTGACGGAGTAAACTTATTTAATTAAATGTTAATCCCACAAACAAATTCCAATTTTTATTAAACCTTAAACATGCAACTAGGTGTTTCAAATCAAGCTTGTAAAGAAAACAAAATTTTAGAAAAAATCCTCACAAGGCAAAACCTTTTCTTATTTCACTATTATATGCAAATCGCAACTTACATGTACATAGAGAAATACAAACAACGTTTTAAGATGAAAATCCCACAGGCGTCGCTTCGTCTTCCTCAGCAGTAGTTCCCACGAGAATTACAAGTCTAAGAGTGGAGACACCTTCTCCATAAGAGTAACTCCAAAAATGGAATATGTATTTATGAGGGTTTCAAAGTGATTCACAAAATTTTAAATAGGAGGATGCTTGAATGAAAAGTGATTTTTAGCCTTTTAAAAGAAGGCTTTTTGTGCAGTAGCCCTGCAGATAGTTAGGTTTTAAAAGTCCTACGAAATACCTACGCGAAGTAGGTTTTTATAGGCAAACACGAAAATCAAGGCGACGAAAAGTCGTTAGAACGAGATCAAGAGGTCGTTCGAACGAGATGTTAATATCGCTAGAAGAGACCTTCAAACGCCCCATCATACGACTTTTAAAAATTAAAACAGCACGCCTTCATTTGAACCATATTTAATGTCAGCCATCAAACGATGCTTTAAATGACATATGCACGTCGTTCGAACGACAAGGCCATGTTCTAACGACTTAATGCGAAAAATATTTTTATTTAAAAATCCAGCCTCGTTTTGATAAAATAAAACCAAGTAAAATAAAATAAAAATTCTCCCAGAAATATTTGCAGAAAACTAAGAACTCCAAATAAATAATATACACCATAAAGATGTGAAGTAGTGGAGAATGGTTGAAGTTGAATGTGATGCACATTGGGGATGAGTGTTGCCAAAGATTCGAATTGAGTACGTCGTGGATGATCGTGTAGACATGCTAATTTAATGGAATACGTCATATCTAATGTAATCTAAAATGATAAAGACAAGTCCTAGATGCTAGCGGATAATGATAAAAATGTCCTTACAGTTAATGCCAAACAAAAAGAAAATAATCTCGTAAGACATGTATTTATGTGGTTTGACAATGGCCTACATTCATGGGGTGTTTCACTTTTATTACTATACCTTTTCTCTTATAAAAAGAGTTATATGCCCTATTTCCCTGGGGTAAGAGTTATATTTATAGGGAAGGAAGAGATGGAACCGTGGAAGATTCCTCTTATTTGTTGATGAAGTCGTTACTTGATTGTGATCATCTCTTCTTGAGATCCATGCAGGTAGAAATAACATTTATGATTATCTCAAATTTCAATCCTCTACCCAACAGTTTTGGGCCGACATTTATTCCACCCAAGTTTTTCAAGTTGTTCGGATTGTCCCCCCCCCCCCCCCCCACACACACTAATTATCAACTAACAAAACATAAAAAGTGACTTTATACATAAAAACCAAGAAGATTTTCAAAGATCCTGAAATATGATTCGTGCTCAGGTCTCATCGCTGACAGGATCACTGAAACGAAGAAATTATTCAATAGACGAGGATGCGCATCTTTTCATGCATTTTGAGGCATCTTCAAGAAAGACCAAGCAACCATCAATATGATGTGTCGCTGCAACGCCTTCACTACGAGGATCCACCAGCAAAAGTGTCCACAGACTCTGCTAGAGTTTTTATCGAGAGAAATCTCAGAGTTCTCTAACAACGAAGGAAACCTTCACTGTAACGAAGTTACATGGCTTTCTTAATTTTACTTGTTTAATTATTTTTAAGGGATTTTGAAATAAGCAAAATCAAAAGGCAAAAACTCAAGTTTTACACATACATACACATAAGTTTTAATATGATTTAAATTTTTTTGTAAAAATAAGTGATGTGAATGTAGGGATTCTCCAAACTTTTACCTTTCATCCAAAGTGTGATCAATTAGTAATGAGGATGAGAAAACCAACTTCAAAGTCTTGAATATCAATGAAGATTTTTGGATGGTAAAATCAAGAACCCAAAGTGTTTTGGAAACAAAAATAAGACAACTACCTATGAGGGCACAAATGAGTATGTGAATAATCTTAGAGTATGCAATATGGATATGGTGATAACAATGGCTGCTTCATTAACAAAGTTTTCTATGTTGTTTTTTGTCATATTATTTTACATTTATCGTAGGAGTGAATCAATAAACATGTTTTAGCATTTATAACATAATCAATTCACTGACACTACACAAATCCACATCGCTCCACAATGAAATTTTCATTAGCATCACCTACAACATCTTCTTAACTTGGACCGAGTAAGATCCAAATTACAAAAGTAGAAATGGCCAAAACAATCCACAACCACTTATCTCTACTCATCACTGCTTTAATTATCAATCTACACAAGTAAATCCTCCCAAATTAAAAAACCCAGAATTATCTTCCAAAAATATTAATCACTTGAAAATAAAATAAAAAAATTACAAAAAAAAAAATCCGTACCCAGGATTTTGGATTGTCCACGAGGTGCGAACAACCACCTTATGTCAACGATAGCTAAAAACCTCCATTAAAGCCTTTCTTTCTCTATATAGGAAGCCGAGGCTTGTTTCAACACCAAAATAACAGTTGGAATCAATTGAGATTTTAAATTACGCAAAAGTCCCTGATTATTATATGCGAGACACATTATTACATATGTTAGTTTCAACCGCTAAAGGCACACTAGTGGAAAAAAGGACAGTTCGGGGATAACTTGTTATAAAAAAAGGATAAATTCCAAAACATTAGAATCCGTAAATGATAGGGTCACTCATGTAATCTACTTTTTTTTTGCTATTATTATTTTATTGATTTTTACTATAAAATGTGGGTGGGTGAAGTAAGGAGGTCTATAGATCCACCCACAAAATTTTATGGGTGGTGATATTCCCACCCAAAAATAATCTCCATAACACCACTGTTGATACAAAAATTAGTCAGCTGACGTGGACCAGTTATGTGAAAACACGTGTCATCCAGCATGGCATAAATATACGTACCGAGCAACTTAAAGCACCGAGATACTCAGCATACCGATCTATTCAGTATACCGAGCAACTATCTGGGAAGACCAAACGGCCAAGACAGATTCAATGAATATTCTTATCATGTACAGATGTATACGTCTATTTAATAACGGCATATTGACCGTTCATACTAACAGCCCAATGGATATAAATACCTTGTAACACCCTCATGGTGGGGTAAGACTAGGATAAGCAAAGCTTAATCAAGATTAAGGTAAGACACCCAGTAATACAAGACAGTGGACGTAGGCTATTTCATTAATGCTGAACCACTTTAAAAATCCTTTGTCCTATTTCTTTACTCATATTTATCGGTGATTAATTAATTAGATCAAATCTAGTTTTTTACATCAACAGATTGGCGTCGTCTGTGGGAACGACTATACGTAGTGTTTTTCACTAAAAACTTATCATAAATGGATGATATCCTAGAATCTAGCAACATGAACAATGATGGGAATCCTTCTAACCCTTATGCTCCTCCAAATGAAAATGATATCACAGGAATTTTGGCCAGCTTGGCTAGGGGACAAACAGTAATGCAGGAGATTATGCGACAGTTCATTCAGACTGTTCACAATGCAACATCCGCTCAGTCAGGCCAATAAAGTGTTCATAGAAGCATGCATCCACCGTCTTCACGATCTAGACACACTGAACCCTATCATACTTCATGATCTAGATGTACTGAACTTCATCATACTGGAACTTCAAGTGATCCATCCTATCAGCCTGGTTTGACATCCCTCATAAGAATCATGGATTCTCATAAAAATGTCACTTTAACTCTAGAACGAACAAGGGCTCTGGAAAGATTGAGCAGAGTCTCCCCCTTTGACCATTTGTGCCCTAGGAGGAACAGAAATCCTCCTCGAATTGCGTTGAGAAATTCTCAATGACCAAACGATTTAAGGGAAGGTTCTGCCCAGTCACGACCAAATCTCAAGCCTGTAGCTCGCATAGAAAGATCACAAAAAAAGAACTCTGTGCGATCTGTTGCTCATGCAAACAAATCAAAGGCCGAAAATGATGCATGGAAAGGCTCCGTTCAGAGATTGGAAGACATGTTAGGGGAGATGGCTAAGGATAAAAACCCTCTTCAAATAACCTTTATCAAAGGATCTCCATTTGTACAAATAATTGTAGATTTTTCTACACCCTCAAAGTTCAAGGCTCTTATGATTATGCCGAAGTACGATGAAAAACTAATCCTGTGCTCCACATAGAGTAGTACTAAGCTGAAGCAGATATTTATGCAGTCCCATATGAAATGAGGTGCAGGGAATTCTCATGAACCATCACTGGATCTGCTCAGATATGGTACAACAGCCTTCCTCGAGGAAAGATTGCGACCTTCCATCAACTGGCTAAGCTCTTTATAGGAAATTTATGTTTTGGTGCAAAGTCGGTCAAAAGGGTAACACATCTGTTGAGCTTTAGACAGAAGGCATGAGAAAGCACTAGGGACTATATCACTCGTTTTAACAACGAGAAACTGGAAGTCCTTGATTATGAGGAGAAGACAACTATTACAGCTCTCATGAGTGGTCTTTTACCAGACAAGTTGTACTACAATTTAGCCAAGGATCCCCTCAAATCTATGGCTGAATTTATGGCCAAAGTAGCCAAAATTATGAATACCGAATAAGCTATGGCTGTGAAGAAGAATGCTGAGGCAAAAGCAGAAACTAAAGCTAAAAGCAAGTCGGAGAGGAAATACCACAAGCATAATGGTGGGAGCAGGCAGTCGAAAGGCAAAGAAGCATTATACCACATGAGGAATAATGCAAATTATACTCCCTTAAAGGTGGACATAAACCACATTCTGGAAGAAATTAAGAACAACAAGGAATTAAATTAGCCAGGAAAACTGAGGACAACTCCTGAAAAAAGGGACAAATCCAAGTACTATGAGTTCCATAAAGATCACGGCCACACGACCAAACAGTGTATAGCTCTCCAAAATGAGATAGAGGCACTCATTAAATGAGGAAAGCTCTAGTTGGGATAACAAACATCCATCTCGTTTGTCTTTTGGATACTCGTATAACCATCGAAGGCTGTTGAAGTGACTAATTCTTGGAACTTAGGAGGCATTGAGAACAAAGAAATTATTGGAGTTATCATTTCTATCTCATAACAACACGTTTGATGTTAGGAAAAGATCTCTTGCAGGAAGGGTGGCTAGAGATTTCTAGTAAAAACACTAGCCCTGCTCAGTTCATAATGAGAATATTTTCATCTTTTGAAATTCCCTGTATCTTTTCATTATGCACATAAGAGAGGAGCCCTATGAGATTTGGAAAAATTCCAAACACAGGGGATTAAGCGGGAAAGAAAATCCACATTTTGCTACAAAAATAGAGGGAAACCAGTTTCCCTCAGCTAGAGAAAATAAATCAGAAGGACAAGAAGGGTCTTCCAAAATGACCCAAGAAGGAATCCCAAAGTCAACCCTAAACTTATCTAATGATTCGATAAGGTAAACCATGATGGTTAAAACAAAGAAAGAATAAAGAAGAAATAAGTTCTTACAGAAAAATGAAGAAATCAGCTAAGGCAGGTGACAAAAAGAATGATCGTAAGAAGGAAAGTGATAAGACAAAGAGTTTGGGAATCTAAATGGCAAAAAGTAGAAGACAATATGATTCTATCATCTTTAAATACTCTGCCTTGGAAAACATGAAAAGTAATGATCACAAATGACGACGAGTGCGTTTTCGACGGCTAATCAAGGAAAAAGACGCAAGTACCCAAGCGTTCGCCAAAAATTCAAAATATTTATAAGTTTGCCATTTCGCGCTCAAAACTGTTATGATAAGTGCAAGATTTTTATAAGTGTTGGAGGTCTGTAATCAAACAAGATAGAATAAACATGCCCGAGCAACTTTTGGATATAATATTCCAGACTCTCATATCCAACTTCAACTGTGAAATATTGGGGGTTCTGTAGATACAAAAATTAGTCGGCTGACATGTACCAGTTATGTGAAGACACGTGTCATCCAGCATGGCATAAATATACGTACCGAGCAACTTAAAGCACCGAGCTATTCAGTATACTAAGCAACTATTTGGGAAGACCAAATGACCAAGACATATTCAATGATTCTTATCATGTATAAATGTATATGTCTATTTAATAACGGTATATTGTCCGTTCATACTGACAGCCCAAGGGCTATAAATACCTTGTAACACCCTTATGGCGGGGTAAGACTAAGATAAGCAAAGCTTAATCAAGATTAAGGCAAGACACCCAGTAATACAAGACAGTGGACGTAGGCTATTTCATTAAGGCTGAACCACTTTAAAAATCCCTTGTCCTGTTTCTTTACTCATATTTATCTGCGATTAATTAATTAGATCAAATCTAGTTTTTTACATCAATAACCACAAAACATAAAAATGATATTTTTACCATGAAACACCACAAATTTACCCATTTAATATTGTTAAAAAGTCTATTATACCCTCCTTCTCCAAAGGCTCAAACCCTAAAAAAAATCTTTTTCCTTCTCCAAAGGCTCAAACCCTCCAAAAAATACTTTGAAACCCTCATTCTCCAAGGCTCCTAGGTTCAAACCTTCTGATTCTTCGAGGATCAAATCCTCCCAAAACTTGAAAATACTCTTTCTCCAAAGGATGCTTAAAGTTTAGATTGGGCTCATTATATTTAGTTCAGAGAAGAAGCCCCGAGAAAAATAAAAAAAACTGTTAAGACTTCCTACGGTGACCCATAACTGTAGACGATGGTATACCACGATTTAAGTTGGTCGTGGTTCCTCACGGTCTTAGTTTGTCGTATTAGCCGTAATTCGATCTCCCATAACAGTAGAATAAGGTATATCACCGATTAACTTCGCCGTATAATATGGTATATCACGCCTTAACTTGGCCATGAAAATGCATGTCATGTGTGGGTCAGTCGTAATCTTCTGACCACGGTTTGAGTTGGTTGTGGTTTTCATCTAAGGTTTAAGTTGATTGTAGTTTTCATCCGAGGTTTAAGTTGTTCGTGGTTTTCATAAAGTTCATTATTAATTTCATGATTTTAGTGGGTCGTGATTTTCAATCCAATGATCTCAAGTTCCTTATTTATTTCATGATTTTAGTGGTTCGTGGTTTTCAATCCAAAGATCTCAAGTTCCTTTTTATATTTGGGTGGTGGTATTCCCACATAAAGTTCCTTTGGGCATGGTGTTTATTATATAATCCTTTATTTTTTAAATAATGCGACAATGTTTGGTAATAAACACATACATAACAACTACATTGTAAATTTGAAAATAAAACATTCTTCAACCACATTGTACAAACAATCACATTTATCAACAACCACAATATTTACCACAATGTTTAGTAATAAAATATACAAATAATCACATTTTTTAACAAAGTAATAAAGTTGGGCACATTTTTTTCCGTGAAGTTTTAAGGGCACATCTTATGTTAGGGTTCGGTTCGTCCTTCTCCTTTCGTGGTAGGTGACTTGATTTGCTAGGTGTACTCGCTCATATCTATACTTATGTCTGTGATCCCATTTCTTTAAATTTATTTTTTCTTACCCTATCGTGTCAATTATTAGCAATCTAGAATTTCCCTTTATAATACTATCCTATCATATATTAGTAAATTTATTTATTAATTTCGTTTGTCCTCGGGATGATCTTGCTCACTTAGCTGGATTTTCGGACCTGATACTATGCTGAGTGAGATGCTTTTAAAATAAATCTAGCAGTGTGGGTAAGGCCACAACATAGAGGAAGCTGTGCAATAGAGCGTAATAGAACATTCATCTCTAAGTTAATAAATAAATTTATTAATATTTGACAGATTAGTATTATAAAGGGAATTTTAGATAACTAATAATGGACACGCTAGTGTAAAAAATTAAATTTAAACAAATGGGATTACAGATGAACGTTTAAATATTTAGCGAGTATACCTAGCAAACCTTGCTACCTAGCACCTAATCACCGATGTAGTCATAGATGGAGTCACATGTGGTCTATCAGCTCTCCCCATTTAATGAATTTGCAAAACAATATGGTAATAAGAATTTAAAATGAGAATAATCGTCTGAACTTAACAAATTAAACTGGGAAGGAAAACACAGCCACCCCAAGCCGTGAATTGGTGCAATCAATAGCCTAGTTGGGGCGTGAGTTGTTGAAATTATGGCCAATACAAACATTGAGTTATTAAATCCTCACGGCTAACTTAGGCCGTTGATATGAAAACTTTGTTGGTCTATTGCAACCGTGAATATGAATGCCACAACTGAACTTGGCCGTGAAAACCCATCACCTACGGTTACGGGAGAGCGTGAGGAATTCAGTTTCAACAGACATGTATAAAACTAGGGTTTGGCTTTGTACATTAACTTATGGTTCATTTTTGACGAAAACTAGGGTTTGATTATGGAGTTATGAAATAAACATGTATAAAAATCACAAGTATATAGATTAGACATGTATAAATACCAAGTTTATAATTTAGACATATATATATATATATATATATATATATTAAACATGTAGAAAAACATAAGTATATAGATTGAAATACATACTTGCGTATTTTGTGAGTTATGGAGTGAGAATCTGGTTGGCTGTGAAGTTTTGGAGTTAGGGTTTGGAGTGCTAGTAATAGAGAGAAAAGAGTAGAGAGAGAGAGAGGGACGAAAAAATGAAGTATTTTATAATTTTGGGTTTATACAATGATATAAGGTTGTCACCGGAATAATTTTGAGGGTGGATTGAGTTTGGTCCCCAGTTCGATACCTGACGCTGTCAAAATAATGTTTGATCAGTGAAAGCGACAAACTGCAAATGTAAATTAGTTGATGTGCGCTTAAAGCGGGTGCAAATATCACGTGGTATAATAAAAAAAAATAAAATAGAGTTTGAAATTGTGATATCGAATTTTTTAGCATTTTGAAATAAATAGTACTACGAAGATTATTTTGGAACGGGAATATCACCGTCCAAATTTTATTGGTGAAATAGATGGGTTATAAGACAAAGGCTTGGAGGCTCTTTAAGCTGGGATATAGTGGTCTAGAAAAGTAAAGAAAAGAAAGAAGAGGAGAGAAGATGGAGAGCGCGTGTGAGATGGTGGCATTGCCGTTGTTAATGACTCCGATCGAGTCCAATTACAGAGCATGCACGATACCTTACAGATTCCCCTCCGACAACCCAAAAAAACCAACTCCCACTGAGCTCTCTTGGATTGACCTTTTCTTGAATTCCATACCCTCTTTTCAGTAATCACATTTCTTCATTCTTCCCAATTAAATTAAATACCCTTTACGGATAACTTTTATTTTCCCTCCGACCTTTGTCTTTTTCGTCCGCTAGTATATATATATATTTGGTTTCTGATTCTTTGCAATGTCTAATCTGTTGAATTACGATCCTAACCTTGTACAACATGTTGATTGGAGCAGGAAACGAGCAGAGAGCGACGATACAGTGGATGATGCTCCTACTAGAGCTCAAAAGTTTGCACAAAGGTATTTTCTTTTCTAATTGCACCCATCGAAAACTTGTCACATCCGTTTATAAGATCAAATAATTTTCTTTTTCATAAGATATAACAGTTCTGTTAGAAAACCAATCATTGTTGACTCAACTAAGTTGGTCTGGTATAGATACTTGCATACGGATTTACTGAAATTGGGATTCTTCTATCTTATTATGCCAAAAGTTTTAACATCAAAAGACACCTGCTTTGCTTTTAAATGACCTGATAAAACGAAGTTGGTGATTTAAAAAATGAGTGATTGATATATGTGTCTTTTAGTTAAAGTGGGTGAGCAAACATGATAATCGGACAATGACCCAACTATTTTAGGTCACACCAAGGCATAATATTCTCCCAATGTCCCATTTGTGGTATCTTAAATTCCATCCATATTTGACCATTCTAAGAATTAACAAGATGAATTTGCATCATTAGCTATTCAAATGACTGGAGTAATTTTCAAAGAGCAGCTTTTTTTTTTCTTTAGTGAAAATATAAATTAACCAACCGTGAGAGAGGGAAGGAAAATAATTTAAGTTGGATTCAGATAAAGTCAAGTTCGCATTATATTCTTGTGACGAGTGCAGATTCTATGTTCTCTTTTTCACGAGGATTGCTAATGGAATTATGGTTTCAAATGATCAAAGCAGTGTGTTAAACAGTAGTCCTCATTGAAAAGGTTTATTGCCTGCAAAGTAGGCGCATTGCTGTTGTGGACGTGGTGGATTACCAAGGAACAAATATTTACATTTCTTGATCATGTTCTCAATGATAAGCTATTTGCTGATGCGTGTTACCGTCGCACAGCTTGCAACTGATGTACCCACATATGCACGTGCAGTACGATGAAAACAATCTAAAAAATTTCAACATAGCTAAAAATTATGAATTAACAACAAAATAAAGCGTGTTGATGCGTCTACCAGCTTCAAGTAAAACAATACATTTTGACTGAGTCATCTGAAATAAATTCTTTAACAATGATGCTGTAGAGTTTGGCTTCAGTGATAGATGTGCTACATAATCATCATGATTATATTTCTGTACTTCCTCCTGTTATGACGAGCTGATATGGGTTAGGCTTTAAAATGACATCAAATAGACGAGCTAAGCTTGAACATACTAAACTCATTAAATTTCTGAGTTTGACTCTGAAAAATGTGACGACGGTATGTGATACCGATTTAAATTAATTCGCAAGTTTCTAATTAAACCTTATTTAATTAGAGTCTATCTTTAAACCAAATCAATTCAGCCCCTAAACATGCATCTATATGTGTGCGTGTGTCAAACCATAAATAAAGCATGCGACACAAATTTCAGGAAAAATTCCCGTAGGGCAAAACCTTTTATTTCATTATAATAAGTAAATCGCAACTTACACGGATTACAATGAAATACATTGACACACGAATACCCGCAGGCGTCGGTCGGTGTCGTCAGCAATGAATCCACATGGACCGCAATCCAATCAGCAAAGGAAGAACCGTAGCACTCCTCAATGGCACGCAACCATAAAACTTTGTAGAGACTCCCTCAGCAATAACACGCAGCCCTCGGTTGCAAAGATCTCTCCACAAAGATGAACAAAAACAAAGTTGTGTTCTTGGGTTACAAAAGGATTCACAAAGGTTTGGCAAGGATGTGTGAATTGGGACTCAAAAATATGAAGACTAGAGTAATTAAAATTTAGAACTCTCAAAATCGTCTCTGCTAGTTTTATGAAATAACTCCCCCTCCCCCGAAGTTGGCTTTTGTAAGGAATTCAAAACGAATTTTAAAACTTTAGGACTCTTGCCAGCGTCAGGTACCCCGAACCGGTTCTGGTGTACCCTGAACCGGTTCCCCCCCGAACCGGTTCACCATGCGGTTTGCGGTACCTCACTGGTTTGGGGATTAAAAAATCAGCATTCTTCTATGGAATTTTCTCCATCTTCAAAAGGTCATAACTCCTTCACCGTAGCTCGGATTGAGGTGTCGTTTTTTTCAGTATCTTCGTGGCGTCGAGCTCTTCAACTTTTTAATTGACCGGACCTCCGGACGGTGGCTGTAAAATTACAAATATGCCCTTGAACTTTCCTATCTTGCCTTCTTTCACTGTTTTGACTTCTTTTGCGTACCATTTGCATAAAGTCCCCAAAATCGTGGAACGTGAAGTCGTTGAGGCAGATGTGGGACACATGATGGAGATGTTGAATGCTTGATTCCCGGAATTCGGATTGAGGTCGTCATGTGAGATCGTGTAGTGACGTGGCAAATGTAGGAGCGTACGACATACAAAAATGTAACATGTTGGACATGAGAAAAATGTCCTTACAAATCCCCTCCTATGTCTATGCCGGTACATACATAAAAAATCCGAATTATCAAATTACAAAATTGCCTATACAAATCTACCCTCCCATGAACCCAAAGCTGGAAAGATACAAATGAATAAGTCTTCATCGTTTTGTTCTTCAAATCTTCAGGAATCCCAAAGCTTTTCTCATTAGGGTGTGCAATTCAGTGATCATCAATGTAATACCTACACACATGAGAAAAAGCAAATACCAAGTGACGTATCGAGTTTGAAATGAGATAAACATAGATTCCAATTTATGATGAAAAACTCAAAACTTCAAAACTCCCCCATAATATGATAATTCTTTATAATTCTTTCTCCCCCTTTTTATTATGTCCCCAAATAGACAAATGAGAAGAATAAATCAAACAAGCAAAATCGGGGTGTCACGGTATTCAAAACAAGGGATCAAACAAATGGCAAACGTGCTCATGTAAGGAGATGCTCAAAAGATCTTCACAAACTATTTTTGATTTTTCAAATTTTTCGCACAAAAATAAGATACAAAAGTCACACCATGGATTTAAACTAAAACAACCAAGTCATGGAAATGGAATGAATGGGTGTGAACACATTCAATAGGTAAATCAACTCAATCAATCATATGTGCACGATGCATATGTGTACCCCTAACGAATGAACATCAAAAGTATCCTTAGGTGTAAAGATTGTTGAATTTAGATGACATTGTCTTATGCAAATCAACAAATCAAAGTCAAAATGATTTCCACCCCAATAACGTCCAAAACAATGTAGCGCATTTTCAAGAATTTCAGGGACGTGCAAACCCATTTTAATTCTCCATCCGAACTCCCTCATATATATTTTCTTTTAGAGGTGTATAAACTAAATTCTCAAACTTTGGAGAATTGGTGCAAAAACCTAATTGGCCCATAATTGGCATAAATTTCTTTTTATTACCTTTAAATTTTTTTCGGGCTCTTTTAAACCTCTTTGGACTCCGGATAATAAAATTCCTCCATTTTTAGGTCCAATTTAATGGTGGCTTAGTATTTGCAAAGGCAAAATGAACCTACGCAACCCTTCCCCATTTTCAAACAAAGCACACAAACTCACAAAACGGTTCTTATATGCACAACTTTCTTATCAAGTTTTATCGCGGATAGGATTGAAGTGAAAACACCCAACCAACATGTGATAAGACAAGCACAATAATCAAACAAATCTGTGCATGTGTGCAATAAAGGAAATCATAAGTCAACCATGTAGGAAGTAATACTCAATTACATCTTAATGACTCCAAACATTATAAAGCACATGGATGAATTGACCTATTGTGTCAAAACACTATCAAATAGTCACATGAAAAATGGAATGATGTTGTGACTCGGTCATCCTAAGTGTCCAACCATAAAAGGTGCAAACAAAATACAAAAATCTTTTTGTATTTTTCAAAAAATTTATCAAAATAAAATCTTTTTGTATTTTTCAAAAACAAAAATTTATACAAAAAGTACATGTCAACACACTAGCAAATATATATCATGAAACCACAACTAGTATATGACAAACATGCAAACACAATCATCTATATGATATGGCAAGAGAAGAATCATGTGCAAGCAAACGAGAATCAACTTGTCTAAAATCTAGTGCCTCTAAAAGTGATTTCCTAACTCAAATCAAAGTGAAACGTCGTGTGGGGGATTTGGGAACCACGGGAACACTAGACATAAACTTCCTAGGACATTTTCCAAGATCAAAACAAAAACGCCTAAGGTGACCTTTCCTACCACAATGTGAACATGTGTAAACGGGAGGAATGTTACCTTAAGTGTGATCTTTTCTAACATCCTTGGAATTAGTTGACCCTCTAAAACAAATAATGGTTTTGGCTTTAGCATTAGAAGTATGAGAACACGATGAGCCATTACCATCACTATCAAACCTACTTGAATAATTTAAGTCATTTTTCAACTTCAAAATATTTGATTCAAGCAACGAATTAGACTCTTCCAAAGATAGGGATTCCTTTTTCAAAATTTTCATTAAATTTAACAGTTTATCACGCTCACCCTCAATTAAAACAAACTTATCCCTAAGAGTCTTTTCACGTGCCGTAAAATCATCGATTAATTTTTTATCCCGACTGCACAAACGGGAACCCTAGAATTTTTTAAGTCCTCGAATACCTTCTCAAAAACAAGGACTCTCTCATCACTCTTCATTTTTGCAATTTTTAAAGAATCAAAATCAATACACAAATTACCAAAATGCTCACGACAAATATCACTTTGAGTTTGAAACTCTTGCAAATATTCAATCTTACCTTTAAAGAGAGAATTTTCTTTTTGCAAAACTTTAATTCTTTTGCAAAGTTTCAAATTCAAACTTTTTAAATTTTCAGCATGTTCGTGAACTTTTTAAAAAATAGGCTCCTCATTAAATGAACGTTCCATTAGAAAAATTGCGATATTTCACAAACATGATTTTAAAAAAATCAATATCACAAAAAATAAATCCTTGAAAAATCAGGATCACGCGATAAATTAGCGTAATCCGCTCTGATACCAATTTGAAAAACGTGACGACAGTGTGTGATACCGATTTAAATTAATTCGCAAGTTTCCAATTAAACCTTATTTAATTAAAGTCTATCTTTAAACCAAATCAATTCAGCCCCTAAACATGCATCTATGTGTGTGCGTGTGTCAAACCATAAATAAAGCATGCGACACAAATTTCAGGAAAAATCCCCGCAGGGCAAAACCTTTTATTTCATTATAATAAGTAAATCGCAATTTACACGAATTACAATGAAATACAGTGACACACGAATACCCGCAGGCGCCGATCGGTGCTGTCAGCAATGAATCCACACGCAGCGAACCCACATGGACCGCAATCCAATCAGCAAAGGAAGAACTGCAACACTCCTCAATGGCACGCAACCATAAAACTTTGTAGAGACTCTCTCAGCAATAACAAGCAGCCCTCGGTTGCAAAGATCTCCCCACAAAGATGAACAAAAGCAAAGTTGTGTTCTTGGGTTACAAAAGGATTCACAAAGGTTTGGCAAGGATGTGTGAATCAAAACATGAGTCTTATGACTAAAAAATATGAAGATTAGAGTAATTAGAACTCTCAAAATCGACACTCCTAGTATTATGAAATAACTCCCCCGAAGTTGGCTTTGATAAGGAATCCAAAACGAATTTTAAAACTTTAGGACTCTTGCCAGCGTCAGGTACCCCGAACCGGTTCACCATGCTGTTTGCGGTACCCCGTTGGTTTGGGGATTAAAAAATCAGCATTCTTCTATGGAATTTTTTCCATCTTCAAAAGGTCATAACTCCTTCACCGTAGCTCGGATTGAGGTGCCGTTTCTTCCAGTATCTTCGTGGCGTCGAGCTCTTCAACTTTCCAATTGACCGGACCTCCGGACGGTGGCTATAAAATTACAAATATGCCCTTGAACTTTCCTATCTTGCCTTCTTTCACTGTTTTGACTTCTCTTGCGTACCACTTGCATAAAGTTCCCTAAAATCGTGGAACGTGAAGTCGTTGAGGCAGATGTGTGACACATGATGGAGATGTTGAATGCTTGATTCCCGGAATTCGGGTTGAGGTCGTCATGTGAGATCGTGTAGTGACGTGGCAAATGTAGCGGCGTACGACATACAAAAATGTAACATGTTGGACATGAGAAAAATGTCCTTACAGGCTCGATTACCAATCATCATACTAAAATATTCGGAAATAACTAAGCTACTCGAGCTTTAATCAAAGTTTGCTCCCTCGGAAGTCGGTTTAATCACATGGGAAATGTTCTTTGGGGGGTGCACAGTTGTAAGTAATTTACTTTTTGTCAAGTTAAATATCTACTGCACAGATGAGGTGGATTGTCAATCGTCGTGACCATGTTTTTGTATGGTCCTCTTAACAGACATCAGACCAATATTTTTTTTTGAATGGCACATTCACATTCGGAAGTTATATTGTATCAATGTAGTTAGTTTCAAGTGCAATGTAGGAGGCACAAACAACTCTAACCTTCAGCATCATATACTAAGCCATATACTAAGCCATCGGGGATGTTTCTAACATCCAGGTTACAGCTTTTTACTCAATACTAGAATCAACATTTGAAACAGAGCTTACAACCGTACTCCAGTTTTACTTTTCAAGGGCTCTTCGTTCTTTTTTTAGAATAGGAACTATATTGGCTAATTATTTAGACTTCAGAGTCATTTGATCAATGGTTAAATGCAAATAACTCCTGAACTGTTCAGCTATTTGCAAATAAAAACTGCTATACTATTTGCTTTTGCAAAAAAAACTTCTTAAACTTCCCGTCTTATTAGAATATATTCTTAGTGACATTTTTTCGTAATGACAAGGGTAATGCAACTTTTTCGATAGTTTTGGGACTTATTAGGAGGGCAGAGGGATATTTGCAAATCGCTCAATAGTTCAGTTTTATTTATTTATTTATTTGTTCATTTCCCTAGCTGATTAATTATGATTTCAATAAATAAGAATGTCATACAGAAACTGAAATTTTGACTTACGATATGACCTGTTTTCTCGTATTAGTTATAGAGGCTATATCAATTAGATATTTCATTTAAATGCACAAGTTATATGACTCCATCGTTTTTCTACGCTTCTTCTCTGGAAGGTACGCTGAAATACTAGAGGATTTTAAGAAAGATCCTGAAAGTCATGGTGGGCCACCTGATTGCATTGTAAGCTAAATTTCACATGAAGAAGCTGAACTTGTTCCTTTTCTTTCTTACAATTTTGATTAGATTATATTACCTTGAAGAAGCTGAACTTGTTCCTTTTTTTCTTTTCTTTATTTTTCTCAATAATATTAGCTTCTTTGCCGGCTTCGTGAGCAAATCCTTAGAGAACTGGGATTCAGAGATATATTCAAGAAAGTTAAGGTGAGCATGGCTTCTATTCATTACAATCCAATAGTGTTTGAGCATGAAATTGATATCACAAGATACCATTTATGGATGGCCCCTGGTGAAATGTAGGCAATATATTAAAATTATGGTCAATTCCATTATATTGGGTAACACAATACCACCAGAAGTGAGGTGGTTGGTTGGGGATGGGGATTTGGTTAAAGCAGCCCCCCCTCCCCCCCCCCCCCCCCCTGCGTATGTCTATATCTTTTGGGTCTTAACTAATCTACTTAAGCAGTGGTTTCTTTTCCATTATCTTTTTCTGAAACAAAGCATGAGATCAGGATTTATCAAAGCTAGCTTTCGTTCTGTATTTCAATGCACAGATAGAAGAAAATGCAAAGGCAATATCCTTATTTGACGGCGTGGTTCGTCTTAGTGATGCTATTGAGGATGAAGCCAAGCGCGTAGAGAATCTGGTTAGAGGAATATTTGCAGGAAATGTTTTTGATCTTGGTTCTGCACAGGTATGTCATGCTCTTTGCTGTAAAAGTATGTAAAATGACAAATATAGTATTGAATATTTTTTTTCCTGTTTGTATCGTGGACTGCTTTGGTCCACTATATGTATTATTGACTATGCAATAATATTTAACTGAGTGATAAGCACAGATGTCTCATAAAGAAAAGAATTTTAGAAACTACTATATGTGAAAGAATAAGATGAAACCGGGTAAAGAATTTCCTAGGGATCCTTTAGATGATCTCCTTTTCTCAGTAGTGGAGGATACATAGGTAGAGGACTGCTTGGATTTTGGCTTGGAGAAATCAAAATATTCAGAGACGGATGAAGCAACAAATGAGGAATCAGTTGTGAGGAAGTAGAAGTTGAAATTTGGGAGTTCTTTGATCAAACAGATAAGGTGTCTCTGCAGAACAAAGCATGGGTGTCGACTACCTCGGCTAACTCCCAAGCTTTGCCATCTGAAATCTATTCAATTCTAGGCTGTCCAAATGATCTTCTGAAAGAGGTATATTCAGATACCTCTTTCTTTTCTGATTTAGACAAAGAGATCCTCTTTCTTCATTCCTCTTTACATTAGTGGCGGATGGTTTTGATAGGTTGCATACAGAGCTTCAGAGAGGGGAATGATAGAGAAAGTCAATCGAAGACTAGTCTGTTGGAAGAAAAGCTTTTTGTCAAGAGGAGGGAGACTTACTCTTATTAAAGCGGTGTTGAGTAACCTCCCCATTCACTTCATATCCATTTTCAAAATTCCTAAGAATGTGACAATTATAATTGAAAAAGGATTGAAATATTTTCTCTGGGATGGGCTAGAAGTAGACAATAGGAATCGTTTAATAAAATGGGATAAATTGACCCCCCAAAAAATTTTGGGCTAGGTATTGGGAGTCTTAGAACCAAAAACAAGTATCTATTAGGGAAATGACTTGGTTGAATTCCTTTAGAAAAAGATTCTTTCTGGCATGCGGGATGCATGAGAATGGGTTGAGGTGCAAATTCCTTCCTCTAATGTGTGTCTAGATGATGAGATAAATTCCGTGCTTACTCTTCTTAATCTTTTGTAAGGGGTTTCTTTGAGTGAGGGAGAAGACAAAGGGGAAGTGGGTGTTGGGTGGGGAGGGATTCTCGTGCAAATCTTACTCATTTTTTCTTCAATCTTCCTTTAATTTGAATATTTTGCTCCACGTAAATTCATATGGTCCGCCGGCATTCCTCATAAAGGACAAGTTTTTAATTGACTTGTGTTCATGGATAAATACTCGTGACCATATTAAAAGAAAGTTGAAAAATGGGTTTTATCTCCTATACGGAGTTCAACGTGTTTCTTGAATAACAAGACCATGGATCATTTATTCCTCCATTGTCCGATTGCATCTTTTTCATGGAATAAGGTGATGTGGGAATTTGACATCCAATATACTCTTCCTCAATATGCCTTCGGATATGTTTTCTATCGAATGTGTGAAGCATGGGAACAAGAAAAGGAGACCAATTTGGAGATGTGTGGTATTGGCTTTGTTCTGGAACATTTGAGGAGAAAGAATTTCTCGTATTTTTGTAGGTTGAAAAGTGGAAAAAGAGGGTCTAGGGCAAAGAATCAAATTCTCATCAGTCTTTCTAGGCGTCTCTGGGAAAAGAATGTGCAGGAATTCCTTTTTTTGTTTGTGTTGAATTCTTCTTCGAACAATTGTTTATAGGGTTGATCAATGAATTTTTTTGGAGGTGTAATTTATTATTGATCTTGTTATAGTCCTCTTTTAGTTGTATATGACTTTTTGTACTTCCCTGGGAATACATGGACACAAGGTCCTCTCTTGTAATAGTGTTGTTAATGAAACTTTTAATATTTTATTCACAGTTTCTATTTTGAGAAATTAGATTTGTTGGCTTTATCTTCAAGTGTTGATTGACGTTATATTTTACGGGAAATTTGGCTTTGCTCCCACGTCTATGAAAAGATTTTAGCAAATAAAGTCCACTATGTGTCTTTTCAATATGGTCCTTCTATTGTAAATGTTTACGTTATTTTTTCTGTAATGTATGCGTGAATTATAATGTATGTGTTAGGTTTGTGTATACGGTAACATATAACATGAACATTAAGGGCGAGGGACGTTAGTGCCAAAAAATTATTTTAGAACCAGAGTGAAACAAGTGGAGTGGTATGTGTCCTAAGGCACTCATCATAAATAAAGACAATTGGCTAGCGGCAAGGAACCTGTGGCAGAACAATCTGAGTGTTAATGGGGACCTGTGCAATGCAAGGGACACACGCGGTGCTGGAGACAAATAGTATTTTGTGGGACTAAGGATGCCCTCCCAAAGCACAAACTCCTAGAGGATACCCAAAGACGCGGATGATTATATGGAAGCTCGTGGCCGGTGAGGTCCGTTGTATCCACTAAAAAATGGCACACATTTAGCATAATGTAGAACTAGTACAACCCCCCCCCCCCCCCCCCCCCCCCCCCCCCCCAAAAAAAAAAAAAACAACAACAAAAACTTGTGCATAATTTGTTAGTGCAGTTTTTTCTTCGTCGTGTTTGTGCAGTGGGTATACCCATTTTTGTCCTTTTTCGGGTTGCCCCTCCATGTCCAACCCCCTCCAGGGGCTAGTAGGGTCCCACACGGAATTATGGTGTGAGAGTTTGATATACATTTTGGGGACATTCTTTAACAACTAAAGCTTTTATAGAAAATGGTAGTCTAACACTTTTTTTGTTAAAATATTCGGCGTATATCACTTTTTTTGTGTTTATGTCAAGAATATTTTTAATATTTATTGTGTATTGAGATTTTATCAATACTTTTTTGTGGCATGGGCTCTTCCCTCACAACCTGGAGTTCTAGAGTTTGAATCCTTTTGGGGCCACCTCCCATACTGTGTCCCTGTGCATGCGGATTGGAGGGGTTGCATTTGCTATGTCAACCTGCTGGGCCTACAGTCTATGGTATATACCTGACTTGACATTTGCCTTCAAAAAGCACTTCTGGTCTCATTTTTCCCATTCAAGCCTCAAAGAATCGTAAATGTATTCTTGACATATATATTTCCTTCTTTGTTTAGTTTGATCTTGCTCAGATTAAATTTGAGTTTTTTTTAATCATTATATACTTATTTGCTTGAATTCTCTAAATATTAATCTCGCCCTTCTATCTTGAGATGCTAGGAACTTAAAGAACTAAAATGTCATCTATATACCATGTTTTATGCTAGCATATAAAGCTTGGGATTTAAGGTCGCCAAAGACCCTCCAAATTGGTGATTCCATCCTCCACTGCCTCTATATTGAACAATGAATATCAATAACAGGGAAGGCCTACTGTATAATTAAAACCTTTTGAAACTGAGATTTACAATTTTAAAAAATACATCCATAAAACATGTTCTCTGCTACCATAAAAAGCTTGGGATTCAAGATCACCAAGAATCCGCCAAATTGGTAATTCTATCCTCCACTACATATAATTGATTATCAGCAACAGGAAGGCCTACTGTATATTTCAAACTTTTGGAAAACAAGACTTAAAATTTAAAAAATCTATGTTTCATTGTTGATTTTTATAATATAAGATCTGTATCATGTTTCTTGCACGACCTTTAATTCTTCATATTATGAACGTGTAAGAAAATTCACACAGAATCAGTAGCACTTTTTGTATTTCATCTTTTTTCCTTTTTCCAATTCCTTGAAGCTTGCAGAGTTATTCTCGAAAGATGGAATCTCATTTTTAGCTAGTTCTCAGAATCTCGTCTCTCGACCTTGGGTTATTGATGATTTGGACTCTTTTATACTGACATGGGGCAGGAAATCTTGGAAAAAGGCAGGTTTTATATGTAATTTGTCTTTCATGTTTAAATTAATTATATTTTTTTGATATGTATTACTATAATTAGTTAACATTATATATCTTCTGTCCTTACTAACTAAATTGATTGTTTGCTATCTCAGGCTGTCATTTTTGTTGATAATTCGGGTGCAGATATTATTTTGGGTATATTGCCATTTGCAAGAGAGTTACTCCGTCGTGGAACACAGGTCTGCTTTCTAAACCATTTACCTTTCAGCTCAGATATTATTTTGGGTATATTGCCATTGCAAGAAAGTTACTCCGTCTTAAGGCTGGTAAGCTGTCATAACCACTTACCACTCTGCTATCCACCTGATTTACTTGGTTGAACTCTGAGTCTTTGACATACCCAAGTCAATGGTATTTGATCATCTTCCCGATAAAGCGGGTTACAAAAAATAGGGTGAGGATCAGGGGCTGCATATTATCACTAAAAGAGGAATGTGCTTAGTCCTTTTTCAGTTTAGGGATGATGTAATTATGAAAAGTGACATATTCCATGACATCAGAATGGAATCTTCTACATTCCCCACTAACTATGGAATATTACCTAAGGCTAAGGGAAAGGAAATATGACAACCCGAAAAGATAATTTTACATGTATACCCTCCTTATTTACATCGTGCTCCCTCTTGGACCTCTACTACCTGCTCCTGTCGATTCTAGTACTCCACTCGAATCACATACTCTATTGCCTTCTAAAGAGTGGGATGCTACGTAGCCCTAGATCATGTTGGAGGATATAGTTGTAGTGCCCAATGTGCTGCTTCTCACTCTCAAGTAAAGTTGTGCAGGTGCATAAATGCTGACTGGAGGCCATGGATGTAGTGCCCAATGCGCTGCTCTGCACTCACGTAAAGATTTTCTGGTGCGTAAACGCTGGAACTCCTCTGTGCAGTCACACAAAGGAGGATCACTAAAAATCTGTCTCATATGATGAAGGCAGGAGAATGGCCTTAAGATGCTCTTTCATGCTAGTCCATGTACGAATGGGCCTCTGTGCTCAGTCCCGGACGAGGTCATTTTTGTATGTAAAAATTACTCTCCTACGTGGACCTATGAAAAATAGAAATCTGTTCTCCTACATGGCCATTCAGCTATCTTGATCGGCATCAGAGACACCTAGTTGGCTGGAATGCCGACCAACTCCCAGAATATGAACCATCAGGTAGCAAAGGTTTCTCGGATGGAATAGTGACCGACACTGAATGTCAAGAGTCTCATATATTGTATATAGATGTAAATGCCTAGAGATAAAGGCATTCCATCTCTAGGGTAGTGATGTG
This sequence comes from Sambucus nigra, assembly GCA_949130495.1. Taxonomy (NCBI): domain Eukaryota; kingdom Viridiplantae; phylum Streptophyta; class Magnoliopsida; order Dipsacales; family Adoxaceae; genus Sambucus; species Sambucus nigra. Next base: position 414,316,953 of record OX422210.1, on the reverse strand, counting down.
AATTGAGGTCATTTTTGTCATTTATGAGCATGTTTGTAGTTTTATTTCTTTTTATTATTTTTCCTTTAATTTTGTTTTGGTATTTTGTTTTGTTTTGTTTTAGTATTTAAATGGTTAGGAGTAGTAATGACATTTTTGTAATTATGGCCTTAGCTTGGAGCCTAAGCTACTCCTCCCCTTTAAATACCCTCTTGTAAGCCTCATTTGAGGTAGACTTGAATTTTGAATAGAAAAGAGTATTTCTCTTTCTAAAAGTGTGCGTGTGCTAGATATTTTTAGGAATCTTCTGTCGGGTGGTTTACGTCAAATTGATATCAGAGTGGGTGAAGCTCCACATTGGTGTTAGTGTATCGGTGCATTTTTGTTATCAAATCGTACGCTACTCTCAATGGCTCTCAAAAAATCCAAACAACAACATGATAAAATTCAAGAGTTGAGGCAAGAACTAGGACACAAAATGGATCAACAAGCCCTACATTTCAACAAGAAATTTGACACGCTCCTCCAACTCCTCTCTACGAAACAACAATCCACCCCCCCCCCCCCCCCCCCCCCCCCCAACAAGCTTTACCAGCTGCCTACAAACCCCAAAACCCTTACCCGCTCCAATCCGGTGCCCAAAAAATCCCCTACCCCAATCGCCTAACCACCAGCTTCATCCCCATACCCGCCGACCCACTAAAACCAAACCCCGACCCCCGCTGACCACAATATAGACCCCCGCCGACCTGCTTCTGACCCGGGGCTACCTTCGGAGGTCATTCCGCCCATCGCCAACCCCCTTTGCTCCCCGCCCCTCCTCCGACAGCAGCCCCTACCTTCCGACCTCCAAAAAAAACCCCGTTCCCACTTCCCCACACCCAAAACCTTGACCAACCTGCCCCAACCCCTCACCCGTATCATTCGGAACTCCAAAATTCCCCTTCCGTCCCTAACCCGCACCCGGAATATTCCCCAACTCATCCCGGTCCAAACCCGTCCTCCCTCGCTAGACTATCCCCACCCAAAACCAATCCCTATCCTACCCATACCCCAACCCACCTAAATTTTTTGGTGCCTCCACCTCATTTCAGCCCCTGAGCCTATTTCATCCTCCCACCGGGCCACCTGAATCATCCACGCACCCCTTCGGATCATGGTTCAAAGTCTCGGTATCGGACACCCGATTTTCAACTCGGTCGCGGTATCGGTCGCGGTATCGGGCGATACGCAAATATACGCTATTTAGAGAGCGCAAAAAATTCCGGAAAAAATATAGAAAATTAAAAAAAAAAAAGATTAACAATGTGGACCAATGAGATATATTCAAACCCATCATTCAATATGCATTGCATTGTAGAATTGGTTATACTGAAGCGCGGCAGGGTTGTCCGATTCAATATTGCATAGTAAAATAATAATATTAAAAAACAAAAATGTACATTTTGTTTTAACAACAATGTATATTTTTTTACATTTTCACAAAAACGAACAGAAGAACATTGTTACAAAAATGTACATTTTTACAAAAATGTACATTTTTTTAACAAATATGTATATTTTTTTTACATTTTTATAAAAACGTACAAAAGAATATTTTTTACAAAAATGTACATTTTTACAAAAACGTACAAAATGACATTTTTACAAAAATGTACATTTTTTTTAATAAAAATATATATATTTTTTACAAATATGTACACTTTTTTTTTTACAAATATGTACAAATATATATTTTTTTACAAATATCTACATTTTTGTACAAATATCTACATTTTTTTAAACAAAATAACATTTGTACAGAAATGTAAATTTTTTACAAACATAAATGTACATTATATATTTTTTGTAAAAGATTTGAATATTTTTTGTAAAAAAATAACATTTCTTTGAAAAAAGAGTTTTAGTATAGTTATTTTAAAAAAAAAGAGTACTACTTTTTAAAAGATTTATATATTTTTTTTAGTAGAGTCATTTAAAAAAAAAGAGTTTTAGTTTTAAAAAATTAATGTTAATACTTTTGAAAAAGTAATACCATTCTGTAAATGCTACCATATATTTTCAACAACGAAGAAATATGGTAAAAGATAAAAGTTCTATAAAAAAATAAAACAAAATATGACAATATCGTTTGAATCGGTTGTCTCGGGCAATATCGCGGCTGTCTCGGCCGATATCGCGGCGAGGCGTCTCGGAATCGGTTGTCTCGGGGGATATCGCGGCTGTCTCGGCCGATTCAGTGTTTTTTTTTAAACGTCTCTCGGTATCGGATCGGTACCCTCCGATTCCGAGTTGACTCGGCCGATACCGAGTCAACTCGGCCGATACTTTGAACCATGCTTCGGATTGTTTGATTACCCCGGGAGCCTGAGCCATCATTTATAGATTCCCGACCGCCCTCCTGACCCCGATTCACACCATCCCCACGACCCCACCATTCCCCTTAACCCCCGACTAACCACCCACCCTAACCCTCCACCTTTGCATCGTATACCCTTCCACTACTACATTCTGGATCCTCCTCCTCCGAGTTCGGGGATAGCCACCCCAACATTTTAGAGTGGATACCTCCGCCCGATTTCCACCGCTATGCTCCACTTCGAGATCGACACTGTTTCTATTGCGGCGAACGTGGCCACTTGATATGCACGTGCCCTCACTATCCCCCAACTCCTCCCGTGCCCCAGCATGGCCAGCCTTTTCGTCCACCGCCTGCACGGATGTTACCCCTTCCTGCTGATGTTGTTCCGCCTGTGCTAGGTGACGTGATGAGCCTAGATACCCATCAGGATGAGGGTCCTCTCTATGGCCCTTTAGCTGCTGTCCCGGAGCCTCTGCGGGGATATCCGCATAAACGTGCCCATGTTTGATGGACGATTCTCTTCAGATGCCATGGTCGATTGGTTGGCTTCGATGGAGACAGTTTTTGAGTATAAGCGGGTTCAAGGCCGCTCTTGTGTACTCCTTGCACCAACCAAATTCTAGGGATTTTTCTGGGTTTGGTGGAATGACTTCTGCTATTGTCGCACAACGGTCGGATCGTCTCCTATTCAGACTTGGCCTGAGCTGAAGGCCGCCCTCCAGGGATCCTTCATCCCACCTACCTACGAGCGCGACCTCTTTGCTCGCGTTCAATCTCTCAGGCAGGACACCTTATTAGTAGTGGAGTACACATAGCAGTTTCAGCTTTTGTGCACCAGAGCTCGCCTTTCCGAGACGGAGGATCAGCGGATCAGCCGTTATATATTGGGGTTGCAGCCACACATTCAACATGATCTCGGTTTGAGGGAGATACCGACTTTCCTGAAGGCGGTCGAGTACGCGATCAAGGTCGAGTCTTTCCACACAACGCCCATGGCTCCCCTGGCCTCACGGGCTCTGCCCTACATCGATTTTTGCCTCAGCTCCTCCTCTAGTGGCATCTTCAGTTCCTACTACCATTACTGCCGTTGCTCCACATTCAGGACCTCCTACCTTCCGGTGCTACAACTGTGGCAATGTTGGGCACCGAGCTTCTGATTGTTCTTTCCCGCGCCGCCGCGCATTATTGGCGTTGGATCACCCACCTGACTATTTGGACGTGTCCGAGGAGATTCCCTAGCACGCCTTGAATCACCCTCTTAGAGGGTGATTATGTTGGTCTTCCCCTTTGAGTTTGAGGACGAACTCTTTTCAAGGAGGGGAGATTGATGTGAATTGAGGTCATTTTTTTCATTTTTGGGTATATTTGTAGGTTTATTTCTTTTTATTATTTTTCCTTTAATTTTGTTTTGATTTCTTTTAGTATTTAAATGGTTAGGAGTAGTAATGGAATTTTTGTAATTAGGGCCTTAGCTTGGAGCCTAAGCTACTCCTCCCCTTTAAATACCCTCTTGTAAGCCTCATTGAGGTAGACTTGAATTTTGAATAGAAAATAGTATTTCTCTCTCAAAAAGTTTGTGTTAGATATTTTTAAGAGCCTTTTGATGGGTGGTTTACGTCAGGTAGGATTCCGGACCAATATAAATATATAATCTCCCTTAGCTCAAGGGGAGGATTCAATCAATCACAAGCACACAATGCTGAGCTATTGTAACCACCTAAAATAATACCAACAGTGTATGTAGGCTTTTACTGAACCACTTTAAAAACCTTTTGTCTCTTGTGTGTTTGTTTAGATTGTTTATGTTTATTTATCTCTAATTATAAAATTAGACCCACTCCATTTTTAGACATCAATAGTCATTCAACCAAACCATTGTGGGGCCTTGTAATTTGGTTACCACTAGGAGCACACATTTGACTCTGAAAATGCTCTTGTATTCAAAGACCTTCTCAAGGAGCCGCAAAACGTGACTTTAAGAGGTCAAGATTGCCATTGGCAGTAGCAAGCCCTGAGTCCTCATCGATGGAAGAAACATAAGTGGCTCCAAAGGCGGAATGTTATCTCCTTTGTGGTGGGTCTTGGGATGTCCGTGCCTTCTCTTTCTTCAAAGGTGGCTTGTTATCGTTTATTAAATCCCCGTTGTTAAAGCATATGAAACACATCAGTTGCTTCGCCGACACATATGGTTGAACAATGTTTTAAATCGCGGTCGCGCATGCGTTTTGGCTTAGGGTTCACATCGTGCAAGTAATTCGAGCATTTCAATTTTTAAATTAGAAAACATATAAAATATATAAATAAATAATAAATAACATTTTAAACTGAAATTTCTAAAGTAAATAACATTTTAAACTGAAATTTGTAAGTTAAATAACATTTTAAACTGGAAATTTGTAAATAAAATAATATTTAAATTGAAATTTGTAAATAAAATAAAATAACATTTAAACTGAAATTTGTAAATAAAAAGGTAATATTTTAAAGTGAATTCTTTTAAAAAAAGTAACATTTTAATGTGGTGAAAGTAACATAAAAACTGAAAGTTGTAAATAAAAAAAGGTAACATTTTAGACTTTTTCTTTGAAAAAAGTAATATTTCAAAGTGAAATTTGTAAAAACACGTAACATTTTTTAATGCAATTTGTAAAAAACAAAACCAAACATTTTAAATTGAAATTTGTTAAAAAAAAAAAGGTAACATTTTAAACTGAAATATGTGCAATAAATAACATCTTAACTGAAATTTGTAGAAAAAAATGTAATTTGAAAGTATAACACAAATAACATTTTGTCAAATAAGTAACATAAAAGCATAAATAGCTGACATTTTGAAGTGAAAATAAAAGAATATATTTATAAGATGGACTTAATAGTAAATACATAAAAAGAACTATTCGTTTTAGGACTTATTAGTACATACATATAAGAATACATTTACGGAATCATAAATAAACAGAAAAACAAAGATATTTTCACACCTCACCTTGACCTAAAAAAACAAAAGAAACAGTTGCGGTGAAGTCGGCTTGGCCTGACGATGCAATACTCATCCTCAATCTCTCAATCGACCTCAATTTTGAAGTCGGCTTGGCTCGACGACTTCGTTTTGATTTGATGAGCTCAAATTGGAAAAAATATGGTCGGCTTTGTAGAGAAAAAGGTTTTCGATGCTGGGTTTAAAAAAACACAAATAGCGCAAGTGTTGAGCAGAAAAGCGCATAAAGGCACAAAATAATGCTCAATTGCGCCAAATAGCGTGCCACGTCAGCTTTTTGCCCACGCTTTTTGAGCATCCTGTAATACACTGAATGCAATGTTGCGTTTTTGGCCCGCAATTCGCAATATGCTAGCGCGCTTTTTAAAACATTGGGGTTGACCTTGGGGAGAAGACCTCAATGGGAGTAGAATCTGAGAAGAATTCGTCCCTGAAAAGTGGTTGTTGCGGGTAAGGCTCGGTAACATGTCGATGATCGTCTTGTAATTCGTCTGGCGGTGCAAGATCATATTGTCACAGAAAAATTCATATTTTTTAAATCGGAATGCGTATCGTCTATAATAAACTCTCTGTATCGGGTATCATGTGTCGTATTATTAAGATACGCATCATAGGATAAGGTACAAAAAAATAAAGATATTATACAACATATCATGGTTTTAAATAAATCGTATGACATAATTACATTGTCTAATTAATTATACGACACGATTGTCACGAGGTTTTGATTCTATCTTTTTTGTTGTTGACCAGTTTTTCAAGATGGCTCGTTTTATCCCATGCACAGTCGACACTATACTTTCAGGAGATCGTATGCCTCCATGGTATGGCCCACAACATAACCTCTTCATGGGTTAAATTTGGCCCATCTTGTGGAAGCTCCCGCATTGTGCTTTATAATTCATCTTGTCCTTTTACCATGCACTAACGGTCGGACGACCGTCTTCAATCGGAGTGTTGGTGACCTTTTCCACTTCTTAGTATCTAACAAGAAGCGAAGTTGGTATGCCGTTATTTTGATAATTGAGTTTTCTTTCAACAACGCCGTCAATCGTTCCGCTAACTCTCACCCTTCTAGAACATCTCGAGGACCTTGTGAGCAATGCCTACTGACCTTCTCGAGTTTCCACCCACTACTCTGTTTTTTGTCCCTTTACTCGCGCCAATGTTCGTGACCACGTCTAGCGTATGTAAAGGCTCACAAAAATGCGCCAATGATTCACATCACTTCCAACTAGGCTATCTAGTGATATGGTATACCTTCGCAAGGAGTGTCGTTAAGGGAAGGGCCGTAAATCACGAGTGCGTAGTTTTGGCTTGTGTTCTAAAAAACGCGCCTAGGTGCGAGGCTTTTTATAAACGCCAAAGCTTTGGCCGAAGGCGCGGTCAACGATGGTCAACGTTCTTTGGGATAAGGTGTGAAAAAACGTGCATTTTTGTTTTTTAAAGTATTTAAAAAAAAGTATTTTAGTTTGCAAATGTTCAGACATATTTTAAGGTATGTACCATTTTAGTATTTTTAAACGCCTTATTATAGTTAAAAATGTTGAAATATATTAAAAAGGGCCTAAACGCCTTTTCACGTCTATTTACGCCCAAGGTCCGCCTGCCTCCATGCCTCGGTCATACCCGTATTTTTTAGAATCTTGGTTTTGACCCTTTCCTCTGTCATTCGCTGTTGTGGGGAAAATGAGTGAGATTGACTTCCCGATCTTGATCGACTTACAGATTTACCACACGTTTCGTGAGACCTATGCTCTACCCATTTCCTTACCTTTGACCACTTCTGGCCGTGCCCATTCTCGTACTGTCTATGGAAGGGGTGTCATCCTCAGAGATAGTGACTCCCGACAAGCCTGTATACCCGTTTTCTTATTCGTTGGGTTGGTCGCTCTGAGTTCACCTGGATCTCCGAGGCCATACTGCAGCACATCGAATTTAATTTATGCTACTAATATTGGAGATGCATGGACTACTCTCGTGGGAGGGGGATAGTGATGCGGGAGCACAACGAATGAAGGATATTATTGTTCTTTTCTTTGCAAACATTCTTGATGCAAACACTAATTGGATCCAAAGAAGAGAGAAAACACAACCACAAATCCGAAAATTGTATTAACAAGCCAAAGAATAATGAAATTTCTATTACATCATTACCTATTTATACTAGTAGTAATCCTACTATAACTAGGAAAACATTAAAAGACGAAGATACCCCTCACTTACTCTAATATCTACTAGAGAGGACTAAACTCCTTTTATTACATATAATACTAACAATTAATAAAACTATACTATAACCCCCATTCTACGTCATTCTCCCCTCCTTTGAAAAAGTTCGTCCTCCAATTTAGAGGGTTGGAGATCCGTGTGTAAGTCTTCGAATATATGCAGCCGTGAAATAGAGAATTTATTTTGGGTCCCAATAATTTAATTTTGTCAAAAATGTTCCGCCCAAGTTGGATCGCCTAGATTTCATTTTTTTAAAGTAACAAGATCACACATCCCACTTATTTAGAAGGTGCACTTTGGTGAGCAAGAGGTGCGAGACACCCAATCTAGCCCTCCATAAGTCCGCATCAGTTTCTTCGTTTGTGTTTTCTTCTTGCAAACAAAATCCACAATCAACGAGCCGCCGCCCTTTTTCTTATTGATTTGAACAGGTGTGAATCTCCATCCAGTAGGGTCAAAAATAAAGATAGAGTTGCAAAACCCTAGGTTACATCTCCTGTGGCCACTGTTGGACTGCTGGGACATCAATGGGGATTGCCAAGGCATGGGATGGCCTGCCGGAGAAATATCGACGATGAGTTATGTTGATTGAACCAGTTTCTTGGTCGATTTCATTTTATTCCCCTTCTCTCTCTTTTTCTCTGTTCTAGGGCTAGAATGGGGTAGCGATTTAATGCATTTTATTCCCCTCTGTTTTTTCTCTTTATCACAACCCTAGGGTTTTTGTTCACCTTCGTTCTCGGTTTGCGAGGGTGAATGGAGGAGGTATGGGGAAGGGTTTGAGTGAAATTTTTGGGTTTGGGTTGGTTCTTGGGTGGTTCTTGAAGAGTTTAAGAATTTGGGTTCAAGATTGGGGAAAGGATTTGTATGGGAGGCGTAATGGACTGAGAAGAAGTAAAAATCTTCAATTTTGATAAAATTAGGGTTTATTGGTTCATCATTTCAACCCGTTGTTCTTTGATTTCAACCATCATTTGAACCATGGTTTTCTTCTAGGGTTGTCAAACGATTTTCAGAATCATTGTTTTGATTTCTCTTTTTGGAGCCATAAATAGAGATGCAATGGGAGGACACACACCTACACACCACCAAAGAGCTCACCTCGCTGTGATACGGATTTGATGCAAAGGCCACTAATTGGATCCAAAGAAGAGAAATTGATGTGAATAAGGGCCTTTTCGTCATTTTTTTAGCCTTTTATTCTTTCTAGTATTGCATTGTATTTTTCTTACGTTAGTATTTAGAGAGGGGAAGGACAAGTGGCATCTAGGGGCATAATTATAATTAGTTCAATAGCTTAGAGCCCAAGTTACCTCCCTCCTATAAATACTCATTTGTAGGCTCATTTGGAGTATTCTACATTTTTGAGATATATTGATCGGAAAGAGTTTAAACGAGAGTTATTTTCTTTTTGCTCCCATTTGACATCATTTACGTCAGAAATACACAAGCACAAATTCGAAAATTGTATTAACAGGGCAAAGAATAATGAAATTTGTATTGCATCATTACCTATTTATCCCACTATAACTAGTGGACTAAGATACTCTTCACTTACTCTAATATCTATTAAAGAGGACTAAACCCCTTTTATTACACTTTATACTAACAAGTAACAAAATTAAACTATAATCCCTATTATACATCAATTCTTCAAGGATTCTAGATTAGCCTATGATAATGTCGTGGGTGAGGCCTATCACATGTGACATCAAGATTAGAACCTTCTCCAGTATGCTGACTATATTTGGTAGAGAGATGATATGATATAATGATGTTGTTGATATAATTCCTTTTTATTGTGTCTTAATTTCCGCCTCGTATACATGATATCATTATTCTAACAAGTGAACCTATATGATTGGATCCATGGTCATGGACGTAGGTCGACCATCTTTTTGGCACTATGATTTCCTTAATTTTAGGTGTGCCATATTGTGCACAGCTCATATTTCTTAAGAATCATCCTTCAACCAAGTGCAGATATCGATGAAATAAAGAAAATCTATTCTGAATTATAAAAGGCCTACCATCTTTCTTCTGCCTAACCCTGCCATGTGTGAGAGCCTTGTTCACTGACTACAACCTTTTTAGGCTTAAGTGCTTCCCCCCCCCCCTCTTCTCTCTCTCTCTCCCACACCGAGTTCCTTTGATGACTTCTATGAGTCCATGGAGTTGGCTTAGTTTTAGTCCCTAATAAATGGGCTCAGATATTGGGTTATTCATCCGGGTAGTGACCCACAATTGTTCCTTCACGACAGTTGAAATCTTAAAACTTTTGGAAAGTCTTATCTCCAACTCTGAGAGTATTATCCAAGTAACTGATGAAAATGGTGATGGACACATGGCACGTGGAATGGTCCAAGGAGAAAGTTATTTGTCATTGTATTAGTTATATATTTTAAATAAGGGACATACGTTATGAATATTCTGATATTAGCTGTAGGGGTTGTCTAGTACTTTAAGCTATAAGGGTTAATTTTTTGGTGCCCAAGTACAGGGCATATCCTATATTCGCTCTTAGTAATAAATAGTGAATTGATGAAAGAGAGAGAATGTCGAGAGGCGAAACCTTTTCTTGTGTGTTTATTATGCTTCCGCACGTTGGCATCATTAACACTAAGGGTCATCTACATTTTGAATGTTTCATTTGTACTGCAAGTGCAGCATTATCAATTCTTCTACAATCTATATGGTTGGTGTTTCGAGCCTGTTTCAACTCGATAGCTCGTGTTGCAGGTTGTATTGGCAGCTAATGACTTACCATCTATCAACGATGTAACATACCCTGAGCTAATGGAGATAATATCAAAGGTGGTATACCTGTATATATTCATTTATATCTGTTATTGTCCTAGATTCTAGATTCTCTTACATGTCAAGGTTCTAATTTGCCAGTTGAAGGATGAAAATGGGCAGCTCATGGGTGTTGATACTTCCAATCTTTTGATTGCCAATTCTGGTAATGATTTGCCGGTAAGAAATGGAAAGTGCTTATCTAATTCATGTCACCGTTAAAATGTGTCCTTTCTGACATCTGGAGAATCGATTGTATAACTTACATTATAAACTTGTTCGTTTTTATTTTATGGAAGGTTATTGATCTTACAAGAGTGTCACAAGAGCTTGCCTACCTGGCTAGTGATGCTGACCTAATTATTTTGGAAGGAATGGTGAGTGCTGAAGACACCAATTGTCTAATTGATTTAAGAAGAGCATTTTCTCTGCAGTCTTTGTTTATTTTCTTCTCCAGTTACCTTTTTTTCCCTTCGAAGGACTTTTTAAAATTTAAATAGGCAAAAGTTGATCAAATCCAATATTCTACATTCTTATACACCTGGTCTTTCCTTAAATGTTTGCAAAACGAAAATAAGAGAAATAACTTGATATTATCGATTCAATATTGTTCCCGGAAGCAAATGGTGAAGAACACCAATAATAATATTGAATCTCTCTAGGCATCTATTCTAACCAGTAATTAAATGAATAACAAGAGATGTATCCAACAAGTTTTACAGGCTTATACTCTAGTTCCAAATTCATTATCACAATGGTTTTGGGGATGGCTTTACTCTGATGGGAAAATACATAATGCTACCTTCCTTTCATTTTCCTTTTTCTCTTGTTCCTTTCCAATCTAAACTCTGGTTGTCTGTGCAATTAAATGACGTTGACAAACCTGTTGACCTAATATTTCCCTAGCGAATTTTAGTGTTTCGTGAATGCTTTGTATATCTTTAGGTTTCCCATATGAAACCCTTCTCATGTAGTTTTTGGAATGCAAATAAGACGAGCCTCAGATCAAAATCAGAAGAGAAATAGATCAAACTACATTCCTTTTTTGCTGTTCTCAATGCAATCATGAAAGTATTGTTTCTCCTAAAGTAACTCGTGTACAAATTTGAGCTAAACATAATGATTAACCTGACGTAAATGAGCGTCAAATGGAAAGTAAGAAGAAGATTTAACTCTCGTCTCAATTCTCTCTTAAAATCTCAAAATGAATGAATGCCTCAATTGAGGCTACGAGATGAGTATTTATAGGGGAAAGTAGAAGGATTTAACTTGGTACAAGAAAAGGACCTAATTACATCTATGCCCTTACTAGCCATTCATTCTTCCCACCTATAATACTAAACAGAACAACTAATAAAAGAAAAGTATATCATAATAAAGAAAATAACCCAAATGCCACTATGTACTAAAATTACTAAAAATAGTCTATAAACCTCCTAATTCACATCACAACCCATTTTGCATGGAAAGTCTCTCACAAGCATAACCCATTTCACATGGAAATCTCCCACAAGCATAGGCGGATAATGCATTTTCAATATAACATAATCCTCATTTCTTTTGGCAGGGCCGTGGAATAGAGACAAATCTTTATGCTCAATTTAAATGTGATTCTCTCAAAGTTGGGATGGTAATGACCTCGTGTATTAATTCTGTCCATTTTGATATATCATCCCCCATAGTTTCTTTCTTTTTTCCTTTAATTTCCTCATTTTCATTTTTATTTTGTTTATAGGTAAAACACCTGGAGGTTGCCCAGTTTCTGGGAGGAAGGCTGTATGATTGTGTCTTCAAGTACAATGAATTTTCGAGTTGAAAATACATTCTTGATAGATATTAATCAATTATATGCAGTTGACATTTTTTCAACACTTGAAGAACATGGTTAGGTTTTTATGGAAGCAATTTTTTGAACTTTCGAATTTATTTGAGGTGTAGCATTTATCAAATAATAGAAGTAAACATCATTAACTGGTTTCTTCATGAGAAAAGCTGTCTACTTCTCGTTCCCCCTTTTGTGTTTGTGGATGATATATCATGGGTAAATCAATATAGAATTCATAAAATATAATCTCTAGATTGCAATCAAACAATATCCATGGGAAAAGTTCCAAAATTTCAAAACGTGCAAGTAACCAAAATGTATAGAGATATATATCATGTATTTATGATATACCAGATTTATTTACATTTTATATGTAACCTTAACAAAATTTTATAATTCTTATGTAAAATTTGTTCATTTTGTAATTTTTGGGTATATAAATGGAGTGACTTGAGGTGAAATGTAAATTCTTAATTGACGTGTGCATTTGATTTGTGATATTGTAGTGTGCAAATGCAACGCATCTTTTTGTTTAGCAAAACATAAATTTATACTTCTAATTTGGGAGAAAAAGCATTTCATGATTAAAACGACATTGTTTAAGTGTAAGCTATTGCTCTCCAAGGCTAATGAGCCGTTAGTTTATCTGTTTCCTTATGATACCAAAGTAAGTTGCGATTAAAGACCAAGTAACCTACGCACCTAACCTCGTGCAATTTGTCATATGTTTGCCTCAAGTAATGCCACATGATACATCTTAAAGAATTTAAGAACAGTTGAATGCTTTGAATATATAAGATCCGGCGTCATCTCCTTGCCAACAACTTTTGAATTGAGTGCTCATTGATATAGGGATATTTGGACCAAGTTGACATGACATGTTATGTCAGCGACCCAACTTAAACGGATTATACCTTGCAGGAGGAATTTTTTATGTCTCTAAGACATCAAAACTTTGATGTCTAGAATACGCGATTGATTAGTGCGGACTCACACCATTATTGTTTGACTATTTTTTCCTATGTGATTTTATTTGTGCATAGTCCTATGTTGAATGGTTTGATGAATTAATGAATTTAAGACCTAAACCCAGTCATTGAAAAGAGGAGGGATTTCATCACCCGACTCAATCACTTAACTCCACTTGTTTGTTAACCCGTGCCATCACTTAATTAAAATCAATTAACTAGCAAGCCAAGTAGGAGCACAATTTTCCAAAGGCGACGTATAAGATTCCGTGCTTTTTCTCGCCCGCGGAGTAATTAAAATTTGACTACCCATTCACCTAATTGAAGATAAAAATTGGTTACGTGCTAGTTAGGATTTTCCTTCGCTTGTACGTGTCTAATTCTAATCCTTTGGTTGTCGATTTTTGTGTGCTCCGTTAGTGTGTGTTTCATATCGAGTCCACTTTTATCCCTTTTCAAAAATTAAAAAAAAAATATTTTTCATCCTTTTTCTTATTTTCAAAACAAAAACACAAATATATTTTCCTTCTTTTTAAAAAAATTTAAAAAATTCCAAAAAGATTTTCTTTCTTTTTTCAAAAAATAAAAAAGCTAAAAATATTTTTGGAGAAACCTTTTTCTCCCCTATCCATCCCATCATGGTCGAAGAACGTCCCTTACGGGATTACTTTTGTCATTTCCCGTTGACACGCGACACGTGTGAGAGTGATCCCGAGCCGTCTCTTTATGATATTCTTAGTGGTCTCACCTCTCTTACGAGTACCGTTGATATTCTTGACCCATCTATGCATGCACCTCATATTCCATCACCCTCGATGTCAAGTGTCGATGTGTCGCGTACCTTCTCGTACACCCATTGTTCCTATGCCGATCACTTGTCCTATGAGTGCCCATACTTTTCGTATCCATCCGAACCCACTATGGAACATGTGTATCTATATGACACTATTCCGGAACCCACCTCGGCCCATTGTCATGATATACCCAATTCCGAGTGGTGTGAGTACCCCAATTATTCGTGGAGGCTGGATCACCCTTTCACGCAATACGAATCCCTACCCGATGTTGTGGATCCTTACACATTCTAACAGTCGTCATGGAAACCTTGTGCACCCCATTGTGATCAGTTCCCTCACTACGCACCCAATGATTACCAGCCATTTGTCTCTCACGAAGATGCTTCTCCTGTGTATGACACACTTGACCTCGTTCCACATACTTCATTTGAGTATTCTATGTATAATCATGATAGTAGCGAGTTGTGTCCACCTCAAGTTGACAATTGTGTTGACATACCCATCTTTAGTGAGACGGATCCATACCCCGAACATCCCAATGAACCTAATGCTGAGGTTCGTCTTCCCCCACCCGTTATATCCAAAAAAATGCCCGAGTTTATACCCATTGTACCCATTGAGTGTGTCCTCGAGACGCCAATTCCTTGTAGGTTAGCTCTGGCTACGAGTGCTCCTCAATGCATTGAATTGAAGATGGTTCCCACCTCCCTTTGTATGAATCCTCTCCAGAGATGTTTGGCTCACTTTGAGTCTAATTTTGATGTAGATTCATATATCTCAAATCTTAATGCCTCGTTAGACCCTTTCACCATTACAGATGGTGACATATTGGTGGAGAAGTTGACTGATGATACGCAAATATCGCGTATTTCATCCTCCGAACCTACGCATTTTAGCCCCCTCGGGTGCCTTAATCTCTATATTTAAGCCCGTTAACCATACAACCTCGGTTTATATTGTTAACATGCTATATGAGGTATAATTGGACTTTTGTAGGTATTTAGGTACTAAGTATGGAGTTCGAACGCATTCCGGTGAAGTTCCGTACGCAATCGCACGTTCAAGGGCATTTTAGTCTTTTCACAGCTTGGGTACCTCGCCTGACATCTCACGTAAGTTGTAGCCATCCTCGCTAGCTTCCCGTGGCCGCGAACGGTGCGCGATTCCGATTCATAACGAAGAAGTTACGGCGATTTCAGCGGAGGAAAAACAAGGAAAGCAAAAGAGGAGAGGAGAAGAGAAGGAGGAAGAAAGGAATGCAGTGCTGCTGCTGCAATCTTCCCTGTTTGATCGATCGATCGACCCATTTGGTCGATCGATCGACCATTCTAAATTGTCGAATTTTGGCCTTGATCGATCGATCGACCAAAGGGGTCGATCGATCGATCCCCTATTTTTCAGCAGATATTTTGCATTTCTTTTCTTTTCTCTTTTCTTTTCTAATTTAATTCCCACTTGGTATATAAGCCAATGTTGATGTAATAAACAGGGGTGAACGTTTTTAGATAGTTTTAGAAGATAGAATAGGTTAGGGTTTGGGTTATTGGATGGTTCTTCTTCATTTATACTTGGTTTGACACCCCATTTGTTGTGTAAGTTGACTATTCATCATCCTCACCATTAATATAGCTTGTATTTCATTCATTCTTGCTTTGATAATTAGGTTTACAAGCTTTCTTTACATGCTTTGATTACTTTCTTTGTAGTGTAATTTTACCACGTTTATTCCCGTTTTCCATTTACCGCGTTTTTAACATGCTTTCTAGGTAATTTAAATTAGGTTGTGTTTGAATTGAACTCACTCGGGTTGACGCGTTGCTTTGCTTTGGTGATGAAGTTTACGGGTCTATTTCGGGTGCGTTGTCCTAGTTATTACGCCTAGGATATTTGACGGGGCATATCATGTATGTCCCGTGCTTACGACCTTTCGCGCGTAATTTCCGGAATATTTGTTGACGCCAAAATCTTATTAGGCTTTTATGACGATTTAGGGCGTAACAACCCTTGATTTAATTAATTGTCGAAACGAGATGCATTTGTAATAACTCGTCGACCCATGTGACCATTTTATACTAATCAACTAAGGTGAGGGATATTCGACGCAACCTATAGTTTTACTCGCTTTCATAATCTAGTTTCAACACATTGCCTAGATTAACTTTTCCTTTTAGTTTGTAATCACCTTTTACACTTTTATTTTAGGAGTATTAAATCACTTAAATTCTAACAACTTGTCCCTGTGGATTCTCGATACCCGACTTACCGCTGTGCTTGCCTCGCAAGTGTAGTAGTAACTTAGGTTTTTGTATTGAGTTGGCGAAACGAAAACAACGATTAGCGTCTTTACACGAGCTACTTTTCGCACTCAATCAAAATGGCGCCGTTGCCGGGGATGAGTTTGTTTTAGACTTTATTTGATTTAGTATTTCATAGTATTTTCTTTCTATTTGTATTATTTGCTAATATTTTGCAGGACTTCCACATTTGAGCACTTAGAAACGCTCGAATTTTTTCCGCGCGCACTTACTTCATGGAATCCGCCACTTCGAGCCATTTTTGGGGTAAGCATGTCTTATTCCAATTCTTTCGGTAATCCTTGTCATAATTCTCAAAATTCTCGCAAACCTATGACTTTCGGTGAATACTTAGAATCCCAAAGTGTAACAAATTCAAATAGGACTTTGGGCGAGTATAACGAAAGTCAAAATTTAGGTTATTGGAATTTTGATGATGATGATTGTTGATGCAAAAAACTGGACCGAATCCCATTTTTATGATCACAGATAAATAGATGAAAGCAATCCAATCAAGCACATAAGAGACAAAGATTTTTAAAGTGGTTCGGCTATGAATAAAGCCCACGTCCACTGTTATTTTATTCCCAGTGGTTTACAATAGCACCATAGGGTGTAGCGAGAGAAAGGATGTGTATCTTGTGTATGGGTTTCTAGGTTCTCTTCGATCTCTCCCTTTTGGCTAAGGGGATACATGTATTTATAGTGATGGGAGATAAAGAGATTCATTGTATGTAGACATTTATGTCTACATTCAACGAATCTAATTGTTGAATTGCTTGGTATGCTATGTGTTGTCATCTATTAATACAGTATAAATGTACATTAAGGCTCATTAAATGTGCTGCCATCTTCATTAATGCACATTAAATGCGTAGTTATCCTTTGATCTTCCTGGTTGATATGCCGACCAACTCTCCTCGGGTGCTGACTATCACTCCTCGGGTGCCGACCAACTATCCTCGGGTGCCGACTAACACTCCTCAAGTGCCGACCAACTCTCCTCGGATGCCGACTAACACTCCTCGGGTGCCGACCAACTCTCCTCGGATTCCGACTAACACTCCTCGGGTGCCGAATATTGCCACGTAAGATGACATGTGTCCTTTTCTGATTGGTCCTCCTAGATGGAGAATTTTTGCGTTAACAGAAGCCCCCAATGCTCCATGCTTGATGGTTTACTTGAAAGGATGGAGTATTTATTCTGCAGTGTTGCTCGGTGCTCGTGAAATTCTTGATCTACCTTCTTGATTTGTTTAACATAAAGTGCATTATCTCCTAGACGACATATGATGCAGGCTGATCGACGGTTGCTAATCTTTCTTTTGAGGAACTCCGTGTGCTATGTATCACCCCTGGGAATTTGTATGCAGCCATGACATAGTATGCAGCTTGTAGCTTGTCATAATCTTCAAGTATGTTGATTGGTTCCCTAGCCGACCAACTGCCTCCTGTGCCGAGTCACTGAGTGCTAACTTCACGTGCTTGATTCTTCTGATTTATTCCCTGAATACTTTATCGAGTAACATACTAGCTTTTGAACCCAACTCTTCAATCTGATTAGTACCAAGCTAGTGGTGGACTTCGAAACATTTTCATACAACTTCTTCTTCAATATTGGTCGGGATAGTAGTAGTAAAGATCTCAGTGCTGTAGATGCTAAATTTGACTTCTGAACTTCAATAGTATGTGCATAATAACTCCTGAATATGCCTCCTGAACTTCTGAATGTACCTCCTAAACTTCTGAATACGCCTCCGTGTGAGTTTGTGAAGTTGAATTTGGTGCTCGACTGCATGATGTTATAAGAATGTGACACTAAATGAACAAATATATCTGTAATAGAAGCCCCCAAATGAACAAATACTTTATCGAGCACCTCCTAGATCGACCATCCGTGATGAATATCAGGATGCTCAAAGATCTTAACTTCATAAATTATCCTCTTGCTTTAAATGATCCACCTGCTGGCGAGGAACCTGTTTCAAAAGCAGAGGGGAAGAAACCAATAGAATGGGAATATTGATGTAATAAATTTGTATTTCATTCCTGATGTATTTTGTTTTTGATTTTAATGAAAGACTTTCATTTTTGTTCGCAATCTTAATTGCTATTGTCTTGTAAAATACTTTACATCTGTGCATATGTATCTGTTAAAAAGATAACAATATTGTGTTGTTTGTCGATCAACTTATTGTCGACTAGTTTGAATTTGTGGTAACCATTTGATAAAAAATGATGTTTTGTTTGTCGACCAACTTAGTAAAAAAGTTACGAGTATAAAAAATGTTGCTCGATCACTTTCTCATTTTCATAAAATGTTTCCAACCAACCAAGGTCGTTAAATTTTCCTTTTCGACCAACTACAGTTAGTGGGTTTTTATCCCCGACCAGCCATAGTTAGTGGATTTTTCCTCTACGAGAAACTTTGGCGCTTTCTGGAATAATCTTACCTCCCGACCAACATAAGTTGGTGTTTTCGAGAATATATTTACCTCCCGACCAACATAAGTTGGCATTTTCGAGAATATATGTACTTCCTAACTAACATAAGTTGGCATTTTTAGGAATATTTTGTTTTCTAACCAAACAGGTTGGCATTTTTAGGAATATTTTGTTTCCTAGCCAAACAGGTTGGCATTTTTAGGAATATTTTATTTCCTAGCCAAACAAGTTGGCATTTTTAGGAATATTTTGTTTCCTAACTAACCGAGGTTGGCATTTTTAGGAATATTTTGTTTCCTAACCAACCGAGGTTGGCATTTTTAGGAATATTTTTGCTGAGTAGTCTGAGCTTTGCCGAGTTTTGCCGAGTAGTGTGTAGCACTAGTATTCCCCAAAAATTTTCAATAAAAGGAGCAGGTATAACAACTTCACTTCCAAACGCCAGCATATATGGTGATTCTCCAGTTGCTGCTCGGGGAGTAATACGATAAACCCACAGTACTGACTGTAACTCGTTGATCCAGTTTGCTTTTGCGTCACTTGGTCTTTTCTTTAATCCATTTAGCAGTGTTCTGTTCGTCACTTTAGTCTGTCCGTTGCTTTGAGGATGTCCTGGTGCCGAGTGGATCTTTAAGATATTGGACTGATGGCAATAGGCAACGAACTCCTCGTTGTCAAATTATGTTCCATGGTCTGTGATGAAGGCATGAGGAAGACCATATCGACAGATGATATTCTTCCAGATAAATTGGTACACCTTGTCGTACGTCATATCAATGAGAGGCTCCGCTTCTACCCACTTAGTAAAATAATCCACTGCGACGACGAGGTATTTGAACCTTCCCCTGGTCGTTGGCAGTGGCCCGACCAGATCTACTCCCCACATGGCAAATGGCCAAGGGGAAGTGATGGGTGTCAACAATGCTTGTGGAGTTCTTCGGATGGAGGAAAAGCGCTGGCACTTGTCACATTTCTTGGCATAGGCTATACAATCAGCTCTCATCGTTGGCCAGTAGTATCCCTGCGTCATCATCCTTTGCAAAAGCGTCCGACCTGCTACATGGGCTCCATAAGACCCTTCATGGACCTCTTCAATCAAATCTTTCACCTCGGTGGGATGCACACATCTTTGCAAACCTGCCATAATTCCTCGTCTATATAGAATACCGTTAATTAATACATACCGAGCAGCTTTAAACTTCAATTACTTGGCTGCGAGCTTGTCAATTGGTAATTCTCCCTCCTCAATATATGCTCTGATGGGATCCATCCAAGATGGTCCTAAATCAAGGGTAATAAAATTCATCGTCAGATCTTCATCTGTACTCCGACCAACTAAAACTTCAATTGGGATTGTTCTTCGTAGCTCGGTACGAGTAGCTGATGCTAATCGAGCTAAAGTTTTTACTCTCGCATTCTCCATTCTTGGTATTCTGACCAGCTGAATAGCAACAAATTCTGATACCAACTCCATCACCTTTGCATGATACCTAATCATTGATTCTCCTTTGGCTGCATATATTCCCAACATTTGATTTACGATCAATTGAGAATCACTGAAGACAATAACCTGTTGCGCCTCCATAATTTTTGCCAAATTAAGACCTGCAATCATGGCCTCATACTCAACCTCATTATTGGAAGCTTTGAATTGGAATCGTAGGGCGTATTCCATGTCGACCTCGTCCGGTCTGTTCAAAACGATCCCTGCCCCACAACCTGTTGTGCAAGATGAGCCATCTACATATAGCCTCCATATAGGTAACTCGTCTTCAAATTTCTGATCTGACAGAGTTCCTTGGTGAAATATTTGTTGCTTCCTTTCATCCTCCCCTGATATTTCTTGCTCCTCGTCGATCATCTTTTCTTGCACTTTTACCAATCGGAGTTGGTATGAGCTCGAAATTGATGATCCGGTAACATCCACTCGCCCTTTTAGTTGGTCTGAGCTTGTGTCTGTTGATTTTGTAACATCCACAGGTTGATCAGCGAGCAACTTTTTCTCCTCGGGGGTATCAGGATAGGTGAACTCTGCTATAAAATCTGCTTGAGCCTGCCCTTTTAGCGATGATCTGGGTTCATAAACTATATCATATTCACCGAGCTCTATTGCCCAATACATCAATCTCCCTGATTTTTCTGGTTTATGAAGGGCTTGCCTCAACGGCATATCAGTATATACTACTATGGTATGAGCCTGGAAGTATGGACTCATTCTCCTACTTGCCTCAATCAACGCCAGTGCTAATTTTTCCAGCCTCGAATATCTGATTTCTGCTCCTCGGAAGGCCTTACTCGTGTAATAAATTGGTTTTTGTACTTCATTCTCCACTCTGATCAACGCCGAGCTAACTGCATTCTCCGATACTGCTAGATACAAGTACAATTTTTTCCATCACCGACCTGGACAACAGTGGAGGTGCTCCCAGGTATTTCTTCAAGTCTTGAAAGGCTTTCTCACATTAATCATTCCACTCAAAAGTCTTTCGGAGCGTTGTGAAGAATGGGAGACATCTATCAGTTGCTCGCGATACAAATATGTTGTGTGCTGCTACTCGTCCTGTGAGACTCTGTATTTCTTTCTTCGTCGTTGGAGATCGCAACCCTAATAGGGCTTTGATCTTTTCAGGATTTACTTCAATGCCTCGTTGATTGACAATGTACCCGAGAAACATGCCTTCTCGAACTCCAAATATGCACTTCGTCGAGTTCAGCTTCATTTGATATTTATCCAGTTGATCAAAGGTCTGGCCTAAGTCAACTAGATGATCGGCAACTTTCTTGCTCTTTGTCAGCATATCGTCAACATAGACTTCCATATTGCAACTGATTTGTTCAGCAAAGACCTTGTTCATCAGCCGCTGATATGTGGCACCTGCATTTTTCAAACCAAAAGGCATAACATTATAATAATAAGTTCCCCTAGGGGTAATGAAAGAAGTACTCTCTCTATCTTCAGGTTTTATTTTAATCTAGTTGTAACCAGAATAAGCATCCATGAAGCTCAGCAGCTCGTGTCCCGAGGTAGCATCGACTAGTTGATCAATTCGGGGCAGCGGAAAGTGATCATTTGGGCATGCTTTATTGAGGTCGCTGAAGTATACACACATCCTCCACTTGTTATTCTTCTTTTTTACCATCACCACATTTGCTAACCAGAGTGGATATTTAACATCTTCGATGAAACAAGATTTTTGGAGCTTCTCGACTTCCTCCTGTATGTCTTGATTCTTCTCGGGATTGAACACTCTTCTTCTCTGCTTCACAGGCTTGATCTCCTTATTCACATTGAGTTCGTGACATAAGAAGTTTGGGTCTATCCCTGGCATATCTTCATGACTCCATTCAAAAGTTTGTCTTCTGCTTCTAAGGAAAGTTATCAATTCTTGTTTTAATGAGGCTTCCAACGACGAACATATTTGAGTAGTTCGTTCAGGGTGCTCGTCGTCCAGAATGATAGTTTCAGTAGCTTCCACCACTTGACCCTTCACGAGTTGCGACTCATCTCTAGGATCCAATGTTTCAATTTCTGCACCTTCATCCACTTGATAAGTAGTAGTCTTTTTCCTCGACTCCTCCAGCTCCTCTTGCTCGGCAGATGAATAATAACATTCCCGAGCTACTTTTTGATCACCTTTCACAACTCCTACTCCAAAATTTGTTGGAAATTTTAGGCACTGATGTACTGTAGATGGCACTGCCTCGAACTTCTTCAATCCTACTCTTAACTCGATTAAGTCAAGTATGAAGCTCTATGCCCAGGATTGGGGCATGTATGAAATGAATCTGATGGTGCCAATTGAATTGTTGTTTGTAGTCTTGCTGCTGTGTTGTGTGCAGTCTAGCTGCGTTGTTTTTGTTCGGTATTGACCTTTTAAGGTCTTTATGTGCTGTTGATGAGCATCCAAGAATTGTACTGGGCAGATAATTTTTCCTGATCACCTGTTGAGGCTGAATCATATAAAAATTACGATTAGAATAATTATTCAGCCGACCAATATATAGTGTGCATTGGCTTCAATATTGGACAATTTAAATTTCCAGATACTAATATGAGAGATAACAATCAAAATATCTCGTGTTCTCATAAAAATATGATGTACATAAACGTGTCTCCATAAAAATATTTAATGGACTTGTGATTATGAAATTTTCGTTTATTCATATTTGAAATAAAAACCGATCCACTAATTTAATAAAATCGTGATTTGCAATATTTTGCAGATTTGATAAATGAAAAATTGGACAACTAATTTATTTTATAATCATAAAAAGCATGACTGAATCAAAAGATGTATGTATGTATGTACAACATATAATTGATTATTCATATATTGATAAAATTGATCGTATCAACACAATTACATAATATGATTATTTGTGCAGAGAACATAGTTTTCTTGAAGAGAGAGAAAATGGGTCTGATTCAATTCATGTTAATATCGGAATGGAAAATACATAATCGTTCTTAATGCTTATCCATATCCTAACATATTTGTTCAGAAAATCTTCAAGTGGATCCATAGATGCAAGGATTTGTATAATATTTATGAGTCTAAAATTCACCAGATCCCCAAATTGAAATCGGTCACACAGTTAGTGCATATAAAAATTATGACTAAATTAAAAGATTTTCAAATGAATCAAATTTGTATATACTCATATAAAAGAGATTTATGAATATAGAGAAATTATTTTATCTCCTTAAAGAAGAAATAATATAATATGTACACAAATTTCTCAAACTTTGTGATTATGAAATGTACATTTATGCAGATTTGTAAAATTAGATTCAATAATTTGTGAATATAAAATCATGATTGAATTAAAAGATGTATGCACAATATATAATTGATTTGATCTCTAATTTTATGGATATAAACATATGAGAATCATGATTTGAACAAAAATATAATGAGAATTTGAATAATCATCAAAGATCTTTCACAAATTATTTCAAAATCAACAAAGAAAATTATCAAATCTTATCATTATCGTATATATTGGTATATTTAATCATTTAAAATATTTATTCCATGATATAAAATTGAAACTTGAGAATCAAGAAAAAAGTTATGATTTATGAAATCCACTATTTTTAAGATATCTAAATAAGAATTAATCTAGCAGTTATGATTTAAAAATCATGATATGCAACATTTTGCAGATAAAAATTGGACAATTAATTTATGTATATAAACATAAAAATCATGATTGAATCAAAATATGTATGTATAATATATAATTTATTATACATATAGAAAATAAAAACTTAGCTTTTGATGGAGAACAATGCTTGTAACACGTTCCCACAGACGGCGCCAATCTGTTGATGCAAAAAACTGGACCGAATCCCATTTTTATGATCACATATAAATAGATGAAAGCAATCCAATCAAGCACATAAGAGACAAAGATTTTTAAAGTGGTTCGGCTATGAATAAAGCTTACATCCACTGTTATTTTATTCCCAGTGGTTTGCAATAGCACCATAGGGTGTAGAGAGAGAAAGGATGTGTATCTTGTGTATGGGGTTTCTAGGTTCTCTTCGATCTCTCCCTTTTGGCTAAGGGGATACATGTATTTATAGTGATGGGAAATAAAGAGATTCATTATATGTAGGCATTTATGTCTACATTCAACGAATCTAATTGTTGAATTGCTTGGTATGCTATGTGTTGTCATATATTAATACAGTATAAATGTACATTAAGGCTCATTAAATGCGCTGCCATCTTCATTAATGCACATTAAATGCGTAGTTATCCTTTGATCTTCCTGGTTGATATGCCGACCAACTCTCCTCGGGTGTTGACTATCACTCCTCGGGTGCCGACCAACTATCCTCGGGTGCCGACCAACTCTCCTCGGATGCCGACTAACACTCCTCGGGTGCCGACCAACTCTCCTCGGATGCCGACCAACTCTCCTCGGATACCGACTAACACTCCTCGGGTGCCGAATATTGCCACGTAGGATGACATGTGTCCTTTTCTGATTGGTCCTCCTAGATGGAAAATTTTTACGTTAACAATGATAATGATTTTGGGCCTTTACCTCCTTATAATAGGAATTTTGAAACGAATTCGAATAGTTTTCAAAATTCCTATAATAATGAGTTTTCGTTTAAGTCCGATGGTAATTTTCAAAGTTCCCATTTTCGTGCATCTGCACCTCGACCCATGACATTCGGTGAGGGCTTGCGTATGTATGAAAATGAGAAAATTGAAAATCGCTATCGGGAAGAAAATCGTTCGTGGGAACATGGGTTGGATTTATTATTTGAGTCCGACGACGATTTTGCTTCCGAGACTTTTGAAGTCGAGGAATGTTTTGAACCAAATGAGGTACTTGTACCTACTTTGGAACAAGCCATTCTAGACTTTGCCCATCTCGTAATAGATATTGAAAGTGAGGATGAAAATGACGTAATATCTATTTGCAATGAAATAATTTCTTCTTTGGCCCCCAAAGAAGAACATTTCATTGAAAATGATATTATTTCCTTTGAAATTCCAACTTCATGCGATGATGATTCTCATGAGTTTGAATTTCTTTCATCCCCGTTTTCATTCTCTATTACCCCACCGAAACAAGTACCCGATGATTCGGTTTCGAACTTTAATGTTTTAAACCCTATCGCCGATGAGGAATACTTGCTCGAGTCGCCCTCCACGATCGCATCTTTGCCTTTGTGTGCGTCGCCTCCCATTCCAACTTCAAAATCCTTGGGAGGATATTCGGCTTTTCTCAGTCCCCACTTATTTTTGTCACCCGTGCAATCCAAACCCCCCATCGTCCCACCAAAACTTTTAATTGGCGATGGTTTATTTCTTTCGCCTTACACATGCCTTCCGTTGTTAAAACGGAATTCATATTTTTCGGAGGGCATGCTTGTATGTGAGGGTACACCGGTTATCCTCTAATGTCAAATCGTTCTTATGGTGGACCCTCAGCTATTTAGACTTCTAGTGTATAGTTAGTGTGAAGCCTAAATAGTAGGTTGTATATAGTTAGCTTTTTATTCTTTCTTTCTATTTTTTTTTTCTTTCCTTGTTAATTTAGTTTAATGTAATTAGTTAACTTTTTGTTATTTGTTTTTGCTATGCTCGGTACTAACTTGTTTTGTAGATTCTTTGGACTTGTTCTTATGGGGATCGCTCCACGTTTGGGTAATATCGCTCTTTTCCTCTCTTTGACTTGGTTCTTAATTCACATTGAGGACAATGTCAAGTTTTAAGTTAGGGGGTGTGGGATATTCTATCCATTTCTTATTTTAGTCCATGTTTTTGCTCACATGTTAGTTACTTAGTATGCTTTTCTTAGAAAATTTCAAAAATTTCAAAAAGATTTTCTTTCTTTTTTCTTTTTGGGCATTTTACCTTTGTTTCCGATGAAAAATTTC
The DNA here is from genome assembly GCA_949130495.1 of Sambucus nigra. Lineage (NCBI taxonomy): Eukaryota > Viridiplantae > Streptophyta > Magnoliopsida > Dipsacales > Adoxaceae > Sambucus > Sambucus nigra. The sequence goes on along the minus strand of OX422210.1, from coordinate 414,290,852 downwards.
AATAATTGCCCGATCCAATAGACAACCCAATGATGCATGTTCTCGATTTTAGAAGTTATTAGACTTTAGTCTCACTTATTGATATTATGAATAACTTCATGAATTAAACTTTAATCCCATGAGCACATGCATTTATATTGTTATATTGATTTGGTTTAATATTTTTATAACTCGGTAATCTTTTGTTACATTGTATATACTTACACCGAGTAAGCTTTGTACCTTTCGTCGTTTGTGAGTGTATACACTATTCTTTTCTCATTGAAAACGTTGAATTCGTTGGTAATCTCACTATTCTTTCATTTGACCGTTCATTAATTGAGTTCATACTTGAAATGTGTTACTTGATCATGATTTTCATATATTGTTTTGATTCGAGAATTGCGTAAACTTTGTGAAATGATCATAGGCCCTCTTTGATATATCACCCATATTAGCCTTGACCTCACCCTTATATGTTTACCCTCGTTAACCCCTTTGAGCCTAAATATTAGCCTTTCGTTTCATAACCCCATTACCATAACTAACTCTAAATTGGAGTTTTAGCCCATACATACACTTTCCATAACTTTTTTTGGAATGTTACTTGGTATTGAATGATGTTGTTATGATGCCGGTTGCAATTTAGGCATATGAGAGTTTGATAAGTAAAGAAAAGAAAGTAGTGAAAAAAGTGAAGAAAAAGAGAAAGCAAAAAGCAAAAGAAAACAAAAGAGAAAATGAGAAAAAGAAGAAAAGAAAAGGAAAGAGAAGTTTGTATATGTTGTATATAGTTCAATAAGCTTTGATTACTCTCCCCGATGATATATATGTAATGCCTTTTTGGAACTTGTTTTCCAATTTTGGTATTGCCCGCATTATCCCATTATCCCGAGTTTTCATTCCGAACACTTTGAATTCGTACATATATTCCTTCGTTTCGTACCTTAGACATACCTACATTATAACCCTATTAAAGTCCTATGTGATCTTAGGTTGATGTAATTTAAAAGTCATAATAGTTGTGATAATATGTGAAAATGCATTTCGCCTCTTTTAGTGAGTGGTATCCTTTCATTGAGATTACAGTTTTTCAGTTTATATATAGCGTTCTTCATCTGTGACATGTGTGCGGCCTAGTTTCCATTTACATTTACTCTTTAGCCCGCATGTCCCGTGTGTTACCTCCCTGTTTCGACTGAATTCGCTTGATGAGCGTAATGCCCGTGAGGATTGAATATATGCTTGCTTTAATGTTTATCCGGTTTATATAAGTTTTTCGCCAAATCACACTTTGCATGTGCTCGCTCCCCTCCCACATTTTAAGGTTTCAATTCTATGAGGTGCATTCTATAATGTTAATGATTTGGACTTTTGTTTGAATTCATTCAATGTGATAATAATGTGTATGAAATCCTTTTCGCTTTTGTTGGGCTTGTCGCATGTTGGATTGGACATATTTTGAGGAAATCATGTGATGTTTGTGGGTACCATCTCTGAAAACCCTCACGAGATGACACTCGTCCACTAGGGTGACCTAGGGGTTTAACGGCTTATTGCATACGCTAAATGCAATCGAATCGCCCGCGAAAGTGGCCTTATGCTTTTATACCATACTTTTGTACTATCTCCTGCTTTTGGTTTACTTGTTCTTCTTGTTGCATCCTATTTCATTGCTAGGGACTAGCAACGTGTAAGTTAGGGGGTGTGATGATACGCAAATATCGCGTATTTCATCCTCCGAACCTACGCATTTTAGCCCCCTCGGGTGCCTTAATCTCTATATTTAAGCCCGTTAACCAGACAATCTCCGTTTATATTGTTAACATGCTATATGAGGTATAATTGGGCTTTTGTAGGTATTTAGGTACTAAGTATGGAGTTCAAACGCATTCCGGTGAAGTTCCGTACGCAATCGCACGTTCAAGGGAATTGTAGTCTTTTCACAGCTTGGGTACCTGGCCTGACATCTCACGAAAGTTGTATCCCTCCTCGCTAGCTTCGCGTGGCCGTGAACGGTGCACGATTCCGATTCATAACGAAGAAGTTACGACGATTTTAGCGGAGGAAAAATAAGGAAAGCAAAAGAGGAGAAGAGAAGGAGGAAGAAAGGAATGCAGTGCTGCTGCTGCAATCTTCCCTGTTTGATCGATCGATCGACCCATTTGGTCGATCGATCGACCATTCTAAATTGTCGAATTTTGGCCTTGATCGATCGATCGACCAAAGGGGTCGATCGATCGATCCCCTGTTTTTCAGCATATATTTTGCATTTCTTTTCTTTTCTCTTTTCTTTTCTAATTTAATTCCCGCTTGGTATATAAGCCAATGTTGATCTAATAAACAGGGGTGAACGTTTTTAGATAGTTTTAGAAGATAGAATAGGTTAGGGTTTGGGTTATTGGATGGTTCTTCTTCATTTATACTTGGTTTGACACCCCATTTGTTGTGTAAGTTGACTATTCATCATCCTCACCATTAATATAGCTTGTATTGTATTCATTCTTGCTTTGATAATTAGGTTTACAAGCTTTCTTTACATGCTTTGATTACTTGCTTTGTAGTGTAATTTTACCGCGTTTATTCCCGTTTTCCATTTACCGCGTTTTTAACATGCTTTCTAGGTAATTTAACTTAGGTTGTGTTTGAATTGAACTCACTCGGGTTGACGCGTTGCTTTGCTTTGGTGATGGAGTTTACGGGTCTATTTCGGGTGCGTTGTCCTAGTTATTACGCCTAGGATATTTGACGGGGCATATCATGTATGTCCTGTGCTTACGACCTTTCGCGCGTAATTTTTGGGATATTTGTTGACGCCAAAATCTTATTAGGCTTTTATGACGATTTAGGGCGTAACAGCCCTTGATTTAATTAATTGTCGAAACGAGATGCATTTGTAATAACTCGTCGACCCATGTGACCATTTTATACTAATTAACTCGGGTGAGGGATATTCGACGCAACCTATAGTTTTACTCGCTTTCATAATCTAGTTTCAACACATTGCCTAGATTAACTTTTCCTTTTAGTTTGTAATCATCTTTTACACTTTTATTTTAGGAGTATTAAATCACTTAAATTCTAACAACTTGTCCCTGTGGATTCTCGATACCGACTTACCGCTGTGCTTGCCTCGCAAGTGTAGTAGTAACTTAGGTTTTTGTATTGAGTTGGCGAAACGAAAACAACGATTAGCGTCTTTACACGCGCTACTTTTTGCACTCAATCATTGACCACTCCATCTTTAGACACCACGCTCATTTGTGAGTATTCCTTTACTCCTACCCATGAGTGTGTGTCCCTACACTTGAGTTGGATCATCTTCCCCCACCGTTTATCCCACCCGATACATCCTTTATCCCACCTGACCGTCCCATTGTTCCTTCCACCCCACCACCTTGTTTAGACCTAGTCATTATACCTCCACAGTTCACATATGTTTATCTAGGTCCTTACTTGCACCCTCCACCGATCGTCCATCCCACCTTCCATGAGAGTATATGTGGTGATACTCTCCACTTCCGTGACATCAAGCTTGTTACTCCATGCACACCACTTCCTTGTGGTGTTGATTTTTCTTCCTGTCAGCTCCTTGGTGTGCCACGGCGCGACCATTATCATCGCCCATTTATAGAACGGTCATGTGATTTTTATGAGGCCCACCCCATTACACTTTCCCCACCATTTTGCCTCCCCATCCATCTTGAGCATCACGCTTATAGGGCCCTAGTTGCCCTCACATTTTGGCTCAATAAGGCCCGAAACCGTTACCTTTTCACCATTACCTTAGTCCCCACTCGCCCATGATCCACCGATGCTTTTGCATCGCATGAATAACTTCTCCATACAGGTGCATTGAGCATTTTAGCCTTTATCTAAACAAGACTGACGCTTCAGTCTTGTTTGGGGGTGATTATCATCACCCAATTTTTTTGCTCCCCCGCGCTTCCCTTGATCTTATCTTTAGGGTGAGATCCCTCCGGTCTGGCTAAAGACATTAAACTTAGTGCTACCGGGAGGCAACCCGTCGTTTCTTGTATGAGTCTCATCATGTTCGGGGGTGGTGTTTCACATCACCCAATGCTTTACCATGCTTTATAGTCTTGTACACCCTTATTCTCTTATCATTTCTTCAGGTTTATTCTTGGATTTATCTGTCCACTTCATTAGCGGTTGATTCTGGTAATCTCTTTCCTCCCTTCTGCTCTCTATTTTAAAAATCATTTTACTTAACATCGAGGATGATGTTCCTTTTTGTTTGGGGGTGGGGCATTTTATCAAAATCGTACCTCATTTGAAAAATAATTGATTTCAAAACCTGATTTTTAAAATTTTCGTGCAGTTTCTTTCATCTCATTCATTGACGTGAGTTTTCTATCATCCATCTTTTTTAAGTCTAGGAATCAAGCTAGATGATTTATATTTTTCCAAATAGCTTATGTGATACGTAACAAGGCATTTTGTACCATGACTTTTTAGACTCAACAAAAATTTGCGCACTTATCACATCATTGCGGTTTAGAGTTTAAGAGTACTACAATTCTCAAGAAAACCTTAAGGATCACTACCAGAGACTTTAGCTTGTGAGATTTGTGCCTTTCACCTTTTAGAGAGTTTTACGCAATCTCCGAGTCACAAGTTGATTCAACTTCTTTTGGGTCCGCACTTAAATCGTTATAAGATCTTATTATTTTTTCATAAAATTTTGGCTTAATCACTGAGAACGACATCTTTTTCAAGTTATAAGAAGAGCGTGTCTTGAAATTTGTCCCGAATACTAGATTTTCACCCATCCACTTCATCCATTACCTTCACATATATTCCCCTCACCATCACATATCATCTCCATATCATCCATCATTTTTGAGAAAAGAGTGTTTTCAAATGTAAATGTCTTCAGAGTTGAGTGCATAAAAAAGAAAAAAAAATAATAATAGAAAAAAAACAGAGAAAAAAATATTGAAAAAGAAAAGAAAATTCGAAAAAAAAGAGAGAGAAAAGAAAAGAAAGAGTTTGTAGTTAGTTCTTGGGTAAAAAAGACATTTGTTCTTCAAGTATTAAACACTCTCTCACAACACATATCCATCCATTTTTCATCCATCATTTCACACATCCATCCATCCTATCCTACCTACGTCATCCCATCCTTCTCATTTCATTCCCCCTCATCCATATGCATCCACATTTCCCCTAGGTGTTCGGGCAAATGAAAGACGACATGGTGAATAACTCGACGTTCTCACTATAGTGACTAACATTCTTTCATGAGATCATTTTCCTTTCTAATTGTTCTTTCTTTCTTATGCGTGTTTGAGACGTTTGACCTTGCTTACATTTACTCACCTCCTCACACACAAGAGCGATACACTTACCCTAATCTCGAGAGTTCGTTTGAGAGAGATATATCCGTGAGATTTTGAAGTTGAAGCGTTGAATCCGAAAAGGCGATCTAAGAATTAGTCTTATGTTACTCGACCGTTCTGACTAATTCACATACACACGTTGAGTTCTAGGAAGGATGTTCCTTGATTATTTATTTAGCTAACTTTTTATGCACTTCTAGCTTGTATTTCTCAAAATATTTCACATGTGATGGATTGTGCGATTATTCTACGTCAAATAAGAGAATGAATGCCGTTGCAAATAAAGAATTTTGTGGGTATGTTCACTGCAAACCCTCACAAGACACAACTCGTCCTGTAGGGAAACCTATAGGTTTAAAGGCTTGTTGCACATGCTAAGTGCAATCGCAAGTGCTCGCGAAAGTGGTACACTTTTGGTTTCTTATCTTTCTCTTTCTCTCTATCTTATTGCTCGAGGACTAGCAACGCTCTGTTTGGAGGTGGTGTGATAAGCACCCAAAAGTGTATATTTTATACCCTAAATAAACGACTAATTCTTGACAATTTGGATCTTATGCGCGTAAATGTTCATTGTGCAGGCTTGATTGCGTTTGCGGGTTCAAAAAGCATTATTTCGAGACAAATATGAATCAAAATGAGCTAATTTCCCTCTCCCGTAACCTTACCCAAGCCTAAATCTACCCCGAATCCCGTGTGTGTTTAGTTTGTGCCTTTTTAATTTTTTAAGATTTTTTGTTTGTGTCGTTTTTATTTTTAGAATTTAATATAGATTTATTTAGAATTTTCTAAAATTTATTTTATGTTTATTTGTTTTTTTTATTTTATTAGGATTAGTTTTGTTTAGGAATTTATTTTTAGTTTAGTTTTATTAGATTTTACATTTTTTTAGGACTTTAGTTTTTAAATTTTTAATTTTTTTAGAATCTTTTTAATTTAATAAGTTATTGTTTTTAGTTTTATTTTCCTTTAGTTTTATTAGATTAGGATTTTATTTTAATAGATTTCAATTTTTATTTTTAGTTAGATTTTATTTTATTTTATGTTTTTAGTTTTAATTTTATACAAACTAATATAACACACACATCTCCTACACCACACACTTACCATACACCCTCACCCAAACTCATCTCCCCTACACCCTCACCACACACAACCCCACACCCCATCATCTTCAACCTCACACCCTTTCTCTCTCCACTCACACAAACCTCCGATAACCATACACCTCCATCTCTCACCCTAACTTCAAAGAACCATTACCCATAAAATCCCAACTACCTCCATCTCCTCCCCCATCACCACCAATCCAACCCTCTCACAACCACAACCTCAACCCAAACCTTAACACCCCCATGCCCCTGCTTCCCGAGCCCAGCTCCGGCGGGCTGTCCAAACCACCGCCGGCGTCCTACTTCCATTTTCGGCCGGCGAAACCCACATCCAAATGGACAAAACCGGAAACCCGCAGATCCTTATACCCGGGGTCTGCTCCAACCCTGTCTTTACCCGCGTCCAGCAGCAACCAACTCGGGCTGACCCGTAAACCACCACCTTCTTTCCCATCAAACCCAAAACCATACCCATTTCCGATTCTCTCTAGGTTTTTCCGATTTTAGCCATGTGTCAATGTCCCTACCAAAAACCAAAAATTAAACAATACCCACATGCCAACCACAAAATCTTTTTTAACCAAAGACTCCTGCCAAAACCCAAAGTGCAAAAAACCATCCCAATCTCAGGCCTATACCTCGAGCCTCTGCCAAGCACACCAAATCCCATATTTTCTGCCTTACCCCATGCTACCATGTGACTTCTAGTTTCAAGAAAGCCTTCTGTTCATTTTAAAAAGGGACACAGGCAAAGAAAAAAAAAAGGACGGACAACAGACGGAGGGAAGCATTTTTAGCTTAAGAGCTCCATTTTTTGGAGCTTATTTTTGGTGTAGTATTGTACAATTTTTTTTTATTCCTTCTTTTATCATTTTTTTTTAGGGTGACTTGAGTGAGAGAATATATTGTTTCAAGTTTTGGCATATCTTTGAGGGTTGTAAATTTCAAATTTGTGGATGATATTATTGGTCATGTTTGGAAATTTTTATTGGGTTCAAGAAGACTTGGTTCAATATATTTTTTCTCATTCCATTTTATTTTGTATGCCTCTTTTTATGTCATTAATATATTTTGTGTCTAATAATATCAAAATGAGAGGCTAAATACCCCATTCAAGGGGTGAGATGGAACCCTTAACTTAATTATTTTTATTTTTGGTTTGTTTATTTATTATGCCCCTTTGAATATTAATATTAATATTAAAATTTTACAATTTATATTTACGCCTTGAGAGAGAGTGAATTATTTTAGAGAGAAAATCGAAAATTCATATTATAATATTTATTTATTAATTAAACTAGAGATAAGCAATTTTTAAACAACATTATAGTTCGAATTTCTCTACTCTAAATTTTTTTTTTTTTTATGATTTAAATGCTTTTAGTAAATTTTCTCTAGCGGGTGATTTATTAGAAAATCTTTAAATCTAATTTTTGTGAGTATGTGAAATTTAAATATTAATCTTCTACAAAGGCTATATGTAAAGTTACATTTGCAACGATAGTTGATTTGTGAATTTATATATGTTTTGGGGCATTTCAAATAGACAAACTAATTAATGAAAATAAATAACTAAAGTGGTGAAGTTTAACCCCTTGAATTATCTCATAATTATTTTCTCATCATATTTAGCTCACTTTATTATTTTCCTTATTTACTAGTGTAGTTTTAATTTTTAGTTCATATAAGTACTATAAATATCCCTTAAAAATTGTTTGAAAAAAAAAATCATACATTGTCTTCAATTTGTTGTTGTCCACATTAGAGAGCGCGGATTGACCCCTTACTTGTCAATATACATTTTTAGTGTGTTTGTAGGTACCAAAAGGGATTTTTGATTGACCGTCTTTACTCCACAACGACATATACCGAAAATGCGTGTTATCAGTTGTCAAGGTCTATGACCGTGACAATCTTATAAAGTTGTCACGGTCATAGACCGTGAAAGGTCCGTGAGGGTCATTTAACATTAATGCCCTAGCGCGTCCGTGACACATATATATTCTCTGTCTCTAAGCGGCGGTCCGTTTTTCTCTCCCTCTCTCTTTCCATTGTGTATGTGTGTGTGTGTGTATGAATATATATGTGTGTATGTGTGCGTGCTGTGGGTGGGGGGTTGGGGGCGCAGTGGGGGCGGGGGCATTGGGTGTGTGTGCTGTGTGCGGGGGGTGGGGGTTGCGTGCCAGTGGGGGGTGGGAGGAGGGTTGTGTGTGTGTGTGTGTGTTGTTTAGAGTTTAGAGTTTGATAAATTGTTGGCATTTTTTGTTTCATACAATCATTTAATAAATTATGGCATTTTCATACATGAATTTTGTTAATATTGATTGAAATTATACCGTGACAGTTGAAACGGACAAATTGATTAATAAAATATGTATTTCCCCTTTCATAAGTAGGATTACCCCTCATTAGGATATAGTTGTTGAGATTCGAAGTAACTTTAATTGCATAGCTTTAATAAAATCAATTGTATACTTTAATTGTATAGCTTTAATTGTATAACTTTAATTGTATAGCTTTAATGTTGATATATTTATAAGACGTGATGAAATGAATTAATTGAGAAGATGAATTAGAAGGAGTACGGGATACACATTTGTTGGTTTGTTGTTACTGTTGCTGTTGGATTATTAGTGGACCGATGTTGGGTTGGTTAATTTTGGAAGTGTCATGACCACTGGATTACAATAAAAATTGCGTGTGTGTTGGGGGGGGGGGGGGGAGGGAGTTTTCAATTTTTTTTCTAAAATTACTTTGTGTCACGAACAATATATTGTTAATTCATTTATGATAATTGTAGTGCGCATAGATACTAGCCTTATACTTCTTATGCGTACGCATTCAACATCCCTTAAACCCGTTCGAGAGTCATTACCCCTGTAATGAGATCTCTCGAATTGTCCCGTTTGGACAGTTTGGGACTGCATAATTTTTCTATAATAATATTCTTAGTGACTTAAAGTTGTTACTTTTGGAGTAAGTTCTGCAGTCGTATCCTAATGATCTCTGGGTACATACTAGATTGGCAAGTGTGAGTGTTATTTCAATTGATGAATTGAAATAACACTCACACTTGCGAATCTACATCGTGTACTTGGAGAACTATGGGGCTATGCTGCCGAATTTTTCTCAAATCGTAACAATGTGAATGAACTGTTAAGTATATTACAGAAATATGCGGTCTTGAATGGGATAGGACAACTCACCCTTTAAAGGAGATGGAGGAAATAGGAATTAATATTATAAATTGAATTTGAGTTTGAAATTTAAAAATCGAATATAAATAAGACATAATTAAATGAAATATACTATAAATCTAAGTTTTGTTTACCTTTAATAGGTGATTGTTTGTAGTAGTTCTGATGGGATATCCTAAATACAAAGAGTGAATAGGTGAGACAAATATCATGGGGGATGTGTTTCGCAGAGGTGCTAATGAATTTGTGAAATACGCAAAGAGATGTCATAATGATGAAGAGTTTCCGTGTCCGTGTACTAGGTGTGAGAATGGTAAGGTGTTTAAGTGGAAAACAGTTGAACTACATTTTTTAAGATGGGGTATGCAAGATAATTATCGATTTTGGAGTTTTCACGAGGAATTGAAAGATCATTTTGTCCCCGAACAGCCTTGACAACAACCTTCAACAAGTAGGATTGATGTATAAGGGGATGACGTAGATCATAATATGTTAGAGGATTTAGTTGATGACGCGTATGACGTTCATGAAGTGGAAGAGGATGAGGTTACTGACGATGTACAAGGTTCAAGTGATCATGAAGATATCAGGATAAACCTTGACGATGACTACTAAAGTTTAAAATTTAGGGCGACCCAACCGTTATACTTTGGCTGCGAGAAAGATCAAATAGCTTTACATGCCATGGTTGGTTTGCATAGTTTGAAGACCCAATATGGTTTGTCTGGCAATAGCGTGACAGGAATTCTGAGTTGGGTGAAGGGATTACTACCCAAGGAGAATACGCTTTCAAATAGCTATCCTGTTATGAAGTATAAATCGATTCATGCTTGTGTGTATGACTGCATACTATACCAAAAGGGGTATGAAAATCTCGATAGGTGTCCGGTATGCGATGAACCTATATATGTCCAATCTACTGGCAAGGAAGGCACAAGATCAAAAGTTCCTCAAAAAGTGTTGAAATATTTTCCCGTTGGCCATAGATTAAAGCGGTTTTTTGCAGTATCATGGATAGCGGAGGCACTGACTTGGCATGCTAGGGAAGAAGTAAGGGATAATCTCATGCGTCATCCTATTGATTCTACAGCTTGGAGGAGGATGAGTTATGAGTATCCCGATTTTTCTCGAGAACAACGTAACATTCATTTCGCTATATCAATAGATGGTTCCAATCCATTTGGAAATCTAAGCACGAATCAGAGTGTATGGCCAGTGTACCTAGACCCACTCAACCTCCCACCTTCACAGTATATGAGACCTGAATTTTCGATGCTGTCATTATTGATACCCGGGCCAAAGGCACCAAGTGATGACAATGATATCTACCTGGCTCCTTTGGTAGAATAATTAAATGAGTTGTGGGAAGAGGGTGTGCAAGCATTTGACTCTTTTAGAAAAGAAGAGTTTACACTGAAATCTATGTTGACGTGGGCAATTAATGATTTTCCAACTTATGGGACATTATTCGGTTGTGTAGTACATGGTTATTTGGGGTGTCCTATATGTGGAGAGGAGGTTGAATCTCTTCGTCTCCCCGCTAGCTAAAAAAATGTATACCATTTCCATAGGAGGTTTTTACCACCGCTTATAGTTTCAGATTTGAGCAAGGTTCCAATTTTTAATCGGGCGGGGTTGAACATAGGCTACCGCTGAGAAAACTTTCAGGTTCAGAAATTAAAAGTAAATCTTCTGATTATGGCCCTAATATTCCAGATAAGAATCCTAAATTTAAGAATGTCAATCATAAGAAGACCCCAACTGGGAATGAAACTGAGACAAGAAAGGCATGGTCTAGGAGGTCAATTTTATTTAACCTTCCTTATTGGAAATAACTCGGTGCGCCATGTATTGGATGTGATGCATGCAGAGAAGAACATCGCTGAACATATTGTGGGCACATGTCTTGGGGGGAGTCATTCGAAGGATAGAGAAAATGCACGAAAAGACCCTAAATTATTGAAACTTAAGCCACAACTATGGTTGAAAGAAGATAGTAGGGGAAGGACAATAATTTTCCCTCGTGCGTTTACTTTGACGAGTGGGGAAAAGAAGGTGCTTTTAGACACAATATATAATTTGAAGGTTCCATATAATTTTTCGTCCAACTTGCAAAGGATTTTGAATAATGCTACCCATGATTGACATAAGTGTAAGTCCCACGATTGGCATGTGATCATGCAATTGGTTCCTCTATTGTTTAAGCACTGTTTCTCCAAGCACAAGGACTTGCGGAGGGCTATTATGCAAATTAGTATCTGCTTCTCACTTTTGTGTGAGAAGGTAGTCAATCGAGAGCACATAGGGGTCGTTAAAATTGGTGGTGACCGAAGCGATTTGTGTGTTGGAGAAGTACTTTACCCCATAATTTTTTGACATAAGTGTTCACTTGTTGGTACACCTATGCGACGAGACACTTCTTTTCGGTCCAGTTAGATATCGATGGATGCATACGTTTGAAAGATTGATGAAAGTTTTCAAAGATTATGTCAAGAATACACGATACATTACAGGATCAATTGCAGAGGAATACATCACCGTGGAGTTATCAATCTATACTCGGGAATATATGCCTGACTCGATCAGCGTTGATGACATTGATGAGTTCGTCGATGAGGGTGATCATGTGATGGGCAAACAAGTGAAATTAACGAGTTTGTAATATGAACAAGTAGCTTGTTATCTATTTGACACACATGAAGATGTCGAAGGATGGAAAAAGTAAGTTTAAATTATTTAAGTTTTACATTATTTTATACATGATTAATTTTGTAATACGCTAGTCACATTAAATTTATGCAGAAAATATGAAGTCTGTGAGAATAATAATAGACGAAAATAATGGCACAATCAGACATCGAATTTAGGCTGTGGTTGTCACACGAGGTAATTATAATGAAAATGATTATTATATAACGTTACATTACAATAAAACTTTACAACTAAACTAATTAATTTATCTATATTCTCAGATCTTAAAGACGGGATATGCGGCATCAAGGCTTTCTCGTCTAGCCACTGGACCCTTATTCATGGCACAAGAGTACAAAAAGTATCGATTGAACGGTTACGTATTCGACGCAAGGGTGTACGAGGAAAGTAAAAATGTACAGAACTCGGGCATTTCATACAAGGCTCTTACTTTCTTTCGAGCGAGCACAAAAGATAAAAACCTCGTTGAAGATGAAATGACTTATTATAGTGTAATTCAAAATATATTTGAATTGAATTATGTAAGCTTCAAAGAGGTTGTATTTTACTGTGATTGGGTAAGATTTGAGGATAAAAATGCTTGTAAAGTTGATCCTGGCACCAATTTGATCATGATTGACTTGTCCAAGTTGAAGAGCAACGAACACGTGAGCGATGAGCCGTTTGTTTGTGCATTTCAAAAGGTCAAGCAAGTGTTTTACTCGGAGTATATCAACAACGAGTCGTGGTCAATTGTCCTACGTGCGCCAAAGCATCTAAAAAATAGTGTGGATGACTTGGCTGCTCCTACCGAATATCAATCCATTTTTTATGATAACCCGAATTTGAAATAATTTTTGTATTTGTTATAAGTATTCCAATTATCGGACAATAGTTTAATGCTTTTATCGGACATTAGTTTACTTTATATAGTTTAATAAGTACTTGATCATTTTCTCTCTCTCTCTCTCTCTCTCTCTCTCTCTCTCTATCTATATATATATATATATATATATATATATATATATATATATATATATATATATATATATATATATATATATATATATATATATATATATATATATATATATATATATATATCCTTTGTATATGTGTGTGTGTGGGGGGGGGGGGGTGGGGGGGGGGGAGGGGGGAGTTTTCAACTATTTTCTAAAATTACTTCGTGTCACGACCCATTCGAGAGTGACACGACCAAATAAAATGTTTGTATATCTTCTAATTCATTTGTATTCTTCTAATTCAATTGGATTTGTACTAATAATAACAATTTTTTACAGAAAATGTCTCCTTCAGGTATTAAGGCAAGGATGATGATGATGATAATGATGATGACTTCTTCAAGGCTCGACGGTAGTGGAGGCGACGAGGTATCCTCGTCCCCTAGGCTCTCCAAATGGGGCAAATTGGGAATGGCCATTGAGAACAAGACGGTTTTATTGACTAGCTCTCTCGAGATGGTGAAGAAGATCATCGGCCCAGGGTACCCCAGTTGGATGGAGGTTCCAAATGAGCTAAATTTAGCTATTTGGGAGGCACTATAGCTAATGTATTTCAATTTCAATTTCAGTTTCAATTTACATTTATATTTATTCAATACTAACACTCACATTGTTTTTGTTTTGTATTTGTTTGACAGGAATAATTCAGCCTGCCCCCAGAACTCTGCGATTCTGTGTTGGAGCAGTTGAGGGAGAAACACAAGACATAGAAGAAGAATTTGCGGGCTTGATACTTTGGGAAGACCCAAGAGTCCATTATCAAAATGCATGAGTCCGTCCCGCCAAAGGAGCCGATCGCATTGGTACATTGTCAAAAGTTCATTGACAATGAGATCGAGGAGCGACAATTGTCATCTCACCAATCGGGGAGGGAAAATCGGTCAAAAAAGATAGATGTGCACTACTCCGACCGGATGTCTTACTCCGAGGTGGAGCACACGATGGTAAGTGTTTATTTTTCTATAATTATAAAAATATGTTATTCTGCATTATTTTACTTTGCGTTACTTACTAACTTTGCATTATTTTATTTCAGGAGATGGGGAGTTTCCCTGGGGGTAGGCCACATAGGCTCGATGCCTATGTGGAAATTCGAACGAAGAAGGGCAAGGATAAGGATGTGTCCCCGAGCGTCGCCGCCATGATTGTAAGTAATCCGATGGTTTAATTTTTGTGAATTATGTTATAATTTTTTATATACTTATTTAACTAATCGCGTGTTGTTTGTTGTTTCAGGAAGAGTTTAAGGAAGTTAATGACTCGCAGCATCAGACAAGGCATCTTTGTCCACGGACACACTCAAGCAAGTGCTTCGCGCTGATCGCAAGGGGAGGACTAGGGGGTAAGCTCACGGGTGGGAAAATCTAGGATCACCGGAATGGAGATGATCAGGTGGACACGCATGACGTGAAGCTATCAAGGTTGGAGGCGACGGTCCTAGATATGTATGCATTCATGAAGCATCAGTTGGGCGAAAAGGGCAAGGGAAAAGGGAAGGAGAAGGCGGTAGAGGAGGATGAGGGCGTGAACATCACTTTTTCATTGCCGACATAGGCGAACTCACAGCTTTATGATCAAGTCCCCTACTTGTCTCCCGTCCAGTGGCTTATGTCAATAGTCAGTTGGCCAAGTGTGTTTTTACGCGATATATGTCATGGCCAATGGATAGCAAGGGGGTTGAGGAACCCGAATACCGTCGAAGGTATGCTGGTTCATGGACGTAACCTTCAAAACATCGAGGACAAGGTGCTCGTCATACATGTGATACCCACAAAGGAGAACTCCCCATTGTGGTTGCGCGAACAATGCGGTGTGACGTATATTGAGGGGTGTCTCAATGCGTATATTGTGTGGCCTTCCTTCCTCCTCGATCCTTCCCCAGACACTATGTCGTGATATTATTGTATCTACTTTTATTTAGACACTTGGATTATATTTAAATTGTTTTGATTTGGACATTTGGATATGGAAATATATATGCAATGAATTGGTGCATTCTTTCTATTTTATTTGGATATATGCTATTTGAACAAGTACACTTTTGCTATAACATGTACAAATATACTGTTGGACAGTGGTAGTGGCCAATCTGGCCAGCAGATTTTTTTTTTCAATTCTGTCCAGATTTATCACGGTTATTGACCGTGATAAGTTTGTGACAAACTTGTCACGATCAATGATCGTGACAATTTTTTAAGATGTGTCACTGGTTTGTCACGATCTTTAACCGTGACAAACATTGTCAAGGTCAAAGACCGTGACAAGTCTAATGAAATTATCATGGTCAATGACCGTGACAAGTCCGTGACAACAAGAGTTGTCACCCCCAGAATTATCACGGTCATTGACCATAACGAGTTGGACTTGACACGGTCGATGACCGCGATAATCCGACAGATTTGGTGTAGTGCACGACCCTCCACTCTTGTCGTCACTTTAAATGACTTTGACTCTTTATGTGTGTTTCTTTTGGTTTTGAATTCTTTATTTTTCTCTGTTTAAAAAGGCTCGGGGTTTAGACTTTTTCAACACTTTAATTACCTCTATAAAAGTAGTAGCTTCCTAAGTTTTATTCTCCCATTTCTACAAAATCTAAACCTCCATTAAAACAAAGCTTCAACCCAATTCGTGAAGGCTCAAATCTTTTTTTCTCAAGATCAACCAAGAACGAGATTTTGCTATTTTTACGAGACAATCGCAATCGTGTAATTAGATTTTTGAGATGACTTATTTTTAGGCATGAATATCTCTATTGTTCCCCTTAAGTATTATATGTTTTAAATGTTGCCCAAATCTTATTTAGTCATATTTTCTTAAAAATAATTAGAAAGATTAATTAATGGAAAGTGAGATAACTTTGGGGTTGTTTTTATTAAATATGAGAATATGATTTAAGACTTGAAATATTGCATGTTTAGATTAGTTGTATCATGTTATCGTGGATTATTGGGACAAATCACATGTAAAATTAAAATATGTAATTCGAATAGTGTTTTGACTCGTAAGAATATGATATTAATGAGTATGATGTTGAATGAAGTTGTTGGTTGTTAACATTATTATTATGCTTGTTGGATTGGATTATATGCTGAATTGATAAAATATCACTCCTATTGATATTCTGAAAATTGAGAACTTGTGAAACAATTTCGTAGAACTTGGTTATCACATGATTAAATTGGTGTAAGTAGAATGAAATTGGATTCGTAGGATTAATTGAGAAATCTTAAAGTTAAATTAAAAATATGATTTACGTGGAGATTGTTCACGTTAATAATTGAACACCATGGGAATGTTGGGATTTTGGGAGTAATTGTACGTTCACCCTTATTAGTAGGTTGATTACTAGGTATGTAGTATGTGAAATTTAGTGTTGTGGGCACTTTCTAGGTATGGGACTTGTAAGTAAACTTTGTTGTCGTTGTCACTTTTTAGGTATGGGACTAATAAGTAGGCGCTTATACAATTGGGTATATTTACTAGGTGGGGCTAGGTAGTACACCGTTATGTTATTCTTTTAACTTGGAGGCGAGACTAGGTGATGCTTTTTGATATGTATTCTTCTTAGGTGATGGACTGAGTAATACTTATGGTTTGGTGATCTATAGGAATGGGACTAGGAATAATTTTATTCGTGATGCTTTATTTATGGGTGGGGCTAATTAAAAATATAGAGAACTTGATTAAGAAATTATAATGAATTCTTAAGATAATAAATGGGTATTAAAATGGATTTGCATCACGAGTATGTGACGGGAAAACAAAATCAGATTGATTGGCTATAGCGATGTAAGTGTGTGTTGGCATCACGAGTATGTGCAGGGCCAACGGAATTGGGCAAATTGGCTATCACGATGTGTCGTGAGAGGAACCTCACGTATATGTGCAGTGCTAGCAAAATTGGTGAAACTAGCTATAGTGAGGGGTGTGGGTGTGGTGTGTTGTAATTGTTATCATGCGAGGAGTATGTGCATGACCAATAGAAAAGTAAACTAGCTATATAGGTGTCACATTAATAAGATTGGTCGTATTAATTAAGTAAAATATTTAAGATCTAATCCACTATCAAAATAAACATAGTTGGACTTGGGTAGTGAGGTGGATTAGTATATGTAGGTAGTTAGTATTGTTTTACTTTACTCGCCTCTTATCATATTGATTCTTAAGGTAAAAGTTTCTATTGTGATATATATCTCGTATGATAGTTGTGTCTAGATTCACGAATCTTGTTTAGGAAGAGTAGTTGGTATTCATGCGTCGAGCTCTAACTCATTGTGTTGACTAACATTTTAGGTTTTGTTACTCGAGTAGTTGCGTAGGATTTATTGGAGATTCGTGGAGTTTGCAGCTACAGTTACCTTTTAATTCTTTCTCAGTCTAGTTTTCCTTTTTCAGTTCTATTTATTATGAGATAGTCATTTATGAATTTTTAGTGGGTCATTCGACTCCATAGTTGTTTATGATTTCCAGTTGGATATTTGTAGTGGGATTATTCATTTGAGTATTATTCTCACTTGGAGTTGAGATTTATTTATTAAAGTTAGCATGGTGATGGATTTTAGTGTGATGGTTGTTTTTCTTTGTTGGATTATTTCAAATTCTATCTCATGGAAAAAGTTTTAATGTCTCATATTTCTGTCACATGCTAAGAATGATATTTAATTTTTAATGCTTGACATAGATTGGTATAAGGAACTGACCAACTCCAATGCCGATATATGCAGGTTGTTACATATAAGTCATAACTGAACATTCTATAATCCCTAAAACTCAACCCTAACTACCATACCAAACATCTTAATATTTCGCCCGTTACGAATCCAAAACCAATGATTAAATTATTTCTTAAATAATTATTAATTCATTACCGTGCATTGATTTCGATTACAATTTTGACTAATATACACATAACACATATGGAAATATAAATAGTGACATCACATGTCACTGCGAGCACATATAATAATAATATTAATGTAACACCCCATAATTTTAATACATTAATAAATAGTAATATTTATTAATTATTATTATATGAATTCTTGGCTATGTGATGAGACATAACTGTTCGTTGACTTTTCTTGGCTGAGGAAAGGAACTTAATTTTCACAGACAACACCACTTGTAGGTGGTAAAATCCTACGATTACGAATTCAAGAGAATAAAGCTGAGCAGAAAGTAAAGATCACAGAATAACACATACGATACGTAGTTCGATAATGTTCTTATATACACGGGGTGTTTCTATTTCTTTTTTGATTGATTCTTGATAATAAAGATTACATGCCCCTTTTTCTAGGGGTATGGGTTACATTTATAGATAGCAGAAAGGGACCGAGTCATGTAGGACTACATGATTTTGGATTGCTATTACGATTTGATGGGGTGAATTCGAGATTTTCAGTCATCGGCCTCTCTTTCTTCCTATCTCTGAGTTGTGATCACTTATCATATATTTCGGATACGTGTTAGTTGTTCATGTCTGGTCGGATAATTCCACTGTAATTATGATAAATGAATACGTGTTATGTTGATTATCTATTAGTCCCATGTGTGTAGGGATTAACAACACCATATTATATTGATAGTTGTTGAGAATAAAAGCCAATGGGGTAATAATATTGTGTTTTAATGGTAGGAGGTTATTCCCTTATTGCATTGAGGTATTAGGAGGATAACTATATAGAAAATTTCGAGAATGAAATTCTTGTTATAGAGAGAAAAATGTAACATTCGTATATTTTGGAATTATTTATTAGTTTAAATAATAATTATGTGAGTTGAAATTTGACAGAGAAGTTATATTTGTGGGAATTTTAGTCCTCTGTGGGTATTTGAGCTAATGGGTTGATATATACTTAATCTTGGAATTTATTCTTTATTTTGAGTTGAACTTATGATGAATTTAAAGTGACAAAATGGTGTAGAAAGTATGTGCAATTGGGCCCGGGGGTTAGGAAACCCGTTGGGCTTTGTTTGGAGTTAATTGGACTATATTTTGGGGCCTTTCACGTGATTTTTAAAACAGGCCTATGGAGATATGTGTATTTATATTTTAAACCTCATTAGTTAATCCCCAACTTTATTATCAAAACCATAGCCTTATTATGAGAGATCCAATAACTTTACAACTTGTTTGGGAGTTTTTTAGAGGAAGGAAAGAAAGTGAAAGTTTTATTAGGAGAGAAAAGAAAAGAAAGGAAAATTTATAAGAGAGAAAAGAAAGGAAGAGAAGATAAAGGATTTAGAAAGGAAGAGAAAATAATTTTCTTTTCTAGTGTTTGGAGGTTGGAAGGAAAATAATTTTTTTAAGTGAAATAAGATGCATTCTTTATAAAACTTTCCTTTCTCTCCGTTTCTTTCCGATTTGGAAGGAAAGTTTTGGAGAGAAAGGAAGGGAATTTTTTTTAAAAATTTTCCTTTCTTTTCTCTCCTTTTAAACTCCCAAACGACAAAAATGGCGAAACAACACTTTCCCTCTTATGTAAACTCCCAAACGACCAAAAGGAAGCATAATTTCCCTTCCTTTCCTTTCTTTTCTCTCCAAAATAAACTCCCAAACAAGCTGATAAAGAGACTTGGAGCATAAGAGAGTTAAAGATTTTAGGAGCTTCTTGAAGAATTTCAAGAGGAAGAATACAACCTTCTTAATCAATCAAGGAAATAAATTATGTTTACTCTTTCCCTTTGATTTGAGTAGCATTTCATTAAAATTAATGTAATTGGATTTAGTTAGTGGAGAATATTAATATTAATTTGATAATTTTGATTTATATGTTCTGATTACATCTTTTAATTATTGGAAGATTTAACATTTGGAGTCGTGGTCATAGAATTAGGGTTCTTGTAAATATTATGTAACTGGGTGTAAAACTTGACTTGAATTCTTTCTAGACTTGGAATTGAGGAGCAATTCACTTTAAATACTACACCTCTTATGTTGATTATTGTATTGGGGGTTATTTTATTCAAGAATTGATGAGTGGAGATCACATTATCATAAACTATAATTATTGTTGGGATTCATGTGAATTGGATTATAATAATGATTTAATTGGATGTTCTAGTGTTTAAATTATAATTCGATGGCTTATGATAATGGAACTAAACTTGGGATGAAAATAAAAGTCAAACTTTCATAAATGGTAATTTTTTGGATTTGGGTTCGTAATTTGAGGAGAACGAATCAATATGGCCTTGAGCTAAATGATTTGGTTTAAAAAATTGATTTATGTTAGAGCCGAATCAATTCGATTCTAGGAGAATTAGTATTTTTGGCATTTTAAGGGGGTTTCAATCTATGTTGGTGTAGGTCATCCCTATAAATATATATAAACCTATAGGTTTAGATTTGGAGCAATAGGACACTTGTGTCAAGCGAGGTAAAGAAAGTTATTATATTCTTAGGTTATAAACCTTATAGATAAAATATATATAGGTTATGAATGTATCCTAGACCTTAGAGGTATGTTAGTGATAAGATAATGTAATAATGTTTGCATGGCAAAATTATGGTTAGGAAAGGCTAGGAAATATCATGATCTGTGAAGTAATAATGGTACTATGCGTCGGTAATGATTGTTTCGGCATACTTAGGACTGTGACCATATTGGGTTACTATTATTATATATATTATGGTTGTTGTAGCATAGATAGTGCGTTTATGTATTTAGAGTTGAGATACTTTAGACATGGGCTTAATTTTTTTATTAATACTACTATTACGATTGTCCTAGTAATGGGACTCGAAAGTTATATATAAGGATGAGATACAATTTGGATGACATTCATTATCATATCAGTATGTCTAATTATTTGGGAATTATGTGGAGATATATACCTTTTATGCGCGTATAGTCATGTTAATGATTTCCCTGGTGTGGGTTTGGGGGAACCAGGAAATGGGATTTAGTCGAGACATTTAGATGTACCATATTTCCCCATACGTAGATAGGCCTTCGTGTGGGACTTGTTGGATGTGATGTGTTTTGAAAATTCCCTATTGATATTGGTGATGGTATGTCAAGATGCCCTGTTGTGACAACCCGCCTAATAAGATACCGGGCGATCACTCCTATATCAAATTAAAACAGGAGTCTCATATGGATCATTCTTAGCATCACTGTCGAAAATCCATTTAATTACTAATAACCTATTAGGCTGGCGTCAAAATTTTTACTTAACTACTCTTTTTAAACGATTACAAATGAAACATCCACACAGTTTGTGTAAATGAAACTGAAATGAAATAAAATAACCGAACACTCGGTTCAAATTATACAACCATATCTAATGTTGCTAAAAGAATGACTAAATGCAATTGGGTTATTAGCCCGAATGTCTATACAATACCTCCTATCTAGATTACAAGGATAAAAGCGGCTATCAAAAACCTGCACACATCCACAGCTGCTGCAGCTGGCGTCTGACTCGAAAGAAGTGTCATCCAGGGGTCCCTGTGTCTGGATATATATATATATATATATATATATATATATATATATATATATATATTTAGAGCAAGAGTGGAAAAGTAGATAAACGGGTCAGAGCCCGACTTTTGAAAATATTTAGCAAGTGCATAAATACTTTATTTTAAAAATATATTTTATCTCATATTTAAATTGGTATCGCACTCCCATGAGATACCCCTCACCTCTCTTATAACAGTGCACACCTAACGTACTAAACTTTCTAGTTAATCTACCCTGCCTAACTAATCTAATTCACCCATTCACTAGAAATCTATCCAACCCGATCACTAAGGGTTAAACTTTTCTCCATTCTCAACATTGTACTAAGTTCGTGCGTGGGGTGTCTCGCAAAGCGAAATCTAAACAAGGAACCCCCCCCCCCCCCCCATACACTACTACTTGGCAGGGTTAATGGTAGAGATCCATTAGGCCAGTAGCACGAAACTAATGTATATATATATATATATAGAGGCAGGCTCCTGTGCACACTAAGTTTGCACACTAACTTTGCACATTACCTTTTAAAAGTGTGCAAACTTAGTGCTGGCGCACACCAATTTTTTTATGTGATATTTTAACATTTCAATGGACTCACATAAAAAAAATTAGCTCAAAAAAACTTTTTTTGCTATTTTTAAAAAATCGGTCAAACTTTCGCAGTTTTTAAAGGGCTTAAAAACTGCGGAAGTTTGACCGATTTTTTAAAAATAGCAAAAAAAGTTTTTTTGAGTTTATTTTTTTTATATGGGTTCCTTGAAATGTTTAAATATCACACAAAAAAAATCAACTCAAAAATATTTTTTTTACCACTTTTAAAAGGTAATGTGCAAAGTTAGTGTGCAAACTTAGTGTGCACAGGAGCCTGCCTCTCTCTCTCTCTCTCTCTATATATATATATATATATATATATACACACATCATACAATATGCATCCGGATAATATCTCCCGGACAGAGGTTTACCAATTCAATTTCATCTTTATAATAAACATCCGGATCTATCTCCCGGACTGAGGATTCATATACAAAGTATTTACCAATACTTATTATTTTTATCTCAAAACTTTCCATTTCCTTTCTTATATCAAGGAAATGTATTTAAAAGCCAACTCATTAGCATGAATTGCTTCCACACATCATATAACCTTTTTAAAATCTAGTTTTATTAACATAAAAATTCTTTTCCGTTTTAAAACATCCCATTTCCCTTCTTACATCCAGGAAATGTATTTAAAAGCCATTTATATTATCATAAAAATGCTTTTCATATCATATGCTTCCACTTCCCTTCTTTCATCTGGGAAGTGTTACCGAAGCCAACTCATTTATCCCATTTCCCTTCTTCCATCCGGGAAATGTATTTAAAGCCAATTTATTATCATAAATTGATTTAATATATATAAGACCGCCCCTTCAGGTTTCCCCACTGGACGCGCCCCTAAATGGATATAATCTTCCAGGGCCTATCAAACAAGACAACCTGGGAACCTAACAAATCGTCGGGAAGCGGCCATATGCCTGCGGGATAGTCAAGACCACACCCGGAATCTCCTAACCAGCGCAGAAAATATATATAATCGCTCATATGGCCTATAGGACTATATCCACCCTACATTCATTAGCCAGGGGGCTTCACCATATGCACGCAACTTTCCTTATGATAATGATTTAGAGAGGTATGTAACCATAATTTATTAATTATGAAAATCATTTCTTTTTCCATTTTGAAAATATTCATATTTTATTTTCAAAATCATTTATTCTCAGGAACATATATATACCTTGTTCTCAAACACAAGGAATATACTATATAATACACATCTGTATCATATTTATACATACTTTAATCACATAGTATATATATATACACCATATATTCCTCCTCGAATATATATATGGCCATAATTTCCAATCTCATCTAGCGATGACCAATAATCCCAAAGATTCTCTCAAAGAATCATGATCATGCATTCATATACGCATGATACTAAACCCAAAGTAATTCCTCACTTCGATAAATAATAATTACCTTAACCATCTCTTAAGGATTTATTGGATATCTCCAATTATACTAATTCACTCTAAGTGAATATACATATATATATATATTCCCAATTCCTCAAGTCCTTAGGACATAACCCTCTATAATACTCTAATTTAGAAGGCCCTTAAACTTTAAACTCAAAGAGGAGAAAGAATAACAATCTCCAAAATCTTGGGCTGAAAACAGGGTACTTGTCGATCGGTCCTGGACCCCCGGTCGACCTCGGTTTGTAAATAAGCCTACGAAGCCAACCAGTAGGCTCTTTTTCCTTGACGCGGTAGACCGGCCATAGGGGCGCGGTCGACCGGTCACACCAGGTCCTCAAAACTTTATTCCTCAAATCCTCCATCCAACAACCCAATTTTATTATCAGGGTTTCGAAACTACACCAAAAATCATCCCAAACATCTACACGATTAATTCTAGCCTTTATTTTTCCAATTCCCGATTTGATTTCCGAGTTGATGATTTCAACCCGGAACTGCCATCTTGTAAAAATCATATCAAATCGAGAAAAAATCAAAAAAAATACGCGGTCAACGTTCTCGCGACCGTATCGAAAATATCTACAACTTTCATGTTTTGGCCGAGAGCTAAATCATATCTCTTCCTGGACTAAATGACCTCACAAGCCATGAGTTTACTATTCATCATCTTCCCCAAAATTCCAAACTCCATTTTCTCCATTTTTGTTGTTTCTAACCTCATTCAACAACTCAATAAACATCTAATCTATGTTTTACAAATAACACATCAATTAATTTGGGGTATTAACCCATATCTCTTAGTTTTAAACCCTAAAACCATAAAAAAACCTAGTTTTGGTATTTCTCCCATTTCAATTAATTTTTATACTCCATTAATATGGTTTTAATACTAGAAATCATTAAGAGTTTACATTACATCAATATGTAAACTCTTTTCCAACTTTTCCCAAATTTATTTTAAGGGTTTTAACCCAAAATCATATAGTTTACCAACTATGATATGCGATTTATGCTAAAAAAATAAATAAAGCAAGTAAACACTTGCCTGGAGGATGAAATCCGGCGGAGTTTGGACCGAAACCTCCCTTTTCTCCTCTTTCTTCCTTACTCTCTCTCTTCTCTCTTTTCCTTATCTTTTCTTCCTCTCTCCCTCTTTATAAAGAAAGAAAAAGGGTTTCAACCCTTAAAATCCAAAAACGACTCGTTTACTCAATTTCGACTTTCGGACACTCTTTTCCGACTATCTCGGACATTCTGAGACTCACGGCGCAGTCGAAATTTTCATCTGAGGTAGTTGACCGTGAATCACTATTTCAACCCAAAATAAATAAATGCGGTATTTCCATTAAAATATTATCTTTTGTCGCTTTACCCAACGACGACATATTATTAAAATACTCCGATTCATTTACTTAACACCAAAAGTAAATATACCATCCATCGAAAATCATTAAATCGTCGAAAATCCCAAAAAACACTATTCACGATAATTTCTCCAAATTCCAATTTATACTAAATTATGGAATTTAATTGTCTCCAAAAGGACGGGTTGTTACACCTGTATTAATTTAAGATGGGCGAAATTATTCCTTATCTTTTAATTATTCATGTTTTTATTTATGGTTCTCTTGGGTCATGTGTGAGCCTTAATGATACGTGGTATACATATTATGTGTCGGTAGGTTCTCTCTAGTGGGGACTGTTAGACCTTAGTTATTTTCTACGACAGGGAGTTGAGATTTAACTTCCCAGGAACAAGGGGTGTTGGACTAGCTCTAAGCACCAGTTAGATTAATAGTATTGGTTAGAATAGGTACCTTGTGTGATTTGATTATATGATTATGTTTGTGGTCCCATGCTCGTTAGATCATGGAAACCAGTTGGTTTGGATTATATTTATTTTGGATTATGTATATGATTTCTTGTTGTGGTCTCGAATCACGTTTTATTGCTAAAATTTTTAGGATATGTTGTTGTGGTATAAGAGGATTAGCATAACAACGTTGGTTCTTTTGGATTGAATTGAAGCTAAGGATTCATAGTATATGTTTATTTCACTTTTAGAGTTTGGTATCTTAGCTATTATTTATATTGGTTTCTCAGGGTCCTTGGTTTATGGGATTATAAAGTTGTATACATTACGTTCTATTTCAATTCATATGAAGAATTAATGTTGTAATACAGTCATTTCAGTTCATGCAGTTCATATAGAGGATTATTATTATATATAGGTAGTATTAACTATAAGATTCTAGTTTTATTTTAGCAGCTATGGATATTGTGGATTTTATTTATAGGCATAATTGTATGGTTTGAGATATCCCTATGTTCATTTTTACTCTTTATGTTATTACACATGCTTATGTTTATTATTATTATTATTTTCTTGATACTCCTAAATCTTATATTTAGGACTAATCATCCTAAATTTGAAATATACATAGTGGCATAGGGTAAACACATAAGGGTTACATGTAAGGGTCCCGCTTTATCCCTATTATCGTTAACTAACTCACTGTATCCAAATTCAATCCTAGCCTCAGATCCTAACTCTAAAATATAGCGGTAACACTAAGTTAACCCCATTCAACATATAGATCTATATCCGTCTCTAGAAAATATATATTCATTAAAAGATGGAATGTGCTAATAAGAATTTTCCAGCACGCTCATAAGGTCATACCACACATGGTATACTGGCCTCCATGGGGTAAATACAAATATGTCAAGGAGCTAGACGACTTATATATTAGCAATATTTTCTTATGTCATAAATTCGAGCAACAGGGTCACCCATATATGATGCATGTATCAAATGAAAATGAGACGATGTGTGAGTATGTCACATTCTTAAACACTGAAAATTGGATGTGGTAGACTATGGAAAAAAGTCTGTTTCATTTTGAATATGATTGGGCTTCGACATAGAGTGTTTTATCAGACTCTTTCTAAGTGTCCACCTACTACCATGACCGAACTCCTCGATAAAGCGGGGAGGTTCATGAGAACTCAATGATGAAGTAGGCCAATACTTGCTACTTTCCCGTTTATGGAATTTTAGGGTGCATAATCAATATCAAATTGGGTAAATTCT
Organism: Sambucus nigra; assembly: GCA_949130495.1. Lineage (NCBI taxonomy): Eukaryota > Viridiplantae > Streptophyta > Magnoliopsida > Dipsacales > Adoxaceae > Sambucus > Sambucus nigra. Next base: position 414,263,893 of record OX422210.1, on the reverse strand, counting down.
AACAATCACTTAGGCCCAGTTTGGTTGCGCAAATTGTTTGATTATGTAAATTGTTTCATTGTGAATTAGTAGATTATAAATGAGTGAATTTGAAATGAGTTAAATCCAATTTTACACGATGCTTGGTAATTTGAAATTGATGTTAAGGTTCTATGAAAAAAATATAAAAACAAATCAAGAGAGAGGGGGAGGGAAAGAGAGAGGGAGAGGGAGAGGGGGAGGGGAAGAGGAAGGGGGAGAGGAGACATGCACTTAATGTGACTTCTATTTCAAATGGATTCATTTCACATTTTTTGTGAAATGATCAAATTTCAGATTTTGCACATGAGCTAAAATGGGACAATTAATGAATCATTTCATTAATGAAACCAAACACAATTAATGAGTCAATTTGTAAATGAGACAATTTATTAATGATACAATTTATAATTTTGGGACAACCAAACAGGGCCTTAGTAATCTTGTTAGATAAATTTACTTTCTTCAATATTTGTTTGAGAGGGAAAGAAGTCATGATGACTATAGTGTGGGTGTCAAAATGGTGTCGTGGCTTCCTTGACAACATCACCAACACCAATGCCAGATTATTAATAGGCATTCATCTCCTTTTAAATTCTAGGATAGTGTGGACGACGTAATAAATCTAAAGCTTCTCTCCATCCTTATGTTAGACAAATGATCTGTTAATTGCATGTTAAGAAACAACCAAGTTCAAGTTGAGTTTCTCACCACTAAATGACATTGACAATATTTGGGGAGATCCCAAAGACTGCTTGATATTTTCCAGTAGCTGGTCACATTCTTATGTCCATATTGTTGTATTTTCCTTTTTCAAGGCTTGAAAGAAAGGCTGACACTTACCAGATGATAGGGATATGAATAGATTGAGGGTTGCTAGCATCTGAGTTAAGATCTGAACATCTTTGACGGTGGTCGGATTCGTTGTATCTTGTATGGTTTTGATATGATCAAGGTTAACTTCGATTCCTATGTGTGTCAAAAGATACCTCAAAACTTTTCCTTAGCTGGCCATAAAAGCACACTTGGAAGTGTTCAACTTCATTATTTAGTTTCTTAGAATCTTAAAGGTTTTGGAGAGATCTTTGATATGGTTGACCGCATGTTTACTCTTGATGAGTAAACTTCTATAATCGAGACAATTTGCCTCCTAAACATTTTAGTTACAAGACGCCGGTACATTGCCCATAAATCAGTATTATTTTAGGTCTCTTAATACCTCTCAGTGTATTTTTAAAGGGTTTAAAAACCCAAGTCAAATTAATATTTATTTAGGTTTGAAAGTAACATTTGCATTTACCTTTGGTTTGGTCAATTTTTAACAAAACAGAATTGAGTCTTGGATTCCCAAGTACCTTTCTATGAATATAGTGAAGACTCAAGCCCCTAATCATATAATGAAAATGTCAAAATGGTAAAATAAAAAGTAGTTCATTACATTATTTCACATGCATCACATTTAAAATTAAACAAAACAATTCTAAATATGATTAAAGTAGTTAATCCTTAATTGAAATATTTTTTCTACTGTAAAATAATTTTTCTAGAATTAATATAATATCTCCTAATTTTTAAATGAGTTTATTTATAAAAATAATTAGGAAAATGGTTTTAGTAATTCAATTAATTGTGGTTTTGTTCTATGAAGGAATTCGTGAGATAACTACGCATCCATTGGTTATAACATGTGATACTGATATCCATTATATTGATTTAGCAAGGATCGTGGTTTTGTTCCAAGCCTGAGTAAGAGAGTGTATCTCAGTCGTTGATAAAAAATTATCCAAAGTATCTAATTCTCTTTATTGTAGCCATTAGATTAAGGCGATGAAACCATATCAAATCAAAGTTTCCAATAGATAATTTGTAATCGATAGCTCAGAAACTGCCTTGAAATATAAATACCTACTTTTATTGTTCAATTCATAACTTTTACCCTCCCACACTTTCACTTCTAAAGTAGTTTAAGAGAAAGGGATGGGGGATGGGGGATGGAGTGAGAGATATATATACCATATTAGTATTAATAAAAAAAGGTCAGAGAGAGTATATTTTCTACCAATTATGCTTTCAAACATTTCTTTGTTGAATTTTTTTTATCATTTCCATATTTTATTTGATTTAGAAAACATTTTTATCGTTGCGAAACCAAATTTTTTGAACCAAAAGAATTTTGTATGATGACAACATAATTGATATAAGATCTCAACTTCACTATCTTCTCCCTAAATGTATTTGAGATTAAAATAAGTGCACGATAAATTATGAGATATGTTATCAGGAACACATCATCCAAATAAACATACAATTATATCCATGCAATAGAATGGAGCCTTTTAACAAGACAATAAATATCATAACCAAGATAATTAAGATCACAAGCTATTTATAGTTAACGTAATGCTTTCATCAATCCTTAGAAAAGATCATCTCTCAAAACTCATGTGTTGATAAAACATCAATTAGTCGAACAATCAAGCTCATCACTACATCCCGCAAAATAAGGTGATCAAACTCATGCAAGCAACACATCAAATTCCCATAATTGATGATTCAGGCAAGTCAAATATTGCTCAAAATCCCAATTGATTATTACTTTATTTTGTTCTACTTTAGCAATCATTGTGAAAAAATAAAGTAACATATTTTATCTTTATGCTCAAAACGTATACACCTAAACCGATCCTAGAGCTCCTTAAACTTTCCCCAAAGCATGAACTTGAACCCGACATCCTTTTAACTAAAACTTGGGAGGTTTAGTTAACTAAACCTTAGTTTTAGTCGATTAAAACTAGTTTTAGTCAAATAAACTTTTTGACAGCCAACTAAACCCTTGTGATAGCCAACTAAACCTAACAGGAAGTTTTAGTCGATTAAACCCGACTTTTAGTCGACTAAAAGTGTCAAGATTTCTAGAATTGGTTTTGGTAAAACCCTTCAACCTTTTATCTTAATAGCCTAACTCTTCCAACCCGATTACCAAACCTTTTGCCAACATTTGGTTGCCTCCTAGCCTATAAATAAATCACCTCACTTACATTCCAAAACACACAATTTGCCAACACTATCTCCTTAAGAAAATCTCCTTCATCCTAGCTTGTGTCATTCCATCTTTGAGTTTCAAGAGAGAAAAATCAAGATAATCCGCTTGTGAGTTTAAAACCTAAAAACTCCATTCAAGACATAGCTTCAATAAAACCCACATGAACCTTATTTCCCATTCCTAATCCCTCTTTAGCAAATTAAAAATCGAATAATTACTTTTGCTAAAGCCTTAACCCGATATCCATTTGAGAATAATACATGTGACACTTGTTTACTTGTCTTTTTAGAGAGAGAAAGTAAACACATTACTCTATTATTTTAGTAAAGAAACTTTTCTTTACGTTTTGGTTAAGAATATCATTATTTTTACTCACAGTTAGCTTCATTGTATCTTCTCGACTGGTAGTGTCGTTGTTGAGACTAGTCAAGGTGTTTAAAGACATTGGGTTATTGCATGGGTACTGCTTGGGTAATGATGATTTTAGCGTCTTGTTGGTTGCGATTTGCAAAGTAGTGTTCCTTATGAGGCTTTAGTTTCATCATAGTGGGCCAGAGATAGTAAAGTTCTCGAGTACCATCTTGAGCGTGGATGTAGGCAGAAGGCGAACCACGTTAAAATCTCAATTTGCAAAGTTTCATTATTCTATGTCTCTGAACTACTTATATTTATTGTTGATTAATTGCTTAATTATTATTAGATTTATCATATTATAATTAATCATTATAGCTAAGTTAAGAAAGTTTTAAAATTTGTTATTAAACTCATATACCTAATCCACTCTCTAAATTAGTTCTAATTTAGATTTACTTTCGCTCGAATGGATATGACAGTTTAAGTATTTTTAAACTACAATCTATTTATATTTTTATATACACTTATATAGATATAAATTTCTTTAGAATAAAGATCATAGTTCTATTTTTAAAAATACAAAACTTAATCAGAGATATTTCAAGTTAATGTTCTCATTCACAAGAAATAATTCCTTTAAAATTAACTTGAGTTCGTTGAAAACAAAACTTTTTAAAATTTTCATAAAACTTATATAAACACTCTTGCATGCTATTTCACTTTACACATTTTGACAATAATGACCACTAAGACCACTTATTTGTGTTAGAGTGCAAACCAGTGTGGTGAAAGCATTGCTGAATAGGAAAAAAAGGCACAACTATTTGTACTTATCTACGAGTACTTGGGATGACTTTGTTATATGTTCTTTACTTTGTAATATGTAATCAATAACACTGTATATTCTTATTTTTTTCTTTTTGATGTGTAGTGTCCTCAATGCCTTTTTCCCGGTATGTTTGGGTTTCGTTGTATAAATCTATATCTTATTTAGTTACTTGTGGTTTATATGTTTCTTTTTTATTCAACAATATTACTTATCAATAAGTATTTTAAAGACTTAGAGAAAAATTGATCTAAGATATAATTAAGTTTTGTCACCTAATCAATCTTCTAAACAAATGTACATTGTTATAAATTTTGGTAAGTAATAACCTAATGAGTGCATTATTTTATATGAATCATGTCCAAATCTAGACCTCGTTAGGCCCATTGCATCATAAATAATGAGCTTTTAGAGTCATTTTGGTAAATAAAAAGAAAAATATAAGTTTGAATAAAATTCGAGTTAAAAATATAGTTTTAGTAATATCTGAGGGTAAAATCATAATTTTAGAAACTTTAAGGGCCTAAAAATAAATTTTAAATATTTATCTAGGCAAAATAAAGTTCTCTTTGAAATTTGATTGAATTACGGATTAAAACGAGTAATTTATTAATTTCGAGGGCTAAAATGCAATTAAGGGATAATTATGTAATTTTTAAAAAATTTATGACCCTAAATTTGAACTAATTATTTTTTTTAGAGGTACCCCGAGAGTTTGGGTAAGAAAGAAGTCGATATCCAAAAATTGTTGGGATATGTCGTGACATGACATAACTGACATAACACGACTAAATATTTTTATAATATCGTTCGAGTGTCCGTTGAGATCATGCTATAACTTTCTCAACTTTCAAGTTCAGATGAAAATAAGATTTTTGAGTTTTTGGGGTTAGAAATACGATTAAAGCTGGTGCTGTGAATAATGACGTGAATAGTAACAAAAATTGGGGATAATTATTAAAAACAAGACTTCCCAATTGTTTTCAACTCTTCCCAAGACCCCATGAGATAATTACCAACTTAAATAAAACAAACCAATTGAAGTTTTTTCCCAATCCAAACACTGAAATTGCCCTTTTTGTTTATCTCAAATTCGAGAGATTTTGTTTATTTTAGACAACATTTTGTGTGTGTTTAAATAGTTTGTTTATCAACTAATATTTTTTTAATCAGATATTTATTTTTAAATAATTATATATATAATTTTTTATTTTTTCATATATTTTTTGGGGGGATATTTAAACAAATGAGATAAACATAATATTTGTTTATTTTAATTCTTATTGTCCCCAAATTAAAAGGCTGTCTTTTTTACCTACTGTGGGTCGTTTTGATTGATACCAGTTGGCTGGAGTTTTCTGGCTATCGACGTCTGTTGTGATATTTTCCAAGATCTGCTTTGCCGTGTTTGAAATGGCTAATTGCCCTCTGATTTCCCATATTTACCCCTTATCTCCTTTGCCTTTTTACGCTAGTATCCTTAATGGTTTGGATTTCGTTTTTATCCCTGGCTGCTGTTGTGGTTGTTCGTTTATATCCTGTTTTGTGTGGGTTATTTTTTTTACGAACCATGCCATTGTGGCTTTGGGTATATATTGTTGTGATGGGATTATTTTTCTTTAGGGTTTTTTGAGACTTTGAAATCACAACCAACATTTCTTTCTCAATCTACATTTCTTTTCCATTTCTCTCTTTACACGATCTGTTTGTTTGTTGGTTTGATATTGTTTTAAACTCTTTATTAAGCTAGTGAGTGTGGTTTTTATTTCTGGCTTTCACGAAATAGTTTTGGGGTTTCTTGATTTTCGATGATTGTATATTCTGGTGGTACGCATTTTTCTGGTGTCGATCGTTTTCCGGTGTGGTCGTTTGTGTTGGTGGTGACTGGTTCTGACTAGTTGTTGGGGATGTTTCCATATGGTGGTGGTTGTGTAGATTTGGGACTGCTCAAATCTCGCGTTGGGTTGGACGATCTGTGTGGCCTGGTTGCTTTCCATCCATTCGTGTTTCTAAAAGCTCATTTGGGCTTCTTGTGAGTCCTTTCGTTTATATATATATTTATATGTTTTTTTTTTGGTACTGCTTTGTTTTTTATCCAGCGTGTGTGAGTTTAGTGAACTGTGCGTGTGTGAGTTTAGTGATCTATGCGAGTGTGGGTGTTGTTTCACTACCTCAACTAAACTTAACTCGGACTAAGATTTAACCCATTCAAGACTCAACTCGGACTAGATTCTGTTTGGACCTAACCTAACTCAGACTTTGACTCGGTGATTAACTTGGACATTAAGTCATTGTTAACACGGACTAAAACGTAGTTTATTTTTTGAAATAATCTTAGACCTTGCACTTGTACTAATATTAGACTTAACTAAAATTGGATTTGGACTGTTTTTATTCTTGTGTGTGTGTTATTTATTTTGTAAGTCACCTGAAGTAATCTGATTATTTTTTCTGAACTCAACTTATTCGTTTTTAAAATCAGATTAATTTTTTAGTGTGTTTTGGCTTATGCAAAAACTATTTTAGAAGAGTGTGTTTAAATTTGTACATATCTTTCACTTATTCACTGATTGGTATTTTTTTGTTAATTAAAATAGACTTAAATTGGTGTGTGTTCAGTCTCTTTTTATAAACAAAATAAATTTTATGTTTTGAGAAAAGCAAACCTCTAATTATTTTCTGCGTTGCACAACTTCACGGGGTCTCGGGTTTGAGTGTGTAGTTGTGCGTGTGTAGTGAGTGAGTGATAGTCACTATTACTTGGGTATTATTGGGTTGACTGATTTTCTATCAAGTTGGGTTGTTTTAGACTAGACTGGTTCTACGGGTGTGTATTTGCTTAGTTTAATTCCTTGTGAACTTGGAGACTGTAGTCTGTAGCATGTAATTAGTAATAGTGGACTTGGGTGTGTGAGTTGTCCTGGGGCTAGGGACACGGGATTTTCCACCATGGTGGTTTCCTTAAGAACATATACTGTGTCACTATCTACTTTTCCTCATCTCATTCTGATTATCTTTATTTCAGTAGCAACATCATAAATCTGTATTTATTTGTGTGCGTGCGTACAGCGGTTTCAATCAAGTTTTAAAATTTGTTTTAAAAGAGTTGGAGTTTTATTTATTAACTAAAACACGTTAGGGTGTTTAGGTTATTTCAAGTGGTATCAGAGCTTTAGGACTCACTTTTTAAAAGTTTTATTCCGCAAGGATCCAGATCTATTTTGTTTTTAAAATATACAAATTTTTATATGGGTGACCATAATGGGTCTTCTGTACGTCCTCACGTGTTTGATGGTGACAACTTCACTTACTAAAAAGTAAGAATGGTTGCGCACCTCCAACACTTGGGAGATGATGTATGGGATACGGTTGAAACTGGTTTTTCTGCTCCTACTAGACCTAGTGATGATGATGCTGAAATTCTTGTTCGAAAACCCCTTTCAAAATGGTCTAAGGAGGAAAAGCAATGCTCACAGTCTGATAACAAAGGAAAAAAATGCTATTTTCCAAGCGGTGGGTGCAACTGAATTTAAAATAATTTCAGTCTGCACTACATCTAAAGAGGCTTGGGATATTTTAATGACTACCCATGAAGGAGGGTCTAGAGTTAAAAGGGTCAAGCCCCAAATGCTAGTTAGACTTTATGATTCTCTACATGAAAGTTAATAAAAAATTTGATGACGTTTATTTAAAATTGCAAGATGCTGTAAAATCAATCACATGCTAATGGTGTCATTTATGTCGACGCGAAAATATGTGATAAAATCCTTAGGTCTCTTCCTAAGAGTTTTGATTTAATTTCCCACACTATAGATAATAATTTGGATATACAAAAACCTAAATTACGACTACACTCAACTGGTGAGTACAGCGGTAAGTCGGGTATCGAATCCACAGGGAATGTTCGATAGATCGCAACAGATTATTAATTCAGGAATAAAAGTGTAAAAGGTGTTTAGAAACTAAAAAGGGAAAGATGCAAAAAAGGGAAATAGTAATCTAGGCGAGTGTATTGAAACTAGATTATGAAAGCGAGTAAAACTATAGCTTGCGTTGAATATCCCTCACCCAAGTTAATTTGTATAAAATGGTTACATGGGTCGACGAGTTATTACACGTGCGTCTCATTTCGACAGTTCATTAAATCAAGGGTTGTTACGCCCTAAATAATCATAAAAGCCTAATAAGATTTTGGCGTCAACAAATATCCCGAAAATTACGCGTGAAAGGTCGTAAGCACGGGACATACATGATATGCCCCGTCAAATATCCTAGGCGTAATAGCTGGGACAACGCACTCGAAATAGACCCGTAAACACCATCACCAAAGCAAAGCAATGCGTCAACTCGAGTGAGTTCAATTCAAACACAACCTAATTTAAGTTACCTAGAAAGCATGTTAAAAATGCGGTAAATGGAAAGCGGGAATAAACGCGATAAATCTATACTACAAAGCAAGTGAAGAAAGCATGTGAATCTAATTAAGAAAGCATGTAAATCAAACTATCAAAGCAAGAAAGAAGGAAATACAAACTATAAAAATGGAAGGGATAATGAATAGTGCAACAATCAATCCAAAAGGGTGTCAATCCAAGAACAATTGAAGAACAACTCTTCAAAACTCTCAAGACCTAAGCTATTATAACCTAAAATCGTTTTGTCTACTGAATATGTTCTTATTACAACAAAAATGGTTTAAGTAGTAAGTTAGAATAAAAGAAAATAAGAAAGAAAATATCTACTGAAAAAAATAGAGCATCGATCGATCGACCCCTGTGGTCGATCGATCGACAGTTAAAATCGTGGCCAAACTACAAAGGCTCGATCGATCGACACCCAGGCTCGATCGATCGATCAAGCAGGGCAGCCTGCAGAATCCCCTGTTTTGGCATGCTTTCCATCGCCGCTCAATTCGCCGTAACTTTGTCATACGGACTCGAAATCACGCACCGTTCGCGGACACGCGAAGCTAGCGAGGAGAGATACAACTTCCGTGTGGATGTCGGGCCAGGTGCCCAAGCTGATAAATGACCGAATTGCCCTTGAACGTGCGGTTATGTACGGAAATTGCGCGGAATGCGTCCGAATCCCATACTTGGTACCTAAATACCTACAAAAGCCCAATTATACCTCATATAGCATGTTAACAGTATAAACCGAGGTTGTCTGGTTAACGATCTTAAATATAGAGATTAAGGCACCCGAGGGGGCTAAAATGCGTAGGTTCGACGGATGAAATACGCAATATTCGCGTATTATCACACCCCCTAACTTACACATTGCTAGTCCCTAGCAATGAAATAGGATGCAATAAGAAGAACAAGTAAACTAACACAGGAGAAAGTACAAAAGTATGGTATAAAAGCAATAAAAAGATAAGGCCACTTTCGCGGGCGATTCGATTGCATTTAGCGTATGCAATAAACCGTTAAATCCCTAGGTTACCCTAGTGGACGAGTGTCGTCTCGTGAGGGTTTTCAGCGATGGTACCCACAACCATCACATGATTTCCTCAAAATATGCCCAATCAAGTAAGACAAACTCATCAATGCGAACAAGATTTCAACATGTTATTAGCACAGCAAACGAATTCGCGTGAAAAGTCCGTAGTTACTAACATTATCGAATGCACCTCAATGAATTGAAACTCTAACATGTGGGAGGGGAGTGAGCATATGCAAAGTATGATTTGGAGAAAAACTTAAATAACTCGGATACTAAATATCAAAGCATGAATAAAAGTCAATCCTCACAGGCATTACACTCATCAAATGAAATCACTTGAAACAGGGAGGTAACACACGCGACATGCGGGAATAAGGAGTAAATGTAAACGGAAACTATGTCACACACATGTCACAATTGAAGAACGCTATATAGGAAATAAAAATTTCAATCTCAGTGAAAGGATACCGCACATATAAAAGAGGCGAAATGCATTTTCAAAGATATCAACACTATTTAAACATTTGAATTACATCAACTTAAGATCACTTAGGACTTTAATAGGGTTGTAATGTAGGCTAGGTTAGGGTACGAAATGAAAGGGATGTATATACGGATTCAAAGTGTTTGGGGATGAAACTCAGAATAATGGGAAAAAGTGGGCAATTTCAAAATTGGACAAATGATTTCCAAACGAGCATTAGATATAATAATCGAGAGAGTAACAAGGATTATTGAATCACATACAAACATTATAAACAACTTTCTCTTTCTTTTTCTTTTCTTCCTTTTTCTCACTTTTTCTCTTTTGTTTTCTTTTGTTTTTAACTTTCTCTTTTTCACTCTTTTTCTTTTCACTTCTTACTCTTTTCATACTCAAATTGCAACCACAATACACAATAATATCATTCAATCCCAAGCAACAATCCAAACAAGGGTATGTAAGGTAATATGTATGGTATAAAACTCCAATTTGGAGTTGGATATGGGATTTTGGGTAATGAAAAGAAAGGCTAATATTTAGGCTCAAGTGGGTTGACTAGGGAACATATAAAGGGTGAGGTCAAGGTCATATGGGTGATATACAAAGATGGCCTATGATCATTTCACAAAGTTTATGCAATTCTCGAGTCAAAACAATATATGAAAATCATTGAGATGCAATGTGGTTTTATCGGCACTAAATGCTCGTAATAAAAATTCTCAATGGTATTTAGATTCTAGTTGCTCTAGGTATATGACGGGGGATATATCCAAATTTGTCACCTTAAAATCTTTAGTTGGCGTTGTAACTTTTGGTGATGGAATAATGTCCCACATCATAGGCAAAGGATCAATTGAGACGGATGGGCTCCCTAACTTAAAGGAAGTTTTACTTGTTGAAGGTTTAAAAGTAAATCTATTAAGTATTAGTCAATTTTGTGACAATGATCATGCTGTTAATTTCTTCAAATATGATTATAAAATTTTAGACCCAAATGGGAATCTAATTTTGTGTGGTACTAGGACTTTAGACAATTGCTATGCGATTAAACATGAACATGAATTTGAAAATTGTTTATCTTCTAGGGTGAGTGATTTAGACTTATGGCATGAAATATTAGGGCATCTAAATTATGATAGCTTGTCTAAATTAACTAGTCAAAATCTTTTTCGTGGTGTACCCAGAATAACTAAAGTTAAACACTCTATTCGTGGTCCGTGTCAAATTGGTAAAATTCATAAAGCACCTCATAAGAAAGTGACTGTTGTTTTTACTTCTCACACCTTGGATTGCTACATATGGATTTAATGGGTCCCTTTAGGACAATTAGATTATGTGGTAATTCCTATAGTCTTTTTATTGTTGATGACTTCACTAGATTTACTTGGGTTGCTTTTATGAAAGACAAATTCGACACTTTTAATCATTTTTTAAAAATATTGCTAAAAATAAAAAATGAGAAGGATACTCAAGTCACTCGTATTCATAGTGATAAGGGTGGGAAATTTAAAGATACGAGTGTCATTGACTATTGTATTGGGAATGAGTATCAACATGAATTTGGTGCTCCTAAGACACCTCAACAAAATTGTATTATAGAAAGAAAATACCGAACCATTCAAGAAATGGCTCGTGTTTTGATTCATGCTAAGAATTTAACAAAATAGTTTTGGGTTAAAACTACTCAAACAGCTTGTCACATAATTAATAGGGTTCATTTAAGGAAACATACTAAACAAACACCCTATGAATTATGGTATGGTAGATAACCAAATCTGAAATATTTTTGAGTATTTGGTAGTGAATGCTATGTGTGTAAGGATCGTGAACACTTGTCTAAATTTGATACTATAGGAGACAAGGCTGTTTTTTTAGGATACTCCCAAAATAGTAGGGCTTATAGAGTTTATAATTTGAAAACTAAGTCTATTATGGAATCCATTAATGTTGTGATAAATGATTGTGTTGCCCCTTTGGTAGAAGATAGCCCAGAATCATTACCCATTGAAAACATTTCATCAAATAATTTATCAAATCAACTAACGGATAGTGACTTGGAGTCCATTCCACTGGAAGACCTTGATGTTCCAAATTGGGTTAGGGCAAATCGTCCTAAAAAGAACATTTTGGGTGATGTTAAAGAACCAATTAAAACTAAATATCAAACCTTAAATGCCTTGATGTCTTATTTTGTTTCTCTAGTAAAACCTAAAAATATAAAATATGCTCTTTTTGATGAATCTTGGCTCCTTGCCATGCAAGAAGAATTACATCAATTTAAGATCCATGATGTGTGGTATTTAGTATCTCGTCCTTCCCATACTAATGTCATTGGAACTAAGTGGATATTTAAAAATAAATGTGATGAAACTGGTAATGTTTTGCATAATAAAGCTAGACTAGTAGCCCAAGAGTACTCCCAAATCGATGGGATTGATGTTGATGACTCATTTAACCCTATTGTTATAATAGAGTCTATTAGACTTTTACTTGTCGTTTCGTGTCATTTGAAATTTAAATTATACCAAATGGACGTAAAATCTGCATTTTTGAATGGGTTTTTAAATGAAGAAGTGTATGTTGAACAACCTAAGGGTTTTGTTGATCCTTTTCTTCCGGATCATATTTTTAGATTAAAGAAATCTCTTTATGGTCTCAAACAAGCCCCTCGTACTTGGTATGAGCATCTTACTTCTTTTCTTTTAATCCACGACTTCAATCGAGGGGGAATAGACTTAATAATGTTTGTTAAAAGAAATACAAATTGTTCGCCTATTGCTCAAATATATGTTGATGACATTATATTTGGGCCTACATCTCCTCAAGAAGCTGAAATTTTTTGCTAACATTATGAAATCTGAATTTCAAATGTCTATGATGAGTGAGTTGCAATTTTTCTTAGGTTTAAAAGTATCTTAAAAATCGGACTGCATTTTTATATCCCAAACTAAATATGCAATTGAATTAGTTAAGCGGTTTGGGCTAACTAATGCAAAAACTACTATGATCCCTATGAGTTCCACCACTAAGATTTCCAAAGATTTATCGGGTAAAAAGGTTGAAGTTACACTTTATCGTATTATGATTGGTAGCCTTCTTTATTTAATGGACAGTAGACCTGATATCATGCACAATGGGAGTGTATGTATGTGTGTGTGTGTGTGTACGCGCACGCTAGATATCAATGTGAACCTAAAGAATCTCACATGCTTGCGGTTAAGCGCATATTAAAATATGTTAGCGGTACTTAAGTTTTGGTATTATGTATACTATGGACACAAATTCTAAAATAATTGGGTATACACGGATGCCGATCGGGATGGTTGTGCCGATGATAGTAAAAGCACTTTCAGGGGTTGCTTTTACTTTGGACACAACCTAGTCTCTTGATCGTCTAAAAGCAGAATTGTGTGCCTCTTTCCTCCGCCGAAGCTGAGTACATCGTTGACGGTAGTTGTTGTACTAAGTTATTATGGATCAAACAAATGTTAAATTACTATGGTATAATTTAACCTACTGCACTCATTTTATTTGATAATCAAAGTGCCATTAGGCATTAAAAGAATCCTATTTTTCACTCACGCACCAAACATATCAAAATGCGTGAACACTTGATTAGGGAACTCATTGAGAAAAAGAAAATTTGTATTGAATATCTTAACACTAAAGACCAACTAGCTGATTTATTTACTAAACCTTTGGATAATCATAGATTTGAAACTCTGAGAATGTGTATTCGTGGGTGTGCGATTCCAACATAATTTGATTTTAGTTTCCTCCCTTTGTCCCCTTGAGACAAACAGGGGAAGAATTCGAGACCCTTCGTGTCTTTTATGGTCTTTTAGGATTAATGTTGTTAGTTGAGTTATGAATTTATTTAGGAATCAATATGTTATTAGCCGAGTTATGCATTTGTGTAGGGCTCAAAATGTTGTTAGTTGAGTTATGTAATTTTTGATCTCAAAGTGATGTTTGTCTTAAAATTGGCCAAAGGGGGAGATTGAAATTACCCTTTTTGTTTGTCTCAATTTTGAGAGACTTTGTTTATTTTAGACAACATTTTGTGTGTGTTTAAATAGTTTGTTTATCGACTAATATTAGATTTATATTCGTAAATATTTTTTTAATCAGATATTTATTTTTAAATAATTTATATATATTTTTTGTTTTTTCATATATTTTTTAGGGATATTTAAACAAATGAGACAAACGTAATATTTCTTTATTTTAATTCTTATTATCCCAAATTTAAAAGTCTGTCGTTTTTACCTATTGTGGGTCGTTTTGATTGATACCAATTGGCTGGTGTTTTGTGGCTATCAAGGTCTGTTGTGATCTTTTTCAAGATCTTCTTTGCCGTGTTTGAAACGGCTAATTGCCCCCTCCGATTTCCCATCTTTACCACTTATCTCCTTTGGCTTTCTACCCTGGTATCCTCTATGGTTTGGATTCCGTTTTTATCCATGACTGCTGTTGTGGTTGTTCGTTTATACCCTCTTTTGTGTGGGTTATTTTTCTTACGAACCATGCCAATGTGGCTTTGGGTATATATTGTTGTGATGGGATTATTTTTTCTTCAGGGTTTTTTAAGACTTTGAAATCACAACCAACATTTCTTTCTCTCTTTACATTTCTTTTCCATTTCTCTCTTTACACGATATGTTTGTTTGTGAGAGGGTTTGGGTTTGATATTGTTTTAAACTCTTTATTAAGCATGTGAGTGTGATTTTGATTTCTGGCTTTCACGAAAAAGTTTTGGGGTTTGCTGATTTTCGGTGACTGTATTTTCTGGTGGTATGGATTTTTTTGGTGTCGATCATTTTTCGGTGTGGTCGTTTGTATCGGTGACTGGTTCCAGCTAGTTGTTAGGGTTATTTCCATATGGTGGTAGTTGTGTAGATTTGGGACTGCTCAAATCTTGCACTGGGTTGGACGATCTGTGTGGCCTGGTTGCTTTCCATCCATTCGTGTTTCTTAAAGCTCATTTGGGCTTCCTGTGAGTCTTTTTGTTTATATAGATATACATATATATATATATATATATATATATATATACATATATCTATCTATATATAAAAATACATACTGATATAATCCTATATTGTTTTGGTTTGGTGTTGCTTTGATTTTTATCCAGCGTGTGTGAGTTTAGTGAACTGGGCGTGTGTGAGTTTAGTGATTTGTGTGAGTGTGGGTGTTGTTTCACTACCTTAACTATACTTAACTGGGACTAAGATTTAACCCAATCAAGACTCTCAACTCAGACTAGACTTTGTTTAGACCTAACCTAACTCGGACTTTGACTCAATGATTAACTCGGACATTAAGTCACTGTTAACACGGACTAACACGTAGTTTATTTTTTGAAATAATCTTAGACCTTGCACTTGGACTAATATTGGACTTAACTAAAACTTTATTTGGACAATTTTTAATCTTGTATGTGTGGGTTATTTATTTTGTAAGTCACCTGAAATAATCTTATTATTTTTTCTGAACTAATTATAACTTATTCATTTTTAAAATCAATTGATTTTTTGGTGTGTTTTGGCTTGTGTAAAATCCCTTTCAGAAGAGTGTTTAAATTCTACATACCTTTCACTTAGTCACTGTGTGTTTAAATTCTACATACCTTTCACTTAGTCACTGATTTATATTTTTATTGCTTATTAAAATAGACTTAAACTGGTGTGTGTTTACTCTCTTTTTATAAACAAAATAAATTTTATATTTTGGGAAAAGCAAACCTGTAATTATTTTCTGCGTTGTAGTGAGTTTGAGTGTGTAGTTGTGCGTGTGTAGTGAGTGAGTGATAGTCACTATTACTTAGGTATTATTAGGTTGACTGATTTTTAGTCAAGTTGGGTTGTTTTTGAGTAGGTTATTTCTACGGGTGTGCGTTTACTTAGTTTAATTCGTTGTGAACTTGGGGACTGTAATCTATAACTTGTAATTGGTAATAGTGGACTTGGGTGTGAGAGTTGTCATAGGACTAGGGATATGGAATTTTCCACCACGGTGGTTTCCTTGAGAACAAATATTGTGTCACCATCTACTTTTCCTCATCTCATTCTGATTATCTTTATTTGAGCATCATCACCCCACAACAAAATAGATAATTAGTGGCAAAAAAATCCGTCACCAAATGAACAAATTTCGTCCCCAAAAACATTTTGGAGGCAAAATTAATGTACTTTGGGGACAAAACATTTTTGTCATGAAATGAATTTTATGTCAAAAAATTATAAATTTAGAACTCATTATTTTTTCAGTTCATATGGATATTCAATCAAATAAATATTAATTATAGAATCTTTATTATATAAGTAATCAACTACCATCATATACATACTCAAAATTTAGGTTCAAAAGATTATATAATCGATACGAAAGCATTCGTAGAAATATCTCAAAACCATTGATCAATTACAAAGTAAACGTCATCGTTTGTTACTACACATCAACTACAAAGTAGCCTCACAATTCCTAAGGTATTAATTCCAACTTTATATTTCCTAAGGCATTGGTTTCTAATCAATTACAAAGTAGCCTCCAAATAAATAATTTCCAACAAGTTTGTTAAGTTCTCCTTCCATCTTTATCATCATCCCAAAAATAATTTTTAAAAAAGTGTCTTCACAACGTCCCAATCTGTAATTCAAAAAGTAGCAATGCATTAGTTTCTAACTTTATATGTCTATTAACAATTTCTAAATAGAATAACAACAATTAAGAAATAACACACATTGAGCTAAACACAAAAAAATTACGAAATTCAATTTTATTTTTAATATTTTAAAAAATTCGACAGAATTTCCTTTGTTTATAGAATAAAACCACCCTGTTAAATTAATAAATAAAAAAATCAAGAAACCCAATGACAATCCACCAAAATAACCCTTCCACCGATTCAACAAATAAGGTAATAACATCACCAATAGAGATATTAAATAAGTCAAAGGATGTGAATTCAACAATGTAATTTCAATAAATCCAACATTGAAATTATTAAGACTTACCATATAATAAATGTGGGAGGAAGGGAACCTGATGCTTTTAAAGCATCACACATCTTATCGAATCCAAATTGACAAGCCTCTAAATGTTTCAGACACTCATCACGAGCCTGTAGTTGTTCCTTTAACCCACGATTCTCTTTCTGAGCTTCCCTAAGGGCCTCCTCCAACTTCGTGTCTCGTCGTATTGTTTTTTATTTTGTAGCTTTCGGTCCATGCCCAAGACCTATGATATATCCCGATATAGTACCAAGTACTCGATCAGCTATTTCATTAGGAGTTAAAGGTTCCTACCCTTAGGAGTAGGCTCAGCTTGCAACTGTTACATCTCAATCTATAAAACAAATTAGTATATATCATTTCACAAAATCGAAGTTATAGTATTTGTCTAATATATGTTATATTCTTGCATACAGTTCCTCAGCCTCGAGAGAAGACCATTTTTCATTAGTGCAGTTGATTTTCTTATAAAACTCAGTTCGATCTAGTTCCTCATTCGCCACATCATTCTTCATACTCATGAAAGACGATCATTATCATCAATATTTGTGAAAGATAAGATCAACTTTAGAGAAAACAAATACATAAAAATATATACCAAGTGATAACGAGTGCTACAATTTTCTTGATTCGTGTTTTTGGGCTTATCACGACGTGCCTCTTGAATTGACTTATGATTTTTGAACCTTAGTCGATGTCTATATCTTTCACCCCTGCTTCAACACATCAACAATTTTTTTACACTTCTTATAACATATTCGTCCTCTATTTTAATGTCAAATTTGGACTAAAAATTCATAATTTATAAAAAAAATAGTATATAAATTAAATCAATTACTCAAGCAAGTTTAATAACATAGTAGTTTGTTTAATAACATAGTAGTTTTTACTTACATCGAGTCGTTTAAAGGCTTCTTCTTTGTCATTTTCAGACATGTCTTCAAGATGGGGTCAACCTCGAACATAAAAGAACAATCATCTTCACGGAGCCTAACAAAGTGGGGAACCTTTTGAATCAATACAAATGAACAAAAATTTACCTTCGTTTCCATCAACGACACCAGCACCACCCTATACCAACTCTGTATCTTTCAAAACAAACCATGATGGGGGCATTACTAACTCCACAGTTGACTGGACAACCAGAAAAGCTCCTTTCAAAAAGATTTTGTCTGAAGAGCATCAGTAAACAACTCGAAAGAGAATCCAGAAGTCCTTTATCCTACTTGACCCAACTGTCTCAACATCTTTATGGATCTATTTTCACCCCTACAATTAACATCTCCTCATCACAATGTATTGTGTGTAAGGGAGAAGATGAAAACATTGATCATTTTTTGTTCTATTAAAAAAATTGAAGATTCTTTTGGAGCATGAATTTTAAGGAATTAGATACCAACGAGCTTTAGCATATTGATGAAATGATATTCTTGTTGCTGATGGTTAATTTGGGGGGTAGAACGTAAGGAATGTACTGAAGGAGAAATATCGTCTTGGGCCTCTTGGCCATGGCTTGGAATGTAGGGTTGGAAAGGAATGCAAGAAACTTTGATGACAAAGTTCGACATATGTACAGTTCCTCACCTCCTTGTGGGTTTTGAACTTCGAAAGTTTTCTTCTAATAATGTTTCTTCCCTTTCTAATAAGCGGAAGGAAGCAACTGGACAAAGCATTGAGTTTTCTCTTTGCTGGATATGTTTTATGCTGATGTTGGGTTCTGCTATATAATTTTAACGATGCTAAATTTTTAACTCGATTCGATTGGTGGTCCACCTTCAATTTGTACATTCTTTGTTTATAAAATAAAATTATTTCTTCAATTTATACAAATGGATATAAGTGCATCCAGTTCAACATAATAGCATAATAGTCTATTGCCAACTAGAGTTGGGCCATACATAAATCCTACAAGGCTATCAAGGAAGTAAATGCAATTGTATAGAAATATCTTCCAAAGTTACATGCCAAAATATCTACTTTTTATCAAACTACTGCACTATTAGGCAACCTAATACAGTAAATAAAATAGAAAGGAATACGTAAGTGTTTACAGATAGTACTATAAGTAAAATGGCCTCTGAAAAAACTATAAGCAAAATGGAAAGGAAGATAGACGTGCTAACAAACCTAGAATCTCTCCAGATGCTATGAAAATGAAAATGGGGAATGACTAGTGTTGCATTAAGATAGCATGCCACAACAACTGCATTGCATATATAAAAAGCATTAACAGCTACATTGCAGCGAATACAAGTGCACAAAGTTGTCACTATCGAAGTTTAAGCATATAAAAGTATGAAATACATCATTGGCCATAAAGATTACCGATGTCAGTTGTTAATTCAAGCCACCAATTGCCTAGATGTGTATGTATCCATTTGACTCTGTTAAGCCTACAATATAAATACAACCTCAAACTGAGATTTGGATAATGCTCCGTCCGTCCTAAATTAAGAGTCCCTGTTTAAAATTCACAAATTTTAAGGTGAATACTAAACTCCCAACTTTATTAATGAATCAAATTAACATCGCCAATGTCACATGATGCGAATATTTAGTGTCGTAGGTAACCTTAGAAGTTTACACTATTATATAGATTGATTTCAGAAACAGAACTCTTAATCCGAAATAGTTAAAAAAGGAAAGCATGGCTGATAATTTGGGACGCGAGGGTATACAAATAAAAAATGCGAATATGCGGTCACATATCATATGTTAGACCAGATTAGCTAAATAAACAAGGTTCCAAATGTGATCCCACCCAATCAGAATTTGATCTTTTCTTAAGAAATGCTTATTTCAAGCACTAATACTGATCCCATTTTTGCACTCCTCCAATATATTGAAAGGCCAGACCAATTTTCTCCCTTTAATTGAGAAAAAAATCACACTTTTTTTTATGGGAAATCCGAAAAAGTCGACCCCCGTTAATTTGGCTAAAAAAATGCATTTAAAAATGAAATATTTTAATTTACAAATTTGCAAATATAAGTATATAAGTATATACCTGACTTAGGCAACTTTCACAGCTAGTTTTTACTGGGCTGGCGCTTTTTACGGCCGGTGGTAACTTCTTCTTGGCTGGTCGGTTTCCATCAGCATGTTGTCGATGTTTTGGTTGGGGCTGCGATGGAGATAAAGTGCGGAAAAGAGGGGATGCCGGCGGTGGAATGGGGAGTGGATAAGGGGGGATGCCGACGGTGGAGATGAGGTGATGAGATGAGATATTAGGGGCATGTAGAGGAGAAGAGAGTGATGGCGGTATTTTTGGGGGAGTGATTTGGGTGAGGGATTTTGGGGAACGATTTAGGGTTTAGAATAATAATTATTTTTTTGAATCAAATATCAAAAAGTTCCTCAAACATTTTTTAATACACATTTAGTCCTAGCGTTTTATTTTGTACCAAAAATTCTCTTATTTTCTTATCTTTAAAGGTCCGCGCCAGCGGCATGGTAAAGCCTTTTTGGCATGGTGAAGGACTTTTTGATGCAAAATAAAAACGCTTGGACTAAACATGTATTAAAAATAGTTCGAGGGACTATTTGGTATATGGCCCCAGTTTTTTTTAGGAATAAGTGAGGAAATGTTTTGTCATCAATTGTTTTATTTTTTTTGTGATAAACGTATTTGTCACTAAATGTATAATAATTTTGTTATGAATAAATGAATGGAACATTTTAGCATGCGGGAATGATGATGCCAAATTTTAATGATTATTTGGTGACAAATATTATTAATTCGTCACCAATTTAATATCATTACACTCAATTTATGACAAAATTAATTTTCCTCACAGAAATGTTACTTTTTGTGACAAAATTACTTTTGTCCTAATTTTTTTTTGTCACTGATAAGACATTCTGTTGTAGTGCCATCATAAATCTGTATTTATTTGTGTGCGTGCATATAACAGTTTCAATCAAGTTTTAAAATTAATTTCAAAAGAGTTGGAGTTTTATTTATTGACTAAAACACGTTAGGGTGTTTAGGTTATTTCAAACACTTGACCTCATAGCCTATAAATAGGATCCTCGGCTCATTATTTTACATAGAATATTTTGGAGAGCATTTAGAGATAATTTTTGCTACTTTTATTTTGAGAGTATATTTTTCTAAGGGCCAAGAATTATTCTTTTGTGGGATAAAAATTTTCAAGATCAATTGTAAAGCATGACTAATTTTTAATTCTTTTGTTTTATTAATGAAAGTTACTATTCATTCTTGCACTTTTATTTTGTTTTTAATTATGTCTGCTTAATTTCTTTACAAGGACTAGGAGAAGTTTATTATGTTTGATTAATATTGTGTGTAGTTTTAAATTCGTCTTTATTTCTCAACATGTTCTAAAAGGTTTTAAAAATTTGGTATATTGGATTGCAATACCTCTCAATATGCTTATAAGTTTTGATTTTATTAGTAAACCTGACCAGTGGATTTATATCCATTAGAGTATCAACTATGTTAACTTCGAGATCAAGGAATAAATAAGAAGTTGGTCAAAATTGATTAGTGACGAATAGATTTGACTAACAGGATACTGTGTGCTTAATGTGGGGAATCGTTTTATATACCAAAACAACTTCGAAAATAAGACCTTATCATTCGAGTAATTTTAAAATAATGTTGGAGTGAAGTCATAAATATTTAGTGGAAGTCTTAGTTTTTACGCCTAGGAGATTTGACGGGGCATATCATGTATGTCCCGTGCTTACGACCTTTCGCGCGTAATTTCCGGGATATTTGTTGACGCCAAAATCATATTAGGCTTCTATGCGGATTTAAGGGCGTGACAACCCTTAGTTCAATTAACTGTCAAAATGAGACGCATTTGTAATAACTTGTTGACCTATGTAACCATTTTATACTAATTAACTCGGGTGAGGAATATTCGACGCAACCTATAGTTTTACTCGCTTTGTTAATCTAGTTTCAATACATTGCCTAGTTAATCATTTTCCTTTTATGCATCTTTTCATTTTTAGTTTGTAATTCACCTTTTACACTTTTATTTCGGAATATTAAACCACTTAAAATCTAGCAACTCATCCTTGTGGATTTTTGATACCCGACTTACCACTGTGCTTGCCTCGCAAGTGTAATAGTAATTTAGGTTTGTTTGTATAGTCCCGGCGAGACATAAAATAACGACTGTTCACTTTACACGCGCAAACTTCTCGCGCGCTATTAGTTTTCTTAAGGATAGTCTTGTATTTATTGGGTACACAGACTCAAGTTTTTAGTCAAATACGTATTCAAGGAAGTCATCTTGAGGATATGAATTTACCTTACGAGATGGAGCCATATTTTGGAGGAGTATCAAGTAATCATGCATTGTTGATTACACCATGGAAATCGAATATTTTGCAACTTTAGAGGCATTCAAAAGGTGATTTGGCTCTAAAACTTCCTAAGTGATTTGGATACGGTTCCTTCAATGCAATCGGTTGTTACACTTTATTGTGACAATAGTGGTTTAGTTACAAACTCGAAACAACTAAGGACTCATAATAGGGCAACATATTGAGCGCACATTTCATTTAATATGGGAGATTATTCAAAGAGGCAACATCATCATCACTTTAACAAAGAACTTACCAACTAAGGCTTTTAATAGTCATGTAAAGGGAATAAATGTTAGATGTATATGCACATGTATTTAAGATTAAGTGGGAGATTTTTGGGATTTTATTTTTAAAACCATGTTTGAAATTTACTTTTTAATAAAGGTGTGTCACGTTCATTTGAAATAAGAATGATGTCTGTGAGAATTACTTATATATTTTTAAATATATTACATGTAATGTCGCTCAATTAGAGTTAGTGGAAATTATGGTGAATTGAGTTCATCTTGATCATAGAAGATTGAAATTTTGGTTTTAGTACAATTGAATAGTTCACATCTTAGATATGGAGTTGACATCCTATCAGTAAAGCCGTGAGTGAAATCCTAGTAGTCTATCTTAACTACGGGAATCTATCTGATGGTTTAGAAACTTATCTAATAGCTTAAAGATGATTGTGAGTACATTAAGAATGTATTGAATAGGACCAGAGGTGAGATCCAAGTCTAGGTCCTGACTAAATTAGACTCGCGCAATCTCACATGTTTGAAAAGGGTGCATAGGTTCTTAATCCCAAGAGTTATGAGGATTAGAATGTTTGCAAAATCATGTCTTTAATTGTTATGGGTGAGGTTTAATTATATTGGATCTAAATTTTCATAAGTTGGGAAATAGTTTTGTAAGTATTCCTGAGACCATAATTCAAAGGAATCCTCGTCCAATAAATATCTTTGATTGTGACACTCCCTTGAGAGACTTCTAAGTTTTGATTCTATTAATAAACCTGACGAATGGATTTATTTTTCGATAGAGTATTAAATAAGTTACGTCTTAGATCAAGGAATAAATAAAAATTTGCTCAAAATCGATTAGCGATAAATTTATTTGACCAAGCGGGTACTGTATGCCTAGCGTAGGGAATCATATTATGTAACACAACAACATAAAAAATAAGACTTATCATTCGAGTAATTTTGAAATACTTTGGGATTTTAGAGTATTATTTGGAAGGCAATTTAATTTCTTAGTCTTGGGTCCCTAGTATAGTCCATTTACCTAAATAGCATACCTAAATTCTTCGAAAATCCAATTTAGACCAGGCTTACTACTTATACCTATATATATTGGTGTACGGTAGGGTTTTAAGATATATAACACGTATTGAGGGTTAGGAAAGGAGAAAAAAAAGTACAATTCACGTTTTCTTGAAGGGATTTTGAGAGATAATGTCATATCTCACTAAAAACATAAAGTTTTCAACTCCAAGAGTGGCCACACACATAGTCTGCTTTGGGAGGTTCATATACAAGAAGATATGAGGCTTTTAGTTGATACTAACAAGGTTTTTGGAGACCTTTGAATGGCAGCAATTTCATCATCTCCATCAACTCATTGCCTTCATATCGGATCACCTACAAGATTCAAAAAGGTATTAGGATTCAATCCTTGGATTTGTTCTTCAGATCTAGTTCTTTTCTTTTCTTTTCTTTTTTGGAATGTGAATAATCAAAGATTTCAAGTGTAGACAACCCATCCTAGGTCCCTCCTAAGAACCTCCTTACGTCCTTAGCACTCACACATCCACCGCAAACCCTAAGTCATACTTCGGGTACCGATCTGAAGGCCACCAAGCGCTCCTGAGCTTTGTTTAACTCCAGTTAACTTTCTTATCAGAAATAAATCTCAATTAATCTATAAAGGGATTTGAATCTCCTTTCCAACGATTCAGCCTGTGCGCAAATCGGACTTACAGTTCGAACGAATGGTCCATTTTTCAATCAAAAACTGATTTGGAGGTCACCAGACGCTCTCGGCCCCATTTTAACCCCAATCAACTTCCTTTCCTAAGAGGAAGCTTAATGAATATTCGAAGGGATCTGAATCCCCTTTCCAATGGTCTGCTCCGTGCACGAATCAGCCTTGCAGTACGAACGAACGACCTCTTTTACTCCGAAGGGTTAACGGATATTTTTGGGCCCTAGTTGACCAAGGTCAACTCTTTGAACCGAATGAGACTGGATGAATATTCTAAGGGATCTAAATATCATTGCCAAAGGTCTGTCCCG
The DNA here is from genome assembly GCA_949130495.1 of Sambucus nigra. NCBI lineage: Eukaryota > Viridiplantae > Streptophyta > Magnoliopsida > Dipsacales > Adoxaceae > Sambucus > Sambucus nigra. Next base: position 414,239,079 of record OX422210.1, on the reverse strand, counting down.
TGCTCAATTCTGACTTACAGTTTGGACGAATGATCTGTTTTCCTCTAGGAATTTCTTATCTAGCCACCAACGGGCACTTTCGAGCCCAGTTTGACCTCAATCAACTCTCGAACTCGGGTGTGGATTAATGAATTCTTAAAAGTCTTTGAATACCCTTTCTAATAGTCTATCCCGTTCGCGTATCTGACTTACGCTTCGCATTTTATGGTCATTTTTTTTAAAGAACCTACCTCAGACTGCCGAATGGCAACCCCAGGACCTTACCTATCAGTAGTGTGTCTAGGGTTATATGCTGATAGGCAAGTCTAGGACCATTTCGATCGGCACTGAAAAAAAATGTAATATCGATTTAAATTAAATTAAATTCGCAAGATTCCAAGTAACCCTTTTTTAATTAGAGTCTACTTTTAAATCAAATAAATTCAGCCCCTAAACATCCATCAACGGTGCGGGTGTCAACCCATAAACAAATAAAGTATGCGAAACAAGTTTAAGGAAAAATCCCCGCAGGGCAAAACCTTTTATTTCACTATAATAAGTAAATCGCAACTTACACGGATTACAATGAAATACAGTGACACACGAATACCCGCAGGCGTCGGTCGGTGTCGTCAGCAATGAATCCACACGCAGCGAACCCACATGAACCTCAGTCCAATTAACAAAGGAAGAACCGCAGCACTCCTCAATGACACGCAGCCATAAAACTTTGTAGAGACTCCCTCAGCAATGACACGCAGCCCTCGGTTGCAAAGATCTCTCCACAAAGGTTTGAACAAACACAAGGTTGTGTTCTTGGGTTACCAAAAAGATTCACAAAGGTTTGGCAATTGTGTGAATCAAAACATGAGTCTTGGGACTCAAAAAATATGAAGACTAGAGGTATTTGGACTCTAAAAAACGTCTTCTAAAGTCTTGCAAAACAACTCCCCCGAAGTTGGTATTTATAGGAAAAAATATGAAGAGTCCCATGTTTTTAAAACTCTAAAATTCTATCCAGCGTACAAAAAAAACAGCATTCTTTAAGGAATTTTCTCTATCTTCAAAAGGTCATAACTCCTTCACCGTAGCTCGGATTGAGGTGCTGTTTTTTCCATTATCTTAGTTGCGGCGAGCTCTTCAACTTTCCAGTTGACCAGACCTTCGAACTATGGATGTAAAATTACGAAAATGACCTTGAACACTCCTATCTTGCCTTTTTTCACTGTTTTGACTTCCCTTGCGTACCACTTGCATTAAGTCCCTAAAATCTTGGACCGTGAAGTCGTTGAGGCGGATGTGGGACACATTAATGGAGATGTTGAATGCTTGATTCCCAAAATTCGGATAGAGGCCGTCATGTGAGATCGTGAGGTGACGTGCCAAATGTAGCGGCGTACGACATACACAAATGTAACATGTTGGACATGAGAAAAATGTCCTTACAAATCTCCCCCTATGTCTATGCCGGTACATACATAAAAATCCGAATTATCAAATATGAAATTGCCTATACAAATCTACCTTCCCATGAACCCAAAACTGGAAAAGGTACAAATGAATAGTCTTCATCGTTTGTTCTACAAATCTTCAGGAATCTCAAATCTTTTCTCATCAGGGTGTGCAATTCTGAGATCATCAATGTAGTACCTACACACATGAGATAAAGAAAAAAATACCAAGTGACGTATCGAGTTTGAAATGAGATAAACATAGATACTAATATATGACAAGCATAAGTAAAATCTCAAAACTCCCCCATAAAATGATAATTCTTTCTCCCCCTTTTTATGATGTCCCCAAATAGACAAATAAGAAGAATGAATCAAACAAGCAAAATCGGGGTGTCACGGTATACAAATCAAGGCATCAATCAATATGGTAAACGTGCTCTAGCAAGGAGATGCTTAAAAAAAACTTTCACAAACTATTTTTTGATTTTTCAATTTTTCATACAAAAAATAGATACCATTTTGAAAAAAAATGTAAAACATGATACAAAAATCACACCATGGATTTAGACTCAAACAACCAAGTCATGGAAACGGAATGAATGGGTGTGAACACATTCGATAGGTAAATCAACTCAATCAATCATATGTGCACGATGCATATGTGTACCCCTAACGAATGAACATCAAAAGTATCCTTAGGTGTAAAAATTTTGAATTTAGATGACATCGACTTATACAAATCAACAAATCAAAGTCAAATGATTTCCACACCAATAACGTCCAAAACTATGTAGCGCATTTTCAATAATTTCAAGGACGTGCAAACCCGCTTTAATTCTCCAACCAAACTCCCTCGTATATATTTTCTTTTAGAGGTAATCTAAATTCTCAAACTTTGGAGAATTGGTGCAAAAACCTAAATGGCCCATAATTGGCATGAATATCTTTTTATTGCCTTTCAATTTTTTCGAGCTCTTTTAAACCTCTTTGGACCCCGGATAATAAAATTCCTCCATTTTTTAGGTCCTTTCTAAGGGTGGCTTTTGCGCAAAGGATAGATAATTACCTTTCGCAACCCCTCTCCGTTCTCAATTAAACACACAAACTCACAAAACGGTTTTTATATGCACAATTTCCTTATCAAAATTTATCGCGCTTGGTTTGTTTTAAGGACAGGATTGAAGTGAAAACACCCAATCAACATGTGATAAGACAAGCACAATAATCAAACAAATCCGTGCATGTGTGCAATAAAGGATAAAGTGAGTCAAACATGTAGGAAGTAACACTTAATTACATCTTAATGACTCCAAACATTATAAAGCACATGGATGAATTGACCTATTGTCTCAAGACACTATCAAATAGTCACATGAAAATAATGGAATGATGTTGTGACTTGGTCATCCAAAGTTTTTATCCATAAACGGTGCAAACAAAAAAACAAAAATCTTTTTGGATTTTTTTCAAAATTTTATCAAAATAAAATCTTTTTGTATTTTTCAAAAAAATAAAACATACAAAAATTACATGTCACAACGCTAGTAAACATAAATATCATGAAACCAAAAAAAACTAGCGTATGACACACATGCGAACACAATCATTTATATGATATGGCAAGAGAAGAATCATGTGCAAGCAAAAGACAATCAACTTGTCTAAAATCTAGTTCCTCCAAAAGTGATTTCCTAACCCAAATGGATGAAACACGTCGACAAGGGGTTTTGGGAACCAACAAAATACTAGACTTCGAATTCCTAGGACCTCTTCCAAGATCAAAATAAAATCGCCTAAGGTGACCATTCCTACCACAATATGAGCATGTGTAAACGGGTGGGATGACACCGAAAGTGTGATCTTTTCTAGCGTCCTTGGAATTAGTTGACCCTTTAAAACAAATAATAGTTTTGGCTTTAGCATTAGAAGCATGAGAACACGATGAGCCATTACCATCACTATCAAACCTACTTGAGTCTGTCAAATCATTTTTTAACTTCAAAATTTTTGACTCAAGCAAAGAATTAGACTCTTCCAAATTAAGGGACGCCTTCTTCAAATTATCAATTAAACTTAACAGTTTATCACGCTCCCCCTCAATTAAAACAAACTTATTCCTAAGAGTCTTTTCGCGTGCCGTAAAATCATCGATTAATTTTTTATCCTCGACGGCACAAACGGGAACCCTAGAATTTTTTAAGTCCTCCAATTCCTTCTCTAAAATTAGAACTCTCTCATCACTCTTCTTTTTGGCAATTTTTAAAGAATCAAAATCTCTACACAAATTACCAAAGTGCTCACGACAAATATCACTTTGAGTTTGAAACTCTTGCAAATATTCAATCTTACTTTTAAAGAGAGAATTTTCTTTTTCCAAAACTTTAATTCTTTTGCAAAGTTTCAAATTCAAACTTTTTAATTTTTCAGCACGGTCGTGAAATTTTTCAAAAATAGGCTCCTCATTAAATGGGCGTTCCATTGAAAAATTGCGATTTTTCATAAAACTGATTTAAAAAAAAAAATCAATATCACACAATTTTTGCGGAAAAAAAGGAATACGCAATAAATTAGCGCAACCTGCTCTGATACCAATTTGACGACGTGAGAAGTCAAATTGTATCACAAAAAAAATAAATCCTTGAAAAATCAGGATCACGTGATAAATTAGCGTAACCCGCTCTGATACCAATTTGAAAAAAAATGTAATATCGATTTAAATTAAATTAAATTCGCAAGATTCCAAGTAACCCTTATTTAATTAGAGTCTACTTTTAAATTAAATAAATTCAGCCCCTAAACATCCATCAACGGTGCGTGTGTCAACCCATAAACAAATAAAGTATGCGAAACAAGTTTAAGGAAAAATCCCCGCAGGGCAAAACCTTTTATTTCACTATAATAAGTAAATCGCAACTTACACGGATTACAATGAAATACTGTGACACACGAATACCCGCAGGCGTCGGTCGGTGTCGTCAGCAATGAATCCACACACAGCGAACCCACATGAACCTCAGTCCAATTAACAAAGGAAGAATCGCAGCACTCCTCAATGACACGCAGCCATAAAACTTTGTAGAGACTCCCTCAGCAATGACACGCAGACCTCGGTTGCAAAGATCTCTCCACAAAGGTTTGAACAAACACAAGGTTGTGTTCTTGGGTTACCAAAAAGATTCACAAAGGTTTGGCAATTGTGTGAATCAAAACATGAGTCTTGGGACTCAAAAAATATGAAGACTAGAGGTATTTGGACTCTAAAAAACGTCTTCTAAAGTCTTGCAAAACAACTCCCCCGAAGTTGGTATTTATAGGAAAAAATATGAAGAGTCCCATGTTTTTAAAACTCTAAAATTCTATCCAGCGTACAAAAAAAACAGCATTCTTTAAGGAATTTTCTCTATCTTCAAAAGGTCATAACTCCTTCACCGTAGCTCGGTTTGAGGTGCCGTTTTTTCCAGTATCTTCGTTGCGGCGAGATCTTTAACTTTACAGTTGACCAGACCTTCGAACTATGTATGTAAAATTACGAAAATGACCTTGAACAATCCTATGTTGCCTTTTTTCACTGTTTTGACTTCCCTTGCGTACCACTTGCATTAAGTCCCTAAAATCTTGGACCGTGAAGTCGTTGAGGCAGATGTGGGACACATTAATGGAGATGTTGAATGCTTGATTCCCGAAATTCGGATAGAGGCCGTCATGTGAGATCGTGAGGTGACGTGCCAAATGTAGCGGTGTACGACATACACAAATGTAACATGTTGGACATGAGAAAAATGTCCTTACAGGCACCTTCCCTGGCCCTATAAATAGAGGCTGTAATACCCCGTATTTTTATGCTATATTAATTTGGGGATTTATTAAAGTTAATGTGAATGAATTATTTAATAAAAATTCAGAAATTAATTATGTTATAATTATTAACGTGACGAGAGTTAGTAATTATGGGAAATTTGTTGAATATTACTAATGAGCAAAGTAATATATTATATTGGTTATATTGAATGTCATGAGTGAGTTAAATGACAATTTCGGAAATTTAAGTCGGAACGTGCTCGTGTCGCGTCGGGACTAAATTTTGATAAACAAAAAGTGAATATTTTAAAAGTTGCCCGTATGGTCGTTTTGAGTGCGCCAACGCGTCCGGAAGGGTCGAGATAGTCAGAAAAGTGTACCCGGGGGTGTAGTTTGGATCTCGGGGCGTTTTTAGGCCTAATTAGTAACTCGGGAGGGCATTTTGGTCATTTGACATTTTTGGGTAATTAAACACACGAAAATTATAGGGGCTATATCTGATATTGAGGTTGTCACTTAGGGTTAGAATATTCAGAACCCTATAACGGTCATTGGAAAAGAGAGGAGAGAGCTCTCAAGGCAATTCAAGGCCAAAAAGCCACCCGTTTGCACCGCCGTCACCGCCAACGCGTAGATCGCGAGACGAGGAACGCAACCATACCAAAATCAGTCGTAAATCAGAATACCAAAAATCCCAGGCAAGTGTTTATCTTGCTATTTTCGTTGGTGCAATTTCCATATTAGTTTAGGAATGATTAGAGATGAAATATATGGAAGAAAACCCAAATTTTGATAGGAATTTGCATGTAGTAAAGACTTAAACCTTATTCTGGAAATCTTTTGTGATGTAGAAGAATAACCCACGAAATTTTGATGATGTATTAGAAGGAAATTCTGGTAAAAACAAATTAGAACCATGATTAAGAAAACTCTAGGGTTCTTGATGATTAGATAAGATTTTGGGTTGATTATCCATGTTTAATGATAGAAATACACATGCATTGCGTTGAAAACATCTGGTATAATGTTACAATGTTAGTAGTAGAATTTTTGGGACGTTTGGAGTTGAAAAATATGGATTTGGATGAAGATAGATGGTAGAACCCGTAACTGCAATTCTGCAAAAATCAAAATACCTGCTTGATCGATCGATCGAGCATAGAGCTTCGATCGATCGAGGGTTCGATCGATCGAGTCCCAGACCTCGATCGATCGACCCCTCCTGGCAGACTCCTATTTCCCTTGTTTAATTAGTTAAATTAAATTTATCGTGAAATAATTCTTGAGTATTCTTAATAAAATATTTTGGGAGATAGGAAAGACCAGTAGGACATATGAATAAGTGTTGGGAACTTTATTATAAGACGAGAATTTTGCTTTGGGGATAATTATATAATGAACGATGAAACTACGTATTTCAAGTGAGAGATTACGGCGAATAGCTACGATAGTGAATAGAGGTATACCTACTGAATTTTCTACTTGGAAGAATAGAGTCCACGAGTGTCACGTAATAAGTGAGAAAACTCTTCGAGTTAAGGTTAGAGATGAAACCTTATACGTAATACTAATAATGTGAAATTAAGGATAAATGTTGTAATTATGGGTGACGAGAGGAACCTATATTAATATGATAAAAGTGGTATATTTATATGATTGTGTGTACATATATTATATACATGTGAAAAACATATCGCGCTACTTGCTATCCTTGAGGTTACCGCGCTGGGACAGTCTTATCTCGATGGGACCTTTATGGGGGATATTGACTTGTACCCTAGAAGATAGATATCCTTGGTACAAGCTATCGAATTGATAGTTCAGACGGTCCTAAGAGACGCGAGTATGTGCCATCCTCTTAGAGACTTGGAATCTATGCTTCGCCTCGATATTGTTTGTGTATGTGTTAATACAGTTCGAGAGTGATTCCGAATTTGTATTCCCCTTGATATGAGTGGTATGGGGTTTGGATAGTAGAAGTATGCACGCACCATAGTTTTATTTGGGGTGCTGTTATTTTATATATATTATACGAGTAGTTAATATATATATGAGATTTGGAAATTTGAAACTGCCTACTGTGATTTGATAAGTAGGACACAGTTGATGACTCAAATAGTAAATACTTGTTTTGTGAAAGTATAATATGACACTGGGAAACTTTATAAATTAATAAAGCTAAAACGAGAGTTGTGCTGCTAATTGGAAGTATTCTTTTTTAAACAATGATATTGTTCGGTTTTGAAATCTTATGAGTAAGTTAAGATAAGCTAAATTATTTGGAAGGTTAGTATGATAAAATGATAAGATAAACCGTTGGGAAGGTTAGTACGATAGGCGTGCACATTAGAAGAGAGGTGAGAATTTCTCAAGAGAGTGTCGCTCTAATATGTTGTTGCATTGGCCTGTATCAATTTAAATACTTGCTAAACAAATTTTAAATCATACACACTATCGGGCTCTGACCCGTTTATTTTTCTCCCTCTCTCTTGTATATATATGTATATATTTCAGGTGCCCAGCCACAGGGGCGTCTTGCTTAGGATCCCTTGAAAGGAACGTGCTGTAGCTTAGGTGGGAGTTGCAGGTCACTTGCGAAGACGGCTTCCTTTATTGACTCCACTTCTAGCATTCTCATTTATTGGGCATGTGTCGCCCTTTCCATTATTTCATTGTTATTGGGACATTTGTATTTCAGTTATTTCTAGTATTGTCACTATGGGATTTATTCAGTTGAATTGTGTTACTTTATATTTCGCATGTTGACATTTGATTGACGAATGTTTTAAATTAATTGGATTATGTTCCAGGTTTATTGTGGTGTGATTCTTAATTGTTGAAATGTTGTTAATAAATAAATAAATCATTTTCTTTAAATTAAAATTTGGAAAGTAACGTTTAAATATGGTTTTGACACTTAGCTTAATTATTTAGGGTGTTAAATTGGAAAGTTTATTTTTACGACAGTGATGCTAAGAATGAACCAAACTGTTCACCTTGATTTAATTTAATAAAGGAGTGATCGCCCGGTATTTAATTAGGCGGGGTGTCACAGGTGGTATCAGAGCATCAGGTTCTAGTGTCCATAGGATATGTACGGCTTATTTTCGCTTTCAGCTTAACGTTATTGCTATAGAGCCCTATTTTTAGGATTGTTGTACTCTTGTTTTACGTTTAAGTCTTCAGCTATTTGAGATTTGATAATAACTGTAGACTAATAAACTTCTTCACGTTTCAGATGCCTCCGAGACGTGCTCCGAAGGATAGGCGTGCCCAGGCCGAACAGCCAGCAG